>JAEOAE010003153.1:0-673268 GCA_036365155.1 Meriones psammophilus
CACAGGCATGTGACACCACACCTGGCTTCTTGTTATAGTCTTTATGAATAATTTATAATCTCTGTCTGCCTTCCTGGGACCAGCCCTGTTTTGACTGGGATAGTCGGCACTCACTAAAAGAAATGGGGGGCAGGGACCCCAGAATTCCTTCTGCAGTGAGCAGGGACTGGCTGGACCTTGGCTGAGCAGGGGAATTAAAACTGGACACATTTAAACTGGGAATACATAAATTTAAGCTGGGGCTGTGTGTGCAATGAACTAGCTTTACTTATTAATGGACACTTGTGCTTTTTTTCCCCTTTTCTAAGAAGTGTAAATTACATCTATTTGTTTATTTTTACGTGTATGACTGTTTTGCCTGTGTGGATAGGCGTGCCTGTGTACCAGGTAGATGCCTGGTGCCTGAAGAGGCAGCATTGACAACCCACAAGTATACCCTTGAGTTTTTCTATTGCCATCTGTTGCTTCTCATGGGACCTGCACATTAGTCTGGTGTGTTGCCTCAATGAGAGTCCCTTGCAGAAAACTAAGATTTTCATTTTTATTATTATTATTATTATTATTATTATTGGGAATGAGTGTTCTTTTTGGAGTGAGGGAAACTTTATTTATGATTCCTGGTGTACTTCTCTTTATTATGGAAAATCTGTTTATTATTTGTACACTATTCTGTCTGCACGCCAGAGGAGGGCACCAGGACTCAATATAGATTGTTATGAGCCACTATGTGGGTGCTGGGAATTGAGCTAAGGACCTATGGAAGAGCAGCCTGTAATCTTTAACTCTGTGCCATCTCTCCTGCCCCCTCATTTCTTATTTTTTATTTTTAAATTTTATTTATTCATTTTACATCCCTGTCTTAGACCCCTCCCTCTTCTCCTCCCAGTCCTACCCTCCCTGTCTCCCCTATCATCCCTCACCTGGCTCCTCAGAGAAGGGGATCACCCTGCCTCTCCTGTCCACACCCACCCACCCCAGCATGTCAAGAGAGTTTAGAGAGTTTCTTCCCATTAGAGAGAGTTTCTCCCCCTTAGAGAGAGTTCCTCCCCATTAGAGAGACTTTCTCCCCCTTAGAGAGAGTTCCTCCCCAGTAGAGAGTTTCTCCCCAATAGAGAGAATTCCTCCCTATTAGAGTGTTCCTCCCTATTAGAGAGAGTTTCTTTCCCTTAGAGAGAGTTCCTCCCCATGAGAGAGAGTTTCTCCACCTTAGAGAGAGTGGCATTAGAGAGTGGCATCAGGACTGAGCACACACTCTTTGCCTGGCGAGGCAACCCCAACAAGGGAAAGTGAAAGAGCGAGCTTGTGGATCGGGGTGCATTCATATGTGTGTTGGTCCTGCTGTGTTGACAAGGCCTTGTTACCCGTGTGTCCTTCATCCACTCTGGTGCTTACACTCTGCACACAGAGTTTCTTGAGCCCTTAGGGGCATGGGTTATTGGAGACATCTCATTTAGGGTGGAATGGTCCAAGGCCTCTCACTGTTTGCATATCGACTGGACATGGGTCTCTCTATTTATTCCCATCTGCTGCAGGAGGAAGTTTCCAATGATGGCCTAGCAAGGCACCAATCTGTGAGTATGGCTGTGCTCCTTTAGCACAACTGTAGTATTTAGATTTCTCTTATGTCCTTGGCCTCTGTAGACTCACTCAAGTTCCTGGCCCCTCAAGCAGTATTGGATCAAGGTTCCTTCTCATGGAGTGGGCCTCCATGGCAGGGTTGGTGTGTACTTTTCTCTCCTGGTGGCATGCAGCATATGTTCCTGTATCGCAAACAACAGTCTATATGGATGAAGGTTCTTGGTAGGTGCCAGCTGGGATTCGTTGTGTCCAATGATTTGTGAAGGTGTTGTCCTCAGCAACAGAATCTTACCATCATGTTGGGGAGAGCACTGGAGGATGGACACAGGTGGGGTGGCCCCAGGCCCTGCTTTGATCTAGCACAGAGACCTCCTGCGTACCGACTCCACAGGACTCTGGGAAGCCTGCTCTCAAGACACGCCTTTGTCTGTTCTTATTAAATTGAAATAAATCCATAGTATTAAATGAAAACATCATATATATAAAGCTAGTTATTAAGTGACACGTGTGCGCCACCAGAGGGCACCAGATTCCTTGACAGATGAATTGAGTGCCACCGTGTGGTCCCTGGGATGGAACTTGGCACCTTGCTAAGAGAGGCATTCTCTGTATCCCAGAGCCCTGGTAGTTGCGATGACAAAGGTCGGCGCTTTTTATTTAAGATTCATTCATTCATTCATTCATTCATCCATTCATTCATTGTATAGCATTCTGCCTGTGCACCAGAAGAGGGCACCAGATCCCATTACAATGTCTGTGAGCCACCATGTGGTTGCTGGGAATTGAACTCAGGACCTCTAGAAGAGCAGCCAGCGTTGTTAACCTCTGAGCCATCTCTCCTGCCTCCAGTTTTTTTTTTTTTTTTTAATCTTTAAAAAATATTTATTTTCCATGTGAGCGCGTTTCTGCCTTCCCAAGACTAGTCCTGATTTGACTGTGAGACTCGAAATTAATTTTAAAAAGAGGCAGGTACCCCAGGATCCCTTCTCCCGGGACCAGGGACCAGGGACAAGCTGGACTGCGTCTGATCAGGAGAATTCAATGAGCACATTTGTCCTGCACACAAGTTGCTTCCAGCAGCCCTGTGTGTTTATTTCCGGTACCAGGGGGCGGGGAAAAGACATCACAAATTGGCTCCGAAAGGCTCTTGATCCTGAAGACTGCGAGGGGCGCAGGGCGGGGACATTTACAGAACTCCGAGGACCAGGGAAAAAGCTGTGTGCGTTGTGGCGCGGGGAAAGCGCTTCCAGGGGATACTTCTGGGTCCTGACAAAGCTCCAGGCTAAATAAGAAGGAGGAAGATAGCTTCTGAGTGTGCAATGCAGTGCGTACAGCATTCTGGGAATTGTATTTCTGCGTCTGCGACTCGGCAAAGCAGACAATACAGTGAGACCTGGCTATGTTACTACAAACAATCCCAGAAGTCCTTGCTCTGAGGCAGTTCTCACAGAGGCTCCCAGCAGGCACAATGCACTCTGCCCTCTGGGATTATTTGTAGTTCCCTGGCTATGGAGTACTTGGCTTTAAGAATTTTCGTGTCTGGGACATTTCATTATGAGTTCAGTGCTCTGTCGTAAGGATGTTCACAATCATAAAAGATAAAACAGATTTTTTTTTTTTCGTCTATGAGACACCTATAATACAACGTGAGTGGCTAGAAGTGGAGCTGAAATGCGGTAGATAGATTTAATGCCTGGACAGCTCCTAAGAGGGTGGATGGGGTATTGGAGCTTTTGGACAGGACTGTGCTGAATGTTAAGTGGAACGCAAGCACCCACAAGCATACATGCCATGTCTTCAATGTGTTATGTACTGTTGAAAAAGCAGGCACTTGAGGAAAACTATATGGTTATATTTCAAGAAGCTGGCAGTTGGTGGAAATTCAAAGTTCAAGAGTTAGGGCGGCACTCTTTATTTTCCTAGTTCCTCATTCTGCATCCTGTTATTTTCAGGTATTTCAGACCGAACAAACAGCATCTTTTCGGGCTGTAAATGGACTGTAGTTTTCAGTTCAGATACGTAGTAGCATATGATTCTTGAGGATTCTCTTAGAAAATCCTTCCCAGTAACTCACAAGTTGACTTCTCATGCCTGGTGTTGGAGTTTTTGTTAGATGGAGGGACAATTGTCATCACAGATAGCAAAATTTCATTGAAACTAAAGTTTAGTTTTATACAACAGCTTACATGGATTATACATATCTTAGATAGTTACTAGTATGATTCCATATTACTTTTTCAGACATCCTTACTGTTATTTTACCATCTTCCCTTTTGTATTTCTTTCTGTCTTACCTCCGAAATTATACCCCCTTTAAGTTTTTCCCATTTCCTCTTTCAAATCTCTATACCCTTCTACTTCCTACTGTCCCCACACACTCCAATTCTCACCTTGGAAATGGTCACTATTTCATTCTTGGTTTTTTAATTACTGCCGAATATGGACTCACATATGAGTACACACATATTCAGTTTAGAGCTGGGAAACTTAGAAAAGAGAATATGTGAAGTTTGTCTTTCTGTGTTTGGATTACCTCATATAATATGATTTTTTTTATAGTTCCATCTATCTACCTGCAAGTTTTATGTTTGCATACTACTCAATAATGATGCATTTTAAAATTATGACCTAAAGAGCTAATATTTAATTCATTTTTAAGGTTATTTAATAATTACATCATTTTGTGCCTTCTCTTTTCTTCCCTCCAAACCTTCCCACAGACCTCTCCTAGTTCCCTTTCAAATTCATTTTCTTTTTTCAAATTGGTATTATGCTCTTAATATAAGTTGCTCAGTTTAATAATGTTACCTCCATGCATGCTTTCAGGGTTGATTGCTTGGTATTAGATAACTAAATGATTTTATGCTCTTTCCTGGAAAGATTTTTTTTTCTCATTCTCTCAGCATTTATTAGTTCCCTGCAGATTTTTGTGTAGGATTAAGGACAATGGTTTCTTCCTAGACTACTTTTGCATGTCTATTAGCATTTTCAATTTTTAGTTCGTATTTATACAGGTATATTGGTAAGCCTTTTTTTCTTTATTTTTTTTTTATATTGGTCCATCTTATGGGTGTAGCTTCTGGTATTATTAGGAGACACATTACCAGACAATACTCTGATCCTCGGCCTTATATAATTTTTTTTACCTCCTGTTATGCATGATCACTGAGTCTTAGATCTGGGAATTGTTTTGTAGATGTATCAGATGTGACTGTTCTCCAGAATTCTGCCTTGTGATTGGTTGTGGTTTTCAGTCATGATTGTGGTTCAAGGAAAAGCTTCATTGGTCAGTGTTGAACTATACGTATCTATGTGCATTATTAAAAGTATTTAGGTTGCAACATGTTTATATTCATGCATGTACTTACATGTATTATAGGGATTTATGTAGATAATTCACAGTATGATTGCTTAAAACTCTTTCAAAAATTTACTGTTATTTCACCCACTTCCCTCTTTTATATTTATCCTGTAAAACACCTGGGGTCTTACAGCTCAGGAGTTCAATATCGCACCACTCAGGAATTCCCACAGACCACAACTCGATGCAAAATCAAGAGCATTTTTTTTATTTCAATCACGATAGGGTCACTCCTCAAAAGGCAGGAAATGACCCCAAGCATGCAAAGCACAGGGTTTTTATACTTAAAATTCTGGCCAATTTTGCTCTATAAATTGATTGGTCAGCAAGAATAGCATGAAGATAGTTTATGCCTAGTTGTTTGCAGTTTTTGGCCATTTGTGAGTTTTCTCAAAACAACTAACCCTGCCCTTCAAGAGCTGCCTGCCTCTGGCTTCAATTCAAGGCTATCTCAGAGCAGTTATCTTCACATTTGAGAGCCATATGCCTCTGGCTTTAAATTCAAGGATGGGAATAGTAACAGCTGTTTTTCTTTTAGAGTTGTTTTCATTCTCAGGTGGGCTCTCATCCCCCCTTTTCTTTGTGCTCCAATTTTAACCCTAAAATTGTGGATCAATCTCAGGGAGAGATTGATACTGCCTCTGGAGCATCAGGACCTGAACCACACTTACACATTCCTTGACGAAGAAGAGTAATCGGTTAACAATACAGGGTACTATTGTGACAAGGAGCAAAAGGGTAGCAAAGGGTCCCAGTAAGAGAAGCACATAGGGAAGCATACCATTAAACCCATTCCAAAAAGGAGATTCTATTAATTCTCATCTCCTTTTGTCAAGATCTTTTTGTAATTTTTTAATCTTTCCTTTAACAATGCCTGATTTATTAGTGTAAAAACAGCATTTCTCCTGTAGGGCTAAGCAGATTCCTCCTTTTTCAGAGGTCTAATCCCCTCTGGGTCTGGAGAACTATTTCTGCTAAGGAATTGAGCTGGTCTTGGAGGTCATTGATGGTGCTCAAAAGCAATTGTACCTCACTAATTTACTGCTGGGATAGTTTCTTGTATTTATATAATAAAACACCCAAACCAGCTGACCCAGCGCCTATGGAAGCAGTCAGCCCAATTCCCACTAACAGAGGAATGAACTGAATGGCTTTCTTTGTTCTTCCAGCCATTAAGTCAAAGCTGGGGATTGGGACTGGCTCATCCCCTGGAATGATGCTAATATCAGGGAGTTACCTTTACACAGGTCCCAGTCCAATCTGTGGGCAAGAACGTATAGGCTTTATTATTCTTGCATAAGAAAACAGTGTTATTGTCAGGGCAGAGAGCTGTGGAGATGTCAATTGTTGAATCACAAATTGCAAAGGTAGCAACCCCTACAGGTAGATCAGAGCTATCATTTTTGTAGGGTTTTGTCAAACAGGTAACATTTTGGTTGAAGAGAGGCTGCACTCTCATAGGGGGTGCTGAGTGGCAGGACCCCTCAGCAGTGGAATAAGTGGCATTAGAGGGGGGGAGCTCCAGAGGAACAGGCTGCCCTTGTCAAAGGCAGAGCCAGCAGTCACTTGCAAGTGAAAGATTGGTGTCATTTAGGAGGCTATGAGTGGCAGTATTAACATCTACAGTCTGGGGGTCTAAAATAACATTTCCTTTACTATCAGGAAGAATCATAGGGTGGTAATTGAGGGATGAGTATTCTTTTTTTATTAACTCTTCAGTGAATTGTTTAACCTTTTCTTGTGTGACCTGATCCTGCAGCCCTCCTCCATCTGAGAGGTGAATGGGAGGTACCTTTCTTCAGCATACAGGCTTCCCTACCATCCCTGAACAAGGGGTTTGGAGTAATTTAGATCATGGCCTCCTGTTGGCACACTGTGGGACCAATCGCCTATCCTCATCTCCTCCCTGACTTGGTTCAATATGGCAGTGAAATAGGTGATGTTATCTTTTCCAGTACATTTTTGCACAACCATATAGCAACTGCTATGCACAACCTATTGATAGGTATCACAAGGGCAAGGCCTGGGGCACAAATTTACATAAGGAATCATTTTAGGCTTGGTTACACAATGCCATTCTAAACTTGGGGTGCTCCCTGAAGGTTGTAGATCTCTATATGCCTATGTATCGCCACACTCAACTTGAGCATAGGCCTTGTTGGGGTTCCAAATCTCACCATTAAGTAAGACTCTGCCATTCATCACCCCACTCTTGCAATCACAGTGTTTACCATACATTGCTTCCAGGACCTTATGAGCCTGGTGAGGATCACCAAAGCTCCAGCCAATAGTTACCCAATTGAGTACAAACAGCACCACCCAGAGGTACCATTGTTCAGCAGTTAGTACCACTGGGACAGAGTTTTCTCTAGCAGCTGCTTTAGTCCCCTGATAGGCCATGTTATTCCCCTTTGTTGCCTCAGAAGTCCCCTTCTTCTGTCCCGGACAATGAATAATGCTTACCTTGTCTGGCAGCAACAAGGCATTGAGCAAAGTCAGAATCTCATTTTTATTTTTTATCTTTTTACCAGCTGATGTTAGCAGGCCTCTCTGATGATAGATGGTCCCTTGCACATGGGCTGTTGCGAAGGTGTACTGACTATCAGAGTAGATGCTTCTTTTTACCCTTTCCCAGAGTTAATGCCTATGTTAAAGCAATCAATTCAGCTCTCTGAGCAGAAGTGCCATCCAGCAACACCTGGACCCATATTACCTTATGTCCATCTACCAATGCTGCCCCTGCCTTTCTCTTCCTGTTCTCCCAAAACTGCTCTCATCTATATAGTATGTCATCTCAGAGTAGGTCAGAGGCTGATCTTTCAAGTCCTTTTGCAATCCCTGTTCCTCTGCTAGAACATGCAAACAATAATGCTCCAGGAGCTGGATTTCTGGATCTGGAAATACAGTGTCAGGGTTTAGCCCAGTAGCCGGGGCAAAGGTGCCTCTATCGTTATTCAAGTGCAAAGCCTGGTAATGTGTCATGAGGGCATTCATGAGCCAGCAATCGGGTGGCTGCCTTATGACACTCTCAAGGGCATGAGTTGCATAGATGGAGAGGTCCTGTCATAGAGTCAGTTTGTCTGCATCTTTTACTTGTGCCGCCACTAATGCTATTATTCACAGGCACGTTGGCCATCCTGCCACTACTGAATCAAGCTTTTTGGATAGATAGGCTGCCGGTCTCTTCCAGGGTCCAATTTTCTGTGTTAGCACCCCATTGGAAATTCCCCAATTGTCGGTCACATAGAGATGGAAGGGTTTGGTCACATTAGGGAGTCCCAATGCTGGGGGCAACATTAAGGCTTGTTTGATATTATCAAATGCAGCTTGTTCATCCTTTCCCCAGATGTAAGAGTCATTGCCCTTTGTAAGGGGATACAGAGGGGCTGCCATCTTGGCAAATCCTGCTGTACCTAAAATTTCCCTCAGTTGTTCAGTAGTCTGTGGAGGGGGAATATGAAATACAGTCTCTTTTCTAGCCTCTGATAGCCATCTCTTAACTGACCTGTTTTCTGCAGAGCTGGGGCTTTTCCGGCGACAGTCTATAGCCGAGGTAACCCAGCTCTTGCAACAGCTGGTCGTTGGCTTCAAGTCAGGTTTATTTACAATCTGCAGCTAATAGTATATCATCCACATATCGGAGAAGAACTACCTGGGGATTGGTGGCCAGGAAGTGCACCAGGTCCTGGTGTAGGGCTTCATCTTCCTTTTGGGACAATCCTTGATCCAGTGTCCTCTCTCCTTGCAATAAGCACACTGATCCTTAGACAGAGGGCCCGTCTGATAGCCAGGAACTCTCTCCCTATCATTACGACTGCACTACAGTGGCTAGGATCTTAGTCAACTTTCTGTCTTGCCTCTTATCCTTTTTCTTTCTCTTGCTCCCTGCTCTTTCTGTTTTCTTTCCTCTTTCTCTTCTTCCATCTCACGGCTGTAGAAAACCTTTTCTGCCACCTGCACTAAATCCTTCAACGACTTGTCCTGTAAATCCTCTATTTTCTGGATTTTCTAAAAATATCTGTGGCTGACTGGTCTATAAAGATTATAGTCACCATTGCCTTATGCTCATCTGAGGTAGGGTCATAAGGAGTAAACCAGCTGTATGCCTCCATCAGCCATTCAAGAAAGGCTGTGGGAGATTCATCCATCCCCTGAACCATCTCTCTTACCTTCATCAAATTGGTGGGCTTTCAAGCTGCCCCATGGACACCTGATATTAAAGTCTGGTGGTAGACCTTCAGGCATTCCCTACCTCCGGATGTGTTGTAATCCCAGTTGGGGTGGGTGAGAGGAAAGCCATCATCAATCTCATTAGGGAGGATGGAAGGCCTCCCATCCATTCCTGGCACAGTCTTTCTTGCCTGAAGGAGGACCCGTCTCATTCCTCAGTAGTCTAAAGGGCCTGCAAGAGTTGCTGGCAATCATCCCAAGTGGGCTGGTGTGAGAATAGGACATATTCAAACAAATATGTGTCTTGTATCTCACCTCTAAGATATGATAGTCACAGCCTGTCCCATAATAAAGTCGTCCATCAAGAAAGTCAAAGAAGCAACAACGATAGAGACAAAAAGAACAAGACAGGCAATTTGACAAGGACACCGTTATGGGTGGTACCAGAGAATTCTGATTGAGAGGTTGCCTCATGGCAGCTGTCTCTGAAGAGAAACAGATGGGAGGAAGACCACGCAGGATTTAGCCTCCCCAAATGGAATCCGGAATGTCCTCCAGTTCCCAGTCAATCGATATTCTGACAAATATGTCTATCGCAGTGACTGAGCAGATGACCAAAAAGGTCCAGATAGGTGACTAAAGAGAAACAGTGGTATACCAGAAATCAGACTAACCTGTTCCAAGCTGGACCTCTGAGCCCAGTCTGTTGAGGGTTAAGGAAGGGCACGCTGTTTTCCGGGCAACGCACCAAAATGTAAGACCTGGAGTCTCACTGCTCAGGAGCTCAGGATTGTGCCCTTCACAGGAACACTCACAGACCACAACTCAATGCAGTAGCAAAAGGTTTTATTGCTGTTGAGATAGGTCGCACCTCCAAAGACAGGACATGACCCTGAACATGCAAAGCACAGGGTTTTTATGCCTGAAAATCAGATCAATTTTGCTCTATACTTTACAGCTGGTTGTTTCTCAGAACAGTTCACCCCGCCCTTCAAGAGCTATAAGCATCTGGCTTTAATTCAAATAATCACAGTTTTTTTCTCATTCCCAGGTGGTCCCTCATTTGTTCTGATGATGAAGTCACTGAATAATGTCATGTTGCAATGTTAAGGGTGCAGGGATCTGTTTAGGAGCCTCATTCAGTAAGGTAATTCAAGGCCCTGGAGAAGACTGTTCACCAACTTCATACAGAGATGGGTTCAGCTCTAAAGAGGGCAGTACCAGACTAACACCAGATAAGCACTGATGCCATTCTTGGCGCATGATACTGTAAATATCACATGTAGGAGAGCATTTAGAGCATGAAAAGGAGGAGCAGCCCCAAGAAATGAATGATTAAGAGAGACAACTGCTTTCGGCTCTCAGGAGCATCATGCCGACCTCACAGGACAAGCTACAGCTAGAGTTCCCAGTTCTCAAATCACCCAGTGTGCTATTTTGTGTGAATCCGGGAATTTACAAAAAAAAAAGTGAGGTTAAAATCTGTAGAACTCAAAAATAGGAGGTGTGTTAACACAGAGGCAAGTTGTCCCTTTACTCACAGAAGGGAACAAGCAGATTCTGGCTCTTGGGAATGCAAAGGTTCCCGGGGCTTCATGGTAGCTGTGGCAAGGGAAAGCACTGGTCTAGGGATCACAGCTCTGAGAGGGACATACAGACTAACCTCTTGCCATCAGTAAACAAACAGAGGGGCCTGTCAGGCTTACACCCCTCATGCAACAATACGAGCTGTCTCCCATCAGGCAGCCATGTGGTACTAGGCAGGTAGGAAAATCTCAACTGAGGATTTCAGATTTGATACACACCACTGCATGCATCTGGCTGCAGATAAACCTCTGACCCTATCCGCAAGAGTTCTGTCACAAAGGAAATACAGCTGTTTATGGACCTGTGTATTCAGGGATGATAAAGAGGATTTCTGAAAGAAGCAGAATAACTTCTAAAGGATCTATTGTACACCCAGGTACTGTCGATGGGGACTGCAAGAAAAAAGTTAAAATTATGGTGCATGTAAAACAGGAGATGCAAAAATAAGGCAGGGGTAGAATTGCTCAGCTGTTACTGTTCTCCTCCATCTAGGGCAAAGCCGCACCCTGAACAGCGACAGGCACATTTGGCAGTACCGGAAATTGTGCGTTCTGGAATACAGTGCCTAATGATCAGAGATCCAAATTAATGGCAGCAACAAATGTTGTTCCTTGAAATGCAGGAAATGACTTCAGTATCCTCTCCCAAAAGTCTTGGGATCCACAATGTGTGCTTCTGAAGGTTCATACAGTTTCTAGGAATCTGTAAAATTTCTCCAGTAGGACAAAGTGTATGGTGGATTAAATAGGTGGAACCAGAGGAACCAAGAGGGAACTTGACACCTTCTGTGGCCTGCCACTGAGAAATTCAGAAATAATTCCAGGAGTCTTTCTGCAGGATAAGTCTACTCTTTGCCCAAATGCTTAGACTTGCAGGGTCCTAACCATATTTAGATTGTTGAAATCATACACCAGGAGACTGGAGCTGAAAGGAACTTAAGGCAGACGGCACACGCAGAGTGCAAGATCTGTTCTAGCCACGTTCCTCCTTGAGCATCAGCCAGAGCTGAATGAATGACCTTGTTAAAGTAGGCAAAGACTGCTCCTGGCTTATGTCTCTTCTCCTTGCCTGATCATCAGAAGCCGTGCCTTAGACTCTCCCCTCAAACTCCTTGTGGGCCAACACAGGTGCGTACTGTGAGCTAAGCAGTGGAATTTGGGTAGAACACAAGGCCAACTGTTTCTGGAAAGGCTGCTTTAGGGTGGGATATGGGAAAATTCGCAGGAGGAAGGAAGAGTTTCACAGTTTGGAAGCAGAAGAGCGTTCCACGGTTTGGCCTGTAATTGGAGGCCTCGAGGGAGTGGGTGGGGCCTCAGGTCGGTATTTAAGGGTGAGCAGCAGACCCCTTTACGCATTTGCCATAGTCTGCACTTTCCTGGGTGTTGTTGTGAGTACACACTGGAGAGGAAGAACTCCTGTCAAAGTGTCCTCGGCAGGATGGAAGATCAGGCAGATGTGGGTGGCTGCAGCACGGCAAAGACATCCCAGCGTCAAAAGACTGTTTGGCAGGCCAAGCAGAAGGAGGTCTTGCTCTCAGTTTTCGCCAAGACACCTTATCCGAGCTTCAGGACCAGGCAGGAACTGGCCAGGGAATTTGGAGTTCCAGAGTCCTCCATCTGCGTGTGGTTTCAAAACCGCAGAAATAGAACTGGTATGTCGAGGAAGACCTCGAAACAGACCACCGCAGGCTCCAGCCATGAAACCTCCCAACAGCCTCCTGAAAAGCTTGTCGCCAGGGTACAACAAGCAAGAGGCCCGCCCTCAGAACGGAGAAGGCCTTGAACGCGGCTTAGTCCAGCGCAGATCAGCATGCTAGTGCAAGCTTTTGAGATCTCACCATCCCCAGACTATGCCACGAGGGTGCAACTGACCCTGAGCACAGGTTTGCCTGAGGACACCGTCCACATATGGTTCCAGAACAGAAAGGCCAGGCAAAAAGACCGCGCTGGAGGCAGCACAGCTAAAGGTGAGGACCTGCCTACCTCTCCTGGCCAGGAAAGGGCTCCTGTAGCATCGTGTTGCATTGAGCAGGAGGCTTCCCAGGACAGCTTGTTGACACCCAGTTCTGCAGGAGGCCAGTGTGCAGAAGCGTTGATGTCAAGATTGGAGCTCACCTTCTTCACAGAGGCCTACCCAGAATCCAGCGACTCCTGCCCTGTCCAGCTCTTCCTGGAGCTGAGCACAGTGGAAGAGGAACAGAGACCAGCCGCTCTGGACCCAGATGTACCATGGGAGCTGATCGAACCAACACTCGAGGCTCCTCTCACGGAAGAAGAATATCAGGCTCTGTTGGATGATATTTGACCGCATTGAGAACGCCCAGAATTGGGACTGTAAAACCCCATTGCCTGGACCCTAACCTGACCATTGTCTCAGAGACTCCAGCCAGAAATGAGCTTGGACAGATGCTCAGACTTGCACCTAAGAAAGGTGCAGAGCTCTAGGGATCCTGAGTAAGTTTTGGGGAAAAGAGGAAGACCATCGAGGTGCGAGGAACCTCACAAGAAGACCAACAGAAACAGCTGACTCAGCCCCCAGGGGGCGTGCAGAGACTGAGCTATCACATAAGGAGCATGCTTGGTCTGGGCCTAGGGACCCTGCACACACGTAGCAGGTGGGAGGTGAATCCTTGTGCTTAATGTGGGTTGCCCTACAAGGGAGGTGTTGTGGAGTGGCCCAGCGGCGGTGGAGAGTTGTTTCTAACCTGGAGTTTGTTGTTTCTAACCTGGACGGTATTTGAAGGACAGTTATATAATGTTAGCTTCAATTATGATCAGGATAAATATGTAATTTGTCTGCTATTGTACTCTGCGTCATTAAATTATTTTTAGGCATTACTATGACCAGGTTATTCTTTTCATTTGGAAATTAATGTAAAGAGGGGATATGATTATCTTTCAAGCTGAAAAGAGGTATGATCATGAGTCTTGGTTTTTAACTTGACTGCATATGGAATTAAGCAAAACACCCAAATTAAGGACACAATTGTGAAGTACTCTTCCTTATTTGAAGTAGTCTTCTCTACTTCTCTTTTGAATCTGTAAGGCTGAAAAACACACCTTTAATCAGTATCTTCATACTGCAAAACCAACCACTCACCTTTGCCTCATCTTCTACTGGAAACCTATACAAGAACATGGAAGAAGGAATATTTTACTCTTTTCCTGTTCCCTTTTGCTTGGGTAGCAAGTCTATTTCTTCATTGACTATAGAACCTTCTTCTTGAGGATTTCGGTGTATTTGAAGATGAGTTGGGCCAACTAGCCAAATGGACTATGCCACTAATAGATTCCTTGATTTTCCATTTTTAGCCATCCACTGTTGAATTAATTGACTCACAGATTGTAAATCATTCTCATAAATCCATTCCTATATAGAGAGAGTTAGAGGGAAAATAAACTATGCATATAATTATCTTTCCCCTAGAACTACCAAATTTTCTGCTTTTAATAATGTTATGTAATTCATTCAGAAATCACTTAAACCACAGTAATCGACATTTGAGGAGTTATAGAAAAAATATTCATCATCATGCAAAGTCAAAATGCTACATAACTTTTTAGGTATATTGATGGACTAGGAATTAAATTTTCTGATGCAGTTATATTCTAAAATATCGTAATTGAATTACAAGTATTTTAATTTTTTGCAGCATTTATATATAGTTTATTTTTACCTCAAATTAGTCCCTTCTTTGTCTTAATTCCCTCAACACACATTAAAGTGTGTTTATTTTTCATTTTCATAGGTTACAGAGATTCTATTTTATATGGGGATGACATCATGAAAATTAACTGTTCTATGCATGACACTGCTAATACCAAAACATCATTCAAAAAATAAGTAGACCTATCAGAATCACACTAGAATTCACAGCAGAGATTATAAAAGCCGGAAGGGTTTGGATGGATATCATGCAGAAACTAAGAGACCACCGATGCCAACCCAGACTACTATACCCAGTATATATGCAGCCATCCAGCCCTACAGAACATACTAGAAGGAAAACCCTAATCCAATAATATTAAATACACTCCAGAAAACACATTGAGGCCCACACCATGAGGGGAAGTCCATGCCTGACACTGCCCGGATGACCATGAACCATAGTCAAGATAGCCTAGAGACACACAATATCTGTAAACATGACAGGCAAAAAAAAATGTCAATAAAAGATACTCTGCTATAATCTTAGATGAGTGCCTAGCCCAGTTGTCATCAGAGAGACATCACCCAGCATCTGATGGGAGCAGATGCAGAGACCCACAGCCAAACACAATGATGTATCCAGGGGAACCCCAGAAATGAGGGAATACGTATTGTAGGAACCAGAGATATCAAGGACACAACAAGAGCATGGCCCACTGAGTCAATTGGGCTCATAGGGGATCACAGAGTCTGAAGGACAAAAAGATAAACATTCTATAAGTCTTGTGAGCTAGGTTGTCTGCATACAAGTTATGATTGTTAGCCTGATGTTGCTGATGTACTTCCAAAGTGAGTGTGTGTGTGGGGGGGGAGGTGTCTCTGACTCTTTTTCCTGCTTTAGCTACACTTTCTCTCCTCATGTATTGCTTTGACCGACTCTGATGTGAGGGATTGTTCCTAGTCTTATTGTAACTTGTTAGGCCATCAGATTTTTTTTTCATTGAAAATAAAGAAACAGTGGATCTGAAGGAGAGGTGAGGTAGGCAGAGTAGAGGTGGATAGATTGTGGCTGGGAGGAGCACCTGCATTCCTAGCACTCAGGAAGTTAAAGGTAGGTGGATCTCTGTGAGTTCAAGCACAGGCTGTTCTACAAAGAGAGTCCAGGACAGCCAAAATTATTCAGAAAAATCCTGTCTTCAAACAAAAGAAATCTGTCAGCATTTTGTGTTTCATCTTTAGGAACTTTGTTTTATGTCCCACTTTTTTAATTTTTATTTTTAATATTAGATACAGCTTGTTAACTTTGTATCCCAGCTGTAGCCCAGTTCCTCATCACCTCCCTATCCACCTTCTTTCCCTCATCTCCTCCCTACCCCTTTCCAAGTCCGCTAATAGGGGAGGGCCTCCTCCTGTTCCAACTGACCCTTGCTTATCAGGTATCATCAGGACTGGCTGCAATGTCCTCCTCTGTGGCCTAGCAAGTACGATCTTTCCTTGGGGTGGGGGGAGAGGTCAATGAGCCAGCCATTGAGTTCATGTCCGAAATAGTCCTTGTTCCACTTAGTATGGTAACCAATTGGATGCAGAGCTAACATGAACTACATTTGAGCAGGGGTGCTAGGTTATATGCATACATGGTCCTTGGTTGGAGATACAGACTCATAAAAGACCCCTGTGCTCTGATATATTTGGTCCTTGTGGAGTTCCTGTCCTCTCCAGGTCATACTAACTCTGCCTTCTTTCATATGATTCCCTGTGCTCTGCCCAAGGTTTGGTTATGAGTCTCAGCATCTACTTTGAACACTGCTAGGTAGAATCTTTCACAGGTCGTCTGTGATAAGCTTCTGTCCTGTTGTTTTCTCCTATGTCCATCCCATTTGTCTTTCTAAGTGAGGATTGATCATCTTAATCCATGTCCTCTTTCTCATTTATCTTCTTTAGGTGTACAGATTTTAGTATGTTTATCCTATCTTATAGGTCTAGCATCCACTTAAAAGTGAGTGTATACCATGTATGTCTTTCTGATTCTGGGATACCTCACTCTGGATGATCTTTTCTAGATTGTTTGTTTGTTTCTTCATGTTTACATTTCATGACTTCTTTGAATGGTCTACATATAAACCTGTCTGTTGCGTAGCTGGTAAAGATGTTTCCCATTTTATAAGCTGCTTCATCATTAACGAATGGATTGCAAAAGCTTTTTAGTTTCACGTTGTAAGACCTGGAGTCTCACTGCTCAGGAGCTCAGGATTGTGCCCTTCCAAGGAACACTTACTGACCACAACTTGATGCAAAAGCAAGAGTTTTATTCAAATCGTGATAGGGTTGCCCCTCTAAAGACAGGAGACGACCCCGAGCATGCAAAGCACAGGGTTTTATACTTAAAAATCTGGCCACTTTTGCTCTATACATTCATTGGTCAGCAAGAATAGCATGAAGATAGTTTACAGCTAGTTGTTTGCAGTTTTTGGCCGTTTGTGTGTTTTCTCAAAACAATTCACCCTGCCCTTATTTTTTAAAAAAACTATCTCAGAGCAGTTCATCCTGCCCTTTGAGAGCTATCTGCCTCTGGCTTAAATACAACGCTATCTCAGAGCAGTTCATCCTACCGTTAGAGAGCTATGTGCCTCTGGCTTTAATTCAAGGATGGGAATAGTCACAGCTGTTTTACTTTTACAGTTGTTTGCATTCTTGGGTGGGCTCTCAGATGGAAATGAAGAGAGACAGAGAAGGAGAGAGCAGGACATGATAGTGGGAAGAGAGAGAGAGAGAGGGGCACCACAACAGAGAAAGGCGGAGTGCAAGAAGGCAATAGCAAGAGGGCAAGAGAGACCAAGAGAGAGACAAAGTGGGCAGGCAGATCCTTTTAAGGAGCAAAGTAACCACACCTGCCCTCCCTGGCTGTCGACACATAATGACATCACAGGTTGCTAGGAAAGACAGAAGCAGGTGCCTAAATACTAAGTGTTGGCATAGGCCTTTAATCCCAGCACTCTGCCAGGCAGAAGCAGGCCAGTCTCTGTGAGTTCAAGGTCAGGATGGTCTACAGGTCTAGTCCAAGATAGCCAAGGCTAAAAGGAGAAACCCTCTCTCAAAATACCAAAATATTCATATGTATAATTAATATATTCTCACTAAATATAGTAATATAAACCAATATATTTAATAAATATGTTATATATTAATATATACATTTTGTTTTAATCATATGTATATGTTTCAATTTATGTTTTAATCATATAGATATATGATTGAAATAAAAAATCTGAGCCAGGCTTTGTGGCACATATCTCTAATCCCGTCTCTCCAGGAGACACAAGCATGCTGCTGTGTAAGTTCAGTGTCACCCTGGTCTACAAAGCAAGTCCAGGACATGCACGGCTAGAGAGAAACATTGTCTAAAAAAACAGGCTAGATGTGTGTCTAGATATGTCTGAAATCACATAGTGTGACTAGGCTATAAGAAAGTCTTGTCAGGCATGGTGACACACATCCGTAGTCCCAGCACTTGAGAGGCAGATGAAGGTAGGTCTCTGTGAGTTCAAAGTCATCCTGGTTTACAAAGAGATTCCTGGATTGGCAATGATGCACTGAGACACCATGTTGCAAAAATAAAACATTAAATTAAATTAAAAAAATCAAAGCCTGGACTATTGGCAAATGCCTCTAATACTAGCACTATGACTGACAGAGGGAAATTTATCTGTGTTAGTTAAAGGCCTGCCTGGTCTAGAAAGCATGACAGGTCAGTCAAGGCCATACAGAAAATCTCTTTCTCAAAAAACAACATCCAGGGATGTAAACAAAAAAACTTCAAGTATCTGAAGGTTGCTTCTTTTTTTTTTCACTTTTTAAAAATTTATGTTTTTGGAAATTACAGTTTATTTACATTGTATCCACGCTGTGGCTGCATCCTTCATCCCCTCCTTTACTCAACCTCCTAACTTCCTCCCATTTCTGTCCCCAAGTTCATTGATAGGGGAAGTCCTCCTCCACTTCCATCTGACCCTAGCCTATGAGATCTCATCAGAACTGGCTGCATTGTCCTCCTCTGTGGCCTGCTCCCCCATCAAGGGGAGGTGACCAAAGAGCCAGACACTGAGTTCATATCAGAGACAGTTCCTGTTCCCATTACTAGGAAACTCACTTGGAGACTGAGCTGCCATGGAATACATCTAGTCAGGAGTTGAATAGGTTCAAGGTTATCTCCATGCATGGTCTTTGGTTGGAGTATCAGCCCCCCAAAATACTCCTGTGCCCAGTATTTTTTTATCTGTTGCTCTCCTTGTGGAACTCCTGCCCCCCTCAAAATTCTTCATTAGTCATCAGGGAAATGCAAATCA
This sequence comes from Meriones psammophilus, assembly GCA_036365155.1. NCBI lineage: Eukaryota > Metazoa > Chordata > Mammalia > Rodentia > Muridae > Meriones > Meriones psammophilus. The sequence continues at coordinate 18,688 of JAEOAE010003153.1, forward strand.
AAATGAACCCGGGATATCACATTACACCTATCAGAATGGAAAACATAAAAAACTCAAATGACAACACATGCTGGAGAGGATGTGCGGAAAGGGGTACACTCCTCCACTTCTGGTGGTAATGTAAACTTGTACAACCACTTTGGAAATCAATGTGGTAATTTCTCAGAAAATTAGGAATAGTGCTACCTCAAGATCCAGCTATATAACTCCTAGGCATATATCCAAAATTTGATCAAGTGTACAACAAGGACATTTGCTTGACCATGTTTGTAGCTGCTTTATTTGTAATAGGCAGAAGCTGGAAACACCCAGGTGCCAGTCAGTTGAGGAGTGGATATAGAAATTGTGGTACATTTACACAAGGGAATACTACTCAGCATTTAAAAATAAGGAAATCATGAAATTGCCAGGCAAATAGTGGGATCTAGAAAAGATCATGCTGATTGAGGTATCCTAGAAGCAGAAAGACACACAGGGTATATACTCACTCTTAAGTGGGTATTAGACATATAATATAGGATAAACGTGCTAATATCTGTACACCCTAAGAATCTAATCATGAAAAGAAACATGGCCTTGAATGAAGTAAATTATTTACGATGTTCACGTATAATGTAGTGGAGGAGGTCACCAATTGTGGTTGTGTTCTATATTTTGAACCAATGGAGTAGCTTTTGAAGTTTGCTGTATATGTATCAAATCCAATCACAGAAGTTTATTAGGTCATTCTGATATTCTTTCTGTGGCTGCTGTTGATCTAGTGCATCTAATCACACTTGGTGATAGGTATTTTTCTGCTGCAAAGTATAGAATGGGATCTCCATCATCTATGTGCTCCATTGCTTATTTATATCAGGTAGGGTGTGATCCTGCTTTTCAAGGAAGGGTCTCTGAGAAAGCATGGTGCTTTTGTTTTTCATTTTCACAAATACCTTTAAGATGTTTTTTTCAAGCCTGATTTGGATGTCAGTAATTAGGCAAAGCTACATTTGAAGTCTTGATTATCATATGTCAGCCTTCTCAGTACAAGTCCACGGGTGGAAGATGTTCCCCCAACGTGTTCTATTTTTACCAACGTTAATGTTAAAATGCTTAATAGTGTGTATGTAGGTATGTATGACTATATGTATGTATATCTATATGTATGTATATACTGTTTAATGTTCCATTCTTCATGGTTCCATTATTTACTGCATGACACATAATGTTGAAGTACTGCCTTCTGAGAGAATTATCTAGAGGAGCTAAATAATGTAACAGCAATGATATTTATTTCAAAAGGCATGTTGTGTGTGTGTAATGTTACTATGGGTTCTTAGGCCATGACAGATGTGTGAAGACTTGGTGACAGCTTTGTGGGGTTTATTTTGGTCATTGTTATATGATGTTCAAAGTCATGTTGACAGTTTTGCTTACCACAGACATTCCCCACTGAGTTCATTGATACTCAAATAAACTTTATTGAAATATTACATCAGTAAAATATTGTCTCCTATCCAGATTATAAACCTATTGTCATATAAGGAATAATAAATGTTATGTCCATATTAAAATGATATAATGCTAAAATGATATTTTTTTTTTTTTTTTGGAATGTGTTAGTTCATTCTTAGGAGTAAAGACTTGTTCATAACACTGTGTCAGATCTACAAGTGAATGTCAGAGAATTGTCTCAGTGGGCATAATTGGTTGTTTCTAAGCCGGATGATTTGAGCTCAATTTCTGGGTAGCCAATATTACTCCTATAGAATTTTTCTAGTATTTCTATACTTGGGCCTTTGTATATGCAAATTCACAACCAGTACATAAATAAATAATTTGTAAACCTAAATAATGACCATTTTTTTCACTGGTCAAAAGACTTTTGGTTTCATGTCAAAAACTCATAAGTGGGATGTAAACAGATAGTAAAAGGCAATAAGTTGTCCTCTCACTGGAACGTACATACTCAAACATTTTTCAATGTATAAAATTAAAGCAAAGGAGAAAACTCACTTATTGACAACATCAGAAATGATTTGCAATTGTCAATAAATGTAGAATTTGAAGACTTACTACCGTTCATTAAAAGAAAAATGGTACCTTTGTACATATTATTATTTTTTCCTTTCATTCCTTGATTCAAGAATAGGTCATTAAAATATCTTAGCTTGCCTCAAAGGTGCATCCCTTTCATGCTAGACCTGGGAGTCCATGGCAAGCTAATCTTTCTGAGACTTTGGTCAGCTTGATCCAAAGAGTGAGTTCTCTTTTGTATTTGTGCATTCATTCATTCATTTGTTTGTTTTTAGACAGAATTTCCTTGTGTAGCCTTGGTTGTCCTAGACTCACATTGTAGACCTGGCTAGCCTCAAATTCAGGTCTCTTCTTCCCTGAGTGCTGGGATTACAGGTATATGCCACCATGCCCAGCTTCAAAGATTGAGTTCCAAAACAGGCATGGCTATGTGGAAATATCATGGATTTAAATGATCCCCCAAAATGTACTCTGTATCTCAAACTATAGGTTTTCCCCCACACAGGGATAGTGTCCACAGAGCTGGGTCCTGGTACTGTTCCTGGTCCTGGTCCTCAGAGTCTAGCTCTTGGCCCAGCTCTGGCCCCAAAAGTCTGCTGTCAAGCCCTGTTGGGCTTTTTTTTTTCTGGGGTTCAATTTATCCCAGTAGACCCCCTGGACACCAACTACACACCTGGCAGCATCTTCTATAGATGGATGCACATGCCCAACTCACAGGAAACTCTCAACAAAAACAGGCTCCTTACCCCTTGGCTCATCAAGGACCACAGCCCAGGAATGGCTCCACCTACTGTGGGCAGATGGGAAGGTGCTATCTCCGAATACATCACTTAAGTTGAGTAAGCAACATCTTTTTAATAATAATATGAAACCAACAACAATAACGCAACAGTGAAAAACAGCAATATAAAAATATACAAAATAAAGGGAATCTTTTCTCTAAGGGGAGCAGGCGCTATGTGAAGCTCAGCCAATGATTGTACCAACTATATGTCTAACTCGGGGAGCAAGGACAGGGGATCGGGTGCCCCCAAGTGCACCACAGTAGAGAGAAACAGTGGCTCATCCACCAGGTCCACAAGGGCCTGTGTGTCCTCGGATACTAAAGCCAGAGGTTGCACTGGTCCAGCTTCTGGCAAGACTAGGGGTCCCACACCCATGGGATCCAAGAGCTCAGCTTCCTCTTGCGGCTTAGCATCTGCCCCCGAACCCAGGCTCCGTTTCTCATGCACCACCAAGGCTTCTTGCATGCGCAGGTCTGCAGTTGAAGTCCCAAGTAGCCCAGGATCTGAGCACAGAAAGGCGTGAGCCGTCATCTGGGATAGGGGAGCAGCCTGAAGGCACGCAGAATGGGGTGAGCTAACCCAAGATGGCCTCTCCATGCCAGGGAAGGTACAGTCCCTTCTCCTACCTGCAGGACGATCGAGTTGACAGGCATCCTCCTCTGTTTCACTGGCTAGAGCTTCAGAACATTTCCCCTGTGGGACACGGGGCTGGAATCAGCTGCTGTCTCACCAGGCGCCTCACCCAGGTCCTCCTTATAAACAGCAGGAGGAGATCTGAGGGCTGGTTAGATCCCTGGCTGGTCTGTCCAGGCTGCTGGTGCTCTCCTGCCTTTTCAGGATCAGGTCCAGAACCATCTAGATGGTGGCAAACTTTGGATAAAGGGCCAGAAAGAAGCAGAGAGATACCCTGTCGTCCCTCTGCACAGCCTTGGGAAATAGGGAATCATCTGCGCCACATAGTCCATGCCATCATTGGTGAGCATAGCGATGCCATGCAGGAAGGCTCATTCCCTTTCGCTATAAGGAAGGACCAGGGCAGGAGGGAGGTCTTAAGTGTGCAAACCCCGAGGGGCACCAATGACCCCTTTCCCTACACCTAAGCAGGAAGCGGACATGATAAGTGTTCCTCAGTGTCCCAACAGGAACACTCTTCCAGGCGGCGACCATGATGGATGGGGGGTAGGGTGGACCAGAAAGCTTCCCTGCTGCAGGGAGGCCCTGGTTGCCTTGGTCTCCCAGGGGGAAACAGGCCAGAAACGTGTCAGGGTGAGCACCACGTGTCTCCAGCAGCGGCACAGGTGACCACCACTGTCTTCTCTGAGACCGGTACCTCTGGAGGTCTGGAAGCAGAACAGACTCATCTCTCCAGCTCCTCTGGACTGGCTGGTCTGCCCAGGCAGCTGTTGCTGCTGCTGGTCTCTGGTTACCTGGCAACCAGGGTTCTAAGTTCCACCCAGAACAATGCTGAGGAAGCATGGTCACTTCCTAATGTCACCTGCCCAAGCCTCCCCCTCATGGGCTCTCCCTGCGGGCCACCAGCCCTGCAGGCTCCGCTGATGAAACCGTCAACCATTCCAGAGAGAAATAATGGAGAAGTTGCCTCCCATCACCCCTAGAGTGCTAAGAGACACAGGAAACCATGCAAGGATTAAAAGAACTGCAGCAGAAGAGAGGGTTGGCTAACAGAACTGTTCAGAGGTTAAGAACACGAGATGCTCTTCCAGAGGTCCAGAGTTCTATTCCCACCACCAGTGGCAGCTCATAACCAGCGCCCTCTGTTGGTGAGCAGATTAATTAGGAGACAGTGAAACAGGAGAATGCTGGTCCTGGTTCTGGTCCTGGTCTCTCTCATACTGGAGAGAAACCTTATGAATGCAACCAATGTGGTAAATTATTTTTTTAATACTCCTCTCCTAATGCATGAAAGATCACACACTGGGAAGAATCCATATGAATGTAATCAATGTGATAAAAACTTTGCATGTAACTGTCATCTAATACATAAAAAGAACAGACACTGGAGAGAAACTTTATGAATGCAACCAGTGGGGTAAAATATTTTCATGTAACATCTCCTAATGCATGAAGAACCGATACTGGAAAGAAACCATATAAATTTAACCAATGTGGTAAAGCCTTTGAATGTCATAGTAGTCTCCAAAAACTTCAGCAATACATGGCCAGTAAATCCTTGGCTATAATATCCTCAATATTTATTATGCCATTCTTTTAATTGGCATTGATAAAATTGGTTTACAGTTTTATTTCATTCTGAACATCTCATACATTTATAGTTTTAGAACTGTATCATGCTTGTGAGAAATTATATGTTTGCAGAACAAAAGGAGTGAATACTGGAGAAGCTGGACCAAATCTGACAGAATCCTCCTTTCAGCATGCTGTGACATTGACACATCTGTCTCAGTATTTTGCATGTTCCAGAATTCTGCTTGTTCCTGCCTCAACTGCTTCAATTGCTATTTCTCATCACAGCCTGCTCCCAAGAGAACTTTGAATAAAGCTACAAACCTTAATTTGTCCAGCAATTTAGACTGTTCTAAATAGGACTTTTATTAACTCTTATTTTCTCAACATTCAAAGACTGGACCACAAATATTGGTTGCTTAATTAAACATTTTTCCAATTTTCTTTGGGACCCCAAAAGGATTTCTGCATGTCCAAAATGTCAGCTAGAAGAAATCAATGAGAATGATGTCCTATTTTCCTTAAGGGGGATTGGGTAGATTTTGGGTTGTTTTCTGTGGTTACCAGTGTTTATTGTCATTGGCAGATGTTTATAAATTACTAATGGTCTTATTCAGAGTGAAACTGTTATGCCCAGTTGGGGAACCCCAAATAACCAGGGGCACACTCTGTTGTAAATACATGAGGTTTCTAAAATTGTATAGGTGTTTGGACATGGGACACAAACTTCCTGTGGACACAGGAGAGGAATGTAGCCCTGAGATCTAGCGAAGCAAGGTTTTTATGGGGCAAAACCGCAAGCAGAGACTTACATGCTTTGGTGTTACGTGATTGTGAAATGGAAACTGACTTTTGAAATGGTTGGTCCACTTTGGGCAGCAAGAGTACAAACAGTTCTGGCCTGGCCCTATGGGCCAGTTTCCTAGCAACTGTATAATTAGTGGGCAGGAAAGAATGTAGTAAGGCTACTTTGTCCCCTCAGGGCATTAAGGCTAGTTCTTCCCCGAAAGAGGCTGGACATGTCTCCAACTAACTAGCCTTTATTCATGCTTCTGCTTTAAACTTTAAAACAATACCCACTGATGTTAAGTCTTTGGTCTCTCAAATCCACAAAGAATTCATGTAATTGAGATTTTAAAAATGAAATAAAATGAAGTTTCAAATCTTTCTTCCATCTGCTATTTTTCCCATAAACTACTGTGTGCCTTCCTTGTGAAAGGAACCTGGTAATGTGCCAGCAGGCTTGGCTCTGATTTTTTTTTATTTCAATCTTATTATAATTATTAATTTGTGTTTTTGAGACAGGGTTTCTCTGTGTAGCCCTGGATGTCCAGGCCTCTTTGTATACCAGGCTGGCCTCGAACTCCCAAACATACTCACAGACATCTACCTGCCTCTGCCTCCCGAGTGTTGGGATTAAAGGTGTGTGCACTGTGCTTGGCAGGACTTTCTTATAGCCTGGTTGAGGTCATACTTTATGACTTAGGACATGTGAGTGTGAAGAGCTGGCAGAGGTGCAAACCCTTGCTTTTGGAGAGAGGGTTTCTCTTGTGGCCTTGCATATCCTGAACTCATTTTGCAAACCCAGATGGCCTGGAACTCACACCAACCTCTGCTTGCCCCACTGACAACCACAGGCATGCGACACCACACCTGGCTTCTTGTTATAGTCTTTAAAAATGATTTATAATCTCGGTCTGCCTTCCTGAGACCAGCCCTGTTTTGACTGGGAGAGTCGTCACTCACTAAAAGAAAGGGGGGCAGGGACCCCAGAATTCCTTCTGCAGTGAGCAGGGACTGGCTCGACCCTGGCTGAGCAGGGGAATTAAAACTAGACACATTTAAACTGGGAATACATAAATTTAAGCTGGGGCTGTGTGTGCAATGGACTAGCTTTACTTACTAATAGACCCTTGTGCTTTCCCCCCTTCTAAGAAGTGTAAATTAATTATTATTATTATTATTATTATTATTATTATTAAAAGGGAATGACTTATTATTAAAGTATTATTATATCATTAAATTAAATATTATTAATATTAATTATATAAAATATTAATAGATTGCTGCTAAATTATTATTAAATTATTAACTTATTATTTAAATTATTAAATTATTATTAAGTCATTATTAAATTATTAAATTAAATGTCATTATTAAATATTATTAATATCGATAATATTAAATGTTATTATTAAATTATTATTAAATAATACATAATGTAATAAATATTATTAAATTATTACTGCTAAATTATTATTACTAAATTATTATTATTAAAAGGGAATGAGTTATTATTATTATTATTATTATTATTAAAAAGGGAATGAGTGTTCTTTTTGGAGGGAGGGAAACTTTATTTATGATTCATGGTGTAGTTCTCTTTATTATGGAAGATTTGTTTATTATTTGTACACCATTCTGTCTGCATGCCAGAGGAGGGAGCCAGGTCTCACGATAGATTGTTATGAGCCACCATGTGGGTGCTGGTAATTGAGCTCAGGACCTCTGGAAGAGCAGCCTGTGATCTTAAACTCTGTGCCATCTCTCCTGCCCCCTCATTTTTTATTTTAATTTTTAAATTTTTATTTATTCATTTTACATCCCTGTCTTAGACCCCTCCCTATTCTCCTCCCAGTCCTACCCTCCCTGTTTCCCCTATCATCCCTCACCTGGCTCTTCAGAGAAGGGGATCACTCTGCCTCTATTGTGCACACCCACCCACCCCAGCATATCAAGTGGCATTAGGACTGAACACATACTCTTTGGCTGGCGAGGCAACCCTAACACGGGAAAGTGAAAGAAGAGCTAGTTTGTGGGTCAGGGTGTATTCATATGTGTGTTGGTCCTGCTGTGTTTATAACGCCTTGTTACACTTGTGTCCTTCATCCACTCAGGTGCTTACACTTTGCACACAGAGTTTCTTGAGCCCTTAGGGGCCTAGGGTTTCTTGCAGACATCTCATTTAGGGTGGAATGGTCCAAGGCTTCTCACTGTTTGCATATTGACTGGATGTGGGTCTCTGTATTTATTCCCATCTCCTGCAGGAGGAATTTCCAATGATGGCCTAGCAAGGCACTAATCTGTGAGTATGGTTGTGCTCCTTTAGCACAACTGTAGCATTTAGATTTCTCTTATGTCCTTGGCCTCTGTAGACTCAGGTTCCTGGCCAATCAAGCAGTATTGGATCAAGGTTCCTTCTCATGGAGTGGGCCTCCTGAAACCCAACTAGATATTAGTTGGTCTCTTCTGTGACCTTTATACCACAAGCGCACCAGCAAATCTTGTAGGCAGGTCACTGTTGGAGAGTGAAGGGTGTATGGCTGGGTTGGTGTGTACTTTTCTCTTCTGGTGGCATGCAGCATATGTTCCTGTATCGCAAACAGCAGTCTATAAGGGTGAAGGTTCTCGGTAGGGGCCAGCTGGGATTCGCTGTGTCCAATGACTTGTGAAGGTGTTGTCCTCAGCAACAGAATCTTACCATCAGATTGGGGAGAGCACTGGAGGATAGACACAGGTAGGGGACCCCAGGCCCTGCTTTGATCTAGCACAGAGACCTCCTGCATACCGACTCCACAGGACTCTGGGAAGCCTGCTCACAAGACACGCCTTTGTCTGTTCTAATTAAATTGAAATAAATACATAGTATTAAATGAAAACATCATATATATAAAGCTAGTTATTAAGTGACACGTGTGCTCCACCAGAGGGCACCAGATTCCTTGACAGATGGTTTGAGCACCACTGTGTGGTCCCTGGGATGGAATCTGGCACCTTGGTTAGAGAGGGATTCTCTGTGTCACAGGGCCCTGGCTGTTGCGATGACAAAGGTGGACTTTTTTTTTTCTTTTAAAATTCCTCCATCCATTTATTCATTCACCCATTCCTTCATTGTACAGCATTCTGCCTGTGCACCAGAAGAGGTCACCAGATCCCATTACATATGTGGTTGCTGGGAATTGAACTCAGGACCTCTATAAGAACAGCCAGCGTTGTTAAGCTCTGAGCCATCTCTCCTGCCTCCAGTTTTTTTTTTTTTTAATCTTTAAAAAAAGATTTATTTTCCATGTGAGCGCGTTTCTGCCTTCCCAAAACTAGTCCTGCTTTGACTGGGAGACTCGAAATTAATTTAAAAAAGGGGGAGGGATCCCAGGATCCCTTCTCCAGGGACCAGGGACCAGCTGGACTGCGTCTGATCAGGAGAATTCAAAGCGCACATTTGTCCTGCACGCAAGTGGGTTCCAGCAGCCCTGTGAGTTTCCTTCCGGGACCAGGGGGCGGGGCGATGGCATCACAAATTGGCCCTGAAAGGCTCCTGATCCTGAAGACTGAGAGGGGCGCAGGGAGGGGACATTTACAGAACATTGGGACCAGGGAAAACGCTCTGTGTGTTGTGGCGCGAGGAAAGCGCTTCCGGGGGATACTTCTGGGTCCTGACAAAGCTCCAGGCTAAGTAAGGAGGAGGAGGATGGCTTGTGAGGGCAAAAGCAGTGCGTACAGCATTCTGGGAATTGTATTTCTGCGTCTGCGACCTCGCAAAGCAGAGGATACAGTGAGGCCTGGCTATGTTACTGTAAACAATCCCAGAAGTCCTTGCTCTGAGGCAGTTCTCACAGAGGCTCCCAGCAGGCACAATGCACTCTGAACTCTGTGATTATTTGTAGTTCCCTGACTATGGAGGGCTTGGCTTTAAGAATTTCCGTGTCTGGGACATTTCATCATGAGTTCAGTGCTCTGTCGTAAGGATGTTCACAATCGTACAAGATAAAACAGATATATTGTCTATGAGACACCTATAATACAATGTGAGTGGCTGGAAGTGGAGCTGAAATGCGGTAGATAGATTTAAGATTGATTTAAAGCCTGGACAGCTCCTAAGAGGGTGGATGGGGTATTGGAGCTTTTGGACAGGACTGTGCTGGATGTTAAGTGGAACGCGAGCACCAACAGCATACATGCCATGTCTTCAATGTGTTATGTACTGTTGAAAAAGCAGGCTCTTGAGGACAACTATAAGGTTATATTCCAAGAAGCTGGCAGTTGGTGGAAATTCAAAGTTCAAGAGTTAGCACAGCACTTCTTCATTTTCCTAGTTCCTCATTCTGCATCCTGCTTTTTTCAGGTATTTCAGACCTAACAAACAGCATCTTTTCAGGCTGGAAATGGAGTGTAGTTTTCAGTTCAGATAGGTAGTAACATCTAATTTTTGAGGATTCTCTTAGAAAACCCTTCCAAGTAACTCACAAGTTGACTTCTCATGCCTGGTGTTGGAGTTTTTGTTAGATGGAGGGACAATTGTCATCACAGATAGCAAAATTTCATTGAAACTAAAGATTAGTTTTATACAACAGCTTACATGGATTATACATATCTTAGATAGTTACTAGTATGATTCCATATTACTTTTTCAGACATCCTTACTGTTATTTTACCATCTTCCCTTTTGTATTTCTTTCTGTCTTACCTCTGAAATTATACCTCCTTCAAGTTTTTCCCATTTCCTCTTTCAAATCTCTATACCCTTCTACTTCCTACTGCCCCCACACACTTCCATTCTCACCTTGGAAATGGTCACTATTTCATTCTTGGTTTTTTAATTACTGCCGGATATAGACTCACATATGAGTACACACATATTCAGTTTAAAGCTGGGAAACTTAGAAGAGAGAATATGTGAATTTTGTCATTCTGTGTTTGGATTACCTCATATAACATGATTTTTTTTCTAGTTCCATCTATCTACCTGCAAGTTTTATGTTTTTATACTACTCAATAGTGATGCATTTTAAAATCGTGACCTAAAGAGCTAATATTTAATTCATTTTTAAGGTTATTTAATAATTACATCATTTTGTGCCTTCTCTTTTCTTCCCTCCAAACCTTCCCACAGACCTGTCCTATTTCTCTTTCAAATTCATCTTCTTTTTTCAAATTTGTATTATGCTCTTAATATAAGTTACTCAGTTCAATAATGTTACTTCCATGCATATTTTCAGGGTTGATTGCTTGGTATTAGATAACTAAATGATTTTATGCTCTTTCCTGGAAAGATTTTTTTTTCTCATACTCTCAGCATTTATTAGTTCCCTGCAGATTTTTGTGTAGGATTAAGGACAATGGTTTCTTCCTAGACCACTTTTGCATGTCTATTAGCATTTTCAATTTTTAGTTCGTTTTATACAGGTATATTGGTAAGCCTTTTTTTCTTTATTTTTTTTTATATTGGTCCATCTTATGGGTGTCGCTTCTGGTATTATTAGGAGACACATTACCAGACCATACTCTGATCCTCTGCCATATATACATATATATATGTATATATATATATACCTCCTGTTATGCATGATTACTGAGTCTTAGATCTGGGAATTGTTTTGTAGATGTATCAGATGTGACTGTTCTCCAGAATTCTGCCTTGTGATTGGTTGTGGTTTTCAGTCATGATTGTGTTTCAAGGAAAAGCTTCCTTGTTCAGTGGTGAACTATACTTATTTATGTGCATTATTAAAAGCATTTAGGTTGCAACATGTTTATATTCATGCATGTACTTACATGTATTATAGGGATTTATGTAGATAATTCACAGTATGATTGCTTAAAACTCTTTCAAAAATTTACTGTTATTTCACCCACTTCCTTCTTTTATATTTATCCTGTAAAACACCTGGGGTCTTACACCTCAGGAGTTCAAGATCGCACTCTTCTCAGGAATTCCCACAGACCACAACTCAATGCAAAAGCAAGAGCATTTTTTTTATTTCAATCGCGATAGGGTCACCCCTCAAAAGGCAGGAGATGGCCCCAAGCATGCAAAGCACAGGGTTTTTATACTTAAAAATCTGGCCACTTTTGCTCTATACATTGATTGGTCAGCAAGAATAGCATGAAGATAGTTTACAGCTAGTTGTTTGCAGTTTTTGGCCATTTGTGAGTTTTCTCAAAACAACTCACCCTGCCCTTCAAGAGCTACCTGCCTCTGGCTTTAATTCAAGGCTATCTCAGAGCAGTTCATCTTCCCATTTGAGAGCCATATGCCTGTGGGTTTAATTCAAGGATGGGAATAGTCACAGCTGTTTTCTTTTAAGTTGTTTTCATTCTCAGGTGTGCTCTCATCCCCCCTTTTCTTTTTGCTCCAATTTTAACCCTAAATTGTGGATCAATCTCAGGGAGAGATTGATACTGCCTCTGGAGCATCAGGACCTGAACCACACTTACACATTCCTTGACGAAGAAGAGTAATCAGTTAACAATACAGGGTACTATTGTGACAAGGAGCAAAAGGGTAGCAAAAGGTCCCAGTAAGAGAAGCACATAGGGGAGCATACCATTAAACCCATTCCAAAAAGGAGATTCTATTAATTCTCATCTCCTTTTTTCAAGATCTTTTTGTAATTTTTTTAATCTTTCCTTTAACAATGCCTGATTTATTAGTGTAAAAAAAGCATTTCTCCTGTAGGGCTAAGAAGATTCTTCCTTTTTCAGCTGTAGGGAGGTCTAATCCCCTCAGAGTCTGGAGAACTATTTCTGCTAAGGAATTGAGCTCGTCTTGGAGGTCATTGATGGTGCTCGAAAGCAATTGTACATCACTAATTAACTGTTGGCACAGTTTGTTGTATTCATATACAGCACCTATGAAAGCAGTCAGCCCAATTCCCACTAACAGAGGAATGAAATGAATGGCTCTCTTCGTTCTTCCAGCCATTAAGTCAAAGCTGGGGACTTGGACTGGCTCATCCCCTGGAATGATGCTAAGATCAGGGAGTCGCCTGTACACAGGTCCCAGTCCAATCTGTGGGCAAGAACGTATAGGCTTTATTATTCCTGCATAAGAAAACAGTATTATTGTCAGGGCAGAGAGCTGTGGAGATGTCAGTTATTGAATCACGAATGGCAAAAGTAGCATCCCCTACAGGTAGATCTGAGCTATCATTTTTGTAGGGTTGTGTCAAACAGGTAACATTTTGGTTGAAGAGAGGCTGCATCTCATAGGGGGTGCTGAGTGTCAGGATCACTCAGCAGTGGAATAAGTGGTGTTATAAGGGGGGAGCTCCAGAGGAACAGGTTGCTCTTGTCAGAGGCAGAGCCAGTAGTCACTTGCAAGCAAATGATTGGTGTCATTTAGGAGGCTATGAGTGGCAGTAATAACATATACAGTCTGGGGGCCTAAAATAAAGTTTCCTCTACTATCAGGAAGAATCATAGAGTGGTAATTGAGGGATGAGTATTCTTTTTTCTATTAACTCTTCAATATATTGTTTAACCTGTTTTTGTCTGACCTGATCCTGCAGCCCTCCTCCATCTGAGAGTTGAATGGGAGGTACCTTTCTTCAGCATACAGGCTTCCCTACTGTCCTGGAAAAAAGGGCTTGAGGTAATTTAGATCCATGGCCTCCTGTTGGTACTCTGTGGGACCAATCGTCTATCCTCATCTCCTCCCTGACTTGGTTCAATATGGCAGTGAAATAGGTGATGTTATCTTTTCCAGTACGTTGTTGCACAACCCTATAGCAACTGCTATGCACATCCTGTTGATAGGTATCACAAGGGCAAGGCACGGGGCACCCATTTACATAAGGAATCATTTTAGGCTTGGTTACACAATGCCTTTCTAAACTTGGGGTACTCCCTGAAGGTTGTAAGGCTCTATATGCCCATGAATCACCACACTCAACTTGAGCATAGGCCTTGTTGGGGCTCCAAATCTCACCAGTAAGTAAGGCTCTGCCATTCATCACCCCACCCTTGCAATCACTGGGTTTAACATACATTGCTTCCAGGGCCTTGTGAGCCTGGTGAGGATCACCAAAGCTCCAGTCAATAGTTACCCAATTGAGTACAAACAGCACAACCCAGAGGTACCATTGTCTGTCCACTTTACTGGTCAAAGAGTTCATTGTCTCTGATGAGTTTCGGTTTTAACAGGTTGCTGGAGGCTTGGACTTGCCAGGTGTCAGCAGGTTGATGAAGAGCAGGCTTGACGTGTGACCCATGGATCCAAGATGTAATGCCCTCTGCTTTGACAGCTGTTGGGGTGGTAAGCAGAACACAATAAGGACCCTTCCACCAAGGTTCCAGATTCTGGGTGTGGTGTCATCTCACATACACCAGATCTCCCATCTGGACCTGATGGGACACATCCAAGGACCCAGGTGCATATGCACTTCCAAACTTTCTCCAAATTTCTTTCTGAATAAGTTGCAGTCCTTTCAGACTGGAAAACAAGTCAGAGTTACCACTAGTTATGTCAAGGGGGTCCCCAAGAAGAGTCAGGGGAGCAGGAACCCCATATAGTAGTTCGAAGGGAATTATGCCTAGTCAGGAGAGAGTATTTCTGACTCTAGGGAGGGCCAAGGAAAGGAGCACCACCCAGTCACCATCAGTCTCCATAGTAAATTTGGTAAGAGTCTCTTTGAGAGTTCTATTCATTCTATTTACCTGTCCTGAACTTTGGGGTCTTTAAGCACAATGTGTAGAGAGCCGGGGTTTGGTTGCCATGGCACTGGCTTCCGCCCTCAAAAACGTTATGACAGTTATGACCGTTGGGCAACTGTCTTCACGAGCCCAGCCCGGGGCATCATATGGGGTGATGGGTGAGCCGCCAATCAGGGGATGATACGTCATCTCACACCACTTTGGTGCAAGCAGGGCTTATATAAACAGCGCCACTTCGGGGACTCGGGGTCTTCCTCCTTTCATCATTTGACTGCAATAAAGCCTGCTGCAGAAGGATCCTGTTGTTCGCGTGCGTTCTTGCTGGCGAGACGACCACGCGGCTCGCAACATTTGGTGCCGAAACCCGGGAACGCTGGGAACCTGCCATCGCTGGTGCCGAGGAGACCCCCCGTTCGCGGGGAGGATTCAGAACTGCAGCAGCGAGATAAGTTCTGAGAGGCATGTTTGGTCTTGATTTATCTCATCTTTCACCTCAGCTAGCAGAAGCCCTTATTGCTTTCTCTGTTGTGACCGTTGCCCTCGTCCTCTTTCTTTTGGTTTTGTACAAGCTTAAGTGTGACCTCGAAAGGAAAGAGATTAACGGAAAGCTAAGAGTAGGCACTAAGGGAGTGTTAGAGGAGATACAAGACAGCATGTCAGAAACAGAACGTGACAAAAGATTAGGGGCCCCAATGGGTAGAAATAAAGACGTCTCTAAGAAAAAAGGCCCTTCTGCGGATGTTAAAGCCTCAGGAGCGAGAGATAAGGGAAAGAACGCCCTGGGAGAGAAACATGATAAGGAGAAGAAAAAATCTAAAAAGGAGCCTCTCTATCCGACAAAAAAGGTAGAGGCTTTAGAAATTGGCAATTCTGAGTCGGTGGAGTTAAGTCCCTCCGATGGGTCAGAGGAAGAAGCAGCTCGCTATGAGGAAGAACGATACCACCTGGATCCACCTGGATAAGCGGCCACTACTGAGAAACAGGAAGCGTGCACTTTCTCGATCAGCCGCTCCTGTTGTCCCTAGTGATTTTTAAAAATTATTAGGTGATATAAATTGGCTTAGGCCGTTTTTAAAGATTCCTTCTGCTGAATTAAAACTCCTATTTGATATTTTGGAAGGGGATGCTCATATTTCTTCACCCAGAGCCTTAACACCAGCTGCAAGCCGCGCCCTGCAAGTGGTAGAAAACGCTTTACAAGATGCCCAATTAAAACGTGTAGATAAAACTAAGACCTTTGACCTGTGTGTTATTAAAACTAAACATTTACCAACTGCTGTATTATGGCAAGATGGACCCTTATTGTGGGTTCATCCCAATGCTTCTCCTGCAAAAATTATTAAATGGTATCCAGATGCAGTTGCTCAACTTGCACTACGAGGGTTAAAAGCCGCCATTACACACTTTGGGAAGGAGCCAAAGTTCTTAATAGTGCCTTATACAGCTCATGAGGTTCAGGTATTGACTGCTACCTCTGATACTTGGGCGGTGCTAGTTACCTCCTTTAGTGGCTTGATTGATAATCATTACTCTCGACACCCTGTTTTGCAATTTGCTTTAACTCAAGAGGTAGTCTTCCCGCATGTAACGTCCCAGAAACCACTTCGGGATGGACTGGTAGTTTATACAGATGGGTCAAAAACAGGAGTAGGAGCTTATGTGGTTAATAATAAAGTTATTTCTAAGCAATATCATGAGACTTCGCCTCAAATTGTGGAATGTTTAGTAGTGTTAGAAGTTTTGACAAAATTTCCAGGTCCTTTAAATATTGTTTCTGATTCTAGTTATGTGGTAAATGCAACTAAAATTTTAGAGGCTGCTGGATTGATCAAGGCATCTAGCAAGCTTGCAAAAATTTTTCAAAAAAATTCAGTTTGCCTTAATTATCAGAAAATCCCCTGTTTTTATTACACATATTAGGGCTCACTCAGGTCTACCGGGACCCATGTCCCATGGAAATGACCTGGCAGACCGAGCCACAAAGATGATTGCATTTGCCCTCTTCTCAAATTTGGAATTGGCTAAAGAGTTTCATAAGAAATTTCATGTGACGGCTGAAACACTGCGTCATCGATTTGACATAACTAGATAAATTTGGACAGTCAGGGACACTCGGCGGCTGATCGCCACTGCTTAGAGCCTGATAGGCCTAAGGAAATGGTCAAATGGAAGGATGTCTTGACTGGTCAATGGAAAGGCCCGGATCCTATCTTAATAAGATCCAGGGGAGCTGTCTGTGTTTTCCCACAGGAAGAAAACAATCCATTCTGGGTACCGGAGCGCCTCACGCGAAAGCTCGCGGCAGCTGAAGATGATCCTCCAACGAATATACCTGCAACTAATTCCAGTTCTTGCTTGGATCCTTCTAAATCGGGTTCCTAGTATTGTGGGGGTACAACGTTGGGCCATTTTGTCTGCATTCTCAAAGCCTATGCCGGTCAAACATAATTCATTGGTTTTTCCTAAATTTTCTCGTCCAATACAAATCAGACGGTTTTTCCGCCTAGTCCTGTCTGTGTTTATTCCCCTTTTTTACTTGTTTTGTCCAATAATTCTTTTAGAAATTGTACCAATGAGACATGCTGGATGTCGCAATGTTGGAATGCCAGGCGTTATGCTCGTGCCCTGGTTGTTAGTGTCCCGCAGTGGATCCCAATCCCTGTGGAGACTCCATCCACCCTCTCCCTGTTTAGACAGAAGAAAGATTTTGGCATCACCGCAGCCGTTGTTACTGCCATCGCTGACTGCAGTCGGCTTGGCAATGGCAAATTCAGTCCAAACAAGCACAACAGTAAATCAATTGTCGGCAGGTGTGGCTGAAGCCATAAACCTTCATGCATCTGCTAGCACACAATTAAAAGGTGGATTGATGGTTCTTAACCAGCGTCTGGATCTTGTGGAAGAAAGAATAGATATTTTATCTCAATTGGCTCAATTAGGGTGTGAAAGAAAAATAGGAGCACTCTGTATTACCAGTGTACAATATGAAAATCTTACCTGAGCCGCTAATTTGTCCAGGAAATTGTCCCTATATCTTGCAGGAAATTGGTCAGAAGGATTTGAAGAAAAGAAGAGCTAAGAGGCGTGGTGGCGACCATTCTACTCAGTGGATTTATCGCTCACAGATGGCTTATTATCCTGGGTTTCTTCCGCCTTTTCTTATTTTAAGGAATGGGTGGGCGTTGGGATGTTTGGCGCTGCCCTGTGCTGTGGTTTAATATTTGTCCTCTGGTTGTTCTGCAAACTCAAAACCCAACAAAAACGTGACAAGGTGGTGATTGTACAGGCGCTAGCCGGTCTGGAACAAGGAACCTCCCGATATTTGGTTAAAATTAATGTTTGACAAGGTTGCCTCTGTCTTTGCAAGCACATGCCACAATCTGGATTTACAGCCCTTGCACTCCCTGGGGATCTGTTTCCCATTGCACGGGGATGGGTGTAAATCACAATTTTTCTCTTGCCAAACGATCTGGAAAGTCAGTGACGGAAGAGTGCAAATAAGTCTTCACCGACCTAAGACAGGACAGCCTCGCAGTGAGGAGGTTGCTCCAATGACGGGCAACGGCTGAAGCATTGCCTTCCACCAGGCTCAGACGTTGGCTTTCTGGCATAATGCTGTATTGATAGTAGGAAGCTTACTGTTCAAACAAAATAAAAAAGGGGGAGATGTAGAGAGCCGGGGTTTGGTTGCCATGGCGCTGGCTTCCGCCCTCAAAAACGTTATGACAGTTATGACCGTTGGGCAACTGTCGTCACGAGCCCAGCCCGGGGCGTCATATGGGGTGATGGGTGAGCAGCCAATCAGGGGATGATACGTCATCTCACACCACTTTGGTGCGAGCAGGGCTTATATAAACAGCGCCACTTCGGGGACTCGGGGTCTTCCTCCTTTCATCATTTGACTGCAATAAAGCCTGCTGCAGAAGGATCCTGTTGTTCGCGTGCGTTCTTGCTGGCGAGACGACCACGCGGCTCGCAACAACAATGTAACTTCCAGTCAAGCCACAGAGACCTGGCCACCTCCTGGCTTACCTGAACAACAAAGGTTGGTCCATTGTCTGACCCAATTTTGGAATACCTTACCAAGGAAAAATGTCTTCCAGAATCATTTTGGCCATGAACAGGGTGGTTTCTTTCTTTGTGGAAAAAGCTTCCACCCATCCTGAGAAAGTGTCCACAAAAACCATGAGATATTTATTGTCATACCTGGCTGCTTTAATTTCAGTGAAATCCACTTCCCAATGCATTCCAGGTCTAGTTCCTTGTCACTGGCCAGCAGTGACACCTGAATACCACCTGAGAGAGGGTTGGGAGAGAGAGAGAGAGACAGGTGACACAGAGAAGGACACTGAGTCTCCTTGCTGATCCAGGTGTCGAATTAATGGACGTCAGGTTAACACTTAAGTAAGCAGAAAAGTACAAGAAGTTTCTCATGTAGGAGACTCACTCAAGGTTACACAGAGCCTGCTGTCTGGTTACTATGGTTGCACAAACATACTTTCTCAGGGTCAGAGCAGACTGCTGTAGGACCACCAAGGTCAGTTTATAAGAAACTGGACTTTGGAAAATACCCAAAGCCAATAGGCTGGATTCCCCTGCTCAGATGCCATTAACTCAAAATTTGCCATTAACTCCAAAAAGGCTGCTACAGTTCCTCTCAGCCACTTCCCTGTGCTCTGGAACTCTTACCTATGTTTATCCTCTGGCACGGTTCACATGCCCTAGTTACTCTCAGTCAGGGCGGTGAGGTTTAGTGTTCAGTACTTGGATTGGCGGGCAACTTCAGCCAATTTCTTTGCCCACAAGTGAGTCCACTTATGCATCTGAGTAATTAATCTCTCAGCGTCTTCCTGTGGTAGAATGATCTTACCTTTAGAGTCAATCCATGCCCCCACGTCGGTGTCAAATATCCCCTTTTTTTGCCACATTAACTTTAAGTCACTTTCTGAGTAGTTTAGTCATTCTTCTCTGGAAAGTTCAGCGGTTAGTACCACTGGGACGGAGTTTTCTCTAGCAGCTACTTTAGCCTCCTGATCGGCCATGTTATTCCCCTTTGTTGCTTCAGAAGTCCCCTTCTGCTGTCCCTGGCAATGAATAATGCTTACCTTGTTGGGCAGCAACAAGGCATTGAGCAAAGTCAGTATCTCATTTTTATTTTTTATCTCATTACTGGCTGATGTTAGCAGGCCTCTCTGAAGATAGATGGTCTCTTGCACATGGGCTGTTGCGAAGGTGTACTGACTATCAGAGTAGATGTTTCTTTTTACCCTTTCCCAGAGTTAATGGCTGGGTAAAAGCAATCATTTCAGCTCGCTGAGCAGAAGTGCCCTCCAGCAATGCCTGGACCCATATTACCTTATGTCCATCTACTACTGCTGCCATTGCCTTTCTCTTCCCGTTCCCCCCAAAACTGCTCCCATCCATATAGTATGTCATCACACAGTAGGGCAGAGGCTGATCTTTCATGTCCTTTAGCCATCCCTGTTCCTCTGCTAGAACCTGCAAACAATCATGCTTCAGGGGCTGGATTTCTGAATCTAACAATAAGGTGTCAGGGTTTAGTAAGGGTGCTAGGTTATAGGCATACATGGTCCTTGGTTGGAGAAACAGTCTTATAAAAGAGCCCTGTGCTCTGATATATTTGGTCCTTATAGAGTTCCTGTCCTCTCCAGGTCACACTAACTCCCCCTTCTGTCATATGATTCCCTGTGCTCTACCCAAGGTTTGGTTATGCGTCTCAGCATCTGCTTTGATATACTGCTAGGGAGAGTCTTTCATAGGTCCTCTGGGGTAGGCTTCTGTCCTGTTTCTTGTTTTTGCCTATATCCATCCCATTGGTCTTTCTAAGTGAGGATTGATCATCTTAACCCAGGTCCTCTTTCTCATTTATCTTCTTTAGCTGTACAGATTTTAGTATGTTTATCCTATCTTATAGGTTTAGCATCCACTTAAAAGTGAGTGTATACCGTGTATGTCTTTCTCCTTCTGGGACACCTCACTGAGGATTATCTTTTCTGGATTGTTTATTTGTTCATGTTTACATTTTATGACTTCTTTGAATGGTCTAGAATTAAACCTGTCTGTTGTATAGCTGGTAAAGAGGTTTCCCATTTTATAATCTGTTTCACCACCTAAAGAATGGATTGCAAAAGCATTTTAGTTTCATGTTGTAAGAGCTGGAGTCTCACTGCTCAAGAGCTCGGGATTGTGCCCTTCCCAGGAACACTCATAGACCACAACTCCATGCAAAAGCAAGAGTTTTATTCCAATTGCGATAGGGTCCCCCTCCAAAGACAGAAGATGACCCTGAATATGCAAAGCACAGGGTTTTACACCTGAAATTCAAACCACTTTTGCTCTATACATTGATTGGTCAGCAAGAATAGCATGAAGATAGTTTACACCTGGTTTTAGATAGTATACAGCTGGTTGTAGATAGTTTACAGGTGGTTGTAGATAGTTGTTCTCAGAACAGTTGCCCCTTTACTTCAAGAGTTATCTACACCTGACTTCAATTCAAATAATCACAGGTGTTTTTCTCTTTCCAAGGTGGTCCCTCACCCCCTCCTTTTTTAACTCAATTTTAACCCTAAAATTGTGGATCAACCTCATAGAGAGGTTGATATACTTTCTGGAATATCTGGACTTGAACTGTACTTATACTTTCCCTGACAAAGGGGAGTTCTGGTCAGTGAGTTTATTGTCCCTGATGAGTTTCAATTTCAGCGGGTAGTTGGAGGCTTGGACTTTCCAGGTGTTGCAGGTTGATGAAAGGCATGCTTCACATGTGACATGTGGATTCAAGCTGTGATGCCCTCTACTTTGACTGCAGTTGGCTTGGTGAGGAGGATGTAATAAGGACCCTTCCACCGAGGTTCCAGATTCTGGTTGCCATGTCACTGCACATATACTAGATCTTCAACATGGAACTGATGGGGCACCTAAAAGGACCGAGGCACATATGCACTGCCAACCTTGCTCCAAATTTCTTTCTGAATAAGGTGCAATTCTTTCAGCCTGTACAAGTCAGAGTTACCACTAGTTATGCCAAGGGGGTCCCCAAGAAGAGTCAGGGAACAGGAACCCATATAGTAGTTCAAAGTGAGTTAAGCCTAGTATGGAGAGAGTATTTCTGACCCTAAAGTGGGCCAAGGGAAGGAGCACCACCCTGTCACCGCCAGTCTTTATGTTCAATTTAGTGAGAGTCTCTTTGAGAGCTCTATTCATTCTCTCTACCTGTCCTGAACTTTTAGGTCTATAAGCACAATGTAACTTCCAATCAAGCCCCAGAAACCTGGCCACCTCCTGGCTTACCTGAACAACAAAGGTTGGTCCATTGTCTGACCCAATTACCTTTGGAATACCAAACCAAGGAAAATGTCTTCCAGAATCTTTTTGGCCATGACCAGGGAGGTTTCTTTCTTTGTGGGAAAAGCTTCCACCCATCCTGAGAAAGTGTCCACAAAAACCAGGAGATAATTATTGCCTTACCTGGATGGTTTACTTTCAGTGAAATCCACTTCCCAATGCATTCCAGGTCTAGTTCCTTGTCACAGGCCAGCAGTGTCACCTGAATACCACCTGAGAGAGGGCTGGGAGAGAGAGAGAGACAGGGTGACACAGAGAAGGACACCAAGTCTACATGCTGATCCAGGTGTTGATTTAATGGACGTCAGGTAAACAAGTAGGCAAAAAAGTACAAGCAGTTTCTCATGTAGAAGCTTTACTTGGTCAGAACATAGGAGATCTCACTCAAGGTTACACAGAGCCTTTTGTCTGGTTACTATGGTTGCACACAGTTTCTCAGGGTCAGAGCAGTCTGCTGTAGGACCACCAAGGTCAGTTTATAAGAAACTGGACTTTGGAAAATACCCAAAGTTAAGAGGCAGGGTTACACTGCTCAGATGCCATTAAAACCAAATTTGCCATTAACTCCAAAAAGGCTGCCACAGTTTCTCTCAGCTACTTCCCTGTGCTCTGGAACTCTTACCTATGTTTACCCTCTGGCAAGGTTCACATGCACTAGTCACTCTCTCAGTCAGGGTGGTGAGGTTTAGTGTTCAGTACTGGGATTGGCCAGCAACTTCAGCCAATTTCTTTGCCCACAAGTGAGTCCACTAATGCATCTGAGTAATTAATCTCTCAGCGTCTTCCTGTAGCAGAATGATCTTACCTTTAGAGTCAATCCATGCCCCCACATCGGTGTCAGATATCCCCTGTTTTTGCCATATTAACTTTAAGTCACGTTCTGAGAAGTTTAGTCATTCTTCTCTGGAAAGTTCAGCGGTTAGTACCACTGGGACGGAGTTTCCTCTAGCAGCTACTTTAGCCTCCTGATTGGCCATGTTATTCCCCTTTGTTGCCTCAGAAGTCCCCTTCTGCTGTCCTGGGCAATGAATAATGCTTACCTTGTCCAGCAGCAACAAGGCATTGAGCAAGCCAAAATCTTGTTTTTATTTTTTATCTCTTTACCAGCTGATATTAGCAGGCCTCTCTGCTGATACATGGCCCCGTGCTCATGGGCTGTTGGTAAGGC
Organism: Meriones psammophilus; assembly: GCA_036365155.1. NCBI lineage: Eukaryota > Metazoa > Chordata > Mammalia > Rodentia > Muridae > Meriones > Meriones psammophilus. The sequence continues at coordinate 41,662 of JAEOAE010003153.1, forward strand.
ATACCAACTATCAGTGTATATGTTTATCTTTTTGTCCTTTTCCAGAGATAATGCTTGGGTTAAAGCAATCAATTCAGCTGAGTAGAAGTGCCCTCCAGCAACGCCTGGGCCCATATTACCTTATGAACATCTACTACTGCTGCCCCTGCCTTTCTCTTCCTGTTCTCAAAAGACTGCTCCAATCCATATAGTATGTTACCTTGGCATTGGGCAGAGGCTGATCTTTCAATTCCTTTTGCTATCCCTGTTCCTCTGCTAGAACCTGCAAACAATCATGCTCCAGGGGCTGGATTTCTGGATCCGGCAATAAGGTGGCATGGTTTAGCCTTGTAGCCAGGACAAAGGTGAATCTATCATTATTCAAGAGCAAGGCCTGGTGATGTGTCATGCTGGCATTCATGAGCCAGCAGTCAGGTAGCTGCCTTATGACACTCTCAAGGGAATGAAGAGAAGAGATGGTGAGGTCTTGTCCCAGAGTCAGTTTGTCTGCATGTTTTACTAGTGCCGCCACTGCTGCTATTATTCACAGGCAAGTTGGCCATCTTGCCACTACGGAATCAAGCATTTTGGATAGCTACTCTACCGGTCTCTTTCAGGGTCCAGTTTTCTGTGTTAGCACCCCATTGGCCATTCCCTGATTCTCACACACATAGAGATAGAAGGGTTTGGTTACATCAGGGAGTCCCAATGCTGGGGCCAATATTAAGGCTTGTTTGATATTACCAAATGCAGCTTGTTCATCCTTTCCCCAGATGAAAGAGTCATTTCCCTTTTTAAGGGCATATAAAGGGGCTGCCATCTTGGCAAATCCCGGAATCCACAGCTGGCAAAACCCTGCTATACTTAAAATTTCCCTCAGTTGTTTAGTAGTCCATGGAGGGGGAATACGAAATACAGTCTCTTTTCTAGCCTCTGATAGCCATCTCTTAACTGACCTGTTTCCTGCAGAGCTGGGCCTTTTTCACCGACACTTTATAGCCAAGGTCACGCAGATCTAGTAAAAGCTAGTCGGTGGCTTTAAGGCAGGTTTCTTTACAATTTTCAGCTAATAGAATGTCATTCACATATTGGAGAAGAACCTGGGGATTGGTGGCCCGGAAGTGTGCCAGGTCCCAGTGTAGGGCTTCATCATTATAATAGGATTTTTAAACCTTTGAGGAAGTTGAGTCCATGTAAGCTGGCCTGATACCCCTGAGTCTGGGTCTTTCCATTCAAAACCAAAAATGTCTTGGCTGGTAGGGCTGAGTTGGAAACAACAACAACAACAAAAATGTGTCCTTAAGGTCCAGTACTGTATACCAAACCCTGTGAGGGGGAAGGGAACTCAACAGATTTCACGGGTTGGGCATGATAGGGTGTAAGTCCATGATCTGTTTGTTAACTTCCCTCAAGTCCTATACAGGTTGATGGGTTGATAGTCGTTGCTCCCAGGCTTCCGAACTGGCAGCAATGGAGTATTCCAGGTGCATTGGCACCTTTTGAGAACCCCTAGGTCAAGGAGCCACTGTATGTGAGGGCAAATCCCGTCACGGGCTTCCTTAGACATTGGATATCATCGCACTGTGATTGGGATAGCCTGAGGCTTCAGCTCTATTTGAACTGGGGGCTGTCTCTCTGCTTTTCCTAGGCCATCCGTTTCAGCCCATGCCCTGGGATGTCTCTGTAGCCACCAGTCAATGTCTTTTTCTGGACTTACTACCTTTTCAGACAGGCAGTATTCATCTTCCAGTTGCATTGTCAGTACATGAATGGGATCTCCCTTGTTGTCTGTCACCTGTGAGCCATCTGGTTTAAAACAGATATGGGCCCCTATCTTAATTAGGATATCTCGCCCTAACAGTGGGTATGGGCATTCAGGGACACCTAAGAATGAGTGGGATACCCGGCCCACTCCAAGGTCCACTGTTTTTTCGGTAGTCCATGAATATTGTTTTCATGGACCCACATTTTTTTTTCTCTTTTTTAGCTCCTAAGTCTTGTAACAGAACAGAATGCTGGGCACCAGTGTCCACCAAGAAGTGGACTGGCTTTTTCTTCCTTTTGGACAACCCTTGATCCGGTGTCCTTTCTCCTTGCAATAGGCACACTAATCCTTAGACAGAGGGCCCCTCCAATTGCTAGGAACTCTCTCCCTATCATTACAACTCTCCTGCACTACAGTGGCCAGGATCTTAGACAACTTTCTCTCTTGCTTCTTATCCCTTTTACTTTCTCTCACTTCTTGCTCCTTCTGCTTTCTTTCCTCTTTCTCTTCTTCCATCTCCCAGCTGTAGAAAACCTTTTCTGCTACCTGCACTAAATCCTTCAATGACTTGTCCTGTAAATCCTCTATTTTCTGGATTTTTCTACGAATATCTCTGGCTGACTGGTCTATAATGGTTATAGTCACCATTGCCCTATGCTCATCTGAGGTAGGGTCATAGGGCTTAAGCTGGCAGTAAGCCTCCATCAGCCAGTCAAGAATAGCTGCAGGAGATTCATCCAGCCCCTGAACCACCTCTCTTACCTTCATCAAATTGGTGGGCTTATCGAGTTGCCCCACAGAGACACGCCATTAGAGTCTGGCACTAGACTTTCAGGTGCTCCCTATCTCTAGGTGTGTTGTAATCCCAGTAGGGGCAGGTGAGGGGAATGCCATCATCAATCTCATTAGGGAGGACAGAAGGCCTCTCATCTGATCCAGCATATTCTTTCTCACCTCAAGGAGAACCCGCCCCCATTCCTCAGTAGTCAGGAGGGCCTGCAAGAGTTGCTGGCAATCATCTGAAGTGGGCTGGTGTGAGAATAGCACAGATTCAAACAAATCAGTTAGAGCTATTGGATTTTCGAAAATGGGGTTATGGGCCTTCCACTTATTGATTTCCATCATCATCAGGGGGCCCATAGGCCCACAAAGGAAGGGCCATGGAGTCTGAGCTGCTGAGCTGCTCAGCAACTCCATGTTTCCGCCCATGGATCACTTTCACTTTCGGGATCTGGTGGCGACTGCAGTGGTGCTGAGGGACTGGCGGCACCCTGCTGCAGACCTGCTGGGTGATTAGTGGTGGGAAGGTCAAAAAGAAGTCACAGTCTGTCCCATAATAAAGTCGTCCACCAAGAAAATCAAAGAAGCAACAAAGATAGAGACAAAGAGAACACAAAAGGCAATTCAGATAAGGACACACTTGCGGGTGGTACCAAAGAATTCTGATTGAGAGGCTGCCTCACAGCAGCCATCTCCGATGAGAAACAGATGGGAGGAGGACCATCACGGACCTGACCTACCCAGATGCAGAGGCTGTTTCCTGGCAGCTGACTCCTACAGATGGGAGGAAGACCTTCACAGACCTAGCCTCCCCAGATGGAATCTGGAGTGTCATCCAATTCCCAGATAGAGTGGTATACCAGAAATCAGACTACTTCTGAGATCAACCTCCGAGGGCAGTCTGATGAGGGTTGGGAAGGGGCATGCTGTTTCCTGGCCAAATGCACCAAAATGTAAGACATGGAGTCTCACTGCTCAGGATCGCACCCTTCCCAGGAAATCTCACAGACCACAGCTCAATGCAAAAGCAAGGGGTTTTATTGCTATCTCGATAGGGTCGCCCTTCCAACAGCAGAAGACGACCCCAAACATGCAAAGCACAGGGTTTTTATACCTGAAAATCAGATCATTTTGCTTTATAGTTTACAGCTGGTTGTAGATTACAGCTGGTTGTTTCTCAGAACAGTTCACCCCACCCTTCAAGAGCTCTATGCACCTGGCTTCAATTCAAAGAATCACAATTGTTTTTTCTCATTCCCAGGTTGTCCCTCAAGGGAACACTAAGAAAACAAACAAAATAATAGAAATTTATAAACATCTTTCAGGAAAAGGCCAGTAGTACGAGACTCAATTCTACAAAAAAAAGTGGCAAAGAGTGCTAGACAATAATTTCAATTACAATTTTGCTGCCTTCAAGAAAAGTTTAATACATCAATGATAGTGATTTTATTTACTATTTTTATCATTTCTTTTATTTTTCCAATTATGATGTAATTTCAAGCATAATTTCATCATTATCCTCTCCTTACTCCTCCTTCCAAACCCTCCCATACACCCCTCATTGGTCTTTTACAAGATGACGGTGTTTATTTCATTGTTATTTTATGCACACACACACACACACAATCACACACACACACACACACACACACACACACACACACACACAGTATTTGATCAGAGCAATAGAAACCCTAACAAATATAGGCACCTCAAGACTGGAAATGCTTGCTCAAATCTACCCCATGCTCAAGAATAACTGCCAGCAATTTATACAGAAATTTATACACTGAATTGCCACAATATGTCTTTTTCTCCATCATGACAATGAAATCTTCAAGTCCCTGGTACTACAGCACAGAATCTCAACTCCCCCCTCAAAAGACTAGGACATTAGTATTCTGTGTGAGAGAAAAATTCTGCTTGTGGAAATGCCTGTCTTTTTTTCTTTTAATCCCATGTCAACTGCATCAATCCTGTCCTAACAGACACTACAACATGCACTGAGGAAAGCAGAGAATCATTTTAACAGTCTTCACACAACCAAACATTAAAATGTAAAAAAAAAAAAAAAAAAAATCATGTAAGAAAATTACAGACATACATATATACTCTGTGACAGAACCCTTTTCCATTTTAACTTGTACTTTTAATTATGAGATGAAAATGTTTTATTGGCTTCACCACATAAATTACTTACCAATGATATAAGATCCCAACGCTTCCCTGGCCTACAAGTGATGCTCCCCAGGCATGGTTAAAGTCAGTCAGTATTTGTATCTTCTTCAGATCTCATTTCTGTTTTGCTCAACAGCATTTTATAGAGGGCAAGCACCACTGCATACACTGCACACCATATGGAATAGGTAGGCTCAGAAATGCTCATCACATCATTTTCTCTGGTTTAATCTTTATAGAAATATTTCCTGGGTATGGTTTATTATTTCCACACAGCAAAGCAGGAGGTGAGCAATCAAAATTGTCAATCCGGAAATTATGGAAGTAAGAATCTCCTGGGTACTGGGAGGGTGTAGGGGACTAGAGAAAATTCATTAATCCAGGGATAGTTCTTGTCTTTGAATATTAGAAGCTTCCTCTGAAAACGTTCATCAAATCATTTTTATTTGATACAGACTCTAAATATAATGTGTTGCTCTGCCATGTTCCACACCTTCCTTCTGGCCGAAAATATTTTATTTACCATGTGGAAAACATCAGGTATTAATATCACTATAGAATACCTGTACATTTCCCTGTGTATGTTGAAGTTCAGCAAATCAACACCAAATAATACCCACATTTTAATTAGCTGGGAATTTTTCTGTAAAACCCACACAGACATTTGTCTTTCTTTCCTTCCTTTCCTCTTCTTCTTTCTCCTCCACCTGTTACTTTTTCTCTTTCCCCAAATGTGTATGGTTCAGGCCAGCAGATGTGGCCAGATCTTTGTGTACTAAGTCCCCAGCACCCTAACCATTAAGCACAGAGCACCTTAACTACTCAGGCTCCAGCACCCTAAGCATTATTTAGTGTCTTGCCTGCTTGTGCACCTGCATGCCAGCAGAGGGCGCCAGAACACCTTGCACATGGTCATGCACAACCTCACCTCCCGGAGGGGTACACCCATCTCCTCAGGATGCGCGCAGGCGGAGTGGGAGAGGAGGCCTATGCCACTCTCTTCCTGCCATCCCCCTGCCTGCGGTCGGCCCCACGCACGAGCCGCTCAGCAGACAGGCGAGCAGTGGACAGGGAACTCCCCGAAACCTCCCCCCGGATGATCATAATGCGGAGTTCTGGCGAAAAGCTTGAATAGGAAGAATGCTGACCTGGGAAAACCCGCAATGGTACTGGCGTACCTATTACGGATGTCCCGCCCCTTCCGGCTTTGATTCCAAATCTGCCCTGCAGAGAGCAGAGTCTTTCAGGGCTTGGAAGCTCTGAGCCCCACCCCCCCACACACACACCTCCCTTTCCATTTCCCAGCATCTCCCTGGCCTCGGACACCGGTTCGTAAATACAAAGCTTCTAGTCACAGAGGGACCATTATCATTGGTTTCCCACTTGGGAGCGCAATCTAGTCAGTGAGGTAGCAGCAGTCCCAAGATGCATTGCGGCAGAGACCCACCTGCTTGAGAACTACAAACATGGCTTCGGAGCAAGGTCTTCTGGGATTGTATTTGAGAACTACAAAAATGGCGTCCGGTCCGCGCGTTGCCTACCGGGATTGTTTGTAGTAAAGCATCTGAGTCTCTCTCTGGCTCTCGCATACACCGTTGCCAGGGTACTGCCTACAAATCCCAGAACAACCCGCGTCCTTTACCCACCATCACACGTTGGCGTTCCTGGGCTTCACTCTTGGGTGGTTAGGCGAGTAGCCTGGCAGTAGGCTCAGTAAGCCTCTTCACCGCGCTGATGGCCGCTGTGGCATAACGTCGTCCTCAGAGCCCACAGAGCCTTTCCCCTGGTCAGGGTGTATGTAAATCTCCCTGCCAGGCCATACTGATTCTAGCATCACGATTGGTCAGAAGTTTGTAATGTCACCGCCCCGCTCCCTGTCCCGGAAGTTAACACACTTAGCTGCTGTTTCTGCTTCTGCTGCTCCTGCTACTACAGTAAAAAAGGCCCAGTTCCTGGTGGCTGGAGAAGGAGTCCTTGGGTCTCCTTTAATTACATCATTGGGAGTCAGACACAGATAATATTTCTCTTTCAAATATTAAAAAAAGATGGATGAGTCAGCAGTCCAAGCATTCTTAACAGGCAGTGGGAGGAGCGACTCTTTGAGTTTTATCCCCCCCCCAAATTTCACTATCTGATGAATTGTACCATTTTGTTTGACAGTGATTAATACTATATTTTTAAAACTACATAACGAACAGTTCTTAAAACAGTGCCTGCTCTTGCAGATGGACCTAGTAAGAGACCAAAAGATAAGGTAGCAGTGATCATTAAGACGCAGAGTAGACGCGGTATAGTTAGTAAATGCCCTGAGGGGAAGGACCGCCTCGCTGCGTTCTTTCCCCACCCATTAGAGATACAGTTGCTAGGAAACTGAACCCTCCCCCTAGGGAGAGACACCTGGTCATGATCAATAGTCTGGGAACCTTCGTATGGCCAATCGATTCAAAATGTAGCACCTTGACCAATAGATGCTTGCCAGGCAGGAATCGCCCCTGCCTTAAGCATGCTGGGAGGGACCAGAATCTATAAATCACCCCACTAACCAGGGCACGGGGCGCTTGGCTCCCACCGCTTCAGCAGTGAGGGCTGTGTAGGCCCAAGCTGCAGCTTGTAATTTTCAATAAAAAGACCCTCATGTGTTTTGCAATGGAGTCGATTCCTGGAGATCTTCTGGGGGCTCGCAAACTGGGTATAACACTAGGTTCAATCCCTAACATTATCTGTGAATCCATATCCAGGATGTCTCACACCATCACATACACACACAAGAAAGCTAAGAGATATTTTTTCTAAAAATATAAAATAAAATTTCTTACTCATCAGAATAAAAACTCTGCTCTAAGAAGGACTGTGAAGAAGGCAGCAATGACTGATCTAATGCACCCACAGACACACACACACACACACACTGATAATAATCAGAGGTCCCCTCATCCACAGACTCAGAAAACTTATAAAAAGATTAGGGTATATGAATCCCTCCCTTAAACAAATCCTTAAATGTCTAAGGTCCTGTCAGGTGTGCTTGCACAAGCCTTTAATACAGGCACATGAGAGGCAGACACAGACCAATCTCTGTGACTTCAATGTCTGTCTGGTTGACAAAGAGAGTCCAGGATAGACAGGCCTACACAATGAAACTCGGTCTTCAAAAACAGAACAAAAATAAGATTAAAACAAAAAAATCTGAGCCAGGCATGGTGGCACATATCTCTAATCCCATCTTTCCAGGAGACACAAGCATGCTGCTGTGTGAGTTCAATGTCACTGGGGTCCACAAAACAAGTCCAGGACATCACGGCTACAGAGAGAATCCTTGTCTAAAAAAAAAAAAAAAAAAAACAGAAACAGGTTCCTTTGCACCCACACGACTAGATATGTCTGAAATCACAAAGTGTGCCTAGTAAGAAAGTCTTGCTAGGCATGGTGGTACACATCCTTAGTCCCAGCACTTTGGAGGCAGATGAAGGTGGGTCTCTGTGAGTTCAAGGTCAGCCTGGTTTACAAAGAGAATCCTGGACTGGCAACGATGCACTGAGACGTCATGCCTCAAAATTAAAACACATTAAATTAAATTAAATTAAATATTAAACTAAAAGAAAAATCAAAGCCTGGACTGTTGGCAAATGCCTCTAATGCCAGCATTATGACGGGCAAAGGGAGATGGATCTGTGTTAGTTCAAGGCCTGCTTGGTCTACAAAGCACAACAGGTCAGTCAAGGCCATTCAGAGAATCTCTTCAAAAAAAAAAAAAAATCCTGGGATGTAAACAAAAACATTCTAATGATGAAAGATAATTTCTTTTTTCACTTTTTAAAATTTATTTATGATTTTATAAATTACAGTTTATTCACTGTGTATCCATGTGGTAGCCCCATCCTTCTTCCTCTCTTTAACCATCCTTCCAAACTTCCTCCCATTCCCACCCCCAAGTCCACAGAGAGGGAGGTCCTTCTCCACTTTCATTTGAGCATAGCCTATCAGATCTCATCAGGACTGGCTGAATTGTCTTACTCTGTGGCCTGGTAAGGCTGCACCCCCCTTAAGGGGAGGTGATCAAAGAGCCAGGCACTGAGTTCATGTCAGAGACAGTTCCTCTTCACATTACTAGAGATCTCAGTTGGAAACTGAGCTGCCATGTACTACATCTGGGCAGGGGTTGTAGGGGTTCTAGGTTTTTTCCATGCATGTTCATCAGTTGGAGTATCAGGCTCAGAAAAGACCCCTGTGCCAAGTAGTTTTTCATCTGTTGATTTCCTTGTGGAACTCCTGTCCCCTCAAAAGTCTTTCTTATTTATCAGAAGAAAATGAAAATCAAAATGACCCCAAGATTTCACATTACACCCATCAGAATGAATAAGATCAAAAACTCAAGTGACAACACAGGCTGGAGAGGACATGCAGAAAGGAGAACCCTCCTCCACTGCTGGTGGGAATGTAAACTTGTACAACCACTTTGGAAAGGAATCTGGCACTTTCTCAGAAAATTAGGAATAGTGCTACCTCAAGATCCAGCACATGTCCAAAATATGCTCAAGTATACAACAAGGACATTTGCTCAACCATGTTTGTAGCTGCTTTATTTGTAATAGCCAGAGCTGGAAACAACCCAGATGCCCCCCAGTTGAGGAATAGTTACAGAAATTGTGGTACATTTACACAAGGGAATACTACTCAGCATTTAAAAATAAGAAAATCATGAAATTGGCAGGCATATGGTGGGATCTAGAAAAGATCATCCTGAGTGAGTTATCCCAGGAGCATAAAGACACACAGGGTATATACTCACTCATAAGTGCCTATTAGACTTATAATACAGGATAAACAAACTAAAATCTATACACCCTAAGAAACTAATCATGAAAAGAAACATTTTTGATCTGTTTTTCATCATAGCTTTGGAGGAAGTAAATTAATTACCATGTTCACTTATAATGTAATGGAGGAGGTCACCAATTGTGGTTTGTGTTCTATATTTTGAAACATTGGTGTAGGTATTGAAGTTTGCTGTATGCGTATCAAATCCAATCACAGAAGCTTATTAGGTCTTTCTGATATTCTTTCTGTGGCTGTTGTTTATCTAATGCATTTCTACTTGGTGATAGGTATTTTTCTCCTGCAAAGTATAGAATGGAATTCCTATCATCTATATAATCCATTGCTTATTAATATTAGGTAGAGTGTGATCATGCTTTTCAATGAAGGGTCTCTGAGAAAGTGTGGTGATTTTTTTTCATTTTCACAAATTCCTCTAAGATGTTTGTTTTCAAGCCTGATTTGGATGTCAGTAATTAGGCAAAGCTACATTTGAAATCTTGATTATCATGTGTCAGCCATCTGAGTACATGTCCAAGGGTGGAAGATGTTCCCCAATGTGTTCTATTTTTACCAACATTAATGTTAAAATGCTTAATAGTGTGTATGAATGTATGACTGCATATATATATATATATGTATATATATATATATATATATACAGTTTGAAGTTCCATTCTTCTTCATGTTCCCATTAGTTAATACATGGCACCTAATGTTGAAGTACTGCCTTCTGAATGAATTAGCTAGAGGTGCTAAATAATGTAACAGCAATTATATTTATTTCAAAAAAGGATGTTGTGGTGTGTAATGTTATTATGGGTTCTTAGGCCATGACAGATGTGTGAAGACCTGGTGACAGCTTTGTGGGGCTTATTTTGGTCATTGTTATATGATGTTCAAAGTCATGTTGCCAGTTTTGCTTACCACAGACATTCTCCACTGATTTCATTGATACTCAAATAACCTTAAATGAAATATTACATCAGTAAAATATTGTCTTCTACCCAGATTATAAACTTATTGTTATATAAGGATGGAATAACATGAAATAATTTGAATAATAAATGCTATTTCCAAATTAAAATTATATAATCTTTTCGTGTTTTTGAATATGTTTGTTCACTCTTAGGAGTAAAGACTTGCTCATGACACTGTCTCAGATCTATAAGTGAATGTCAGAGAATTGTCTCAGTGGGAATAGTTGGTTGTTTCTGAGCCTGATAATTTGAACTCAATTTCTGGGTAGCCCATATTACTCCTATAGATTTTTCTAATATTTCTATACTTGGGCATTTGTATATACAAATTCACACACCAGCACATATATAAATCATTTTTAAACCTAAATAAGGGCCAGTTTTTTCACTGGTCAAAGGACTCTTTGGGTTTCATGTTGAAAACTCATATATGGGATGTAAACAGATAGCAAACAGCAACAAGTTGTCCTCTCACTGGCAGATACGTACTCAAACATTTTTCAATGTATGAAATTAAAGCAAAGGAGAAAACTCACCTATTGACATCAGAAATGATTTGCAATTGTAAATAAATGAAGATCTTGAAGACTTATTACTGTTCATTAAAAGAAAAATGGTAGCTTTGTACATCTTATTTTATCCTTTCATTCCTTGATTCAAGAATAGGTCATTAAAAATATCTTAGCTTGGCTCAGAGGTGCATCCCTGTCATCCTAGACCTGGGAGTCCATGGTAAGCTAATCTTTCTGAGACTGTGGTCAGCTTGGTCAACAAAGTGAGTTCTCTTTTGTATTTGTTCGTTCATTCATTCATTTGTTTGTTTTTTAGACAGAATTTTCTTGTGTAGCCTTGGCTGTCCTAGACTCACTTTGTAGACCTGGCTCAAATTCAGGTCTCTTCTTCCATGAGTGCTGGGATTACAGATGTGTGCTACCATGCCCGGCTCCAAATATTGAGTTCTAAATCAGGCATGACTATGTAGAAATATCATGTACTTAAATGATCCCCAAAAATGTACTCTATATCTCAAATTATAGGGTTTCTCCCCTTCAGGTATAGTGCCCAAGGAGCTGGGTCCTGATACTGTTCCTGGTCCTGGTCTCAGAGCCTAGCCCTCAGCCCAGCTGTGGTCCCAAAAGTCCGCTGTCAAGTTCTGGCCTTTCTGGGCTTTCTCTCTGGGGCTCAATCTATCCCAGTAGACCCCTTGGGCACCAACTACACACCTGGCAACATCTATAGATGGATGCACATGCCCAACTCGCGGGAAACTCTTGACAAAAACAGGCTTCATACCCCTTGTCTCAGCCTGACCACAGCCCAGGAATTTGGGCCCACTGTGGGCTGATGGGGAGGCCCCATCTCCGAATACATCACTTAAGATAAGTAAGCAACACCTTTCTAATAATAATATGAAACCAACAACAATATCACAAGAGTAAAAAACAGCAATTTAAAAATACACAAAATTAAGGGAACCTTTTCTCTAAGGGGAGCAGGCGCTGGGTGCAGCCCAGCTGGCGATTGTACCAACTATATGTCCACCTCGGGCAGGTAGGACATGGGATCAGGTGCCCCCAAGTGTGCCACAGTGGAGAGAAACAGTAGCTCATCCACCAAGTGCACAATGGACTGCGCGACCTCTGATGCTAAAGCCAGAGGTTGCACTGGTCCAGCTTTTGACAAGATGGGGGGACCCGCAGCCATGGGATCCAGGAGCTCAGTATCCTCTTGGGGCATATCTCCTGCCCCTGAAGCCGGTCTCAGTGTCTCCTGTATCCCCAAGGACTCCTACATGTGCAGGCTGCAGTCAAGGACCCAAGGATCTGAACACAGAAAAGGGTGAGCCATCAGCCGGGATAGGGGGACTGCCTGAAGGCACCCAAAAAGGTGTGAGCTCTCCCAAGATGGCGTCTACTTGCCAGGGAAGGCGCAGTCCGCTCTCCTGCCTGCAGGACGGTCAAGCTGACTGGCGTCCAGCTCTGCTCTCCTGGCAAGAGCTTCAGGACACTTTCCCAGTGAGACCCAGGGATGGAACCAGCTGCAGGTTCTCCAGACACCTCCCCGAGCTCTTCCTCCTCCCCCTCTTCCTCCTCCTCCTTTCTTCCTTCTCCTCCTCTTCCTCCTCCTCCTCCTCTTCCTCCTCTTCATCTTCTTCTTCCTCCTCCTCCTCGGGCTTCATCCTCCTGACCTTCTGCTCCTCCATTGCCAGAAGGATCTCCCCGGCCTGGTGGTCCAACTCTGCAGTGAGCACATGGAACCTGGCATTGTCCAGCAGCCGCCTCATGATGGTCAGGTCCGGAGCCCCACAGATATCCTGGGGGAATCTCTGTAGCCACTGGGACAGGAACGAGAAGATAACCCTGCAGGCAAGAGCAGGACAGAGGGACTTGGGGTTGGGAGCCTGGCCTTGCTTCTGGGCTACGGGGGTGAGGGACATGGGTGTCCACCAGGACCCTTCCTCTCCTGTTCCTCCCTCTGCTGCTCAAAACCCAGGAGCCCGGTGGGAGACCTCTGTACTCCACCAGCCGGCGAGGTTGCGAGGACAGTTCCTAGGGCAAGAACCCCAAAGGCGAGGCTTCTGGCCATTATTGGTCCTCCATCCTGGCCATCCCAAATGCTCCTCCCCATTTACCTCCCCCTCCAAACAAGCTCACTCACATCCTTGTTTTCTGGTCCTCCTCACATTCGGGCCTGAAGGATCTATACCTGTGACAGTCCACAGGGATGTCACCCCTAAGGTCCATGTCCCCAACCCACCCAGATGTCTAGAGGGAGATATTCGAATCTTCCTAGGAAGGGGTTTGGGGGTGCTGGGGGCTCCATTTATCCCAAACACCACAGATGGGGTCCAGAATCCTTTACCCAAAGGATGCTCAGGGCTTGAGAAAGGGTGGTGTGTGACACTCCCTGGGGAAGGTGAATGGCACCTGCCTGAGCCCCACCCCTGCCCCAATCGCCCATGTATGGCTATGTCACTTTAAAGGGCCAGGCCAGGAACCTAGGCTGCTGCAACACTGTCGTCTGGTTCTGTGAGGGCACAGGCCCTAGAAAACGGCAGGAGGAGGTCTGAGGGCTGGATCCCTGGTGGAGCCGCTCGACTGCCTTTTCAGGATCAGGTCCAGAAAACCATTCCAGTGGTTGCAAACTTTGGATAAAGGACCAGAAATAGTGGTGGGCAAATAGGGGATCATCTGCTCCAGGAAGTTCACGCCATCATTGCTGAGAAATGGGGATACCATGCAGGAAGGCTAGCTTCCTTTCGCTCTGAGGAAGGACCACAGCAGGAGGAAGGCTTGAAGTTTGCAAACCCCGAGGGGCACCAACGACCCCTTTCCCTACACTGAAGAGGGAAGCGGGCATGAAACGTGTTCCTCAGTGACCCAACAGAAACATTCGCCCAGGCCGCAACCGCGGTGGATGGGAGGTGGGAGTGGACCAGAAAGCTCCCCCACCACACAGCGGCCCTGATTACCTTGGTCTCACGGTGGGGAACAGGCCAGAAACGTCTCAGTGAGCACACCACATGTCTCCAGCAGCGGCCCAGACGACCACCGCTGACTTCCAAGAGACCTGAGACCCTGGAAGTCTGGAAGCAGAAGAAAAGACTCCTCTCTCCAGCTCCTCTGGACCAGCTGGTCTGTCCAGGCAGCTGTTGCTGCTACTGGCGTCTGGTTACCTGGCAACCAGGATTCCGAGTTCCACCTGGAACAATGCTGAGGAAGCATGGTCACTTCCTGGAGTCACCTGCCCCAGCCTCCCCCTCATGGGCTCTCCCTGGGGGCCACCAGCCCTGCAGGCTCTGCAACAGTTCCAGAGAGAAATAATGGAGAAGTTGCCTCCTGTCACCACTAGAGGGCAAAGAGGCACATGAGAGGGTGCAAGGATGAAAATAACAGCAGCAGCAGAGAGGGATGGCTATCATCCCTCTTTAATCTTTTTTATTATTATTATTATTATTATTATTATTATTATTATTATTATTATTATCATCATCATTATCATTATCATTCCTTTCTTCTTTCCTAGTATACATAAAAAAATTCACCTTCTTTCATTTACCCTACTGAACTAAAATGTACTCACCTCTCAGCCTTTGAATATGAATGTTCTTTATCCTTTCTGGGGTGTTAGGTACCTCTTGCTTTCCTTTAGGCTTCATAGTGGAATTTGTGTGATGTATACATTTCGATGCATGGTCTATGGGTTTGTTTATGGTGGATTACCCCACAAGGCTGTAAGCTTATAGAGAAAGAGTGGTGTTTACATCAATCATTTTTGTGTGTTCAGGACTTAGCACAGTATTAGGTACCTAATTCACAGTAACTATCTGTGGAAGAACAATTAACCTTTTAAACAGTAAATTCCTTTAACAAAGTCTTCATAATCTGATAGTAATACAGAATTCCCACCTAAAGGATGGAAGCATGTAGCATTTTATTTGTTAATGCCAGCCATTGTGCCACCTGTAAAAAACATTTCCTGAAGTCTTTTTATGTTGTTCTGTTACTGCTGTTACTAGGACAGCCTCCTCTATGCCTGTTGCCTTCTCTGTGTTCTCTTTAATTTATCCCATAACAAGTTACTTCCTTTAAGCTTTAGTGAGGTTTAGCATCTGGCTTTATTACATCCAAAGACTATCTGCTTCTGCCTGTTTTGTACAGAAGGCAGGAATACAACTCAGAGGTAGAGAATTTGCTTCACATATAGGAGGTAAGGAAGGAGGAGAAAGGGGAGGAGAAAAAAAGGAACAGGAGAAGCGAAACATTGCTTTTCTTTATGCAGATGCCCTGCCTTAAATACAGGGGTTAATAGTCTTCCTATCTCTGCCTTCCAAACAAGATAGAAATTCCAGATACAGCAACAGTGATACTTATTTGGTGTTAGTTTTCTTAACCTGGTCCCTCTCCTGACATTTACTCTGTACCTGTTTTATATGTGGTTGGTTTTATGTACATGTTCATTTTCTGGGAAGAATCTATATTTTCATTAGGTTTTATGAGAAGTCATATCCTCAGAAAAAGTCATATCTTCAGAAATTTTCCTGGGCTTTGTATCCTACCATACTTATCCCTGCGAGACCAGATCTGCAAAGGTGACTATGTCCTCTCTGTACATCATTTGATGTTATGACTTCAGGATGCATCTTGAACATTGTTTTCAAGAGAATGTTGTAAACAAGGCTGAAGCTTAACAGGCATTTGTGCCTCATAAAAAAAATTTCATCATAAAATGTCCTGTCTGAAAAGAGCATCTGAGATCATTGTACAATGCCCTCAGTTACTTTCATTTTAGTCTTTAACATTTTTAGTACTGTTAACTGTTTTTCATTCCTTTGCTAGAGACCCAAATATGATGACCCTGGTGTAAGGGACTGTGTATACACTGTTAACTAAGAAAATAAAACCACATATTCAAAACAAGTAAAACCTCCAAATATTGATAAGAATTAGGTTTAGATTTAGTGCCCAAAAATAATTCAGTTGAAATGTGGGAAAGACATTGAAACACCATGATTCAGCAAACGTTTAGAGTATATATGTAAATATGATTAAAGGAATGTACACATAAACACAACTTAAAAATTCTTGGCACATGGTACATACTCACTCATATAGACATATAATATAGGACAAACCTACTAAAATCTGTATATCTAAAGAAACTAATCAAGAGGGAGGATCCTAACTAAAACGCTCAATCCCTATCCTGTAAGGCAAAGAGGATGGACATCGGAAAAAGAAGAAAACAGGAAACAAGTTAGGAACCTGCCACAGAGGCCCTCTAAAAGGCTCTGCCCTGCAGACTATCAAAGCAGACGCTGAGACTTATGGCCAAGTGTTGGGCAGAGTACATGGAATCTTATGAAAGAAGTGGGAAATAGTAAGATCTGGAGAGGACAGAAACTCCACAAGGAGAGCAACAGAATGAGAAAATTTGAACACCAGGGTCTTTCCAGAGACTCATACTCTAACCAAGTACCATGCATGGAGATAACCTAGAACCCCTGCACAGATGTAGCCCATGACAGTTAGTGTCCAAGTGGGTTACATAGTAATGGGAAGAGGGACTGCCTCTAACATAAACTGATTGGCCTGCTCTTTGATCTCAAGCCAGAGAGGAAGACAATGCAGCCACTCCTGATGAGACCTAACAGACTAAGATCAGAAGGAAGGAAAGGGAGACATCCCCTATCAGTGGACTTGGGGAGGATTATTCGTGAAGAAAGGGAAAAGTAGGTGGGATTAGGAGGGGAGGAAGGAGGGGGTTTTGGTGGGATACAAAATGAATAAAGTGTAATTAATAAAAGTTTAAAAAATTAAAAAATATTTAACACAAAAAATTTAAATAAATAATAAAAAAATTCTTGGGCACACATACAAAAAGTGGGACTTCATTAAGATTTTTTTTTCCTTTTTGTTTTCTTCACAGGAAAAGTTTGATCATGTTCCTCCCCTGTCCTTTTTATTCTCCTCCCCTCCCCTTCCCTTCCCTGCCTTCCTTGCTCAGTGTGAATTTTCAAACATTGAACTTGAATGGATGCAGTTCTTCAAAACCATTGCCAAAAGGAACACTGCAGCCTCACTTCTAAACCTTGAACCTCAAATGCATTCTAGCTATTTTTTTTCTTGTATTGGTGATTAAGTAAAGCAACTCATTTTCTGGGGGGTAGGGGTAGATACCCAGACATGGTGAATTCCTCATCTACCCCTCCCCGTTCCCCATACTTATATCCTTTAGCACTTTGGGGAGCACATTGACAGAAGTTCCCCACCCATTCAAACAACAATCATACATGTGCTTTCTAAGATTTTCTAATAAAATTATTTTAGTTGCCAGTATGAGACCTTGACTAAAAAAGAATTGGCTTCATTCTCAGGTGACAATCTCATAAGTACAGCCAGGCAAATAAGTGACATATCAAGGTGCTCAGGTGGGTATTCTGTGTACAGTGCCAGTACACAGGCTCAGACCCAGGAGCTCAGTGGAGCCAAGCCTTCCCTATTTGTGTTCAGCTCACTTCCTTGTTGAAGCCACCTATGGCTAAAAAAAAAAGTTTGTGGGATTGGGAGTGTAGCTCAGTTGATAAGAGTTGGGGCAGAAGAATCAGAAATTCAAGGTTATCTTATAGCTGTTTAGTTTAAGGCCAGGCTGGGCTACAGGGGACCCTAACCAAATAATAATAATAATAGTAATAACTACAATATGTTTTAGCTAAAAGCATTATGTGGCCATCATTGTTCCAAGCCAGAGCTAACCTCAGGTCACCGACCTTCCTAATAGAGATAGCAAGGTCGAGCCCAGCAAGATTTTCTGCACATAGACCCCTCTCCAACCGAACCTTCCTAGCCAAATATGTGGAAATATGTGTTCCCACTGATGACCACTGAGACCATCACAAGCAAACAAAATCACAAAAGTACAACAAAGGAAAAAACATGTACTGGGTATAATGCGCTCAAAGAGAATGGAAGAAGAAAATACCAAAACTCAGAACAGTGGCCTGTCTCTCTATGGGCCCTCTATCCTGTTCCATTAGTGGTGACCTACCCCCAAATCAGGCTCCATCCAACTACACCAGAGGTTGGAATGATGACCTGCCTTCAGCCAGAGCAGAGAATGGAACAGCAACATATCTGTTGATCTCTGTCTACCAGACCAGAGGCCAAAGCACCAGCCAAACTCTGCCAGACCAGAGACCACAGCAGCAGCAAATCTCTGAGAGATCAGAGTCCAGAGCAGGGGACATGCTCTGCCAGACCCGAGGCCAGAGTAGTGGATAAGATCTGCCAGACCAGAGACCAGAGAACATTGGCAGAGGTGCCAAGCTTGGGGCTCCACATACTGTATCAATCCCTTGCCACCTCCTTGCCACTCTCACTGGAACCTATGAAGCATTGCTCAAGCCTCCCTGAAATGGGAAAGAATCAGGTCTAGGGGGATAGAAGGATTTTTGTCCCATGTCCTCAGTCAGTCCCAGAGACAAAAAAAAAAAAAAAAAAAAATTGGCAACAAGGGACAAAACAGTTAAACAAGACACAAACAGCTAGATCCCATTGCTTGTGCAGCAGGAAAATACACAGAGGCAGACAGAAGATCCCACCACTCCTGCAGTGGAGAAAATGAAAGTAAGATATCAGAGAATCTCTGCTGCAATATATACCTGCATTGTCCTTGTCCAACGATCCAGAGATCATAGAAAATTGGGTACTCTACCACCCTTTACAGATAGGAGCACAGTCATCCTCTCTGAGGTCCAGAGATCACAGAAAACTCGGTGCTCAATTACCTTTACAAATGTGCACATTTGAGGGGGGTCTGGAAAGTCTTCCAGGCCCCCTCTGGCCCACAGCTGTCCAAAGCATCAGCTCTAACCTTTCTGACCACACAGATTACACATTTTGCCTCAAGCCCTGAAAAAAGAAACTACAGAAACAAAGAGACAGAAACAGGCAGATACTGACAGAGTGCTCACTTACTGGCTTTTGTTCAGCTCCATGTGCCCAGGGTGCGTGGGAGACTTGGGGATCCAATATAAGAACCCATATGTTATGGCCAGCACTTAGGGTCACCAAAGATCATCAGGAGCTGGACCATATATGCAAGAGCAAAGAGTTTTATTTGGGCTTACGCTGGGTCTCTCCATCATTACCAACACAGTGGATCAGAGAGGAGAGCCCTGAGCAGCTGCATGGCAGGGTTTTGATTGGGGTTTCAGGAAGGACCAGGAAGTTCCAGTTTAACAGTTACAAGATTGTGTGACCTTCAGCAAGGGCAAGCTTTTTACAAAGTGATTGGCTAGCTAACATAACTAACGTTGAGCAAGATATCGCTAGGCCTCAGGAATGTTAGGTATTTTCTGTGTCATTAAATGTTCTACTACAAGGTTAGTGGGCTGCTCAGCACAAATGCCCTACTTTGAGATAAGATACCGTCCCATCCTTGTGGTTATCCTCAGGGTGTTCCTTGGGTAGAGAATCTTATGACCTTGTTTTTGGAATTGGTGACCCATGGCCTAGTTCCTTCTGATCTTATGGTAGAGTCACTATTCTTGTGACGTTTAGGGGGCCTTTTTTAGGCCCAGTTCCTGGTGACCTTTGGTGGTGTCAGGTAGGTTCTCTCGGTTCTAAAAGATCCATTTGAATTTTGTGGGGTTTGTAAATGGTGTGTCCTGTGTCAGAGAGCACTCCAATATTAAGCTGTGATATAGAATAGTAGAATTGATGACATAAAGGATTGACTATTATTGAGAAACGAATGGTACCAGTTAGAATTTAGCCGAGGGAAGACTGTCTGTAAAACACTCCACAGATAAGTTATATGCAAACCAGGCCTGTTAGAGATTAGGATCCCGGGATACACAAGTTTGCTCACCAGGATTATCTAGAAGGCAGAGTGAGGTTTTTTGTTTGTT
Organism: Meriones psammophilus; assembly: GCA_036365155.1. Lineage (NCBI taxonomy): Eukaryota > Metazoa > Chordata > Mammalia > Rodentia > Muridae > Meriones > Meriones psammophilus. The sequence goes on from JAEOAE010003153.1 coordinate 61,571, forward strand.
TGTTTGTTTTTTTAATTTGTAACTTCCCAACGTGTATTTATTAATTTATGAATGTGAGTGAAAACAGACCAGATTGGTGGGTGTACAGTTTAGGTCAGATAACTTGATCCAGTGAATCTTGAATTTTGACTGTCCTATGCCCATATGTGCAATCCTCATTGACACAGTACTGTCAGTTTAAATTTGAGACACAGGTTATGGGCTAAATCTGTGTCTGTAAGGTTACAGGTCTTGGCAGCTAATATTGTACACAGGGACAACGTCAAACAGTATCATTTAATGGCTTTCACTCTACAAGAGAATGGCCTGTGTTTTTCAAAGTCAGTATGCCTATGTGTTTTATTCAACTAAAAGTTTAAGAGCACTGGCTGCTCTTTCAGAGGTCACAAGTTCAGTTCCCAGCAACCACATGGTGGTTCACAACCATCTATAATGAGATCTGGTGCTCTCTTCTGGTGTGCAAGTGTACATGCATGCAGAACACTGTATACATACTAAATAAAGAAATCTTTTAAAAAGTCAGTTATTGGGGTTGGGGATTTAGCTCAGTGGTAGAGCGCTGGCCTAGCAAGCACAAGTCCCTGGGTTTGGTCCTCAGCTCTGGGAAAAAAAAAGCCAGTTATTGGTATTGTTAAATTTTATTTTGCTAATGCATCATTGCTCTAGTCTCTTATTAGTTAATATTCTCTGATAATCCCCAGTCATTAAGAATTTCATTCATTTTTTCTCTACTGCTTTGCTATTTGTTTTTCTTTAAAGCAATGTCTCCTGTAGATCAGCCTTCCACATGTTATGTAGTTTACACTTTATTTGAACACTGAATGCAACCTGTACTGCCAGTCCCTAGAACATAGTCCTGCAACTCTTTTCAGGTGGGTCCTGGTTGGTCAGTGTGAAGTAAAAGAGACCAGTGAATGAGTGTCCACTCATATTCCTGTTTTTGTTTGTTTGTTTTTGAGGTGGGTAATTACAAATAAAGAGGGACCTGTGTAAGAATTGAGTTCACTGACCTACTTTGAAGCTGGTGTAGTTACAACACAAAAAGGGAGGGGAAGGAGGGAAGATGGCAATGAGTCAGGTAATCAATTTTAGACAGTCAGTAAAAGTGAAAACTGGACATTTCGGAGGATTCACAGACAACAAAATCAACTATATCGATTAGGAGCTGAGCTTTTTTTCTGGAAAGCAAATTTCTATAGTTGAACCAGTTAAAACAACACAGAAGTTCTGGAGAAAGTGGTGTGGTAGTGCCTAACAGGTATGTTTCCCCCCTGTTTGAAAATGCACAGCCTAAGAGAAAAGGTGTGAGTAATAATTGATATTTCCTAACACATACCTGAAGTCCCTGAAGAATATTGGACCATAAGGCCATTTTAAACTTTTAAAAATTATTTTTGAGATTATAATGAAATAGTTTCAACCTCCTAATTTCTCTCTACTCTTATGTCTCAAAAGCTTGGATGAATGGTTGAGGTGCCTACTTAAAAAATCAAAGCAGATGTGACTGTCAGGTCCTCCCAGCACCTCTCAGTCCTACCTGTTACAAGGTATGAGTATTATACCCAGATATCTCACCCTGAAGTTGAGCTGCGCTCCTCCCAGCTGTCCTTCCTTATGTATTCCAACTGTGTTGGTTACCTGGTCTTTTTCATTTATCATTTATTTTCCTGTATTTTGGTCTGGTTCTCCACTCACCTTTCTCTGCTCTTCTCACATTGCTCAGGGTAATGTCAACCCTAGACTATCCCAGAAGTTCCTGTGTCTGACTATGTTCTCTCTTCTACCTATAATAAACTTTCTACTCCAACATACCTAGCAATAGCCACATTCTTTTTCTTTTATTTTTCATTTTCATTGAGCTCTCAATAACTACTCCTTGCTTTCAAGTTAATGGCTACTTATTTCTTTAATAGTTGTTACTGTTTGGCTTTGACTGAAGTTTGGATAAAGGACTTACCATCTATGAGGTAGAGATGAATGCACTGCACACTGAGTATGTAATGGAATGTGCAACATAAATGACCTGTATCTTGGAAGATAAACAGGTGCCCTGGGAGAGTGGAAGATTGTATTTTAAAAAAATTTCAAGATGAGGGTGTTGCAGGATATTTGATCCCAGTGTGATCCCTTAGATTGTGAACTGTAAAATGCTATGCTTTGTTTGGTCTGGTTGAGCCCTAACACAAACCTTAATTCCAAGAACTTTCTGTTTATCGTAAACAGGTGATTATGGTGTAGTTCCGTCAGCCCTAGAATATACCTTTAATACAAAAGCTCTCTGTGCACAGGATTTAATAATGTTAACCCTAGGTCAAGAGGCAAAGCAAGAAACCAGCTGACAGGGATTAAAGAGTAAGTGGAAGTTTCAGCTGAAATGTATTTAAGACAGAGTGTAAAAGTAGAAGGAGTTTTAGATTGGTAGCTTTTGGGCTTTTTTGAGCTTTGAGCTAGAAAGCCTTTGGCCTTGGGTTCTTTTGGCCTATCCCCCCCCCCCCGAGCTGTCATCTGAACTGGTGAGCTTTTGGAGCTTTTTCCTCTTAGATGTGAGGTGAGTAGCAGGGTCAGATGTGTGCTTTATCTGACTTTCTGAACTAGCAGGTTTTCTCCCCAGTACCTAGCTCCTGGGTCTGTATTGGTAAACTCAAACAATTGGGATTTTCATTTTTTTATAACAACACTAGGGTTCTGTGAGCCCCTAGGGGTTGGGGCAAAGCTAGAATACCTCTGCTATCTGCACCATTTGATCTTTGATCAACTGGTAGAAGAGCTACTACTGTCCTGAGACTCAGCTGTATTGTCCAAGCTAATGAGGGAGTCTGCATGGGACTAGGAGTCAGGAACAACAGTAGGAGGTAGCTTATGGGTTTGTTCTGGGATTGTCCTCTAATGTAGCTGTAGGGAACTGTGAATGAGAGTAGAGCCCATGCCATGGTGAGTGTGGGGCCATTGTTCCCAGGCCAGGCAGAGCAGGTCTGCTGAGCTATTACAGCCTGCTATGCTTTGACCGAGATGGGCTGTGGTTCAGACTCTGGTTTTGTTGTTTTCCATGTGGTGACCTCAGCAGAGATCCTTGTCCTCTCACCCTTCTTGAGTGTTGACTGTCCAAGGAGGAGGGGACCCTGTGGCTTGGGCAATAGAAAGTTGTGGTGCTTATAGTATCACTATCTAGTGTGCACTATCTAGGCATTGCTTTTGCTGTGCATTGGATAGATAGATTGGAAAAGTGAAAGTCTCATTTCTAGAAATGCCTCATGTTATATTCCACACATGGTTTTGTGTAACAAATTTTATAAATAGTTTTGAAACTGGTAAAAAAAAAGTGGTGTTGGTCATCATTAAGCAACACTTGCTTATTATTATTATTTTTTTAATTTATTTTTCACCTTTCAACTACCACCGGGCACAATGATGTGATTCAGGGAAATTCAATTTCTGGGTTCAAAAGGATTTTCTGAGATGCAAAATTTTGTCAGTGTCAGGTGTGCCTGGTTTTAGGTTAGTGAATAGGGCAGATTACACATCTTGTGACATAATCCATGCTGCAAGAAACAGATACTAAATTATTCTCCAACTTTTTTGTGTGTGAGTGTTGGCAAGGCTGGGCTGTGCCTAAACTCACAAGTGGACATGAGGGACTGCAAGCCATAGCCAAGTTTTATGATCACCTCCATTTTCTAAGAGACTTCCAGAGCAAAAGGACTCTCTGTAAAGGAGATTAGTAGTAGCTGGGGGTCAGAAATATAACAGTTTAGGTGTCATTTTATGTTTGTCTCGTAACAATTGTGGAATCTGTGTTTAATTAATTTGTATTAGTTAGAAAAAAAAGGTATCTCTGGTCCAGTGCACATTTTTCATACTAGAGTTTCCTTATGTCTTTTCATGTAAACTTGACTATATTTTAGGCTTCTGTTTTTGGCTTTTTCTCTTACCCCCTCATTCTTTCACAAACACTGTACACATTCTTGATTATTGAAGTTTGTGGTAAGTACAGAAGTCACATCATGCCAGAAGATTATGAGATTCATGACAATAGAATCATCCCTTATTTTTCTGTTTTCCTTTGTTTCTTACCAGGTGGCTTTTCTGATATGAGATAGAGATTTTGGATTGTTCTTTAGCAATCACATAAAGACAATTTGCACTTATGTCTGTAGAAGGCAGAAGAGACAACATGAAGGTGAGTGATACTATTTGGCCAGTTTACTCCTCTTTTGACATTTTCTTTTGGTGATCTGTCATTTTCTTCAGAAATTTCATGTTTCTAGTGGTCTCCATATTCTTTAACTGTATGATTTTATTCTCCTGAAAAGATTAAATCAAAACCCTGCCCCATCCCTAATTCAGGGGTGAAGATTGTACCTTTTTAGGCATGTGATATTTTTTATAGGGCAAAATGCTTTTTTTGGAAATAGAAAAAGTATAATATCTCAATTAAAGTTAAAAAATATGTGAAAGTTTACAAATATACCTTAAAGTGTATTTATTTCTAGGTAATAAATGCCATTCACTTTCATTTTCTGCCTGCCTTTTACAAGCAGCTTTTAAAAAAAATCACTGTAAATCCTATGTGCCTGCCTCTGCCCCCCAGGTAGTATGTAAAAGACATGTGGCTCCCAAATGCTGGGATTAGGGCTATGAACCACCAACACCCTGTCATTGTAACTCCTGAATTTAGAAAACAACTAATTAATAGATAACTGCTCGTCTCTGCTGGGATTAAAGGCACTGTCTATCACCACACTGCTCAAATATGTTATATTCACTCCAAATTATTCCAACTCAAACAAGTTTATACCTTTGAATTTACTTAAAACATTTTAAACCTCTTAACTGTTTTTAATATGAAACAACAAAAGTATCTTTTTTTATTTAAGAAGAAAACACTAGTCTTCATAAATTTTTTTTGGACTCAATGACCAAGCTCTCTGATGAACAGGTACCTCTGCTTATTTGGGAAATCTCTACTATTCAAATCTAATCATTATCAATTTTGACAGGATCCACTATTTTTTCCTGTGGAAACATTCGGTTTTACCATTGAAGACACAGTTCAGTAGTTTCTCACTGTCTACTCCTTTTAGTTATTTTTACTTCTTTTTGTTCTAGAGTATTTAGGTGTGCTGTTAAGTTGCTACTAAGAGATCTTTCTGACTATTTTTTTCTGAATGTGCTCAGTGGTATGAATTGTCTTCTGGTCAACACTTCCATTGTGTATTATGAGTTTTGATATGTTGTGTATTCATTTCATTGACTTCTAGAAAGTCTTTAATTTCTTTCTTTATTTCAGTTTGGATCCATTTTTTATTCAATGGAGTGTTGTTCAATTTCTATGAGTTTGTAAGCTTTCTATTGTTTTTGTTATAGGTGATGTGCTGCTTTAAACTTTAGTGGTCTGATAGGATGCAGAAGGTCATTGCAAGTTTCTTATATCTTTTGAGACTTCCACTGTTCAAGTATATCAATTTTGGAGAATAATATATGAGTTGCTGAGAAGAGGGAACAATCTTTTGTGCTTGGGTGGGTGTTCTGTAAACATCTTTTGTGAATATATAGTTTTTTGATGTTAGTTAGGTGGAACATTTCTCTGTTTTGTATGGTCAGGAGGACCTGTCCATGATATATTGAAGTCTTCTCCTATCAGTTTATAAGGGCCAGGATATGATGCAAGCTGCAGAAGGGTTTCATTTATAACTTGGGTGCTCTTATGTTTGGGGCATAGATGTTAAGTATTGAAATGTTATATTGCTGGATGTTTTTTTTTTAATATGTTATGTCCTTTGCCATCTTTTGATTAGTTGTTTTTGAAGTCTCTTTTGTTAGATATTAAAATTGCTTTACAAGCTTGATGCTCTAATTCATTTATTTGTAATATCTTTTCCAACCCTTTACCTTGAGATGATGTCAATCTTGATGTGAAGCTGTGTTTGATGTATTTAGAAGAAGGGTGAATTCTGTTTTATCATCCATTTTTGTGAGCCTGTGTCTTTTTATTGGTGAATTTCGGTCAATGGTATTAAGAGATATCAACAAACAGTGATTGTAAATCCTGGTATTTTGGTGAAGGTGGTGGTGGTTTTAGCACACTGTGTTGGGCTATATTTATAGATACATATTGTTTAAATTTAACCTTATCATGAAACATCTTATTTTTTTCATTTGCTTATTTAAACTTTCAGGGCACGGTTAGTAATTTGTCTTGGCTTCTGTAGTTTTTTAGAGTCAGAAGCACTCTGTCTAAGCTGTTCAACTTCTAGCATTTTTACTGAGAATACAGGATTAATTCCAATAGATCTGCCTTTTTTGGTTTTTGTTTTTTTTTTTTTTTCGGTTTGTCTGATTGGTTGGTTAGTTTTTTTGTTTTTTTTTTTTTTTTTTTTCAGTTGCAGGTTTTCATGTTCTTTCTTTGTTCTGCATGTTTTGTATTTTGATTATTCTGTGCTAAGAGGACTTTCTTTTCTGGTCCAATCTCTTTGGTGTTTTGTATGCTTCTTGTGCCTTCGTAGACACCTTCTTCTTTAGGTTAAGAAGTTTTTCTTTTATGATTTTGTTGAAAATATCTTCTGGATCTTTGATCTCATCTTTCTTCTTCTAATCTGATTATCAGCATGTTTTGTGGTGTCATAATGTCCCAGAGTTCCTGGATGTTTCCTGAAAGTTTGTATGTAGACCAGGCTGGTTTTGAACTTATAGCTCTAACTCCAGTGTTGGGCTTAAATCTAGGCCAATATGCCTGGCATCAACATCACCATCATTGGCTGCTGAGCATGGAATATAGAGTTTTAGGTATTTAATTTGTTTTCTTTTGTATATGTAAGCATAGGTTATTGTGTTGATCTTCATCAACATCTTGCATTTGAAATTTGGCAGGGAGTATATTTAATTTCTTAGGATGCCATTTATTCATGATACTAACACTATCTGTGCTTTCCGAGTCATTGAATTGTAGGTGTGTGACGCTCTTCTTACCTGTTTTATTTTTTTTTAATTTTATTTGTTTTATTCACATATAATTTATTTTTAATTTAAATTTGTTTTTTTTTTTTTTTTAATTTATTCTCTGACATGAACTCAAGTCTTTGATCACCTCCTCCTGGGTGGTGCAGCCTTACAAGGCCACAGAGGAAGATGATGCAGCCAGACTTGATGAGACCTGATAAGCTAGAAGGGAAGGAATTCCTCCCTAATTAGGAGACTAGAGAAAGGGCATAGGGACAGAAGAAAGAGGGTGGGTGGGACTGGGAGGAGATGAGAGAGGGGGCTATGGCAAGGATACAAAGTGAACACATTGTAATAAATAAATTAAATTAAAAAAATAATTTATCCACTTAACATCCCAATTTTAATCTTTTCCCTTGACTCTTCCTTGTCTCACCCTCCATTCTTCTTTCCTCCTTATCCCACCTCCTATATCTCAGATACAGGAAACGCTCCTCTCCTACCATCTGAACCCAGCCTATCAAGTCTCACTAGGACTTCCTGCATCCTCTTCCTCTGTGGCATAGCAATGCCCCTCCACCAAGGGGAAATGATCAAATAGCACACAACAGAGTCCATGTCAAAGCCAGCACCTTCTCCCCTTACTATGGATCAAACATGGAGACTGAGCTGCCTATCAGCTACATCTGAGCAGGGGTCTGGTTCCTCTTCATGAATGGTCTTTGGTGGGTCCATCAATCTCTGCAAGTCCCCATGGGCCCAGATTTGTTTTCCTTGTTGGTCTTCTTATGGAGGTCCTGCCAGCTCTGGGTCTTTCTATATTCTATCCTCCTACTCTTTCCTATGATTTCCTGTGCTCTACCCAAAGTTTGGCTGTGAATCTTAGTATCTGCTTTGAACCCCTGCTGGGCAGAGTCTTTAGGAGGATATGTATGTTAGGCTCTCATCCTCTTCTCTCTCCTCAGTCACTTCTGGTGTCGATTCTATTTGCACTTTTGCATAAGAATTGAGCATCCTCCATAGGATCTTCCTTTTTATTTAGCTCCTTTAGGTCTGTAGATTGTAGTATGTTTATCCTATATTATGGCCATTATCCATTTACAAATCAGTATATACCATGCATGTCTTTCTGGTTTTGGAATAACTCACCTAGGATGATCATTTCTACTTCCATCCACTTGCCTGAAAATTTCATAGTTTCCTTTCTTTTTTTTTTTTAATACCCGAGTATCATTCCATTGTGTAAATTTACCACAATTTCTGTAAATCAATGGTTTGGTTGAGAGACATGTAGTTTGTTTCCCTGTTATATCTATTATGAATATAGATGCTATGAACACAGTTGAGCAAATATCTTTGTTGAATGGTGGAGCATCTTTTTGATATATGCCCAGGAATGGTAGAGCTGGGTCTTGAAGTAACACTATTTCTAATTGTCTGAGAAAGCATCAGATTGATTTTTAAAGTGGTTGTATAAGTTTGCACTACCACCAGCAATAGAGTGTTTCTCTTTCTCCACATTCTCACTAGCTTGCTGTCACTTCAGGTTTTGACCTTAATCATGATGGGTTTAAGATGGAATGTCATTTGCATTTCTATGATGACTACAGATATTGAGCATTTAATGTCCACCATTTGATATTCCTCTGTGGAGAAATCTCTGTTTAGTTCTGTACCCCAGTTTTAAATTGGATTATTTGGATTGTTGGAGTTTAATTTCTTGAGCTCTTTATATATATTGTTTATTAGCTCTTTCTGTTGTATGTAGGGTTGGTGGAGATCTTTTGTCAGGCTGTAGGTGGTCATCTTGTTCTACTGACAGAGTTCTTTGCTTCATAAAAGCTTTTTTCTTTCATGAGATCCTATTTGTTAATTCTTGATCTTCGAGCCAGTGTTCTTGGTGTTCTGATAAGGAAGTTACCTTCTATGCTAATGAGATCAAGCTCTTTCCCAATTTTTCTTCTAACAGATTTAGTGTGTCTGGTTTTATATTGAGGTCTTTGAACAACTTGGATTGTAGTTTGATGCAGGGTGATAAATATGGATCTATTTTCATTTTTCTACATGTAGACATCCAGTTAGACCAGCACCATTTGTTGAAGATGCTGTCAATTTTCCATTGCATGGTTTTGGCTTTTTTGTCAAAAATCAAGTGTCCATAGGTGTGTGGGTTCATTTATTGGTCTTCACTTCAATTCCATTCATCCACCATTCTGTTTTCATCATAGTACTATGCAGTTTTTATTACTATTGTTTTATAGTAGAGCTTGAGATCAGTGATGGTGATACCTAATGAAGATCTGTCTTTGAACATGATTGTTTTAGCTATTCTGGCTTTTTATTTTTCCATATGAAGCTGGGAATGATTTTTTCAAATTCCTTAAGGAATTGTATTGATATTTTGATGGGAATATCATTGAATCTGTAGATTGTTTTTGGTATGATGGCAATTTTTACGATGTTGATCCTACTGATCCATGAGTATGAGAGATATTTCTATCTTCTGGTATCTTTTTCAATTTTTTTCTTCAGAGGCTGGAAGTTTTTGGGGTTTTTTTTGTTGTTGTTCATATAGGTTTTTTACTGGCTTGTTGAGGATAACACCAAAATACATTATGTTTTTTTTTTTCCTGGCTATTGTGAAGGGTGTTATTTTCCTAAGTTTTTCTTAGTTCATTTTTTTTTTTAGTTAACTTTATATCCAGCCACTTTGCTGAAGTGTTTTTCAACTGTAGGAGTTCCCTACAGTAGATTTTTTGGGGTCATTGAAACCATCTGGTCCTGAGCTTTTTGTGGATTGGAGTCTTTTGAGGAATGCTATTTCCTTAGTGGATAAAGGACTATTTTATTGATTTACCTGCTCTTGATTCATGTTGGCTACAGGCTTGCTGTATATTGCTTTTACTATGTTTAGGTATGTGCTTTGTATCCCTGATCTCTCCAATAGTTTAAACATGAATGGATGCTGGATTTTTTTTTTTCAAATGCTTTTTCAGCATCTAAGGAGATTATCATTTGTTTTTTTTTTTTCTTTCATCTGTGAATACAGATACTTTGACTTCTTCCTTATCAATTTGTATCCCCTTAATCGCCTTTAGTTGTCTTATTACCCTAGATAGGACTTCGAGTACTATATTGAAGAGATTTGGAGAGAGTGTGTAGCCTTGTCTTGTACCCAAGTCCAGTGGAATTGACTTAACATTCTTTTCATTTAGTTTGATGTTAGCTATATATTATTCTGTATATATTCTGTATATATTCTGTATATTCTCTATATATTCTGCATACTATCTTTACTATTTTTAGAAATGTGCCTTTGTCCCTGGTCTCTCCAAGATTTTAAACAAGAATAACTGTTGGGTATTGTCAAATGCTTTTTCAGCATCTAAGAAAACGGTCCTGTTTTTTTTTTTTTTTCAATTTGTTTATATGGTGGATTACATTGATGGATTCCATGTACTTAACCACCCCTGCATGCCTGGGATGAAGATTACTTGGTTATGGTGGATGATATCTTTGATATGTTCTTGGATTTGGTTTGCAAGTATTTTTTTTTTTGAGTATTTTTACATCATTGTTCATAAAAGAGATTGGTCTGAAGTTCTCTTTCTTTTGGGTGATCTTTGAGAATTTATCAAGGTGACTGTGGTCTCACCAAAGGAATTTGGTCATGTTGCATCCATTTCTATTTTGTGAAATAATTTGGAGAATATCAGTATTTGCTCTTCTTTGAAGGTCTTATAGAATTCTGCTCTGAAATCATCTGGCCCTTGGATTTTTTGGGTTGGGAGTATTTTGATGGCTGCCTCTATTGCCTTATTCACTATAAGACTATTTAATATCTTTAACTGATGTTGACTCAACTTTGCTAAGTGGATTTTAAAGAGAATTGTATATTTCGTTTAGATTTTCAAATATTGGGGCATATAGGTTTTTGACATAAGAGTTAATAATGGTTCTTTGGATTTTCTCAGTGTCTATTATATCTTTTTCTTTCAGACTTTGTTGATTTGGATAGTGTCTTTCTGCCATTTACTTAGTTTGGCTAAGAATTTGTCTGTGTTTTTTATTTCCTCAAAGAACTAGCTCTTGGTTTCATTGATTCTTTGAATTATTATGTTTGTTTCTAATTCATTGGTATCAGCCCTGAGTTTGGTTTTTCCTAGTGGTCTATTCCTGCTGGGTGTGTCTGATTCTTTTTTCCTGGGGCTTTCAGGTGTGCCAATAAGTTGCTTGTATGGGATGTCTCCAATAGTGTATGAAGGCCTTTATATTGTTTTTCACTGGCTTGTTGATGATAACATCAGGATACATTGTTTTTTTTTCTGTTGTATTTTAATGGAAATTGCATTGAATCTGTAGATTGCTTTTGGTAAGATGTCCATTTTTACTATGTTAATCCTGCCAAGCCATGAGCATGGGAGATAGTTCCATCTTCTGAAATCTTCTAATTTTTTCTTCAGAGACTTGAAGTTTTTTTTTTTTTTCATAGAAGTCTTTGACTTGCTTGATTATGGTGACACCAAGGTACTTTATGTCCTTTGTGGCTATTGTGAAGGGTATAGTTTCCCTAATTTCTTTCTCAGCCCTTTTATCTTTTGTATACAGGTGGGCTACTGATTTTTTTGAGTTAATTTTATATCCAGCCACATTGCTGACGGTGTTTATCATCTGTAGGAGTTCCCTGGTAGAAGTTTTGGAGTTACTCAGGTATACTATCATATAATCTGTAAATAGTGATACTTTGACTTCTTCCTTTCCAATTTGTATCCTTTTGGTCTCCTTTAATTTTCTTCTTGTTCTAGCAAGGACTTCAAGAACTATGTTGAAGAGATACGGAGAGAGTGGGCAGCCTTGCCTTGTCCATGAATTCAGTGGGATTGCTTTAAGTTTCTTTTTGTTTACTTGATGTTGGCTACAGGCTTGCTGTATATTGCTTTTACTATGTTTAGGTATGTGCTTTGTATCCCTGATCTCTCCAATAGTTTAAACATGAATGGATGCTGGATTTTTTTTTTCAAATGCTTTTTCAGCATCTAAGGAGATTATCATTTTTTTTTTCTTTCAATTTTTAAATATTGTGGATCACATTGACAGATTTTTGTATAGCGAACCACCCCTGCATACCTGGCATGAAGCCTACATGGTCATAGTGGATGATATATTTGATGTGTTCTTGTATTGGGTTTGCAAAGTATTTTGTTGATTTATTTTGTTGCATCAATGTTCATAAGGGAGATTGGCCTGAAATTCTCTCTCTTTGTTGGGTCTTTGTGAGGTTTAGGTTACAAGGTGACTGTGGCTTCAATGAATGAGTTTCGTACTGTTCCTTATGTTCCTATTTTGTGGAATTAATTGAAGATAGCTGGAGTTACCTCTTCTTTGAAGGTGTGGTAGAATTATGCACTGAAACCATCTGGTCCTGAGCTTTTTGTGGATTGGAGTCTTTTGAGGAATGCTATTTCCTTAGTGGATAAAGGACTATTTTATTGATTTACCTGCTCTTGATTCAGCTTTGGTAAGTGTAATTGATTAAGAAAATTGTCCATTTCATTTAGATTTTCAAATTTTGTGGCATATAGACTTTTGAAGTAAGTCCTAACCATTTTTTGGATTTCCTTAGTGTCTTTTGTTTTGTCCCGTTTTCATTTCTGATTTTGTTAATTTGGATAATCTCTCTCTGCCTTTTAGTTAGTTTGGCTAAGGGTTTGTCTATCTTGTTAATTTTCTCAAAGAACCAGCTCTTAGTTTCATTGATTCTTTGAAATGTTTTATTTGTTTCTAATTTATTGATTTCAGTCCTGAGTTTGATCATTTCCAGGTGTCTATTCCTTTTTGCTGTGTTTGCTTCTTTTTTTCTAGGGCTTTTAGATGAGCCATTAAGTTGATTATATGAGATGTTACAAATTTCTTCTTGAAGGCACTTAGTGCTATGAACTTTCCTCTTAGCACTGCTTTCATCATGTCCCATAAGTTTGGGTATGTTGTGTCTTCATTTTCATTGAATTCTAGGAAGACTTTAATTTCTTTCTTTATTTCTTCCCTGAGCCAGCTGTCGTTTAGTAGCGAGTTGTTCAATTTCCATGTGTGTGTAAGCTTTTTACTATTTCTGTTGTTGTTGAGGTCCAGCTTTAGTCCATGGTAATTAGATAGGATACAAGGGATTTTTTCAATCTTCTTGTATCTGTTGAGGCTCAATTTGTGACCAACGATATGGTCTATTTTGGAAAAGGTTCCATGAGGTGCTGAGAAATAAATTCTTTTGTGTTTGGGTGTAAGGTTCTGTAGATGTCTGTTAGGTCCATTTGATTCATGACCTCTGTTAGAGATATTGCTTTTTTTTTTTAATTTCTGTTTTGTTGACCTGTACTTTGTTTAGAGTGGGTTGTTGAAGCCTCCCACTAGTAATGTATGGGAATCTGTGTGTGGTTTAGGTTTTATAAATGTTTCTTTTACAATCGTGGGTACCTTTGTATTTGAGGCATAGATGTTCAGAATTGTGATTTCTTCTTGGCAGAATTTTTCTTTGATGAGTATGAAATGACCTTCCATATGTCTTTTGATTAATTTTGGTTGAAAATATATTTTATTTGATATTAGAATGGCTGCTCCTGCTTGTTTCTTAGGTCCATTTGCTTGGACCCTCCTTCCAGCTCTTTACTCTCAGGTAATGTCTATTTTTGTGACTTAGATGTGTTTCTTGTATGCAACAGATTGTTCAGTCTTGTTTAAGTATCCATTCTGTTAGTCTGTGTCTTTATTGGAGAGATAAGTGCATTGATGTTGAGGGAAATTAATGACCAGTGACTGTTAGTTCCTTTTATTTTGATGTTGCTTGTGGTAGTGTGTTTGTGTGCTTGGTTACTTTTAGTTTTGCTGTAATGACATTATTTCTTTCCCGTGTTTTCCTGAATGTAGTTAGCTTTCCTGGGTTGTAGGTTTCTTTCTAGGAGCTTCTGTACCTTTGGATTTGTGGGTAGGTATTGTTTAAATTTGCTTTTGTCATTAAATATCTTGTTTGCTCCATCTATAATGACTGAGACTTTTGCTGGGTATAGTAGCCTGGGTGGTCATCTGTGTTCCCTTAGGGTCTGCATGATATCTGTTCAGGCCCTTCTGGCTTTCATAGTCTCTGATGGAAAGTCAGGTGTGATTCTGATTGGTTTGCCATCATATGTTACTTGGCCTTTTTCCTTTGCAGCTTTTAGTATTTTTTCTTTGTTCTGTATACTTACTGTTTATTATGTGGCGGGAGGATTTTCTATTCTGTTCTAATTTATTGGATGTTCTGTAGGCCTCTTATATTCTTATAGACTTCTCTTTTAAGTTGGGGAAATTTTCTTCTATGATTTTGTTGAAAATATTTTCTGGGCCTTGGAGGAGGGAATCTTCTTTTTCCTCTATTCCTATTATTTTTAGGTTTTGCTTTTCATATTGTCTTGGATTTCTGGATGGTCTGTGTCAGGAATTTTTTAGATTTAACATTTTCTTTGATAGCTACATCTATTTCTTCTATTGTGTCTTCCACACCTAAGATTCTTTCTTCCATCTCTCGTAGTCTATTGCTTATGCTTACCTCTGTAGTTCCTCTTTTCCTACCTAAGTTATTTCTCTCCACAGTTTCCTCCACTTGTGTTTTCTTTAATTTTTTTCCAATTCTCTTTTCAGATCTTGAGCCATTTTATTGATTTCCTTCACTTCTCTGACTGTATTTTCCTTCAATTCCTTCAGCTGTTTGTTCGAACAATCTTCTGTTTCTTTAATATCTTTCAGTGATTTAAGTATTTCCTCTCTAAAGGCCACAAAGTGTTTGGTTGCAACTTCCTGTATTTCTTTAACAATGGCAATAATCTGTTTGACTTTATCTTCCTCCATTTCTTTGCAAATGGCAATAATCTGTTTGACTTTTTCTTCATCTAGGTCTTTACGCAGTTTATTTTTTCCTCTATTATCCTTTTCATAAGCACAGATGTAAGGTCATCTTCTTGAATTTCATTTACCCTGGTGTGTCCAGAGCTGCTTGCCCCTGAATAACTGGGTTCTGGAGATGCCATATTGCTCTGTCTTTTGTAGGTTGAGCTTTTACACTTGCCTCTACCCATTTGGCTATCTTAGGTGTTGGGTGTTAGTTTCTGGTGCTTCCTGGAATCCTGTGGTGGGGAGAATCCTGTTGGCAGGAAGATGATTTTCCCCAAAGGAGGCCTCCTCAGCTTTGTGGGTATGGTCACTGAATGGCAGGTGTTTTTCAGGAATTGCCACAGCTCACCTCAGGTATACAGACCTGAGTACTAATTGTGGCCTTTGTTAGTAAAGGGGGCTATCCTCTCATCCAGAGAAGTCCTGGAGACAGCTGCCCTGCTGCTGGGTTTCTTTCTGTAAATTTAGAGAGTGCTGCTGTAACCTGGGTGCTCCATGGTTTGGTCAGTTTAGTTAGGAAAAATTGGTTGTCCCTTGGGGCAGTATCTGAAGATTGATCTCAGGGAACCCAGGCTTCTGGAGGTCTGAGTTTGGAGCTTTCTTCCCCAGTACCCAAGTGGTAATCAGTGACACATAAGCACCACTCTCATGTGTGCAGCAAGAGGCTAGAGTCTGGAGCCTGTGGATAACCAGAAATTTTCTGGAGCTAGGTGTCCTGAGGTAGGGCCAGATATTTCCCCCACCTTTGGGTTTTCTCCCAACAGGAAGACCCAGTCTGTACTGTTGGGGGGGCGTGTAGAGTGCATAGGCACTTGCTTGTGAATGGTGGCTCCAAGCTGGTGACTGGACAGGAACATGAGAACTTTTCCCAAGAATATTCCCATATGTGGTGGTGATAGTGGTGGTGGTGGGGTCAGATGAGTGCTCTAAGCTGGGACCTGCTGTTTCCCTCCCTGTGGGGATTTCTCCCAACAGAGAAACCCAGCCTCTAGTGACCTGGTGCACACAGTTCTGTCTGTGATGGAGAGTCATGTGTGTGGGGCTGGTGGCTGGAGCCCCACTCAGGGCTGGCTGCTGTGCACCCACAGGTCTACAGGACCTTTTCCAGGGATAGACTGGGTGACATTCGGTCAGTCCCACTTGCTCCCTTCCGTGTGGGGTTTTCTTGAGACTGGGACTCCCAGTCTCTGTTGACCTGGGGTGTGCAGTTCAGCCTGGGAAGGTGATCAGGACATGCTTCTTGGGTATATTTGCTTGAAAACCTTACTCCTGCCACAATAGCCCAGGAAATTTACCAGGGATTAGCTGGGTGCTTTGAGGTTGAACCCAATTGTTTTTCTCATCATTGGGTTTCTTATCACCTGGTAAACACAGTCAACGGTGTTTGGGGGCCAACAGTTCCATCTATTTGTCACTGTACAGTCTCTGCTACCATGCTGATTAGTTACAGTATGCAATCAGCCCTGCCATCTGGGATCTTTTTAATTTTTACTGAATATGAGTATTTTGATTGTATGTATGAATATGAACCTCTTGTGTGCCTGATCATCACATTAGTCCAAAGATGCGTTCAGAACTCATGAACTTATAGCAATTGATAGTAGTGGGTCCCAGGTAATCACTGACAATTGAGCCCAATTATTTGAAAGAGCAGCAAGAACTCCTCACTGCTGAGCCATCTGTCCTGTTTTATGTTGCTTATTTATGATCAGCATTTACATTGTTAATATTTTCATCTTTCTATTTTTAGCTGTTTAAACATGCATTCCCTTTTAGTAAGATATCACTGAAGTTACAGTTTAAGCTGGGGCAGTGCAGATTTCTGGAGAATAAATATACAACAGGAGTGAATGTATAATTACTTGTAGAAGCTTCAGTAAAGACCTCTGAGTTCTTTTAATATTTTGTGTTTGTTTGATTGACTTTTGGAGGAGGCTCTGTCTTACTATATAGGTCTGGCTGTCCTAGAACTCTTTGAATAGATAATGCTGACATCCAGTTCAATAAGATACACCTGCATCTGCCTCCTGAGTGATGGAATTGAAGGCATGACAGAATACACCCAGCTTGTCCACCATTTTTTGTAGTTAGTAACTGTTAATAAATTTCTCTGATCTGTACTTAGTATTGTTCATCTGTTAATTTCTCTCTGTGTGTGTCTCTGTCTCTATGTCTCTGTCTTTCTATTTCACACTCTTCTCTCTGTTTGTCTTTGTCCACATTAATTGCCATGTCTATTACAAAGCTATATCCTCTTCAAAAAGTTCAGATATGATACAGTTAAAATACTGTTATTCCATTTTCTTCTAAAATGACTTAGTGATAACATTAACATTTCTTTTTTAATAGAAAAGTTTTAATCTTTATTTTTAATCTATATACTACATTATTTAATAAGTATGATATAAAAAACAATGATCAAAAAATAATCATGTGTTCTATTCTTTTTCTTTTGTCTGGTCACTCAGAAATATGGTGTTATTGGCTATGATTGTTGTTGCTTGCCACTCACATTATTTTTATCCATGTATTCACTGTAGTCCACTTTCCCTTCCACAAATATATGAGCCCCCCTCTTCACATACTGATATGCCACATCCCTGAGCCCTAGTCAAAACATAATATTCAGTACCATGTTGTCTTTTGACTGATGTTACCCATCTGTTCAGTGTCCCCTGATCAACACATCTCATTTGTTGCTATATAAAATATCATGACTGTGTTTTGTCCTTCCACCTGTCTCATGACAGGGTCCTGACCTACTCACCCAAATAACTGAAGAGGATTCATAGATTGCTCAAGAACCCAACTAATGGCTATTTTATATTCATGTCTTACAAACTGATGAAACACAGGTTTTTGAAGCACGCCTTTGTTTTTTTTTTTTTTTTTTTTCAATCTAACCTTTAGGCTTTTTCATGTCCCCTATTTCACATTAAACACAGCACCCAACTGTATAACATTCGCACTTCTGTGTCAGAAAATAAATTGAAGAAGCAGTAGAATTATATGATTATATTGACAATGACGTATAAATTATATTGTTGCCACTGTTTCTCTTGTACAAATGTATGGCATATTTTAGAATTCGGTGACCTTCAATGATGTGCATGTGAAATTCAGCCAAGAAGAGTGGGCCTTGCTGGAACCTTCCCAGAAGCAACTCTACAAAGATGTGATGCTAGAGACCTGTGAAAACCTCACTGCTATAGGTAAGACTGCAATTTTTCTTTCACTTTTAAAATAAAGAGACAACTTTTACTTTGTTATTGATCCTCTTCTATAATTCCAATTGAGAATGAGGAGGAATGAGGTAAATAAATCAGGCATGGTTCTAAGGGTCACGGAAGATAGTGGTTTAAGTTTTGCCTTAATAATAACATGATATTTCCAATAATATATATTTTCTGGTACTATATTTTAGGCTACAATTGGGATGACCATATTATTGAAGAACATTTTCATAGTTCTACAAGTAATAAAAGGTAACTTTATGTGAATGTTGATACAGATATAAATCTTAAATTTTAATGTGTCCTGGAAGTTTGATGTTTGTTTGTTTGTTTGTTTATTGGCTGCTTTTTATTTTTTGTTTTTGAAATAGATTTTTTTTCTGGGTATCTGTGACTTTCTTAGACTTGCTTGTTAGACTAGCCTGACCTCAAAATCACACAGATCTGCCTGATTCTGCCTCCACAAGTGTTGGAGTTGAAGGCATGTACCAGCACACCTGGCTGTGTCCTGGAAGTTTTAAAGAAAAGCAACAGTGTAAAATCAGCACTGCTTTAAGTGTACTGATGATCATTAAAATCTCATAATACGATGTACTTCAATGTCAGGTATCTGATTTGTGTTTACAAGGCACTCCCCTAAGATAGAAGAAAATAAAATAATATTGTAACAAAAATACCATTTGAATCATATGGACATTACAGCTACTGACTTGAACTGCCAATCGGTTTAGACTCATTCTATCTACTCAGATATTGTAAGAGGTATACACACTGAATTGGTGATCAGTATGTGTCCAAAACCTTCTAATAAGCAAAAGTTTCATAGTAGAACCAGTGTTAATAATTTTCCTGCAGTAATATTATAAAGTTTAGTGAAAGGAGCAGCTTATGAGAATCAAGAATATTGTTGTGGAGAAACCTTAATCCCTATATGACATGTCTATGATGAACAAAAACAAACTATGTTAATTCAATGTGGGAATCTTTATTACTTTGGTAAATTAAACTGGTATATCATATGTCAAAATGATTCTAAGACACATGAGCATAGGGTTATTGAAAGAAGCAGTGTCCCTGTCTTTCTCCAAGAACAATTGATCTGGTAGTAGTCCCCACTGTGAGTAAATTTTCTGAATGTGATAAATGGTCACTGTTAATTGGTTTTGCAACTTCACTGAGAATTCATCAGAAAACTCATATTGCTGAAAATACCCATGAATACTAGGAATTTGGAACTTCTCCTTGTCTTGGCTCACTTTGTAAATGAAGTATCATTCATACAGTACAAAAATTTGTGAATGGGATTGTTTGGTAAAACTCTGAATTCTTACAATACTCTTCATATATAGGAGAAAACCTCTTATAGAAAAATGATGCTATAAAAGTGATCCACATAACAAATGCTCTTACCATCACAGGGATCTTCAAAAATACCCATAATGAAGGGGAATACCGTGAATGTGAATAAAGTGATAAAACTTTAAAATTTGATTCTTCTTTACAATTGGACCAAATTATGAAATTAATTCATATAGATAAATATATTTATTAGTGTAATGAAATGACTTTGGTAAATCTTTCACATGTGCCAATTTTCTTTGCAGGCATGAAAGCAGTCATACTGGAGAGAAACCCTTTAAATGCACTCTATGTGGTAAAGCCTTCCATTATATCACTGTTCTCCTATGGCATAAAAGAACACACACTGGAGAGAAGCCTTACAAATGTAATCAATGTGTTAAAGCCTTTGCAAAAAGCAGTCAGCTCATACAGCATAAAAGAAAACACACTGGAGAGAAACCTTATGAATGTAATGAGTGTGGTAAAGCCTTTGCAGAAAACAGTACTCTCTTAAGCCATAAAAGAACACACACTGGAGAGAAACCTTATGAATGCAATGAGTGTGGTAAAGCCTTTGCACAAAACAGTCATCTCATAAGCCATAAAAGAACACACACTGGAGAGAAACCTTATGAATGTAATGAGTGTGGCAAAGCCTTTGCAGAAAACAGTTCTCTCTTACGCCATAAAGAACACACACTGGAGAGAAACCTTATGAATGTAAGCAGTGTGGTAAAGCCTTTGCACAAAACAGTGCTCTCTTAAGCCATAAAAGAACACACACTGGAATATTACTCAGCAATGAAAAATAAGGAAATTATGAAATTTGCAGGGAAATGGTGGGATCTGGAAAGGATCATCCTGAGTGAGTTGTCCCAGAAGCAAAAAGACACACATGGTATATACTCACTCATATAGACATACAACATAGGACAAACCCACTAAAACCTTTGCATCTAAAGAAACTAAACAAGAGAGAGGACCCTAACTAAAATGTCCAATCCCCATCCGGAAAGGCAAAGAGGATGGACATCAGAAGAAGAAGAAAACAGGAAACAACCTAGGAACCTACCACAGAGGGCCTCTGAAAGCCTCTGCCCTTCAGACTATCAAAGCAGATGCTGAGCCTGATGGGCAACTGTTGGGCGGAGTGAATGGAATTTTAGGTAAGAACTGGGAAATAGTAAGAGCTGGAGAGGACAGGGTCTCCGCAAGGAGAGCAACAGAACAAGAAAATTTGAACACAGGGAACTTCCCAGAGACGCATACCCCAACCAAGGACTATTCATAGAGATAACCCAGAACCCCTGAACAGATGTAACCCATAGCAGTTCAGAGTCCATTTGGGTTACATAGTAATGTGAAGAGGGACTGCCTCTGACATAATCTGATTGGCCTGCTCTTTGATAACCTCCCCCTGGGGGGGAGCAGCCTTACCAGGCCATAGTAGAGGACAATGCAGCCACTTTTGATGTGAACTGATAGACTAAGATCAGAAAGGAGAGGAGAACCTCCCCTATCAGTGGACTTGGGGAGTGGCATGCAAGCAAAGGGAGGAGGGTGGGTGGGATTGGGAGGGGAGGAGGGAGGGGCTTATGGGGGGATGCAGAATGAATAAAGTGTAATTGATGAAAAATTTAAAAAAAAAAAAAAAAGAAACCTAGAGTCAGGCTGCATATATGCTAACACTCATACTTGCATCAGGCCTAGAGGCTTGATACTTCATCTCATGAGGGACAGCCAAGAGCCCTCAGTATTTTTCAGTATAGCTAGCTACTAAGTGACAGCAGTCATTTTCTTACAGGACTTACCTAAGTATTTTGGGCACTAGGCTGGTGACCTTCCCAAACCATTTAGATTTCGTAGTTGGCTCCAGAGACATTAAATTGATGGAGCCTACCCAACTGAGGATATTGTACCAGGAAACTATTAAATTTTAACTTTCAGTTGAGAGATAAACCAGTGGCATTCAGGTCCACACAGTCTTATCTTAGATCACAAAGCACAGGAAGAACTTCTTTCAGCCTGGTCAGCACAGAACAACGTTGTTTATAGCTATCATTCACTGTAGTGAGTTTGGGCAACTGCTGGATATATATCATACTAATTTATCATATTTATGATATCAATACCTGTGTCCAGTAAAAATCGACATCAAATATTTACATTGAGATATTTATGCAGCCATTGGAAGAATGATTATTTTCTTCCAGGAAGAAGCCAGATGTGTATTTTGCTCCATCCAATCTCAGGTTAATAGATTAGTTCATTTCTTCAGTTACTGATTTTTGTTGCCCCTCTCCCGTACACAATCATTCTCTTTTCCCTGAATGATGCCATTAACTGAATACATGGTTATAGCCAATGAATGCGTATCTCAGTGTCTTTGCAGTAAAATTTGGGACTAAGTTTGATTTTTGGGGATCATATATAATAACAGTTTTAAGAATGGATTCTAGAAGAACCTAGAGATGAATGTGGAACCCATCATCACCTCTTCTCCTTTTCATTTGACCACTGAGGTAAAGACATAGTGGCTGGAGCAACATTTATAGGACTGTTGAATCATATGGAAGATTTGTATATGTGAAAAGGAAGACTACCACTGTAGATGGGGAGTTACTGAGATGTAAAGAGTCAACATCCTGAAATTTCAGGTACCATTATGTGACAACTAAAGTAGTATCTTTCAGGCTTTTTTTTTTTTTTTTTTTGGCTTGAAAGAGAAATAAATTGCAACTCCGTTAAGGCCACTCTTATAAGAGGTTTTATTGTTATTATGGCTAGGGTCAGATAGAAGGGGAGGAGGACCCATCACTGGACTAGGGAAGAGGCATAGGGGGAGAAGAGGGAGGGAGGATGGGATTGGGAGGAGACAAGGGAGTAGACTACAAAGTGAATAAATTGTAATAAATAATAAATAAAAAATGAAAAAATGAAAAAAAAAAAAAAAAAAAAGAACACACACTGGAGAGAAACCTTATGAATGTAATGAGTGTGGTAAAGCCTTTGCAGAAAACAGTACTCTCTTAAGCCATAAAAGAACACACACTGGAGAGAAACTTTATGAATGTAACCAGTGTTGTAAAGCCTTTGCACAAAACAGTCATCTCATAAGACATAAAAGAACACATACTGGAAAGAAACCTTATGAATATACCCAACGGGATAAAGCCTTTGCACAGCAGAGTAGTCTCCGAAAACAGGAAAAGACACACAGTGGAAAGAAGCCTTGTGAAGGTAATTAGTGTGATAAATCCTTTGCATGTAACAATCATCTCGTAAGACAACAACACATTCTGGAGGGAAACCATATGAATATAACTATGTGGCAAAGCCTTTGCACATAACATCTCCTAATACATAAAATAACACATACTGGAAAGATGTCTGACTGTAACCAATGTGAAAAAAACTTTTGGACTTCAGAATAATCTTCACACTCATGAAAGAAATCCTAATGGACAGAAAGCCTGTGACTGTTTTTAACATGGTGAAACCATTCCACATTTGTATAATCTTCATCATCATGAAAGGATTCATAATAGAGGAAAAAACTTATGAATGTGTTAAAATGATGAGGCCTTGCACAAATCCAGAGTCATCATCAACATAAAAGTATCCTTACTGGAGAGGAATTCTGTGAGTATAAGCAAGGTGGAAAGGCCGTTGTGTACTTTGGTCCACTGAGATGCAACAGAACTGTAAAACTAGCTCAATGGAAATGATCTCCCTTTTCTGAAGGGGAAAGGGGATAGGGGCAATAGGAACGGAGGGTCCTCATGGGCAGAGAAGGGAGGGGGATTACTATTGGAATTTAAAGTAAATAAACTTATTTTTAAAAAGATTACAATCAATGGTGAATATCAATTACATACAACAGTATTATATAATGTGTTTAAGGAAGACTTATTGATAATCCTGATTCTCAACATATACTATTTTCAGTTCTCTCACTTTACACAATAAACTTTTAGTCCAGTGGATGAATATGTAGGGAATGGTGAACTAACACCAGCCAGGAAGTTCTCTGAGAGTAACACAACAGTGGTAGCCTGTAGAAGTTTCTTTGTGTACACATACCTATTGTTCCAGGGGTACTATTGAAAAACATCACAACCCACACTGAATTTTGAGATATGAGGGAGGAGGCTTTCTTTTACATGTATGAACCTGCTTCTGGAGTAGATGTGTAACACTGTCAAGGGTGAGTTTTCTCTGCCTGACTTCATCTAGAGAGTGTCTTTAGACATAGACACCACCAATCAAATTTGATAGATGGCCTTTGACACAGATCACTGATAACTCTCCCATCCCTTCAAATATAGGATAATTTGGATCTGTGTCCTTGTTCTTATTCATATAATAGGAATGTGCTGTTTAATGCAAATCGGGCATCCTTGAATTGCCTAGCATTAAACAATTATCTACACCTATGCTTGGAGCATCCCAGGCACTCCCCAAGGGATATAAGCCACTGTTTTCTGTTTTCTGGAATTAAAGTTGAACATACTTTCTAAGGTGGTCCCCAGAGTGGCTGACCACAGTTATGCTTGCAGGCTTTCCAAGCTTTATGCTAATCATCTTCTGCCCCTTATGCCTTCCTGGGCTGGTGGGAAACTACCCTCCAGGTAGCAAGAGAATCACATTCTCTGAAATGCCTGTGATAAAATGTTTCAGACATCATAGCATTTCAAAGATCACATGTTTCTGGATGTGAGATGGTCAATCAACAGTGTCTTGGAGTAGGACTCTTTAAAATGAGTTATACTTAGTGTTTTATTCATGGTAAGGTTGCAGGCAAGCTTCATGGTATGAAATCTTCTGAGGTGAGTACAGTGGCCTATGGAAAAGAAATAAGAGCAGAAATTTTAGTTCTCTGTTTTTAATAGCTGATTACTGTTCTGATAATGTATGGGTGGATGGCAGAGGAGAGGAACTCCCCTTTTGAGTGGTCTAGGGAAAGGTTATGGGGGAAGATGGAGGGAGGGTGGGACCAGTAGGAGTTGAGGGAGTGACCTTCAATCAGCATATATAATGAATAAATTGTGAAAAATAAAAACAATTAATAAAATAAAACATAGTAAGAAAAACAAAACATAAAAGCAAAAAATTGAGTCTAGTTTGGGTAACCGTCTTCCCTCAAAGAGAAGAAGATATATAGAAAGAAAAGAATAAACATAATCTTTGTCTTTGTCACCTTTCTTCCCTGTGAGCTCACTTGAAGATCATTATCCAATGGAGAACATGCTTCTCTCTCTGAAGTTTAGGTTACCATAGAAGTAGGATTCAAACCTGGAACTAATGGCAGAGGTTCCTAGTTAACATATCAAATCAAATCTACCTGCCATTTTCTCCCAGCAATCCTTCTGTCCTTCCATGTTATCTGGTCCTCCAGGCTAGTACAGCCCATGCAATACCCTGAATTCTCCTTCCCAGGGCCTGAGCTAACCTCATCCCCCCTTACCCACCTACAGGCAAACTATTTGGGCTACCTGCCCCTGTCAAGAGCCATGCAGTAGCAACAGCAAAACAGCTGTAGAACTCATGGAATGTGGCTCCCCTGTGAGCATAGTCATGATGAGTTTGTCTTGGAGAAGCATAATCCCAAGAGCTGATTTTCCTGAGGACTTTGTGCTCTCATATAGCATATCTCTGCTTGTTGTCCTTATGATGCCCATATACCTCATAACATGAGTTGTATGAAAACTCTAAGAAGTCTTCTAGCTCATCACTGGGCAATATAACTGGCATTAAAAATTAACATTGCTTGATCTCTTTTCACATGTTTACTGGAGCAGATTAATTAATTAACCACTTCCCTTGAAAGGAGCCATAGACGTAGATTGTTAGCAATGACCATTATACTTAGAAACAATTTGGAAAAATAGATTGTTTAACAAGTTCTGGGAAGATGTTTTTGCTAATGGCTCTGATGTAAAAATCTTAGAGAACAATTTAAAGTTAAGAAAAGTACACTATTAATAGTAAATCCAGGGATGTTTTAAGGTTGATGAGCTGAGAAAATAGCTCAAGGTAGCATTGGCTATCTGGGAACCCTGAAATTGGGACCAAAAGTGAGACAGCAATTGATTCCCCTATATTTGTTTTTCCCCTCAGCTTCTTGATATGATTCAATAAAAATGATTAATGAGTAGATGCACACCCCTTTAAGATTTAAAGTACAGGTGCCGGTACCATGCCATTTTTTTTTTAATTACTGTTGCGCTATAGTACTACTTGAGCTCTCGGATGAAGATACCTCCAGAAAATCTTTTACTGTACAGGCATTTTTTAAAAATCAATTCTGTTTTGTTTTGTTTTGTTTTTCCATATGAAACTGAGAATTGTTCTTTCAAGGTCTGTAATGAGTTGTGCTGGTATTTGATTGGAATAGCATTGAGTCTTTAGATTTCTTTTGGTAGAGTGGCCATTTTTACTATGTTAATCCTCCAATTCTGTAGTATGGGCGATCTTCTGATATCTTTCTTGAAGTTTTTTTTTTTTTTTTTTTTTCATGCAAGTCATTCACTTGCTTGATTAGAGTCACACCAAGGTACTTTATGTTATTTGTGGCTTTTGTGAAGGGGTTTTGTTTCCATAATTTCCTTCTGAGCCCATTTGTCTTCTGTATACAGGAGGGCTTCAGATTTTTTTTTAAATTTAATTTTGTATCCAGCCATTTTGCTGAAGATGTTTATCAGCTGTAGAAGTTCCCTGGTTGATTTTTTAGGGTTATTCATATATACTATCACATCATCTGCAACACAAGCTGGACTGGATGTACAAAAAGGGGAACCTTCCTCCATTCCTGTTTGGAATGTAAACTTGTACAACCACTTTGGAAATCAATCTGGTGCTTTCTCAGAAAATTATGAATAGTGCTACTAGAATATTCAGTTATACCAACCCTGGGCATATACTCAGAAGATTATCAACCGTACAACAAGGACATTTGCTCAACTATATTCATAACAAATTTATTGATAATAGCCAGAATCTGGAAAGGACCTAGAAGTCCCAAAACTGAGGAATGGACACAGAAAGTGTGGTACATTTATACAAGGCAATACTATCCAGCAATTAAAAACAAGGAAATCAGCAGGCAAATGGATGCAACTAGAAAAGATCACTCTGAGTGAGGTATCCAGAAGCAGAAAGAGACTCATGGTATATATTCACTTATATGTGCATATTAGCCATATAATATAGGATTAAAAATACGAAAATCTATAGTCCTAAAGGATCTAAACAACAGGAAGAACCCTAAGGAAGATGCTTAATCCTCATTCAGAAGGGCAAATGGTATAGACATCGGTAATGGGGGAAAATAGGGAACAGAGCAGGAAACTACCACAGAGGGCCACTGAAAGAATCTACATAGCAGGGTATTGAAGCAGATGGTTAGACTCATAGCCAAATTTTGGGCAGAAAGCATGGAAAAATATGGAAGATTCAGGAGGTAGAAAGATCTGGATGTGAGAGGCCCTCCACAAGGATCCAAAACATAATGGTCCAGTGGGTCCTATTCCAACCAAGGACCATGCATGAAGAACACCTAGAACCCCTGTTCAGATGTAGCTCATAAGTATCTCAGTTTCCCTGTGAGTTCCCTATTAAGGGTAACAGTGGCTGTCTCTGACATGAACTCAGTGACAGGCTCCTTGATCAGCTACTCCTGGAATGTGCAGCCTTACCAGCTCACAGAGGAAGGAGGTGCAGCCATTCTTGGTAAGACTTGATAAGATAGGCTAGGATAAGATAGTAGGGAAGTAGGATGTTCCCTATCAGTGGACTAGGAGAGGGGCATAGGGGTAGAAGAGGGAAGTAGGTTGTAACTGGTGGAAGATGAGGGAGGGGCTTACAGCCAGAAAACAAAGTGAATAAATTGTAATAATCAATAAAAAAAAAAAAAAAATGAGTTTTTTTTTTTCCTGAAATGGCTGGATTCAGGCAACTGTCTCTTAAAAACAACTAAAAAGAATAGTATTTCATCTCTTCATCTTTTCCTTCTTCCTGTAATACTATAGATAATAAATACCCTTGATAAAATTCAGTGGTTTGTTATATATTCCTAATATTATACTATTGTAAAATATTTTACAAATCAAATTTTGATATATTGTGTGTAAAAATAGTCTATGAAAAGTGGCTTGAATTTTTAAATGAGCAAAGAATGATTACTTAAAACCAGGAGGGTAAAAATGGAAGGAAAATTGATGGAAGAATAAATAATATATAAATAAATTAATATCTCTTACACAGTAATTATAACATTTTGGTTATTGAGATTTAAAAAACATATACAGAATATTCCTCAAGTAAACAATGTAAGCTATTAGTAAATATTTTTCAAGTAAACAATGTAAGCTCTTATGCATGCACCCTGAGATATTTCTTTAAATTATTCCTCTTGTCACTGAAATGTGTTCTTTGACAAGTCATGCCACTACTCCCTGATGTTCAGGCTCTAATACTGACTATTCAATTCTTATTTCAGAGGACTGACTGCTTTTGGCCCAGTTAGAACTGATGTCTAACAATGTTTGATTTCTGTGTCTAGCTCAGCTCATAACATTTGATGATACATTTTGAGTTCATCCACAATTTCAAAGTAAAATGATTGTCATTCTTGAAATGTTAAATGTTCTCTCTTGCTCTCGCACACGCACATACACACACTCACACACATGCATGATACATGTAATAGCAGTTATTGGCAACAAAAGACTTGAAATTGAAAGAGCCAAAAGAGGGATATATGAGAGATTTTGTAGGTAGGACAGAGAAACGAGAAATAATGTGATAATATTAAAAATATATAAAAAAAACAAAAGTACATGTTTTCCATGAATAAAAAATGAATAATATTATATTTTGCACTCATGTGATTCAGGACAATCAAGTCCATTCTATCTTAGCACACGGTAAGCTTTGCTTCAGTAAACATGAGTGTAGATGTGTGCTGGACCAGTCCAAGTCATCTGTTGTTTTCATATGGATAATGTTGGAACTCCTCATTCAGTGTGTATAGTCCATACTCTCTTTTAAATTGACTCAAGAATTTTAGTATATGTTTGTGTGAACTTTATAAAATAAAGTTCCACTAAACTTCTTTTTTGGTCCACTTTCTTCTACTGTCTCCTTTCATCCTTTTACACAGAGATGCTGTCCAATCTGGATGATAAAGAGTGTTCAGTAGATGCAGCAGAAGAAGGGACATTGTTGTCTAGTCCATTCTGTTAGTTCCTGTCTTTCTATTTGAGAATTGAACATCCAAGTCGAGAGATTTCAATGAGCAATGTTTATTATTTCAAATTATTTTGTAGTTATGGTGTGGGGTTTTTGCCTTCTGATTTGATGCTTGGGATTATTTGTTCTTTCTCTCTTGAGAGATCAGGAGTTATTCTAAACAGCCTGAATTTATATGCAACTTAGTATTATCAACTTGAAACTTTTAATATCCCTTCTTTGTTTAATATAATTTCTTTACATTTAATGGTTTAATTTTATGTGCTGAACACAATTTCTTTTCTGGTACACTTTAATTGTGGTTCTATATACTTTTTGTACCTTAAAGGCTACCCCTTCTTCATTAGGTTAAGGATACATTCTTCTATTATTTTGCTGAAAATATTTTCTAGGATTTTGATGTGAGTTTTTTCTTCTTTTTCTATTTCTATTATTCATAAATTAATTTTTCGCACTTTTCAGACTTTCTCGTGGTTCTTTTGTGCATGGCTATTTAACATTTCTTTTGACACAATTGTTGTTCTTCTTTTACTTCATCATCATCATCATCATCATCATCATCATCATCTTCTTCTTCTCATCCTCCTCCTCCTGCTTCTCTTTTCTTTCTCCAACTCCTCCTTCTTTATTCTTTCTCTTCATCCTCCTCCTTCTCCTTTTTTCTTTTAAAAATAGTCACTTTACTTATATATTCATCCGGATTAAAGTTTTCCCTTCCTTTAATCCTGGAAACTCTTTCCTATCTCCTCTTCTATCCTGTCTAAATTCTCCCTCATATTAAAAAGGGAGGGCTATAATGTATAATAAGAAAATAAAATAGCAAAAAGATAAAAGTAAACACATCCGAGTAGGAAAAGAAAAAGAGCCCAAGTTGGGAAATGATGCAGACTTGATCATACATGCAGGACTTTTCATAAAATATTAAACTTGAAACAATGCTATACACACAGAGGACATGTAGCTTTAAAAATAGAAAAAATCTTCAGCAAATTAAAGTGAGAACTATGATAAAAAATTTTAAATGCATGCCAGAATTCTAGGACATGAGAATCCAAACTTGCCAGTGAGAGAAATTTTTGGTCTTCTACCTTTAGGAATGTACTCTTAAAAATAAAATTAAGAGTAGTCCCTTAGATAAAATGAGTGTCCCTTGGAGAAAACTACATTTTCATTTGCAAGCAATTATCAATTAGAGATAGGGCTAGGGACAGCAATAAGTCTTTGTGCATGCTGCCTCAGTCTCTTGCAGCTTATATATTCTTCAGTCCTCTTAATTTGTAGTGATTTGTTCTTTGATATCCTCTATCCTTTCTGGCTCTTACACTCTTCTGGCTGAATTACTGAAGAGCCTGGAGGGCATATTCTGAGGTCTCTCACTGACTGTCTATTTTCTCTATGGACCTCTGATTTTGTCTCCATCAGATGCAGGATGACACTTTTTTTGATGATGGCTGAACAAGATACTGGTCTATGAGTATAGCAGAATGATGGCAAGGGTCATTTTAATACTTTTAGTAGGACATAGTATTTGCTTTTTCCCTAGATCCATGGGCTATGTAATTTCTTTTTCTTGATCAATAAACCAGTGTCAGGTGTGGATTCCATCATGTGAAGTGGGCCTTAAGTCAAACTATGGATTGGTTATCTACTCCTACAACTCTTGCACTAATATTGTCTTACAGGTAGGACATTGTTATAGTTCACAAGTTTGGTAGGTGGGTTAGCATTTATATTTCTTCTCTTGTAGTTGAAGAGTACTTCCCATACAAAAGTTGCTAGAATGTAGACGTGACGGTTCTATGTAGGCACAAGCTCTGTTTATCTATGTTCCATGTAAGTGTAAGTGTTGTCTCCAGCAATAGGGCATTGCAGTCAATTTGTGGAAAGCTGCCTATAGTCTTGGCAAAAGCCTGTATTGTTTTGGCATTACAATCACACCACTTTGGCCAATACCTCAGTTAAATATAACCCATTACCAGTACTGGATGCTTAATTTAGTGACAAGAGATTTCCAGTTGGAACTTTCTTCTTGTGTGGTGATTTCATTTATATTGGCTTCATATATATATATATATGCATTAGGTTTCCACTGTACCAAAAAAATGACCCTCAATTTTACCTGTCTTTTTTCATGTTACGTTTTCATTGCCCTCTTCCTTTCTCAATCCCCTTCAATTCTATCTTTTTACCCTACCTTCCATTTGTTCCAAGTATTTTATTTCTCTTTCCTGTGGAGAAATCTCTGCCTCCCCTAACATCCAGTTCTTAATCTGTATGTATCCCCTGCATTATTATGTTCAGTTGCTTGCATATCATACATCTTGCAAGTAATATATATGTAAAAGCAAATACATACCCTATTTGTCTTTGGGGATCTAGGTTCTCTCACTCTCAGTTATCTGCAAATGTGCATTTACCTTCACGTTTCATGATTTGATTTTTTAAATGTCTGAGTAATATTTGATTATGTAATAGCACTAGTACTATAACAAAAATAGAAATACACAGTGGAAAAACAGATAAAATATTCACAAATGGTGCTGACCAAACTAGATGCCTATATGTAGAAACATGGAAATTGATGCTTATTTTCAGTCAAAAGTCACCTCCAAATGGATCAAAATCTCACCAAAGTTTATATACAGTTAAAGTCTTGAAGTCACATAGCATTTTGACAAAGATCCAGCATAGCTGAGTTGCATGTTACAATGGCCTTCATCTATCTTTCAGGTTTTTTCTTGATCTCCACTTGCTACATGCTTAGAGGGTTTTCAATACATGTACAACCTAGGGACATTGGAGCAATGGGAAATTTTTTAATGAATCATTTATGCCTTCACCCTGGAGTACTGCTTCTAAGCTTCCTCAGAAAAATCCTGAGCATACTGCTCCTCTCATTTTTAGGGGAAATATCAATTATCTGGCCCTACATGAATGTCTTCCTCATGAAAGTTTTAACTCACATAAAAATGGCAGAAAACTCCTTATGAGACTTCAGCTCCAAGATAGTCTTGCAAAATCTACCCTGTGCTTCCAAAAGAAGAAAATAATCAGAACAACATACTCTTAAAAAGGCAAAGTTTCTAGAGCCAGGAGAGTTGATAGTATTTGAGATTAAATACCTCATACTGCTGTATCCTCAGATGATTACTTGGCATATAAGTTTAGGAGTTACATGTGGTATGCACTCAATGATTAGATAAAGATGTAAATGAATGGCTGGAGACATCTCCACCTTACACGAGGGTCTATAATGATGGACAAAGAAGGTTTTATAAAAATGATTTTTTAAGTGAAGTATTAGGACAGCCTTTTCCTAGAAATATCAGCTTTCACAGTATCACTGTGGTGTTGTATGACCAAAATAATGAAAGAATACTTAGATTTAGCACATAAGTAAATTCTACAAAGATACGAGGTATAGACCATGTATTATGCCAGGAATTTAATAATAATTATTGCTGCTTTGGTGTAAATTGTTTTCTTGATGCTGTCCATTAAAATATGATAGTATACTTCTTGGGACAAAGCAATATGCCCAAGCTGGCCTGAATATTTTCTCTCTATTGCCATTGAATCTGAGAATGCTTCCAACCTGAGGATGGGCTTTCAGGCTGTGGCAAATATGCCTCCAGGTTCTCAAAAATGTCAGGTTATGGGATTGATGAAGGAAAATGATAGTAAAAGATAAGGTTTATCACTGATGACTAAATTTATGACCAAGAGACAGTTAAAATGCCTGTGTGGGGACAAGAAAGATATCATCTATGTTTTAGAACAATGTGAATCTATCTTTTATTATTGAACAATGTCTAAATAAAGACGTACTCTTCCAGTCAGTCAAGACTCTAAGTTTCTTTGGACAACCATGTCTGACTCATTTCTGCCCCACCTTATCCTTCCCTCCTCTCTGGAAACTATCAACTGCTGGGGATGGTCCCCAATCTGTCATGACAATCTTTCTTTTCTTTCACAGTAGGGTGAATACTCACAAGTAAAGATCTAGAGGTACATGCTTCAGAGTATATAGGACATGTGATATCTGTTTTCTGGATCTGAGTTACCTAAATCAACATCGTCATTTATATTTCTATCTACTTATGTGCATACCATTTCACTTATCTATATCAGTTGAAGGATATTTAGGTGTTCCCATTTTGTACCTATTGTGAACAGAATAGCAATGAGTATGATTAAGAAAATATTTTTGGAGGAGTATGTTGAGTCCATTGTGCAGATGTCAAGGAAGGATAAGTGGTTCATGTGGTAGATTTATTTTCAACATTTTGAGAATTCTGCACACTTATTTCCACTGTGGATGTACAATTTTGCAAGCTCCCTTTGCCAGAGGTTCAGGTTTTTGCCTGTCCAAAAGAAGCTGTCAACTGTCAACCTAATTCCTGTTTCCTCCAGAAAAATAAAATACTAAGGGAAAATATATAGTACTTGTATTATTTATCACAATTACTCTTATGTAATTAAAATCTGAATACTTATATTGTCCACAAATTAAAAAGTAACATGTATAACTTACTAAAATGTGTTTTCAGAAGTAGTTTCTATTCTGAAATAGAGTGTATCTATATAACATTGCTTAAATGAAGGGCTCTTTTAGTTATGGTTAGATATACAGTTTATATAAACTTACTAAAAGTAGAGGTAAAT
Source organism: Meriones psammophilus (assembly GCA_036365155.1). Classification (NCBI taxonomy): domain Eukaryota; kingdom Metazoa; phylum Chordata; class Mammalia; order Rodentia; family Muridae; genus Meriones; species Meriones psammophilus. The sequence goes on from JAEOAE010003153.1 coordinate 94,915, forward strand.
AATTTCATTTGAAGACATTAAGGGATTTTATTATAGTCCAGGTATTGGACTTAATGATGGGTGGGTCATGGTGCTCAAGAAAGATCCCCAAAACAACAGCTGTGCTGACAGATAAGCACAGAGCCATGCAGACCAGGACCAAGCCCAGAGGATCCTCAAAGGACAGGAAGGTCACTGCCATGGGGAGGCAGCGGTTTCTCTCAAGGTTTGGGTACCCTTGAATTCAGCAAGGGATACATTCCTGCTGATCTGTGAGGAGAAAATAAATCAACATCTCAATTCCTACAAGTCACTCCATGTTCAGTGCATGAAGAAAGATTTCCAATGATATTGTGTGCATCCTATCACATTATCTTTTACTATAGTGCCAAGAAGGACACTAAACATACATTATTTGAGCATCACCTGTCTCAACTTTGCATAAACATGCCACCATTTGTTCTCTATATTGTCAATTAAAACAACCAGCCACAATAATGAGCAATAGAGAGGATAGTGTGAGACATCCTGGTCCAGAGTGGGAGGAATAGGAAGAAGGCAGAAGAGGAGAAGAGGAGAATCTGCAGGAGAGGTCTTGGCATCACATGCGGAAATGACCTGGAACTAAGATATCACTAAAGGCAAGTATGATGGGTGAATCTGAATGGTAGGAAACTCTGTAGGCTTAGAGGTTTAGGATGGATTACCTGTTGGCCAGCATTGTGCTCTAGGTTAATTAAATAAATCCTAGTCTCTCTGTGGTGATTTGATTATACAGCTGTTTAGGAATAACCACTGCTTAACTAAAATATTTATCAATAGTAAATATTAGTAATCAACAACAAATTGCACCTAACTCATCTAAGTATCCACACCCTTTAAATCTTACTTTAATATAATTGGGTGGGGGAGAGGAATGAGCTCCCAGCGATACAACCCAAACTTTAAACCTAAAAACTCCCAGATAAATTACTGGCTCTTTAAAAGAGACTCTTAAATAAGCCTCAGAACAAAAGACAGACTACTGTGGGCAGAACTGAGACTGAACAAAACTGGCTGCCACTACAGTCTAACAGGATGAGAGAAACATTAAAACAGACTTCTTTGAGCTTGGCTGATAATCTCTTCTATGGTTTAAAGACAGAAATAAAGGAAAGTTTAGAAATTATGACTATGGTTACATTCATATTCCTCAATTTAACTTTAATAATTGATTTAGCCTTTTATGTGTTCTCAAAGGCAAAGGCTTTAGAAAAGATACTGGAACAACACAAAAAACAAGTAGAACAATATAAAGAAATAACGAAGGTTGGAAACAGGACATAAAAGAAGAGATACAAAGACTCCAAGATGGCAGCGAGCAGAGCGCACCGTTTTGGAGAGGCAGAAGACATGAATCTCCGTAATTGGTGAGTGGAGAGTCTATCAAAGCTAGAATTTGGACTGTGGGGCTTTCTAAAGGAGAGGGGCCACCACAGAAGCGTGGAGTGCTAGTAGATTTAGATCGGGCGCGGACTTCTCCAGGAAGGAAATAGGGCGCTTCCCTTGCCCGGGCCTCCCGCAGGGAAACCCGCACACAGCACCAGGCAGCTGAGCACAAAACTCACATCCAGGAGATCAAGGCAGCAGAGACAGTGCTCCGGGCCCCTTACAGCAGTGGTCTGCTGTAACCACCCGTTGAACACCCAACCCCTCCTGGGACACGTCCCACTCAGGGCCCTCTGGTCCCGAGGATAGTCCCCTCCCCTATCCCGCTGACTTGATCCTGCGGCTTAGACCACAGCAGGAAGTGCAGCGGAGCTCACGCCCCAAGAGGCCAGAGCGCAATAACCCCAGAAACCTCCTCACAGGAGGAGCGCAGGCCCAATCACAGAATTCCAACTACTGAGCGCTAACCACAGAGACTCAGATCCACAATACAATTCTTCCTGGATACCAAAGCCGCAAAGTTCAGTGCCTGGGACCCAAGACGGGCGGAGGCAGGGCTCCAGACCCTGCAGCAGCAGCAGAAAGCAGTAATGGCCTGCTGAATGCCACCACTCAGAGGAGAACACACCCGACCTAGAGCCCTCCCGCCGAGCTCTTGAGCCGCAGAACACACTTCCCACTACCACCACCACCCAGCTCTATAGGAGTGCACGCACAGCCGAAACTCCACCCCGCCAGAGCACACGCCCAATACAGTGCTAGCCACAGAGACTCAGACCCACAGTACAACCCTTCCCAGATCCCAAGCCTGAAAGTGGCAGCACGGACTACACAGGGCTGCCCAGCCAGTGACTGTACGGGCCATCCAACCCCTCAGTGGCAGAAAACCAGCTGAATAGACACTAAAGACCAGCAGACCGGTAAAATCAATACGCGCACGCATTCTTCAACAGCGCTTGCGATCCCTTAGCGCCTGCAACAACTTCAGTGCCTGCAAAGCACCCCTCTCACACACTGAAGGCCTCTTCATTCACCAACACCCTGTCCCTTAGGACACACCCACAAGCACACGCTCAAACACACGCTACCCCACATTTGCCCTTCTGCGCCTGCGAACTTTCCTTCTACAGGTATAGCTGAATAACCAACGCACACACTGAAACCACTAGACCTCACTAGACCTTCATTTTCCTGAAGAATTCTCCAGATTCCAGAGAAAAAACAGTCTGACCTGCAGAATCCAGGAACAAACAGTGAACACGACAGATAACCAAATGGCCAGAGGACGGCGAAATAACACAACCAACGCAAATCATGATATCATGGCTTCACCAGCAACCTCCAAAATTATTGGACACTCCAACTCAGCAGAAACAGAAAAAGAAAATGATTTTAAAGCTATGATTATCCAGTTATTTGAGGCACATAAAGAGGAAACCAAAAAATCTCTCAGAGAAATAGTCATAGAGATTCAAACAGTTAAAGAGGATACAAAAAAATCCCTTAACGACTTGGCCTCCCAAATAGAAACAAAGACAAACGAGGTGAACGAAGAAGCTCTTAAAGAAATACATGCAAATAGAGCCAAACAATTGGAGGCAGAAGCAGAGGCACTAGGGAGGAAACAAACAAAAAAATACAGTCCATCTTGGAGACACAGGAATCCACACTCAAACAGATGAAGGAAATGTTGCAAGACATGAAAACAGAATTAGAATCAATAAAGAAAACACAAACTGAGAAAACCCTGGAACTGAAGAACTTAGAGAAAAGAGAAGGAATCTCAAAGGTAAGCATCACTAATAGAATTCAAGAGATGGAAGAGAGAATCTCGGGTGCTGAAGATACACTCACAGAAATTGATACTTCTCTCAAAGCAAAAATAAAATCAGAAAAATCCCAAACACAAACCATCCAAGAAATCAAGGATGCCATGAAAAGGCAAAATATAAGAATAATAGGAATTAAAGAAGAAGAGGAGTCCAGGTTACAAGGTCCAGAAAATATTTTCAAGAAAATCATAGAAGAAAATTTTCCCAACCTAAAGAAAGAGATGTCCACAAACATACAAGAGGCCTACAGAACACCAAATAGACTAGACAAGAGAAGAAACTCCTCACGCCACATCATAGTCAAAACACTTAATCTACAGAACAAAGAAAAGATACTAAAAGCAGCAAGGGTAAAAGGCCAAGTAACATATAAAGGCAAACCTATCAGAATCACACGGACTTCTCATCAGAAACTATGAAAGCCAGAAGAGCCTGGGAGAGATCATGGGCCCTAAGGGACCACAGGTGCCAACCTAGACTACTTTACCCAGCAAAGCTTTCAATCAACATAGATGGAGAAAATAAAATATTCCACGACAAAACTAAATTTAAGCAATATTTGAACAGCAACCCAGCCCTACAGAAGATACTAGAAGGAAAATTCCAATCCAATGAAAACAAATACACCCAAGAAAACATAGGTTAAAGATATTTTCCAACAAAAGTCAAAAGCAAACAAGCAATGATCCACAGTAACATCGCCAACTCCACAATAATAGGAAATAACATTCAATGGTCATTAATATCTATCAACATCAATGGACTCAATTCTCCAATAAAAAGACACAGACTAACAGAATGGGTGTGGAAACAGGAACCAACAGTCTGCTGCATCCAAGAAACACACCTAAGCAACAAAGATAAACATTACCTCAGAGTAAAAGGCTGGAAAACAGTTTTTCAAGCAAATGGACCCAAAAAACAAGCAGGAGTGGCTATCCTAATATCTAATAAAATAGATTTTCAACCAAAACTAATCAAAAAAGACTTAGAGGGGCACTACATTTTAATCAAAGGAAAAATTCACCAAGAAGACATCACAATTCTAAACATCTATGCCCCAAATACAAGAGCACCCACATTCATAAATGAAACATTATTAAAGCTTAAACCACACATTGATGGAAATACCCTAATAGTGGGTGACTTCAACACCCCACTCTCACCAAGGGACAGATCAACTAAACAGAAACCAAATAGGGAAATAAAAGCACTTACAGAGTCCCTAAATCAAATGGACCTAATAGACGTCTACAGATCTTTCCACCCAAACTCAAAAGAGTATACCTTATTTTCAGCACCTCATGGAACCTTCTCCAAAATAGACCATATAGTTGGTCACAAAGCAAGCTTCAACAGATATAAAAAGATTGAGATAATCCCTTGTATTCTATCGGACCACCATGGACTAAAGCTGGACATCAACAACAATGGAAACAACAAAAAGCCGACACGTACATGGAAACTGAACAACTTGCTACTCAATGACAGCTGGGTTAAGGAAGAAATGAAGAAAGAAATTAAAGACTTCTTAGAATTCAATGAAAATGAAGGCACAACATACCCAAATTTATGGGACACATTGAAAGCGGTGCTCAGAGGAAAATTTATAGCACTAAGTGCCTTCAAGAAGAAATTTATAACATCACATACAAGTAACTTAATGGCCCAACTGAAAACCCTAGAAAAAAAAGAAGCAGATACACCCAAGAGGAGCAGAAGGCTGGAAATAATCAAACTCAGGGCTGAAATCAATCAATTAGAAACAAATAAAACTATTCAAAGAATCAATGAAACAAAAAGCTGGTTCTTTGAGAAAATCAACAAGATAGACAAACCCTTAGCCAAGCTAACTAAAAGCAGAGAAAATCTATCCAAATCAGCAAAATCAGAAATGAAAAAGGGGACATAACTACAGACACTGAAGAAATTCAACAACAATCATTAGGTCATACTACAAAAGCCTATACATACAAAATTTGAAAATTTAAACGAAATGGACAATTTTCTTGATAGATTCCATCTACCAACAATAAGGCAAGATCAGATAAAAAGACTGACTAGACCTATATTCCCCAAGGAAATTGAAACAGTCATTCACAGCCTCCCCTCCAAAAAAAGCCCTGGGCCAGATGGTTTCAGCACAGAATTCTACCAGACCTTCAAAGAAGTGCTAATACCAATTCTCCTCAAACTATTCCACAAAATAGAAACAGAAGGAACATTACCAAACTCATTCTATGAAGCGACATTTACCTTGATACCCAAACCACACAAAGACCCAACAAAAAAAGAGAACTTTAGACCTATCTCTCTTATGAATATTGATGCAAAAATACTCAATAAAATACTTGCAAACCGAATCCAAGAACACATCAAAGATATCATCCATCATGACCAAGTAGGCTTCATCCCAGGCATACAAGGGTGGTTCAACATACGGAAATCCATCAATGTAATCCACCACATAAACAAACTGAAGGAGAAAAACCACATGATCATCTCCTTGGATGCCGAAAAAGCATTTGACAAAGTCCAACACCCATTCATGTTTAAAGTATTGGAGAGATCAGGGATACAAGGAACATACTTAAACATAGTAAAGGCAATATACAGCAAGCCTACAGCCAACATCAAACTCAATGGAGAGAAACTTAAATCAATCCCACTGAAATCAGGGACAAGACAAGGCTGCCCACTCTCTCCATATCTCTTCAACATAGTACTTGAAGTCTTAGCCAGAGCAATAAGACAACTAAAGGGGATCAAGGGGATACAAATTGGAAAGGAAGAGGTCAAAGTGTCACTATTCACAGATGATATGATAGTATACATGAGTGACCCCAAAAATTCAACCAGAGAACTCCTTCAGCTGATAAACACCTTCAGCAAAGTGGCTGGATACAAAATCAACTCAAAAAATCAGAAGCCCTCCTGTATACCAAAGACAAATGGGCCGAGAAAGAAATTAGGGAAACAACACCCTTCACAATAGCCACTAATAACATAAAGTACCTTGGGGTGACACTAACCAAGCAAGTGAAAGACCTGTTTGAGAAAAACTTCAAGTCTCTGAAGAAAGAAATTGAAGAAAATCTCAGAAGATGGAAAGATCTTCCGTGCTCATGGATTGGTAGGATTAACATTGTGAAAATGGCCATCCTGCCAAAAGCAATCTACAGATTTAATGCAATTCCCATCAAAATACTAACTCAATTCTTTTCAGACCTTGAAAAAAAGATTCTCAACTTCATATGGAGAAACAAAAAACCTAGAATCTCCAAAACAACCCTATACAACAACAGATCATCTGGAGGTATCTCCATTCCCAAGCTCATGCTGTACTACAGAGCAATAGTAATAAAAACTGCATGGTATTGGCATCGAAACAGAAAGGAGGATCAATGGAACCGAATTGAAGACCCAGAAATAAACGCACGTACCTATGAATACTCAATTTTTGACAAAGCAGCCAAAACCATTCAATGGAAAAAAGATAGCATCTTCAACAGATGGTGCTGGTCTAATTGGATGTCTACATGCAGAAAAATGAAAATAGATCCACATTTATCACCCTGCACAAAACTAAAGTCCAAGTGGATCAAAGACCTCAACATAAAACCAGATACGCTAAATCTGTTAGAATAAAAAGTGGGGAACAGCCTAGAACTCATTGGCACAGGAGACAACTTCCTGAACAGAACTCCAACAGCACAGGCTTTAAGAGCAACAATCAATAAATGGGACCTCATGAAACTGAAAAGCTTCTGTAAAGCAATGGACACCGTCATCAAAACAAAACGACTGCCTACAGATTGGGAAAGAATCTTCACCAACCCTCTATCTGACAGTGGGCTAATATCCAGTATATATAAAGAACTAAAGAAGCTGAAAAGCAGCAAAACAAGTAATCCAATTAAAAAATGGGGAACGGAGCTAAACAGAGAATTCTCTGTAGAGGAATATAGAATGGCAGAGAAACACTTAAAGAAATGCTCAACGTCATTAGCCATTAGGGAAATGCAAATCAAACGACCCTAAGATTTCACCTTACACCCATCAGAATGGCTAAGATGAAAAACACAAATGACAACACATGTTGGAGAGGTTGTGGAGAAAGGGGAACCCTCCTCCATTGCTGGTGGGAATGTAATCTGGTAAAACCACTTTGGAAGTCAATCTGGCGCTTTCTCAGACAATTAGGAATAGCGCTTCCTCAAGATCCAGCTATACCACTGCTAGGCATATACCCAAAATTTGCTCAAGTACACAATAAGGATGTTTGCTCAACCATGTTTGTAGCAGCTTTATTTGTAATAGCCAGAACCTGGAAACAACCCAGATGTCTGTTTTCATGTCTTGCAACATTTCCTTCATCTGTTTGAGTGTGGATTCCTGTGTCTCCAAGATGGACTGTATTTTTTTGTTTGTTTCCTCTCTTAGTGCCTCTGCTTCTGCCTCCAATTGTTTGGCTCTATTTGCATGTATTTCTTTAAGAGCTTCTCCGTTCACCTCGTTTGTCTTTGTTTCTATTTGGGAGGCCAAATCGTTAAGGGATTTTTTTGTATCCTCTTTAAGTGTTTGAATCTCTATGACTATTTCTCTGAGAGATTTTTTGGTTTCCTCTTTATGTGCCTCAAATAACTGGATAATCATAGCTTTAAAATCATTTTCTTTTTCTGTTTCTGCTGAGTTGGAGTGTCCAATAATTTTGGAGGTTGCCGGTGAAGCCATGATATCATGATTTGCGTTGGTTGTGTTCTTTCGCCGTCCTCTGGCCATTTGGTTATCTGTCGTGTACACTGTATGTTCCTGGATTCTGTAGGTCAGACTGGTTTTCTCTGGTATCTGGAGAATTCTTCAGGAAAATGAAGGTCTAGTGAGGTCTAGTGGTTTCAGTGTGTGCGTTGGTTATTCAGCTATACCTGTAGAAGGAAAGTTCGTGAGGCGCAGAAGGGCAAATGTGGGGTAGCGTGTGTTTGAGCGTGTGCTTGTGGGTGTGTCCTAAGGGACAGGGTGTTGGTGAATGAAGAGGCCTTCAGTGTGTGAGAGGGGTGTTTTGCAGGCACTGAAGTTGTTGCAGGCGCTAAGGGATCGCAAGCGCTGTTGAAGAATGCGTGCGCGTATTGATTTTACCGGTCTGCTGGTCTTTAGTGTTTATTCAGCTGGTTTTCTGCCACTGAGGGGTTGGATGGCCCATACAGTCACTGGCTGGGTAGCCCTGTGTAGTCCGTGCTGCCACTTTCAGGCTTGGGATCTGGGACGGGTTGTACTGTGGGTCGGAGTCTCTGTGGCTAGCACTGTATTGGGCGTGCGCTCTGGCGGGGTGGAGTTTCGGCGGTGCGTGCACTCCTGTAGAGCTGGGTGGTGGTGGTAGTGGGAAGTGTGTTCTTACAATTTTTAACCTGACATTTTGTTGATGATTTTACAGAGTTTTAAACCAAACCCAAGAATTTACAAATCCTGAGTTATAGAATGTATACAAAATATTCTTAGAAATCTTGAAATAAATTTTATATGTAAGCTACAAGTTTTTCTCCATTAATTTATATATTTATTAATTTTACATTCTGATAGAAGCCCTCCCATTATTCTCAAGTACCTCCTCTCACACACTCTTTCCCCCATTTTCCCTTCTCCTCTTCACAGCAGGGGAAGGTTCCACATGGGTATCAACCAGCCCTGGCACATTAAGTCTCTACAAGACCAGGATCATCTTCTCCCACTAAGGCCAGACAAAGCAGCCCAGTTAAGGGACTAGGATCCAAAGTCAGATCTCAGGTAGCCAAAGGTTAAAATCATCAATGAAGTTTTTATAGCCAGTCTTTGCAAACATAACTATTTCCAGGAGTTATCATTCATACATGAACACATTCACACAGTTGAATATTTGGTATTGAGTAATTCCTGGGAAAGACTAATCTTCCCTCTGTCAATGGTTGCTAATTGCATGGTTTAGAACAATAGATTCTCTTCACAGCATCTAGCCATAGACCTCAATTTAATATATTGCATCCAAATGAATTTCTACTTGGTGATGGCAGGAATGAAGGCAGAATCTTTCCTTCAGGAGAAACCAGTGGACTTCAAGCTAATGATTTCTGTTACTCTGCCTCTACTGGGGCCAGGCAGGCTCTCACCTATCAGGGGTTTGGAAAGAAGCATCTGAAGACCCATCCCCAAACATGGAAGTCTATGAGTGAGACAGTTCAGCCCAACTACCTGCACCAAAATTCCATTTCCTCCTATAATTAGTAATTTTTTTACTGCCTTATGGAACTTGTGTTTTCCTCTTTTTTTTTCTCATGCTAGGATAACTTACTCTTTTATTTCACTGCCTTACCTTACCCAAGAAACTCTACTCAGCAATTTAGTTTGAAAACTTAAACACTTTTCCTTTAGTTATTACTTTTTACATTTTTAAAAAATTGTTTTGTATTTTTATTTTGTGTTTATGAGGTTTTTTGTGTTTTGCCTACATGTTTGTTTGTATACCACAGGTATGCTTGGTGTGTGCAGAGGGGAGAGGAGGACCCCTAGAACTGGTGTTAAATAGTATCGTAATCCAAAAAGTGGCTACTGTGACTGAATCAGAGTCCTCCACAAATGCAGCAAGTACTCATAACATCTCAGTCATTTTCAAAGTCCCCAAACACTATTTTACACAGATTTATTTATTTTTATTTCATGTATTGAGTGCATGCCTTCTTGAGTGAATACAAAATATGTGCCTGGTGGTCTTAAATTCCAAAAGGGATCTCATGACCTAGAGCTACAGATGGTTCCAGGACCTCCTGTGGGCACCGAGATGCTCTTCTTTGTACAAAAAAGGGGTCAGTGTGCCTAGATGCCTGGACGTCTATCCATCCTTCAATGCAACACTTTAACACCAAGAGTGCATACAAACAAAGTTGTTAGAATTTTTATTTTATTTTATTTTTTTATCAGTTACATTTTATTAACTCTGTATCCCAGCCGTGTCCCGATCCCTCATTCCCTCCCAGTCCCTCCCTCCCTCCCTCATCTCCACCGTGCCCCTTTCCAAGTCCACTGATAGGGGGGACCTCGTCCCCATTCATCTGATCCTGTTTTATCAGGTATCTTCAGGACTGGCTACAAAGCCCTCCTCTGTGGCCTAACAGGACTGCTCCTCCCTTCGGGGGTGGGGAGACCAAAGAGCCAGTCATTGAGTTCCTGTTAGAAATAGTCCTTGTTCCCCTCACTTTGGGAAACCAATTGGTTACTGAGCTACCACAGGCTACATCTGGGCGGAGGTTCTAGGTTATATCTATACATGGTCCTTGGTTGAAAGTCTCAGAAAAGACCCTGTGCCCAGATATATTTGGTCCTTGTGGAGCTCCTATCCTTTCCCCATCAGACTAACTCCCCTTCTTTCTTATGATTCCCTGTACTCTGCCAAATGTTTGGTCATGAGTCTTTGCTTTGAAAACACTGCTAGTTAGTCTTTCAGATTTTTTGTAAACGATTATGAAAATGAATAATTGCAAAACAAAAGGACATAAAGCACTTTTTCACATTCCTAGTGAACACCTTAGTGACTCTTCCATATCCCAATGCTTCCATGAAGAGAACCATCATAAACACCTATATAGTCAGTAGTCACAGGACATAAAGTGACATAAAATCTTTATCCACAAAATCTTCAGCAAGGAAACCATTATTAGTTATAGTTCAATTTCTGAGAGCTTAGGAGCCATTCCATAATGTTCCTGATTCATCAGGGGCTTATTCACAAAAGCTGTACATGTCACAGTAAAAGTCAAGGCTTAACACTTCTAGGTTTCTGAATTTGATAAAGAGTTTCTGACAAAATGGACTGACTACACTCATCATTCTGTTCTTCTGGTTTAGACCAAAATGGAGAAACTATATTTTCTGACGTTATACTTTGCCTTTGGTCAGATCAATAAGGACTCACAACTGCTTCCCAATGTGACCTTGGGTTTCCATGTCTACAATGCCTTTAATTCTAACAAAAAAAACCCTAGAAGGCCCTCTGATGTCAATGTCTGGAAGAACTGAGTATGTTCCTAACTACAAATGCAAAACACAACACAAAGCTCTCGGAATCATTTCAGGAACCAAGTCAGAATTTTCTGCTGCAATTGGAACACTTTTAGAGCTCTACAAAGTCCCACAAGTAAGTTAGGAAAGTATTTTTGTGCACAATCACAGGTCAAACATGACAAAAACAAAACAAACAAAAGAAAACAGAGAAGTGTTTTATGTTTAGTATAGGCAGATTTAAAAGAGCAGTGAATGAATTACTTTGATATGGCAATGGTTAACAGTAGAAAGAATGTGGTAAAAATCATGCTCAGTACATTCGGAAAATTTCTAAGCAGATCACTTAGTGGAAACCATGACTCTATTTTCAAACACTGGAAGATGTACTGTGGATAGTAAGGCTTCATTTTATTATAAGTCAAATTGTACAACAAAGATACAGAAGTACCAAAGAAAGCATATAACAATTTAAGAATTTTGCAGTTTCAATACTGATGTATGAAAAAAGAAAGTCTGGGACATGTAACTAAATTTAGAACAATCTTCAATGTCATCATGGATGAAAATATTTCAAGGAATTAACAATCTCATTCAGGAAAGTAGATCTCAGCACAGCACCCACAGAGACCAACCACTTAAATAGATTGCCACAATTGACTCTTTCCAGGCTACACTGAAGAAAGGTATCCATCAGCCGGCATTATTAAGAATGGAGAAAATACTGTGTGAGCACAAGGGTCAGGAATAATCAAGATTATAAAACCACAGTGTAACTCTGATTGTTATCACTCAGTTAAACAATTAATAAATGTATTTTATCCTAATGTAGCAAAAAATGAAACACACAATAATTTACATCTGTTTCAGAGGCTTTTTTTTTTCCTCAGTCAAATCTATCATTAGACAGGAATGATGCAATAACTCCTGGAAATGTGATTTCAGATCTTTACAACTTGTACCATTTTAACTTAGGTAACTGAATCTCTAAAAATTTTGTCAGTCTCTTTCTCTATTTGCTTTTCTAAAGCTGAAGGTTCTGAGAAATATGGTGTTATATGACCAGAAAGTACTTGGTAGTGCTTTCTGCAGTCTTTCACTACATCAGATACTCTGTTGCATTGTCATTGCAACAAAGGAGATCTATCAGGTCTTTCAAAGACAGTGAACAGAATATTGTTTACTCCAGATACCTTAGTAACGTTGGAGCTCATGGTACTTGAAAAAAAAAAAAAAAAACATATTCCATCACGTGATTAGAGAGACAAGCTAATCTCAGAGAAGACAGCTCCTCACCAATATTCTGTCCTTTGATTCTCATATGCAAAGAATGAACTCACTTCCTCCCTCCGGGTGATGATTCCAAATATGTGAAACTCAAGAATCACCTTTTTTATTCCTTTGCTTCTTCAGGTCACATATGGTACCTTTGATTCTATGCTAAGTGACAAAGATACATTCCCAACCCTTTATCAAATGTCTCCTAAAGACAGAGCTCTAACCCAAGGGTTGATCTCTTTATTGCTCCACTTTGGCTGGAGGTGGCTGGGGCTAATTGTGTCTGATGATGGGAGAGGAAGAGAGTTTCTCTCAGACCTAACAGTAAAGATTGTTTCAGAAGATATCTGTGTGGCTTTTACAGAAAAACTGTCTGATAACTCAAAATTTAGAATATTTTATGATTATGGATTGCTGAACTTGTACCAACATATACAAGTAAATGTGATTTTATTCTATGGTAATATGGATGACTTGGTGATCTCCCTCCCATACATTAAAAATTTTTTAACAAGAAAGGTGTGGATCATGGCAAAGCAACACCTGACATATTTAGAATCTACATTCAATGACAGGAATTTTTGGATATATATTTTCAGAGGAAGCTTCTCGTTTTCAAAGAGGAGAAGTATCCCTGGCTTCAAGCAATTTCTTGAGGCACTTACACCCTCCCAGTACCCAGGAGATTCTTACTTCTCTAAATTCTGGGTTGACAATTTTGATTGTTCACCTCTTGGTTTTCTATGTGAAAAATTTAAACCCTGTCCAGCAAATATTTCCCTAAAGACTGGGGATGAAATAAATGATGTGATGACTACTTCTGAGCCCAGCTATTCTATATGGAATGCAGTATATGCAGTGGCCCATGCCCTCCATAAAATGCTGTTGACCAAAACTGAAATGGGACAAATGGAAGACAGAAACAAGGGTGAGATTCTACCATGGCAGGTAAGCCTCATTCATAAGCAAGGGATCACATATTATTGGCAAGCAATTTATTGTGGTTAACCAAGAAAGCATTTTCTTCTTATAATTAAAAGAATATTTTAAAATGCAAAAGGGTTTGTCATAGTATATCTATATATGTCTACAATTATCTGACATGATTTTGGAACTGAAAGCAAAGATTTGAAGACATTAAATTAGAATGTGTTTCAACAAATGTTTCCTAACCTAACATGAAATTCTGAAATATAAATATGTGATTAATGTCAAAATATAGCAAGTTCAATAATCAAAATTTATATTTTCTTGGAATATACCCATTGAAATAAGCTTTAGACATAACGACCATATCCAAAGCTGCTATTTCACGTAAAATTCAATCTATATTTAATGACAGAAGACCATAAAATTAACAGCCTGTGCAAGTGACATAAGTAACTGAAAAGTAATGGCTTTTATAATTTATTCATTCTTAATTACTTAAAATGAAGGAAAAACCAAGATTGTGTTTCTATTATTAAATGTTAGAACACAGTGCTCATAAGCTTAGGCACTATCTCTGTGTATTAGTGGTAGATGGATGTGTTTGGGTTTTAAACCGACAAGATATAAACATGGGATTCATTTATATATATGAGCCTTGATGGTCACATTCAAATAGGATGCCATGAAGAAGTTTATTGAACAAGTCAATTGGACTTTAAATCCATTCAAAAATAAATAAAAATGAATTCTGAACATAGAGTGCACTGTGTAATTTAGAGTATCATGTAAAACAATAATATTTGGCATAAACACTGACACAGTTTGTGAATATAGCTTTCTAGAGATGTGATATTATCTAAGTTAGTATGTCCTGTGTACAAATAACTTAGCACCTAAGCAACCTTTATAACACACATTGTTAATTAGGTAACACAATATCATGTCTCAGTAGCTGAACTGTTTACCCACTATATTAAGTTAGATATGTAATTGAATCATACTGGAGGATGACTCAGTGTTACATGTACTTGCTGCACATGCAGAGGACCCAAGTGTGGTTGTTAGCACATACATGGCTGCTCACAACTTACTAATGTACAACTGCTCAACTTACTAATGGACCCACATGAAGATCCAACATCCCATCATTTACATATATGTATTGCACCTAGTTCCATTCCAAGTATGAAGCCCCGGTGGATGTAGGTCACTTTACTCTGTATTCTTGCAGCATTCTAGTCCACTTGGGTTCCTTCTATCCTTCCCAACCACTCTTACATGAGACTCTTCAAGCTCTGTGAGATGCTGGGCTGTGAGTCTCAGCATGTGATTCGATTAACTGCTAAGGGTGAGGAGGCTCTTAGAGAAATGTTAAGTTAGGCTCCTGTCCCTAAACATAGCACATATCATTAATGTTGTCAAGGATTGGCTATCTCCCATGGGGTGGGTGTCACATTGGGGCAGGTATTAATTTTTCATTCCATCAGACCTACTGTATCTTTGTCTTTGTCCATCGTGTAGTTAGGATAAATTTTGTTTGGAAGGTTTTTAGGTAGATTGGTGTTTCTCTCCACCACTATAGGTCCTTCCTGGCTAGAAGGGGGTTTTCTACACTCTCAACTCCCACGCTGATGGCAGGCTCAGCTAGAGACATCCCCATATCCTCCCTGTAGCCTGTAGCCTGACCCATCTCAACAGTTTGTCTCAATGATTTCCCCAACCTTCTTTCACCCTTTGTCTCCAGGCCCTTAAACCTTGCCTCCCAATTCTCCTCATATCTGCTTTCCCTCATCTCACTCCACACAACCTCTCCTGTCCAATTCCCTCTATATTTCCTCTTTCACTGTCCATTTAATTTCCCCATCTGAGTGAGATTTAAGAAGGTCCTACCTTGAGCCCTTCTTGTTACTTAGTTTCTTTAGGTCCATGATTAGTAATGTGGTTATCCTGTGCTATAAGGCTAATATCCACTTATAAGGGAATACATAGCATATGTGTCTTTCTGGCCATGGGTTACCTCACTCAGGATGATCATTCCTATTTCCACCCAATTGCCTACAAATTTCATTATTTATTTGATTTTAATAGCTGAGTAGTGTAAATGTACCATATTTTCTTTACCCATTCTTTGGTAGAGGAACACCTAGGTTGTTCCCAGATTCTTTCTATTACAAATAAAGCTTTATGTATACAGTTGAGCAAATGTCCATTTATGGTGAAGTATCTTTGTTATATGTCCAGGAAGATTATAGATGGTTCTTGAGGTAGAACTGTTCCCAATTTTCTGAGAAAGCACCAGATTGATTTGCAAAATAGTGGTCCAAATTTGTACTCCCATGAAAAATAGAGGAGGGTTATTTTTCTCAACGTCCTTGTCAGAATGTGTTGTCAAACAAGTTGTTGATCATAGCCTTTCTGGTAGGTGTAAGATGGAATCACAGAGTCATTTTGATTTGAGCTTTCCTGCAGACTAATGACATTAGTGTTTCCTTAAGTGCTTCTCTGTCATCTGAGATTCCTCTGTTGAGAATTCTACTGAGTTGCATACTGCATTTATTAAATTGGACTATTTAGGTTGTTGGAGTCTAATTTCTTGAATTCTTTATATATTTTGGAAATTAGCCCTCTGTCTGATGTATGGTTGGTGAAGATCTCTTTCCCATCTGTAGTCTGTCATTTTGTTGTGTTGACAGGGTCATTTGCTTTAAAAAATCTTCTCAGTTTCATGAGGTCCCATGTATTAATTGTAACTCTTACTGCCTGGGTTGTTGGTGTTCTGTTCAGGAAGTTGTCTCTTGTGGCAGTGAATTCAAGGATCTTTCCTATTTTCTCCTCTAATAGATTCAGTGTTTGTTTTTATGTTAGGGTCATTGCTCCACTTTGAATTGAGTTTTGTGTAGGTTGATAAATATGGATCTGTTGGTATTTTTCTACATGCAGTCATCAGCTGGATCAGAGATATTTGTTAAAGATGCTCTCTTCTTTTTTTTCATTAGAGGTTTTGAATTCTTTATAAAAAAAAATGAAGTGTCCATAGGTGCCTGGGTTTATTTCTGGGTCTTCAATTCAATTCCATTGATCAAACAATCTGTTTCTTCGTGTGTAGGGGGAGAGGTTTGTTAATTTATTTATTTTTAAGTTAATTACAGTTTAATCACTTTGTATCTCAGCTGTAGCCCACTCCCTTATCCCCTCACAACACCACCCTCCCTCCCTCATCTCCTCTTATGTCCCTCCTCAAGCCCACTGATGGAGGGGTCATTCTTCCCTTCCCTCTGTCCCTAGCATATCAGGTGTCATCGAGACTGACTGCATTGTCTTCCTCTGTGGCCTGAAGTTCTTTTATTGCACAGAAATGCTGGGTTATTGTTTTTTTGGTGTTCAATATCATATTGTGAATTGTTCTTTCAAGGTCTGTGATGAATTGTGTTGCTATTTGGATAGGAATTATATTAAATATATAGATTGCTTTTGCTAATATGGTCATTTTTGCTATGTTAATTTTACCAAGCCAGGAGCTCTTTCCATCTTTTGATATCTTTTCAGTTTATTTTTTCAGAGATTTGAAGTTTCTGTAACAGAAGTCTTTCTCTTCCTTGGGGAGAGTTCCACCAAGATATTATTTCTGGCTGTTCTGAAGGATGCTATTTCCCCAATTTTCTTATCAGCCAATTTCTCATTTGTATTCAGGCCACTACTGATTTTCTGAGTAAATTTTAAAGCAACCACTTTTCTGAAGTGGTTTATCAGCTGTATAAGTTTTCTGGTAGAATTTTTGGGGTCACTTTTATATAATAGTACATCATCTGTAAATAGGAATGTTTTTACTTCTTCCTTTCCAATTTGGACCCCCTGTTCTCCTTTACTTGTATTATTGTTCTAGCTATAACTTCAAGTACTACATTGAAGATATATAGAGAGTGGTTAGCCTTGTCTTGTCCCTGATTTTAGTGTAATTGCTTTGAATTTTTCCCCATTTAATTTGATTTTGGCTATCTGCTTGCTGTATATTACCTTTATTATGTCTATGTATGGGCCTTATAGCCCTGATCTTTACAGAACTTTTATCATGAAGTGGTGCTTGATTTTATTGAAGGCAGCTTTTTTTTTTTTTTTGCATCTAGTGAGATAAACATGTTTATTTTTTTTTCTTCCAGTGAATTACAGAAATGGATTTAAATATGTTGAACCATCCCCACATTCCTGGGATAATGCTTATTTGATCATGGTGAATGATGTATTTGATGTGTTCCTGGATTGGTTTTCCAGTATTTTATTGAGTACTTTTCCATCTAAGTCCATAAGGGAAATGGCTCTGAAGTTTTCTTTCTTTGTTGGGTCTTTGTGTGGTTTAAGGTATTAGAGTGACTGTAGCCTCATAGAATGAATTTGGCAATATTCCTTCTGTTATATTTTGTGGAATAGTTTCAGGAGTGTTGGAATGAGGTCCTCTTTGGAAGTCTGGTAGAATTCCACACTACAACCATCTGGCTCTGGGATTTTTTGGTTGGGAGACTTCTGATGACACCTTCTATTTTCTTAGAGGTTATGGGACAGTTTATCCTACTTGCCTTATCCTGATTTAATGTTGGCAAGTGACATATATCAGGAAAATCTTCCATTTCCTTTTGATTTTCCAAACTTGTGGAGTATAGTCTTTTGAAATAAGACCTAATGATTTTTTGGAGTTACACTCCCTTTTCATATCTGATTTTGTTTATTGGGATACTATCTCTCTCCCTTTTTGTTAGATTCTCTAGAGCTTTGTCTATCTTGTTTATGTTTTAAAAAACAGCTCTTGGTTTCACTGATTCTTTGTGTTGTTCCCATTTTTTTCTATGACACTAACTTCAGCTATGAGTTTGATTATTTCCTCCTGTCTACTCCTCTTAGGTGTTTACTTCAGTCTGTTCTAGAGCTTTTACATGTATTTTTAAATTGCTACTATGAGAATTCCTTAATTTTTTTTAGAAAGGCACTTAATGCTATGAACCTTCTTTCTCCTTAGCACTGCTTTCATTGTGTCCCAGAAGTTTAGGTATGCTGTCTCTTCATTTTCACTGAATTCTAGAAAAACTATATTTTCTTTCTTTCTTTCTTTCTTTCTTTCTTTCTTTCTTTCTTTCTTTCTTTCTTTCTTTCTTTCTTTCTTTCCTTCCTTTCTTTCTTTCTTCATTCAGTTTCCATTTGTTTTATAGGTTTTCTCTTGTTTCCATTGTTATTGGACTCTAGCTTTAATCTATGGTGGTCTGATAAGATACAAGGGGTTATTATGAATTTCTTATACTTGTTGAGGCTTGCTTTCTGACCAAGTCAATGGGCAATCTTGAAGAAGTTTCTGTGAGATGCTGAGAAGATGGTATATCCTTTTCTGTCTGGGTGAAAATTCTGTAGATATCTGTTGGATCCATTTGATTTGAGCATCAGTTAGTTTAATTGTTTCTCTATCTAGTTTCTGTTTTCATGACTTGTTCTTTGGTTAGTGTGGGGTTTTGAAGTCTCCCACTATTACTGTGGACATATTAGTGTATTATTTAAGCTTTAGTAATGCTTCTTTTACAAATGTAGGTGCCCTTGTATTTGAAGCAAAATATTCAGAATTGAGACATCATCTTGGGAGATTTTTTATATGATATGTATCCTTTTACTATGATATGCATCCTTTCCCATATATTTTGAATAAATTCAGTTAAAAGTTTATTTTATTAGATATTAGGATGGCTTCTTTCAATTTGCTTCTTGGGTCCATTTCCTTAAAAAAGCTATTTCCAGCCCTTCACTCTGAGATAATGCCCTCCTTTTTTGTTAAGATTTGTTTCTTGTATGCAGCAATCCTATTCATGCATCCATTCTCTTAGTCTGTGTTTTTTTTTTAATTGAGGAATTGAATCCATTGATGTTCAGTGATATTAATAACTAATGTTTGCTAGTGCTGGTAATTTTGATTTTTATGGTTGTAGTGAGTTTCTGTGTTTCTCTCCTTTTGGTTTTGCAGCAATGGTGTTTTTTCTTTAATATCTTATTTATTTTCTTGGGTGTGGTTAACTTTCTTTGCTTGGTGTTTTCTTTCTAGTGTACTGTAAAGCTGAGAAGCATAGACATTGGTGTTTTGGGGTCCACAGCATAGCCTCTTACTTGCTGTGAAGTCACTAGAGTCCTAGCACTCAGTAACCATGTGCACTGGGCACCACCATTTTGAATCCTCTTCAAAGCTCCATCTTTTAAATGGAAATATTTTTTTTTCTGGTGCTGGAGAAAGACATAGGACCTTTATCCAACTAAGAACACTCTGCACACTATACTATCTTCTATCTCATAGATGATATTTCTACTTGTGTTTAGTAGCTCTAGTATTATTTCCAAGGGGAATAATTTTAATCTCGCTACATAACTGGGGAGACACCTAAACAAACTAAGCACCTTCAAAAAGAAACCCATATCAGAGGGAGGAAAAATGAATTTCTCTTAAAGGTCAACCAGTAATCTGTTTGGGCCACTCATAAAATTTTGTCTGTTTTCAGCTGCATCCATTTTTGAGGAAAATTAAAGTGACAAATGCTGCTGGAGAGGAAATAAGCTTTGATGAGAACAAGAATATTGTGGAAACATATGATATACAAAACTTTATTGCATATAGTAAACAAAATTCATTAATACTTAAAGTGGGAGAATTTGTTTTCAAGAGTCCAAAAGACCAAGGCTTTTTAATCAATGAAGTTCTGATTCAATGGCCAAGCAACTTTAATCAGGTTGGGAAATTTTTCAACATTTAATATAAAGGGAATTATTTGTAAAGAATTATAAACTTGATTGTGCAATATTTATTGTGAAATTTTAAGCTCTTAGCTCTATTGTGACTGTGATCTTTTGTGTGGGTATTCAGGCAAATGAACACATGTGCTGGTTAAGGAAGGCCACAGTTAACTGTGATTATCTTCCTGGGTTGCTGTCCACTTTCTTTTTAAATAGGACATCTCTCTGAAACCCTTACTTTCTGATTTTGCTGCGCTCAGTGGACAGCATTACCTATGTACTCTCTGTCTTCAAGGCAGTAAAGCTTGGATTACAGGCATATATTCTGCACCCAAACTTTCTTTTCATCCCTTCATCATGATTAAATTCAGGCTTTCATGCTTATGTGGCAAGAGCATTAAATACTAAGTAATCCCTTTATTTCTGTATGATGACTTTAAATCTGAAATAAACCAGTATTTCAGAAATATATATATATGTCTACATACACAAATAAATACACCTACAAATGCACACATAATGACAGCTAATTCCTTAGCTAGAAGTAGATGAACTGAACTTGAATGCTTGTGTTCATTGATGATGCAATGAATGAATGAGTGTTCATGGTTATATATAGGCATGTTTGTGTGTGGTACCACGTGTAAATGCACACACATGGTAACACACACATGGATACAAACTTATGTGTATATTCACATATGTTAATTATACAGGCAAGCTGATGCTAAATGCATCCTTCCATTCACACAACTCCAACTCAAGCATATCAATAGTTTTACAAGTTTTTGAGGTAGCATAAACAAAAAAAATGTGGATTTTGATACAAGACATTTCTGGAACCAATGAGCTTTCCAATAAGTATGTTTGGAACTGAGCTCATATTTCTATGCAAGAGCAGTATGCACTCTTAACTACTGAGTCAGTTATCCACAAGCATAATACTGTTAATATAGACATATTCATGAGACATAAACTGAATCCAAATGAAGGCATAAAAGAGATCTAAGGAAAGATAGAACTATTTCTTGTCCTACAAAATTTCTAAAATATAATGAACCAAAACTGTGTTAGTTTAGTTTTTGTGATTAACTAAGAATGCAATTGGTGAAAATCCTATATTATGATGTCTCTAACTTTTAAAAGGAAAGGCACAGAATAATTCCTAGCACTGGGAGTCAAGGGTAAATATTGCAGTAATAGATTATAATTCACCAATAGCCAAACAATCTTTCATGAGAAAATTGAGCTTCCTTTCTCAGCTGAATCAGAGTGTGTGGGTTTTAATACATGAGTGGAAATGTAAAGGTAGAAAGAGATGAGGCAAGACTGATGGGGTTTCTGTCTGACAATCCAACCTTTCCATAATTCATACAATAAATGAGTTCTGACTTGCTGCCTTCACAGGTGAGAATATGTGGATGCCTTATACATTTCACATAGGTGAGGCAGAAGTGATTCACAGTTTGGTCACCATAAATGGTTGTTGAATACTTAATAATGGGAAGTGTGCTAACTTCAAATCTCCATTCTACACTCACATATAATAAGCTCAGAGTTTCCCATAAACTCATACATTTTACTTTGTATCACAGTTGTAGCCCCTCCCTCATTCCCTCTCAATCCCACCCTTCCTTCCTCATTTCCTCCTTGCACCTTTAAAAGTCCACTGATAGGAGAGGTCCTCCTCCCCTTCCATCTGACCTTAGCTCATCAGCTCTCTTCAGGACTGGCTGCAATGTCCTCGTCTGTGGCCTAGCAAGGCTACTCCTCCCTCAGAGGGAAGGGGGAGGTCAAAGAGCTAGTCATTGAGTTTATGTCAGAAATAGTCCCTGTTCTCCTTATTAGGGTAACCAACTTGTATACTGAACCTGTGATTAATATAAAAGAATAAAAATTTTACAAAATTAAACACACAAAAAATACATACAATTTACATAGGGTATGTTCATTTAAGTTATCTAGCCTAAAGTATTTTAAATTAATGTTCAATATTATGACCAGTTTTTCTGTGTTGCCTTCAGACTCCTCAATCTGTGTGTACACAGAGCTGTGGTCCAGGATTCTGGAAAGTTCTACAAGAAGAAAAACCCATTTGCTGTTTTTCTTGTGTATTTTGTCCAGAGCATCATATTTCCAATCAGACAGGTAGAAAAATAATACCTGTTCTCAACTGCTTAGGAATGTAGAAACTGAAAGTTTCAAAGTGACTATGATGTCATCATACAATGCTGCTCTCCATGTCTCTTTCCTTCATTCCTGTATCCATTAGTAATCATTCTGATGCCACACGATGCGTGAAGATTTGAGTGGCAATTCTCATGCTATTGTGTCATATGCAAACTACTAAAAAACCCTGCCTTTTGGTGCATGACATGGCTATCTCCGTGGTATAGGTTCCCCATTAAATGTGAGATCTCCATTTGTCCAGAATTTATTTGTATTTCTGCAATAAACAAACCTAATGATTTTTGCCTGAAGATAACTCCAGGAAAATTTCATGTGTGACTTTTTCTTGTAAGCACAAGAAATTGAACTGCATTTACAACACTTACAGTTGTCATCTTCAGTATCAACAATAGTAGAAAAAGCAAGTTGTTGTAAATAAAAATATAATTGCCTGTTTAGGGTTATGGTCAAATGTGTGATAAAATATACAAGTAACTTCATATGGCATGTACAGGTAGTATTTTTGAATTTTGTGACATATAGATTTTTGAACTAAGATTTAATTATTCTTTTGAATACAAACAATTTGTAGACACAAATATACATATATATTAATATATATAGGTCATGAATTTGAGAGAGAATATATATATATATATATAATATACAAACACAGACACAAATAAACATAAATTGGAATTTGAGAGAGAATAGATATAAGGTGGCTCCAGAAGTTGTTTTGGGCAAAGAAAAGGTATAGTTAGATAATTATGTTCATTTTAAAATGAAAATTTTTATACGAAAATAAAAAGTCAAAATGAAAATACATTAATATAATGATGAAAATCGACTATTTTTTATCATATTAAAAAAAGGCCAAACCTTAGACAACTGGCTAAGAAACAAAACTTTTTATGTTTTATTGAAAACAATAAAATGTTGAAAGATTAAATAAATATTCTTCATATTCTGAGATCTAGTGCTACCATAAGTTAAATTCCTTGCAGTGTGGTGTATGACTTCACATACTATGTTGAAGAGATATGGAGAGAGCAGGCAGTCGTGCCTTATGCCTGATTTCAGTGGAATAGATTTAAGTTTCTCTCTGTTTAGTTTGATGTTGGTGATAGGCTTGCTGCACATTGTTTTTACTATGTTTTGGTATGTGCCTTCTATTCCTGATCTCCCCAAAACTTTAAACGTGAACGGGTGTTGGATTTTGTCAAACACTTTTTGGCATGTAAGGAAATGATCATGTGTTTTTGTTTTTGTTTTTGTTTTTCACTTCAGTTTGTTTATGTGGTGGATTACATTGATGGATTTCTGTAGACTGAACCAACACAGCATGCCTGGAATGAAGCCTCCTTGGTCATGCTGTATGATATCTTTGTTGTGTTCTTGGATTCAGTTTGCAAGTACTTTTGCACCAATGTTTATAAGCGAGATTGGTCTGAGGTTCATTTCTTTGTGTTCTTTAGGTATCAATGTGACTATGGCCTCATAAAATGAGGTTGGTAATGTTCCTTCTGTTTCTATTTTGTGGAATAGTTCGAACAACATTGGTATTTCCTCTTCTTTGAAGGTCTGGTAGAATTCTGCCTGAAACCATCTGGACCTGGGCTTTATTTATTTATTTTTTATGGGGATTTTTGATTACAGCTTCTATTCCCTTAGGGGAGATAGGATTATTTAATTTATTTACCTGATCTTGATTTAACTTTTAAGTGGAATATATCAAGAAAATTCTTCATTCCACATAGATTTAAAAATTTTGTGACATATAGGTTTTTGAACTAAGATTTAATTATTCTTTTGATTTTCTCGGTGTGTGTCACTATGTATTTGTATATACATATATATATATATTTTACTTTGTTCATTTGGATAGTATCTTTTTGCCTTTTAGATACTTTAGCTAAAAGATTGTCTATTTTGTTGATTTTCTCTAAGAACCAGCTCTTGGTTTTGTTGATTCTTTGAATCATTTTGTTTTTAGTATATTGACTTCAGCACTGTGTTTGATTATTTAAAGCCATCTACTCCTCTTGGGTGTGTCTGCATCTTTTTGTTTATTTTCTGGGTCTTTCAGGTGTGTTGTTAGATTGCTTCATGAGATGTCTTAAATTTCTTTACAAAGGCACTGAGCACTATGAACTTTCCTCTTAGCACTGCTTTCATTGTGTCTTAGACGTTCAGGTATGTTATGCCTTCATTTTCATTTAATTCTTGAACATCTTTAATTTCTTTCTTTTTTTCTTCCATGACACAACTGTCGTTGAATACAGAGTTATCCTGATTTGATGTGTGTGCAAGCATTTTGCTCTTTTTGTCATAGCTGAGGTCCAGCCCTAGAACATGGTGGTGAAATTGGATACAAGGGGTTATTTCAGTCTTCGTATATCTGTTCAGACTTGCTTTTTTTCCTGACTTTGTGGTCAGTTTTGGAAAAGGTTCCATGATGTGCAGAGAGGAAAGTATAGTTGTTTGTATCTGGGTGAAAAGTTCTGTATACATCTCTTAGATCCATTTGATTCATGACCTCTGTAACCTTCATTATTTCACTATTTAGCTTCTGTCTCAAGGATATGTCATTTGGTGAGAGTGTGGTGGTGAAGTCTCCCACTATTACTAAGTTGAGACTAATGTGTTATTTCAGCTTGAATGTTTCTTTTACTAATGCAGGTGTCCTTGTCTATAGGGCATAGTTTTTCAAGATATTGATGTCCTCCTGGTGGATTTTTCTTTGATGAGGATGAAGTATCCTTCCCCATCTTTTTTGATTAATATTGGTTAGAAGTCTGTTTGATTAGATATTAGGATGCTACTGCCACTTGCTCCTTCAGTGTATTTTATTGGAAAACCATTTTCTAGCATTTACTCCAAGCTAGTGTCTAACTTTTTGGCTGAAATGTTACTTGTATGCAGCAGAATGTTGGATCCTGTTTCTGTAACCATTCTGTTAGAATGTGTCTTTTTATTGTACTGTTGAGTCCATTGATGTTGATAGATATTAAAGAACAATGAATGTTAGTTCTTGTTATTGTGGAGTTGGTGCGGATAGTGTGCCTGTGTGCTTGTTTTCTTTTGATTTTTTTTGTTGTTGTGATGTCATCTATATCCTATGCTTCTTGGGTTTAGTTGATCTCATTGGTTGGAGTTTTCCTTTTAGTAGCTTCTCTAGGTCTGGGATGCTGCAATGATATTGTTTAATTTTGGTTTTCTCATGGAATATCTTGTTTCTCCATCTGTGTTGACTGTAACTTTTTCTGGGTAACTTTTTCTGGCATCTGTGGTCTCTTAGGGTCTGCATGACATCCTCTGAGGCCCTTCTGATTTTCATAATCTCTGTTAGGAAGTCTGGTGTGATTCTGATAGGTCTGTCCTTATATGTTATTTGGCCTTTTTCCTTGGTGCTTTTATTTTTTTTTTTCATGGGTAGATTTAGTGTTTTGATTATTATGTTGCACAAGTATTTTCTTGTCTGGTCTAGAATATGTAGTGTTCTGTAATCCACTTTTATGTTTAAGGTTTTCTCTTTCTTAAGGTTGGTGAAACTTCTACGATTTTATTGAAAATACATTCTGGACCTTGGAGCCTGGAATCATCTGTTTATTTTATTGCTATTATTCTTAGGTTTCATCTTTTCGTGGTGTCCTGGATGTCTTGAATGTTTTGCATCAGAAACTATACTTTCTCTTTCCTTTGAGAGATTTACTAGTTACTTCAACTACATCTTCATTGCCTGAGATTCTCTCCCCAATTTCTTGTATTCTGTTGGTGATGCTTATCCCTATGGTACTTGATCACTTTTCTAAGTGTTCCATCTCCAGTTTTCTTTGTTTGTGGTTTCTTTATTAACTCTAATTTTCTAAGGTCCTGAATAATTTTATTTCCTTCACCTGTATGATTGTGGTTTCCTGTCTATGATGCCCTCTCTTTGGTTGTATTTGCCTGTATTTCTTTGAGAGATTAGTTGTTTTCCTTTTTATATGCCACAAATAATTGAATAAGCATAGATTTAAGGAAATTTTCTTGTATTTCAGCTACATTGGTATATCCATTGTTTGGGGGGTTTTTGGTGTAGCCTGGGGTTTTTTGGTGTAGCCTGGGGGTTTTTGGTCTAGCCTGGGGGTTTTTAGTGTTGTCCTGGTTTTTGTTGACTGTTATTTTATGCTAAACTTTAGCCATGTGGTTGTTTGTAACCTTAGCTGTTTGTTCCTGGAACCTGCACCAAGGACTGGACCAGCCTGTCTTTGCAGTCTAGAGTATTGTTCAGGAAGACAAGGAATGTGCAGTGGCTCAAGAATGGGTGCTGGCAATTCAGATGCTATTGTCTTGAAGGGCAGTGAACAGGCCAGGTAGTGAGCACAAAAACAGATGGGGGTGGGTGAATTGAAAGTCAGGGAGTGTGCATGCATGGAAGCCCTGATGTTTGGGGTGCAAGTGCTGCTGCTGGTCATGAACAGAGCATATGAAGGTGCCCCAAAGGGCTCCAGGCCAAGGTGATAACCATGGGAGTTAATCAGAAGAAAGCTGGGGTGCAGCTTATAGGCCTTCCCAAAACTGTATTCCTTGTATGCAGATTCCTCTGTGCTGTGCCATATTGGATCTTGGATCCCTGTGTTTTTCTTGTTCCCCTGGTGTCCACAGGGTGACCAGAGGACTGTGGCTTGGTGGCTGGGATGCTGTCCCAGTAATCCTGATGTTGACCTCAGGGGAGCAGGAGGGATCCGAGGTCTGGCTGTTACAGCAGAGAGACCCTGGTGGTCCAAACTCACTGGAGAATGTGAAAGGGCAGGTGGCCCATGGTTTCCTACTCCTGGACCTGCTCGATTGACTTGGGGACATGTATCAGGAACCACCAAAGCCATTTCTCCAGATCTAGCCACTTGTCCACTCACTGGACTCAGAATCTCTGATCCTCTACCCTTCAGATATGGTGCACTCTGGTTTCCAACATCTTGGAGTCTCCTTTTGTAATCTTTCAGCCTTCCATTCTTTCTTTTTTGATGAGATGCTTTTGTGAGCTTTTTAATTTCCTCACAGTTCTGTTTAGGTCTACTTAGGCTGTTGAATAAACGTTGAATTCATGTTTGAATTATGGTTGATTGGGGAAATCTAAAACCCGGTTCATGTGCATTTTTAAACACTCTGGTATAGAATATATATATTTTAAATGTTCCCTTAGAATATTCTGAATTTCTTTGGATTCTGTAGTAATGTTGTTTTTCTGTCACTTCTGATTCTGCTAAACTCTTCCTTCAATTTACTTAAGCCAAGGGTCTGTCAATTTTGTTTCTCTTCAGAAAGAACCAGCTCTCCCTTTGGTTAATCTATGTGTTGTTTTCTTTGTTTCTATTTCATTTATTTCTATTACAATCTTACTATTTCTTTTTAATGGATTAATAATTAATTTGATTATGTACTACTACAGCATCTGATCACACTTCTCCTCCCAGTCCCTCTCTGTGACCTCACTTGCCAACCAATGTGTCCTTCCTCCCTTTCTTTTCAGAAAAAAAGAAGCCTCCCTTGGATATCAACCAGCCTTGGCATATAAAGTTGCAATAAGTCTATGAAAAACTTCTCCTATTGAGGCTACACAAGGTAGTCTAACTAGGGAAAAGGAATCCAATGGCAGGCAAAAGAGACAGAGACAATTTTGATCTTGTTGATAGGTGACCCACATGAAGACCAAGCTGCACAATTGTTACGCATGTGCTGTTAGAAGTCCCACACGAGGGCCAAGCTGCACAACTATTACATATGTGCACAGAGCACATATCTGTCCATGCATGCTTTCTTGTTGGCAGTTCATTCTCTGTGAACCTGTACCAGGAACCTTTCTGTGGGGCCATCCTCAGCATGGAAAAGAGAGTTGGAGTATGTTTGCAAACAGGGTGCTCCACAGAGTACATGAGGGGTCAGTAAGGGAAGGGAGTGAGTCAGGTGCAGTGGTCAGGGGAATCTCTCAGTTGACATTTAAAATTCAGACATTTCGGTAGCTTTGATTTACTATCAGCAAGGTGCTTCTGTATTTATACAAGTTTCACAGTTAAAACACAGACTAGTGATTATACAAGTGGTACAGAGTGGGTGCTTGATTTTTTTTCATTACTTATCCAGGATTACAAGTTCAGCAACAATTAAAAAATACAAAAAAACAAAAGATATTATTATTAGCCCTATGACTCTACTTTAAGGAATCTAAAAAATGTCTCCTGCAAAGAAAACATATTTAATTTATGACAGTTTGCTTTTAGAATGGCAGTGTTTGTAGTATGAGTGCAGTCCAGAAAAACAGAAAATACTTTAACAGGTCTTTGTATGAATAGCAAATACTAATAAATAACTCCTTTTACTATATGCATCATCATCATGCTATTAAGTAGAAAAAGTTTATTTTAGTCAATCTATCCTAATTACTGAGTTTTATTCCATCAGGGGTAAAACTCTGATCTCCTATCTTTAAACTACATTTTCAGGGAGCTCTAAACCTATAATGAAATGAAGTCTTAAATATATAACTGAATCTCCTGGCCTCTCAGAGTTTGCATAATGTTTACTCTGCACCAAAATACTGTTTAGGGGAAGATACCCCAAGAAAACTTCTGAAATAATGGCCTCACATCTAATCTGCTTATCTGTGCTTAATGATGTCCTAGGCAGAAAGATTGCCAAACAGTGGACACATAAAGTTAACTTTTGGATTTTCATAAAAAGACTCAGATATAAATTTTTGTAGAAAAAAAAGGAATCATAGTGCAGAAAGTTCCTAGTAAGGAAACAAACAAACAAACAAAAATCCAAAAAGTTAGAAGAACAGTGATTTTAACAATCTGCTCAGCTTTGCTGGAATGCCATCAAGCAAAGTGGATGACTCTCACCAACTCCACTGAATATTACTGTGCCATTTTCCCCTTTTTGATGTAATGATTTAAAGATTTATAGACCTCTTGTGTGACATATAGGGCTTTTTTTAGTCTTCAGAGGATGACCAGAAAAACAAGTGTGGAAATTAGAACAATTTCTAGGATTACTCTGGAATTATAATGAAAAGACAAAGAGTCCTATACTGAGTCAAAGAATGTAGAAATGTATTTGTAACTTCTACAGCTAAGATAGGTACTGATTGATCTGAGCTTAGAGCTGCAATTTGTTGATGCAAGTGTTGTATGCTTACCACCAAATCAGGATTGTTTCATAGGCCATGGATGTGGGCATGTTACCTTGGAAAAATATATAGAAGTAGGGTAATAAATATCTACTGAAACTGTGAGTAACAAGAAAAATGAGAAAAACCCATGATGGTGGAATCAGAGAAGTGCATTTGGGTACACTGATGTGATCAAAATACTATACTTAGTAATTTAAATCACTTCATTTAAAAAAACATGTGAAGGATTACTTTATAGTTTTACTCTGAATATGAGTGATATAGATTTCACTTTAATTGCCTTAAACAAACAGTAATAAATTCTTTAAACAAAACTTATTATTAAGTATCAAGGTTAAACAATAGATTAGGATTCATAAAGAGTTCATTATTTTGGCACTATCATGAAGCCGAATATGCCAGGCTATACAAATCATTGAAAAGAACTCTTATGAATGAAATGTGTAAAGTGTAAATACATGTATAAGCTGAAATGTTTATTCACTTTCTCCGCACAGATCAGCAGGAGTGCATTCCTTGCCTAAGTCAAGACTACCCAAACCCTGAGAGAAACCAGTGTTTACCCAAGGCAGTGATATTCCTATCATTTGAGGATCCTCTGGGCATGGCTCTGGCCTGCACAGCTCTCTTCTTCTCTGTCAGCACAGTTACACTTAAACACCAAGAATCAGCCATTTTTGGCCAATAACAAGACTCTCAGCTTCCTGCTCATCTCCATCCTCCTCTGCTTCTTCTGCTCCTTTTTCTTCATTGGACACCCAAACAATGTCTCCTGCATACTGCAACAAATAACATTTGAACTTGTATTCACATTGGCTATTTCCACTGTTTTGGCAAAAACTATAACTGTAATTCTGGCCTTTAGGATCATGAAACCTGGGAGAACAATGAGAAGGTTGTTTGTCTCAGGCATCTATAATGCTGTCATCCCCATCTGTGTCCTGATTCAACTTATTCTCTCTGGAGTCTGGCTGGGAACCTCTCCTCCCTATATTGACACAGATGTACAATCTGAACATGCTCATGTCATCATTTTATGCAACAAGGGCTCAGTTACTTTTTCTACAGTGTGCTGGCATACTTAGGGACCCTGGCCTAGGGAGCTTCACTGTGGCTTTCCTGGTGAGGAACCTGCCTGACACATTCAATGAGGCCAAGTTCCTGACATTCAGCATGCTGGTGTTCCTTAGTGTCTGGATCACCTTCATCCCTGTCTACCAGAGCACCAAGGGCAAGGCCATGGTGGCTGTGGAGGTTGTCTCCATCCTGGCCTCCAGTGCAGGGCTGCTTGGGTGCATCTTTTTTCCCAAAGTGCTACATTATTCTCCTAAGACCTGATAAAAACACTTTGAGAAGTTTTAAAAACAAAAAAAAAAAATAGCAAATAAAAATTGATCATTTTGATGTATTAGTTTTCTAATAAAACCCATTAGTATACAAAAATTAAATTATTTACCCACCTTTAAAGAAACTTTTTCTGAAATGTGTATTTAAACAAAAATAAGAGCCCCTCACTTTGTCTTACAATCACAGACATTTTATTTTAGAATAAAGCTGCTGTTAAAAACATATTTTAGTAATTTATGCATGTTACTTATTAATTTGTGGACAATATTCATATTCAAAATGTAATTATATGATAGTAATTAGATAAATAGTACATGAACTAAAAACTTGTTCTCTTTGTTATTTTTGGGAGTATAACAGGGTTTGGGTGGTATTTGAGATTATTCTATAGAACAGGCAAGAAAATTGGTCTCTGGAAGGGGACTGGTGTCTTTTAAACAATTTAAGCCATCCCAGAGAAATCAGAGTAGAGAATTTTCTAAAAAAAAAAAATAAATCTGCTGCCTGACCTTTCTCTCTTTTCCTAGACATACATAAAAATGATTTGACATCCCACTCTCCAAATACTTGCTCAGTCACCTTCATTGCTATTCTGTTCTCAATAGGTAGGAAATGGAAACTCATAAATATGTTTAACATGATAAATGGATAAGAAAAATATCATACACATAAATACATGTAAGTAAGAAAAATTTATAATTTAGGTAACTCATATCCAGAAGACAAATATCTTTCATTCTCTACTCTGGGACATCTAGCTCCAAATGTTGGTTTGTGTATTATTCATCATGGAATAACTGTAGAAACAAGAAAACATGTTGGGCATGCAATACAATGGCAGAGAGAAATTGATCCGATTGAAATAAACCAGGGGAGTTATTCTAATTATGAAGGTGGATAAATATAAAAGAAGGAAATGGGTGAAATAACAATAAATATTTTGAAAGAGTTTTAAGAAATCATACTGTGAATTATTTACATAAAATTCCTATAATACATGTAAGTCCATGCATGAATATAAACATGTTACAACCTAGATATTTTTAATAATGCACACAGATAAGTATAGTTCCCCACTGACCAAAGAATCTTTTCTTTGCAACAACAATCATAACTGGAGACCACAACCAATCATAAGGCAGAATTCTGAAGAAAACTCACACCTGATACATCTACAATATATTTCCTAGATATAAGGCTCAGTGATCATGCAGAATAGGTGATGAAAAAAATTATAATAAGGCAGAGGATCAGAGTATGTTTTGGTAGTGTCTCTCCTAGTAATACCAGAACCTACACCCATAAGCCTAACCAATATGAAAATAAAAATAAAAAAATAAAGAGGGGGAGCCAAGATGGCGGCGCCGGGAGAGCACCACGTTTGAGAAGCAGGACAGCACTCGCCGTGCAGAGACCAGGAGACTGAACTCTTGGCTCTGAAACTACATCAATTGTGTTTCCCAGGTGAGGGGAGGCTCCCGCGGTGTGGGAATTGGTCGGGTCTACTCATGGCTACCCAGCCAGAACCCAGAAGAAATCCCGGGTTTTGTGTCTCTGGGCTGGAGCCTCAAGAGTCCATGTCCCAATCACTTTCCCAGGCTGATCCGTGAGCACAAGGGTGCCTGAGGCTGGGAGTCCCAGCCGCGGGGGGACCCCACTGGGAAGCAAAGTTGCCAGACTGATCACGGGTCACCCAGTCTATCCCCTGAAGGTCGCTAGGACGGTGGGTACCCACCACCAACACAACTGGGCTCCTGCCGCACAGAGATCTGCACACTCAGCTCAGCAGTACAGACAAGCTGTGCGCCCCAGTACAACAGGGACTGGGAACCCCTATCCAGAGAGGACCCCACAGGGAAGGGAGAAACCGTGCTGCTGGGGTCACCTAGGGAAAGTCTAGCAGCCTGCAGATCGCAGACAGGTGAGTACGCCCAGCCATCACAGATCTGGGCCCAAACAGGGAGCACAGAGTGATCAGAAACTCAGCTTCCGCAGACTAGCAGGCAGGTGCACGCTCCACCAACCCAGAGGCCTGCATTGTACCAAATACACCTTACAGGCAGAACTGTGCACCCCAAGACACCAGAGCAGTACTCACCTGCCACAAATTACCTCTTGGGTTCTGGGGCACAGAGCCCCAACCTCAGACCTACAAAAGACTGGGAACCCTGAGATCAATCCCCTAGATACTGCTCCAAGGGGCAACCAGTTATCCCTAACAAAACCGACCAAACCACGGGACACACAGGTTACAGCAGTTGATCACTAAATTTACAGCAAGAAACCCAGAAGGAGGGCAACTGTCTCCAGGACTTCTCCCAGTGAGAGGAGAGCCCTCTCGACTAATCAGGACCACAGTTACTACCCAGGTCTCTATGCCTGAGGTGAGCTGTAGCAACTCCTGAAAAAAACCGGACATCCAGTGACTATACCCAAAAACCTGGAAAGGCTTCCTTCAGGAAAAACCATCTTCCTGCCAAAGGGATTCTCTCCACTACAAGAGTCCAGGAACAACCAGAAACTAAATTCAAACAAGTAAGATAGCCCAATGGGTAGAGGACAGCGTAAAAGTTCAACCAACAAAAGCCAGAGCAATATGGCATCTCCAGAACCCAGTTATCCAGGGGCAAATAGCCCTAGACACCCCAGCATAAATGAAATTCAAGGAGATGACCTAACATCTAGGCTCATGAAGAAGATAACAGAGGAAACAAATAAAATACAAAAAGAATTAGAGGAAGATAAAAACAAACAGATCATGGCTATCCGTAAAGAAATGGAGGAAATTAAAGACAAGGAGATTATGGCCATCTATGAAGAAATACGGGAAGCTGCAGCCAAACAGTCTGTGGCCTTTAGAGAGGAAATGCTTAAATCACTGAATGAAATAAAAGAAACAGTGGATTGTTCAAACAGCTGAAGGAATTGACGGAAAAACAGATATCATGCAGACCCTAAGAGACCACAGATGTCAGCCCAGGCTACTATACCCTGCAAAACTCTCAGTCCTCATAGACGGAGAAAACAAGATATTCAATGACAAAAACAAATTTCAACAATGCCTACAAACAAATCCAGCATCACAGAAGACACTGGAAGGGAAAATACAGCCCAAGAAAGCTAGCTACATTCAAGAAAACACAGAAAATAAATAACCCCACTACAGTAAAACAAAAAGCAACCAAGCACACAACCGTATGACCACAGCCAACATCAAATTCAAAGGATCAAACAGCCACTGGTCATTAATCTCTCTCAATATCAATGGACTTAATTCTCCAATAAAAAGACACAGACTAACAGAATGGATGCATAAACAAAACCCAGCAATCTGTTGTATACAAGAAACACGCCTAAGTCACAAAGACAGACATTACCTGAGGGTAAAGGGATGGAAGACGGCTTTTCAAGCAAATGGACGCAAGAAGCAAGCAGGAGTAGCCATTCTAATATCTGATAAAATAGACTTTCAACCAAAATTAATCAAAAGAGATGGGGAAGGACACTTCATACTCATCAAGGGAAAATTCCACCAAGAAGACATCACAATCCTGAACATTCTATGCCCTAAATACAAGGGCACCCACATTTGTGAAAGAAACATTGGTAAAACTTAAACCACACATAGATCCACACACACTAATAGTGGGAGACTTCAACACCCCACTCTCAACAAAGGACAGGTCAACTAAACAGAAATTAAACAAAGAAACAATATCTCTAACAGAGGTCATGAATCAAATGGACCTAACAGACATTTACAGAACCTTACACCCAAACACAAAAGAATTTACCTTCTTCTCAGCACCTCATAGAACCTTCTCCAAAATAGACCACATAGTTGGTCACAAAGCAAGCCTCAACAGATACAAGAAGATTGAAATAATCCCTTGTATCCTGTCTGATCACCATGGAATAATGCTGGACCTCAGTAACAACAGAAATAGCAAAAAGCCTAGACATACATGGAAACTGAACAACTTGCTACTAAAAGACAGCTGGGTCAGGGAAGAAATAAAGAAAGAAATTAAAAATCTTCCTAGAACTCAATGAAAATGAAGACACAACATACCCAAACTTGTGGGACACAATGAAAGCAGTGCTAAGAGGAAAGTTCATAGCACTAAGTGCCTTCAAGAAGAAATTCCAGAAAGCTCATTCAAGCAACTTAATGGCCCACTTAAAAACCCCAGAAAAAGAAGAAGCAGACACACCAAAAAGGAGTAGACGGCTGGAAATAATCAAACTCAGGGCTGAAATCAATCAATTAGAAACAAATAAAACAATTCAAAGAGTCAATGAAACCAAGAGCTGGTTCTTTGAGAAAATCAACAAGATAGAAAAACCCTTAGCAAAGCTAACTAAAAGGCAGAGAGACACCACCCAAATCAACAGACACTGAGGAAATCCAAGCAATCATTAGGACTTACTTCAAAAGTCTATACGCAACAAAATCTGAAAATTTAAATGAAATGGACAATTTTCTTGATCGATTCCACTTACCAAAGCTAAATCAGGACCAGGTAAATCAATTAAATAGTCCTATATCCCCCAAGGAAATAGAAGCAGTCATTGAAAGTCTCCCATCAAAAAAAAGCCCAGGACCTGATGGTTTCAGTGCAGAATTCTACTAAACATTCAAAAAAGAGCTAACTCCAGTTCTCTTCAAACTGTTCCACAAAATCCAAACAGAAGCAACATTACCAAACTCATTCTATAAAGACACAGTCACCTTGGTACCTAAACCTCACAAAGATCCAACAAAAAAAGAGAACTTCCGGCCAATCTCCCTTATGAACATTGACGCAAAAATACTCAATAAAATACTTGCAAACCGAATCCAAGAACACATCAAAGATATCATCCACCACAACCAAGTAGGCTTCATCCCAGGCATGCAAGTGTGGTTCAACATACAGAAATCCATCAATGTAATCCACTACATAAACAAACTGAAGGAGAAAAACCACATGATGCCGAAAAAGCATTTGACGAAGTCCAACACCCATTCATGTTTAAAGTCTTGGAGAGATCAGGGATACAAGGCATATACCTAAAGATAGTAAAGGCAATATACAGCAAGCCTATAGCTAACATCAAACTCAATGGAGAGAAACTTAAATCAATCCCACTGAAATCAGAGACAAGAAAAGGCTGCCCATTGGCCCCATATCTCTTCAACATAGTACTTGAAGTCCTAGCCAGAGCAATAAGACAACTAAAGGAGATCAAGGGGATACAAATCGGAAAGGAAGAGGTCCAAGTGTCACTATTTGCAGAAGATATGATAGTATACATGAGCGACCCCAAAAATTCAACCAGAGAACTCCTTCAGCTGATAAACACCTTCAGCAATGTGGCAGGATACAAAATCAACTCAAAAAAATCAGAGGTCCTCCTATATACCAAAGACAAAAAGGCTGAGAAAGAAATTAGGGAAACAACACCCTTCACAATAGCCACTAATAACATAAAGTACCTTGTTGTGACTCTAACCAAGCAAGTGAAAGACCTGTTTGAGAAAAACTTCAAGTCTCTGAAGAAAGAAATCAAAGAAGATATCAGAAGATGGAAAGATCTTCCGTGCTCATGGTTTGGTAGGATTAACATTGTGAAAATGGCCATCCTGCCAAAAGCAATCTACATATTCAATGCAATTCCCATCAAAATACCAACTCAATTCTTTACAGACCTTGAAAAAAAGATTCTCAGCTTCATATGGAGAAACAAAAAATCCAGAACCTCCAAAACAATCCTGTACAACACAGATCATCTGAATGTATCTCCATCCCCGATCTCAAGTTGTACTACAGAGCAATAGTAATAAAAACTGCATGGTATTGGCATAAAAACAGAAAGGAGGATCAATGGAACCGCATAGAAGACCCAGAAATAAACCCACACACCTATGAATACTCGATTTTGACAAAGCAGCCAAAACCATTCAATGCAAAAAAAGACAGCATCTTCAAGAAATGGTGCTGGTCCACTGGATGTCCACATGCAGAAAAATGAAAATAGATCTATATTCATCACCCTGCACAAAACTAAAGTCCAAGTGGATCAAAGACCCCAGCATAAAACCAGATACTCTAAATCTGTTAGAAGAAAAAGTGGGGAACAGCTTAGAACTCATTGGCACAAGAGACAACTTCCTGAACAGAACACCAACAACACAGGCTCTAAGAGCAACAACCAATAAATGGGACCTCATGAAACTGAAAAGCTTCTGTAAAGCAAAGGACACTGTCATCAAAACAAAACGACTGCCTACAGATTGGGAAAGAATCTTCACTAACCTTTTATATGACAGGGGACTAATATTCAGTATGTACAAAGAACTAAAGAAGCTGAAAAGCAGCAAACCAAGTAATCCACTTAAAAAATGGGGAACAGAGCTAAACAGAGAATTCTCAACAGAGGAATGTCGAATGGCAGAGAAACACTTAAAGAAATGCTCAACCTCATTAGCCATCAGGGAAATGCAAATCAAAACGACACTGAGATTTCACCTTACACACATCAGAATGGCTAAGATGAAAAACTCAATTGACAACACATGCAGGAGAGGTTGTGGAGAAAGGGGAACCCTCCTCCACTGCTGGTGGGAAAGGAAAGTTGTATAACCACTCTGGAAATAAATCTGGCACTTTCTCAGACAACTAGGAATAGCACTTTCTCAAGATCCAGCTATACCACCCCTAGGCATATATCCAAAAGAGGCTCAAGTACTCAATAAGGACATTTGCTCAACCATGTTTGTAGCAGCGTTATTTGTAAGCCAGAACCTGGAAACAACCCAGATGCCCCTCAACTGAAGAATGGATACAGAAAATATAGTACACCTACACAATGGAATATTACTCAGCAATGAGAAACAAGGAGATCAAAAAAATTGTAGGTAAATAGTGGGAACTAGAAAAGATCATCCTGAGTGAACTATCCCAGAAGCAGAAAGATACACACGGTATATACTTACTCATATAGACATATGATATATGATAAACCTACTAAAATATGTACACCTAAAGAAACTAATCAAGAGGGAGTACTCTGGTTAAAATGCCCAATCCCCATCCAAAAAGGCAAAGAGGATGGACATCAGAAGAAGAAGAAAGCAGGAACCTGCCACAAAGGGCCTCTGAAAGCCTCTGCCGTGCAGACTATCAAAGCAGATGCTGAGACTTATGGCCAACTGTTGGGCAGAGTGCATGAAATCTTATGTGGGAAAAATAAGATCTGGAGAGGACAGGAGCTCCACAAGGAGAGCAACAGAACCAAAAACATCTGAGCACAGGGGTCTTTCCTGAGACTCATACACCAACCAAGTCCCATGCATGGAGATAACCTAAAACCCCTGCACAGATGTAGCCCATGGCAGTTCAGTTTCCAAG
Organism: Meriones psammophilus; assembly: GCA_036365155.1. NCBI lineage: Eukaryota > Metazoa > Chordata > Mammalia > Rodentia > Muridae > Meriones > Meriones psammophilus. The sequence goes on from JAEOAE010003153.1 coordinate 133,227, forward strand.
TGGGTTCCATAGTAATGGGAACAGGGACTGTCTCTGACATAAACTGATGGCCTGCTCATTGATCACCTTTCCCTGAGGGAGGAGCAGCCTTACCAAGCTACAGAAGATGACAATACATCTAATCCTCATGAGATCTGATAGACTAGGTTCAGAAGGAAGGAGAGGAAGACCTCCCCCATATAGTGGCCTTGGGGAGGGGCATGCATTGAGAAGGGAGAGGGAAGGTGGGATTAGGAGGGGAGGAGGAAGGGGTATATGGGGGATACAAAGTGAATAAATTGTAATTAATAAAAATTAAAAAATAATCTGAGGTTGGAAGGAAATGAAATTATTTGAATAATAAATGTGATCTGCAAATGCAAATGATATGCTATTGTCAGGATTTGGAATGTTCATTCATAGGAGTAAAGTCTTGTTTATAACACTTTCTCATAACTACAAACTAATGTTAGAAAATTCTCTCATTGTGTAAGTTAAGTGCTAAGCCTGATGATTTGAGTTCAATATTTGAATAGTCATATTACTCCTACAAAGTTTTCTAATATTTCTATACTGGGGCTGTTGTATGTGCAAACTCACACACCAGCACATACATAAATAATTTTTAAACCTAAAAAGGGCCAGTGTGGTCACTGGCCAAAAGACTGTGTTTTATGTTGAGACTCACATAGGGGATGTTGATAATAAACATCAATAAGTGGTCCTCTCACTGATATGTACACCCGGTGGCATAAGTCTTTACAGATAAACAAAATCAAACATTTTTAAATGGGTGAAGTTATCATAGCAAGGGAAAGAACCCACTTATTGACAACATCAGAAATTATTTGCAAGTGTAAATATAGAATTTGAAGCATTTATACTGTTCATTAAAATAATTGTTCCTTTGTGCATATTATTTTATTATTTCATTCCTTGATTCAAATATAGGCCATTTTACAAACATTTCTGAGCTTGGCTCAGAAGTGCATCCCTGTCATCCTAGACTTGGGAGTCAGTGGAAAGCTAATTTCTCTGAGGTTGAAGCCCACTTGGTCCACAGAGTGAGTTCTTTGTATGTATGTTTGTTTGTTTGTTTTTGAGACAGAATTTCCTGGCATAACCTTGGCTGTCGTGGACTCACTTTGCAGACCTGGCTGGCTCCAAATTCAAAGAGAGATCTGCCGGCTTCTTCCTCCCTGAGTGCTGAGATTACAAGTGTGTGCCACCATGCAGTTCTCCAAAGACTGGGTTCTAAAACAGCCCTGGCTATGTTAAAATATCCTATCGTGAAATGATTCAAAAAAGTAGACTATAACTCAAATTATAGATTTTTTCTAATTTAATCTGTCTGATTTGTTATATTTACTTTTGTTATATCTACTCACATCAAGAGAACTGTGGTAATAATGAAAGTAAGAAGCAATGTGGAAAGTCCATTCACAGAGGAGTAGAAATCCATTGAAATATTCACCAGCCATTTATCAGGGATTTTATCACATTCAAGTGCTAGGAGACAGAAGGGTTAATACAGCATCTTCAGCCTCTGCATTATAATAACGTCATTGGGAACTAGATAGTGGTACTGCTCCTCTTGTGAACCCAGTTTAATTCCTAGCACTCAAATCGAATGGCTCAGAACTACCTGTATTTCCAGGTCCAGGACAGCAGATGTAGTCTTCTGGCCTCCTGGAGGACAAGGCAATGAAAATTCTGAAAAGACTTACACACATGTGATTCACTAATGTAAAACTTATTTTCTTCACATGTATATAATCTTTTTCTTTAACAATTCAAATTGATTTAATTTAGGTGCCTAAGTTTTGCCAGTGTATCTACCAAGTAAATGCTCAATATCAGTGGAGGCCAGAAGAGAATGTCTGTACCCCATTATTGAAGTTACACAGTTGTGAGCTGTCTCTTGGGTACTGTGTTGTGCAACCTAGGAAGCCGAGGCTCGCCTAACTACTGGGGCTCACCCTACCCCACCTGGTCTGGCCACCACACAAGGTGGTGAACTCCCACCCAGGATACATGCTTTGTGTACCCAGATGGACAACAGAGCTCATGACGGATAAGGCCTTGCACAGAGATGTTGGCTTGCATCCACACTGCAGTTCAGTCTTCCCAAAACAAGAAGCAAACCCCAGCACTCCCAGGCAAACCCAAACCAAGTCCACCCCTTCATAGATGCATGAACTGAGAATGAATCAGCATTGACACAGTTTATTGGCTTGTTTTTTCCCAGATCATATATTTTAAGTAAATAGATTATAAGAGACATAATATCTTTTCTTCTTCACAGGTGGTAATCAGGAGCTCTCTTCACACACACACACACACACACACACACACACACGGAACCAAACAACCTTAAACCTCACTGAGACATTCATGTCTTAAAATAAAGGATGGTGACAATATAATTTGCTTTACGGTGCCCTTAATACAATATATAATGTACAAAAATGTATGTATGTATTTGAAGTTACAAAAAAAAAAACCCACCAACAGCAAAAAACATAAATATGATAGTTACCTTTGGTTGTGCAACAAGAATTGCACTTTTCCTCACTGCTTTTTGGGAAGTTCAAGTAGTAATGAAGCTTATTAAGCCCTTTGAGAAACCAGTTTGTGATCGGGCAAGGCAGTGGCTCAGACCCCTGTCCGAAAAGTAGTCTGTGCTTCTCAGTCTGTGTAGTGAGCCTGCCTTGATCTTGGGTTCCTCTGCCTCCCCTAGGGGCAGCCAGGCAGATCTCTGCAGGTTTATTTGTGTCAATCTGCCCCGTGTGAAGCAGACACCAATGGGACACTCGCTGGACTGTTCAATGCTGCCACCTGTCCCCGGAAGGTGCCGTTGCCTGTGTCTGCTCTTGGGAGGACACCACACTCTGGGCCTGGAGGACTTCTGTCAGGGAACGCCAGCGCCGACGACCATATCCTTGAGGGCTGATCTTGTTTTGGGTGGCAACAGCGTCCTTACTTTGTCTGTCAACTGGTAGATCCGTTGGGCCAATTTCTGCAGTATGCAGGTCCCTAAGCAGCATGGAGAGCTAGGGGAGCTGGGTTCATTATCGGGCGGTAGCGTTTGAATGCAATATGGGCTATGCTGGAAGTGCTGTGGAGAAAGGACTCTTGAAACTTAACCAACCAGGGCTTTGGTCCTAACCACCTGGGACCAAGGTCATACAGAACCCGAGGGACCTGTGACCTGCTCCCTCCACTAGAGCTGCAGTCCTGTCTGGACAATCCTCCTGGGGCCAGAGTAGTAGAGGGAGCACATCCTCTGCAGAGGACATAGTTACCTGGCTTGTGGGGGATTTAGATGTGCTCTCCTTGACCTGGACCAGAACAAGATTCGAGGTAGAAACTTTCTCCTCACCAGCGAGCCCCAAGGAATTGGTGCTGGATGCCTGCAGTTCCATCTCTCCATTGCTTAGTGCCAGCTTATCCCACCTAGAAAACACAAGCAGATGTGTTTGCTTGAGTTCAAGTGATGTCCAGGCCAGCTCCCACCTCCACTTCCTTCTAACCTCCAGACCACTCCTCATTGTTGTCTGACTGCCATGTATTAGGACTGAAGAAAGCACTGCCCCAACTCACTGCAAGGATACATCCTCTGGCTGTGCAGCATCCACACCTAGGAAGGCGAGTCAACCCAGGAACATCAGGATGATGGAAACCAGCTTCATTCTGTGCCGATGCTCAGATACCCTGGAGAGAGCAAGAAGCTGAGGGTTTTCAACCGGGCCAGCTGTACAGCCCCAGAGCAGAATGAAGAGTGGTGGCAGGAGGGGGAGTAGCTTGGCAGCACTCTGCCTGATTCTGCTGATTTTCTGTCCCTGGTGCAGAGAGGCACCCAGAGGCTTTTGTGCTGGCCAAGTGGGTGACAAGCAAAGCAAAGGAAGCCAGAGTGCCAGGCTTCCAGAGGTCTCCAACTCAAGTCCTAGGATCCGGCCCATAGATCTCAGATGAGATCCAGCTGGGTGCATGAGTTAGACCTGGGGTATGGGTGTGCTCTGCAATGGTTCTCTGTGGGATCCACTTGTACAGATCTCCAAGCTTTGGGGATGTGGCAAAGACACACCCCACTCCCCAACACGCTGGAGAACAGCGGTCCCTATGTGCTGAAGGAGTAAGTTGTCAAGCAATAGGAGAAAGTTTGAGATGTCCGGCTGACCCTGGCAAAACCCCCAAGTCCAAGACTCACTGCGATGAGAAGCCAGGAGCGTTAACGCTGGAGCTCTCCTGCCTAGTGTCACCAAGAAACCATTGAACAGCCAAAGCCAGCTCCAGCATTTTATACACTCAGAGGCTGGCGGGGCTTGCTCTGCCTTGGAGGTTTCTCTTTCCTCCAGCGTGCTGGCTTCTAAGATAAGGCCTGCCCAGAAGCTTGCCTGTGGGTATACGGGTAAGGGTAGAGGTCCCCTGTGGCCAGGCATCTCGGAGATCGGTGTTGAGAGATTAGACTGGTGCAGGACTTCCGCTGCCCTATTTCTTGGCTTAGGGCTCATGCAGTGAGAAGGAAAAGAAAGCCAGAACAATTTGGGTTAGAGGAATCCTTTTCCTTGAGAGACTACACCCGAGGATGGTGGTCTACGCTTTCAGGATAGAGCTGCAAGAACTGGGGGACAGGCGGGACACGTGGCTAACCTAGACCTTAGACTTGGGGAGCTGTGGCCTCAAATGGGCCTTGCCCCCTGCCAGCTTAGCACCTGGCTGAGCCTTCATCCCTACCTCTTCATGCAGAGTATACCTGGAAGGGTTAGGTCCTGGCTAGCAAGATTTCATAATAAGGGCAAAGCTGGAAACAGCTGAATTGAAAATTAGGGTTTGGAGAGGGTAGTTATCTGAAGATTGAGAACTCACTTTCCTATTTGGAAATTCAGGAATAGCCAAAATTAGGAAGACAGATAGTTCTGGTTTCCTCATAATACTATTAGCCTTATAAGGCTGTGACCTGAGAATTGGCCTGACTACCTTTATTCACCCATTGCAAATGTAAGGACTGACTGACAGGGAGAACACTAGTACTGCAGGTGTGCTACTTGTTGTCTCTTTTGATCTTATACATGCTTCCAAACTGGGGTTCTCATGTATCAAAGTGAAGTTTGAAGATTGGAAGTATACTGCCCAGTCATACTAAAGTTGGGAAGCTTTAGAGCCCAAACTTGAAAGACAGCGAGCGGTGTGGGTGAGAGGGCTCAAATATTTCTGGCTGGGATCATCATTCTCATCAAGGGGGAGGAAGAAAATTCTTGCCCCCACCCAGAGGTATGTGCTAATTCATGATGAATCAGCTCAAACACTTTTGCCTCTGATTTGTGATCTTCATGGATCCTTGAGTTCACTTTCTTCCCTTCTAGGGCCAAATAGGGAAACAAGGCATAGCTCTGCCTTGTTTGGCATAGCCTTGTCTGGCATAGCTCTAGGCAATTTTCCTAGAAGGTCCCTGAAGTTAAAGATATGATCTACCCAGCTGCTAGCCTCACGTCCTAGTGATCTGGACACAGATAAGCTCTGTCTGATTCATATCCTGGCCGGCAGATCTCCAACATTCCTACCAGATCTGAGACCACACACAAAGCCAGCAGGCCACTGTGTCCCATGGACCTTGCTCAAATCAAGGCCTGGGTTGAGCACTGCTGGCTCAGCCCAGTTATCACTCTCCAGAATAAACCATGGACATTGAACCTAGGAGGGGGGAATGGCTGCACTGAGGTTACTTATTCAAGGAATCTTCCTAGAAGAGGAGAACTGAGTTCCACCTGGAACAGAGGACAGATTCCAGGTTCTGCTTCTGGTAGGGGCTTGAGATATGGATATAGAAAGCACTGTAGCTTGATGAACTAGCCCTCATTAGGGCCTTCTGGGTCCCATGACAGTCAATGCAGCAGCCCCACTAAGGTGGTGGTTTGTCTGCACCATCTTCACTATAGTTTGTCTGGCTTCTGTCCTTTCTTCGCCCTTCCTTTCACTTCATCGCTGGATTAACTGTCAATGCACCCTCTGTCAGTCTCGCTGAGGATGTGACCTACCTGTCATGAACTTCCAGCTGGGCCTGAGCCACATCAGGTCTTACTTTCATTTCCTTGGTCCAGTCTATCCAAGTCAAGGACAGCCAGATGTTGGCTCACAGCCAGGACATGTCTCATAAGATGAACTCCTCTCTCCAGCCTCTACCAGTCTTGAGGGTTCTGTGTGCAGAAAATCCTGCCAGGCTGGACCTCATTGCCTCCTTGCTTCCTCTCTGAGGAAAATAGGTGACTTGAGGTTAGCTCTGGCTTCGAACAATGATCGCCAAATATGCTCTTAGATAAAATGTATTGTGGTTATTAATATTATTATTATTTGGATAGGGTTCCCTGTAGCCTAGTCTGGCCTGAAACTAAACAGCTATAAGATGACTTTGAATGTCTGATCCTTTTGCTCTGCCTCTTATCAACTGAGCTACACCTCCAATCCTTCAAATTTTTTTTTTGAGCCTTAGGTGGCTTCAATAAGGAAGTGAACCAAACACAAATGGGGAAGGCTTGACTCCACCTGTCTCCTTGGTCTGTGCCAGTGTCCTGGAAATGTGCCAAGAATACCCATCTGAGTGCTTTGGCACTTGCCTTATTAGCCTGGCTGCACTTAAGAGATTGTCACCTGAGAACCAAGCTGATTATTTTTTAGGCGAGGTCTCAGACTAGCAACTAGAAAAAAAAAATGTTAGAAAATCTTAGAAAGCACATGTATGATTGTGGTTTGCATGGGTGGGGAACCTCTGCCAATGTGCTCCCCAAAGTGCTAAAGGACATAAGCATGGGGAAAGGTGAGGGGTAGATGAGGAATTCACCATGTCTGGGTACCTACCCCCCCCCAGAAAATGAGTTGCATTACTTAATCACCACTGCAAGAAAAAAAAGAGCTAGAATGCATTTGGGGTTCAAGGTTTAGAAGTGAGGCTGCAGGGGTCATTTTGGCAATGCTTTCACAGAATCAGAATTGCATCCATTCAAGTGCAATGTTTGTAAATTCACACTGAGCAAGGAAGGCAAGGAAGAAGAGGTGAGGGGAGGGGAACAAAAAGGAGGAGAGGGGAGGAACATGTTCAAACTTTTCCTGGCAAGAAAACAAAAAGGAAAAAAAATCCTGCTAAGTGAAGTTCCACCTTTTATGTGTGTGCCCAAGAATTCTTTGTTTTTATTTATTTATTTATTTTTGGTGTTAAATATTTTTAATTTTTAAACTTTTATTAATTATACTTTATTCACTTTGTATCCCCCCATAAACCCCTCTCTCCTCCCGTCCTAATCCCACCTACTTTTTCCTTTCTTCATGAATGTCCCTCCCCAAGTCCACTGATAGGGAGGACCCCCTCTCTTTCTTTCTGATCTTAGTCTATCAGAGCTCATCAGGAGTAGCTGCATTGTCATCTTCTGTGGCCTGGTAAGGCTTCTCCCCCCTCAGGAGGAGGTAATCAACAGAGCAGGCCAATCAGTTTATGTCACAGGCAGTCCCTCTTCCCATTACTATGTAACCTACTTGGATATTGAAGTGCCATGGGCTACATCTGTGCAGGGGTTCTAGGTTATCTTCATAACCTAGAACTCATACTCCTTGGGTTGGAGTATGAGTCTCGGGAAAGACCCCTGTGTTCAAATTTTCTGCTTCTTTTGATCTCCTTGTGGAGTTCCTGTCCTCTCCAGATCTTACTATTTCCCACTTCTTTCATAAGATTCCATGCACTCTGCCTGACAGTTGGCCATAAGTCTCAGCATCTGCTTTGATAGTCTGCAGGGCAGAGCCTTTTAGAGGCCCTCTGTGGCAGGTTCCTAACTTGTTTCCTGTTTTCTTCTTCTGATGTCCATCCTCTTTGCCTTACGGGATGGGGATTGAGCATTTTAGTCAGGATCCTCCCTGTTGATTAGTTTCTTTAGATGTACAGGTTTTAGTAGGTTTATCCTATATCTATATGAGTGAGTATATACCGTATGCCAAGAATTCTTAAGTTGTGTTTATCATATTTACATGTATATACATATATATATATATATATATATATATATATATATATATATATATATATATATGCACTCTAGATGCTTGCTGAATATTGGTGTTTCAATATCTTTCCCACATTTCAACTGAATTATTTTTGAGACCTAAATCTAAACCTAATTCTTATCAATATTTGGAGGTTTTACTTGTTTTTAATGTGTGGTTTTATTTTCTTAGTTAACAGTGTGTACACAGTCTCTTACACCAGAGTCATCATATTTGGGTCTCTAGCAAAGGAATGAAAAACAGTTAACAGTACTAATAATGTTAATGACTAAAATGAAAGTAACTGAGTGCATTGTACAATGATCTCAGATGCTCTTTTCAGACAGGACATTTTATGATGAAATTTTTTTTATGAGGCACAAATGCCTGTTAAGCTTCAGCCTTGTTTACAACATTCTCTTGAAAACAATGTTCAAGATGCATCCTGAAGTCATAACATCAAATGATGTACAGAGAGGACATAGTCACCTTTGCAGATATGGTCTCCTACTGATAAGTATGGTAGGATGCAAAGCCCAGGAAAATTTCTGAAGATATGACTTTTTCTGAGGATATGACTTCTCATAAAACCTAATGAAAATATAGATTCTTCCTAGAAAATGAACATGTACATAAAACCAACCACATATAAAACAGGTACAGAATAAATGTCAGGAGAGGGACCAGGTTAAAAAAACTAACACCAAATAAGTATCACTGTTGCTGTATCTGGAATTTTTATCTTGTTTGGAAGGCAGACACAGGAAGACTGTTAACCCCTGTATTTAAGACAGTGCATCTGCATAAAGAAAAGCAATGTTTCGCTTCTCCTGTTCCTTTTTTTCTCTTCCCCTTTCTCCTCCTTCCTTACCCCCTATATGTGAAGCAAATGTTCTACATCTGAGTTGTATTCTTACCTTCTGTACAAAACAGGCAGAAACAGATAGTCTTTGGATATAATAAAGCCAGATGCTAAACCTCACTAAAGCTTAAAGGAAGTAACTTGTTATGGGATAAATTAAAGAGAACACAGAGAAGGCAACAGGCATAGAGGAGGCTGTCCTAGTAACAGCAGTAACAAAACAATATAAAAAGACTTCAGGGAATGTTTTTTACAGATGGCACAATGGCTGGCATTAACAAATAAAATGCTATATGCTTCCATCCTTCAGGTGGGAATTCTGTATTACTATCAGGTTATGAAGACTTTGTTAAAGGAATTTACTGTTTAAGAGGTTAATTGTCCTTCCACAGATAGTTACTGTGAATTAGGTACCCAATACTGTGCTAAGTCCTGAACACACAAAAATGATTGATGTAAACACCACTCTTTCTCTATAAGCTTACAGTCTTGTGGGGTAATTCACCATAAACAAACCAATAGACCAGGCATAGAAATGTATACATCACTATAAATTCCACTATGAAACCTAAAGGAAAGCAAGAGGTACCTAACACCCCAAAAAAGATAAAGAACATACATATTCAAAGGCTGAGCGATGAGAACATTTTAGTTCAGTAGGTGAAATGAAAGAAGGTGAATTTGTTTTCAGTATACTAGGGAAGAAGAAAGGAATGATGATGATGATGATGATGATGATGATGATGATGATGATGATGATGATGATGTTGATGATGATGATGATGATGATAATAATAATAATAATAATAGATTAAAGAAGGATGGTAGCCATCCCTCTCTGCTGCTGCTGTTTTTTTCATCCTTGCACCCTCTCATGTGACTCTATGCCCTCTAGTGGTGACGGGAGGCAACTTCTCCATCATTTCTCTCTGGAACTGTTGATGGTTTAATCAGCAGAGCCTGCAGGGCTGGTGGCCTCCAGGGAGAGCCCATGAGGGGGAGGCTCTGGCACGGTGACTCCAGGAAGTGACCATGCTTCCTCATCCCGGTTCCGGATGGAACTCGAAACCCCGGTTGCCAGGTCACGAGAGGCCAGCAGCAGCAACAGCAGCCTGGACAGACCAGCCGGTCCAGAGGATCTGGAGAGATGAGTCTGTTCTGCTTCCAGACCTCCAGGGGCTCAGGTCTCAGAGAAGACAGCGGTGGTCGCCTGTGCCGCTGCTGGAGACATGTGGTGCGCTCCCTGACACATTTCTGGCCTGTTCCCCGCTGGGAGACCAAGGTAACCAGGGCTGTCCTGCAGCAGGGAAGCTTTCTGGTCCACCCCACCCCCCATCCACCGCGATCGCAGCCTGGAAGAGTGTTCCTGTTGGGACACTGAGGAACGCTTTTCATGCCTGCTTCTCGCTTAGGTGTAGGGAAAGGGGTCATTGGTGCCCCTCCGGGTTTGCACACTTAAAGCCTTCCTCCTGCCCTGGTCCTTCCTCATAGCGAAAGGTAGTGAGCCTTCCTGCATGGCATCCTCATGCTCAGCAATGATCGCATGGACTATGTGGAGCAGATGATTCCCTATTTGCCCACCTTCTGGCCCTTTATCCAAAGATTGCCACCATCTGGTTGGTTCTGGACCTAATGCTGAAAAGGCAGGAGAGTGGTTACACCAGGGATCTAGCCAGCTCTCAGATCTTCTCCTGCTGTTTCCCAGGGCCAGTGCCCTGTGCCCTCACAGAACCAGACGTGTGAGTCCCAGCAGCCTGAGTCCCAGGCCAGACCCCTTAAAGTGACATGGCCAAACATGGGCGATTGGGGCAGGGGTGGGGCTCCAACAGGTACCATTCACCTTCCCCAGGGAATGTCACATACCACCCTTTCTCATGCCCTGAGCGACCTTTCCCCGTTTGTGTAAAGGATTCTGGACCCCATTTGCGGTGTTTGTTATGGATGGAGCCCCTAGCACCCCCAAACCCATCCCTGGGAAGATTCTAATAGTTCCTTCTAGATGTCTGGGTGGCTTGGGGACACGGGGCCTTAGGGGTAACACCCCCGTGGAATGTCACAGGTATAGAACCTTCAAGCAGAAAAGCAGACAAAGACATGAGTAGGCTAGGGGTGGAGGGGGAGGTGAGCAGGAAGGGGCGTTTGGGGCCAGGGAGTAGGGCCAATTTTGTCCAGGAGCCTTACCTTTGGGGTTCTCTCCCTAGGGACTGTCCCCGCGACCTCACCTGGTGGTAGAGGACAGAGGTTTCCCACTGGGCACCTTGGTTTTGAGCAGCAGAGGGAGAGACAAAAAAGGAAAGGCTCTGGGGGATACCAATGCCCCACCTCACAATTCCAAAGAGAGGCCAGGCTCCCGAAACCGTGTCCCTCTGCCCTGCTCTCACCCACAGTGCCATCTTCTCGTTCTTGTCCAAGTGGCTGCAGAAATTCCCCCAGGATTTCTCTGGGGCCCCCGGACCTGGCCATTGTGAGGCAGCTACTGGACTATGCCAGGATCCATGTGCCCACTGCAGAGTTGGACTGCCAATCTGAGGAGATCCTCCAGGCAATGGATAAGCCCTGAATAAGCTGAAGCCCGAGAAGGAGGAGGAGGATTAGGAAGAGGATGAGGACCCGGGGAGGGCGCCTGGTGAGGCAGCAGCTGATTCCAACCCCGTGTCCCACAGGGGAAGTGTCCTGAAGCTCTGGCCAAGGAAGCAGAGGAGGAAGACTGTCAAATCGACTGTCCTGCGGGTAGGAGAGGGGACTGTGCCTTCCCTGGCATGGAGAGGCCATCTTGGGTTAACTCACACCATTCTGCGTGCCTTCAGGCTGCTTCCTTATCCCAGATGATGGCTCACCCCTTTCTTTGCTCAGATCCGGGGCTACTTGAGGCCTCAACTGCAGAGCTGTCCATGCAAGACACCTTGGTGGCACAGGAGAAACGGAGCCTGGTTTTGGGGACAGATGCTAAGCCCGAAGAGGATGCTGAGCTCCTGGATCCCATGGCTGCAGGATCCCGAGTCTTGCCAGAAGCTGGACCAGTGCAACCTCTGGCTTTAGCATCAGAGGACGCACAGGCCCTTGTGGACTTGGCAGATGAGCTACTGTTTCTCTCCACTGTAGTGCACTTGGGGGCACCCAATCCCCTGTCCCCGCTGCCCGAGGTAGACATATAGTTGGTACAATTGCTGGCTGAGCTGCACCCAATGCCTGCTCCCCTTAGAGAAAAAATTCCCTTAATTTTGTATATTTTTAAATTGCTGTTTTTCACTCTTGTGTTATTGTTGTTGGTTTTATACTATTATTATTTAAAAGGTGTTGCTTACTCAACTTAAGTGATGTATTCAGAGATGGGGCCTCCCCATCAGCCTACAGTGGTGGCTTAGCCAAGGGGTATGGAGCCTGTTTTGGTCGAGAGTTTCCTGCAAGTTGGGCATGTGCATCCATCTATAGAAGATGCTGCCAGGTGTGTAGTTGGTGCGCAGGGGGTCTACTGGGATAGATTGAGCCCCAGAAAAAAAAGCCCAACAGGGCCAGTGCTTGACAGCAGAATTTTGGGGCCACAGCTGGGCCAACAGCTAGGCTCTGAGGACCAGAACCAGGACCAGGAACAGTACCAGGACACAGCTCTGTGGACACTATCCCTGAGGGGGGAAAAACCCTATAATTTGAGATATAGAGTACATTTTGGGGGATCATTTAAATCCATGATATTTCTACATAGTCATGCCTGTTTTAGAACTCAGTCTTTGGAGCTGGGCATGGTGGCACACACCTGTAATCCCAGCACTCAGGGAAGAAGAAACTTGAATTTGAGGCAAGCCAGGTCTACAAAGTAAGTCTAGGACAGGCAAGACTACACAAGGAAATTCTGTCTAAAAAACAAATAAATGAATGAAAAACACAAAAGAGAGCTCACTGTGTGGACCAAGCTGACCATAATTTCAGAAAGATTAGGTTGCCATGAACTCCCAGGTCTAGGATGACAGGGATGTACCTCTGAGCAAAGCTAAGATATGTTTTAATGACTTATTCTTGAATCAAGGAATGAAAGGATAAAATAAGATGTACAAAGGTAACATTTTTTCTTCTAATGAACAAACAGTAATAAGTCTTCAAATTCTATATTTATTTACAATTGCAAAATCATTTCTGATGTTGTCAGTAAGTGGGTTTTCTCCTTTGCTTTAATTTCATCCATTGAAAAATGTTTGAGTATGTATGTGCCAGTGAGAGGACAACTTATTGCTGTTTACTGTCTGTTTACATCCCATATATGAGTTTTTGACATGAAACCCTAAGAATGTTTTGGCCAGTGAAAACACTGGCCCTTATTTAGGTTTAAAAATTATTTAAGTATGTACTAGTGTGTGAATTTGTATATACAAAGGCCCAAGTATAGAAATATTAGAAAAATTCTATAGGAGTAATATTGGCTACCTAGAAATTGAGTTCAAATCATCAGGCTTAGAAACAACCAACTATTCCCACTGAGACAATTCTCTGACATTCACTTGTAGATCTGAGACAGTGTTATGAGCAAGTCTTTACTCCTAAGAATGAACTAACACATTCCCAAAAATGACAGCATTATATCATTTTAATTTGTACATAGTATTTATTATTTTATTATTATTATTATTATTATTATTATTATTATTTCATGTTTTTCCATCCTTATATGACAACAGGTTTATAATCTGGATAGAAGACAATATTTTACTGATGTAATATTTCAATTAAGTTTATTTGAGTATCAATGAACTTAGTGGGGGATGTCTGTGGTAAGCAAAACTGGCAACTTGACTTTGAACATCATATACCAATGACCAAAATAAACCCTACAAAGCTCTCACCAGGTCTTCACACCTCTTTCATGGCCTAAGAACCCATACTAACATTGCACACACACAAATGCTTTTTTATTAAAATAAATATCATTGCTGTTACATTATTTAGCACCTCTAGATAATCCTCTCAGAAGGCAGTACTTCAACAATAGGTGCCATTATATAGTAACTAATGGGAACATGAAGAAGAATGGAAATTCAAACTATATACATACATACAGTCATACATTCATACACACTATTAAGCATTTTAACATTAACGTTGGTAAAAACAGAATACATTGGAGGAACATCTTCCACCCTTGGACATGTACTCAGATGGCTGACACATGATAATCAAGATTTCAAATGCAGTTTTGCCTAATTACTGACAACCAAATCAGACTTGAAAAAAATATCTTAAAGGAATTTGTGAAAATGTAAAACAAAATCACCACACTTTCTCAGAGACCCTTCATTGAAAAGCATGATCACACTCTATCTGATATTAATAAGCAATGGATCACATAGATGATGGGAATCCCATTCTATACTTTGCAGCAGAAAAATACCTATCACCAAGTAGAAATGCATTAGATCAACAACAGCCACAGAAAGAATATTAGAAAGACCTAATAAGCTTCTGTGATTGGATTTGATATGCATACAGCAAACTTCAATACCTACAATGTTTCAAAATATAGAACACAAACCACAATTGGTGACCTCCTCCATTACAGTATAAGTGAACATGATAAATAATTTACTTCCTCCAAAGCGATGATGAAAAACAGATCAAAAATGTTTCTTTTTTGTGATTAGATTCTTAGAATGTATAGATTTTAGTTTGTTTATCCTGTATTATATGTCTAATACCCATTTATGAGTGAGTATATACCATGTGTCTTTATGCTCCTGGGTTACCTCACTCAGGATGATCTTTTCTAGATCCCACCATTTGCCTGCCAATTTCATGATTTTCTTATTTTTAAATGCTGAATAGTATTCCCTTGTGTAAATGTACCACAATTTCTGTAACTATTCCTCAACTGAGGGGCATCTGGGTTGTTTCCAGCTCTGGCTATTACAAATAAAGCAGCTACAAACATGGTGGAGCAAATGTTCTTGTTGTATACTTGAGCATATTTTGGACATGTGCTGGATCTTGAGGTAGTACTATTGCTAATTTTCTGAGAAAGTGCCAGATTGATTTCCAAAGTAGTTGTACAAATTTACATTCCCACCAGCAGTGGAGGAGTATTCCCCTTTCTGCATGTCCTCTCCAGCATGTGTTGTCACTTGAGTTTTTGCTCTTATCCATTCTGATGGGTGTAATGTGAAATCTTGGGGTCATTTTGATTTGCATTTTCCTCTGATAACTAAGAAAAACAAAGCTTCTGACCAATCATGATGCCAGGGTCAGTATGCCCTGCCAGGGAGATTTACATACACCCGGACCAGGGGAAAGGCTGTGTGGGCTCTGAGGACGATACTGTGCCACAGTGGCCATCAGCACTGTGAAGGGGTTTACTGGGCCTACTGCCAGGCTACTTGCCAGGAACCCCAAAATTTGATGGTAGGTACAGCACGCGGGGTGTTCTGGGATTTGTAGGCGGTAAACTAGCAATGGCGGATGCGGGAGAAGAGGAGAGAGGACAAGGCTTGACTGCAAGCAATCCTGGTAGGCATCATGTCGCCATACGCCATTTTTGTAGTTCTCAGATACAATCCCAGAAGACCTTGCTCCGAAGCTATGTTTGTAGTTCTCAGGCAGGTGGGTCCCTGCTGTGATGCATTTTGGGACTGTTGGTACTTCCCTGACCAGATTGTGCTCCCAAGTGGGGAAGAAATGATAATGGTTGGTCTGTGACTAGAAGCTTTGTGTTTATGTAACCGTGTCTGAGGCCAGGGAGATGGCGGGAAGTGGAAAGGGAGGTGTGTGTGTGTAGGGGGCTCAGAGCCTCCAAACCATGAAGTCTCTGCTCTCTGCATGGCAGAGTCGGAATCAAAGCCGGAAGGTGTGGGACTTCCATAATAGGTATGCCAGTAACTTTGCAGGTTTTCTCTGGTCAGCATCCTTCCTATTCAAGCTTTTCGTCAGAACTCCACATTATGATCATCCAGGGGGAGGTTGCGGGGGGTTCCCTGTCCACTGCTCGCCTGCCTGCTGAGCGGCTTGTGCATGCGGCCTACCGCAGGCAGGGGGATGGCTGGAAGAGAGGCATAAGTCTCCTCTCCCACCCCTCCTGCTTACGTCCAGGGTGAGATGGATTTACCTCCCACGGGGGTGAGGTTATTCACCACCATGTACAGGGTGTTCTGGCGCCCTCTGCTGGCCTGCAGGTGCACGAGCTGGCAGGACACTAATGCTTAGGGTGCTGGAGTCTGAGTAGTTAAGGTGCTCTGTGCTTAATGGCTAGGGTGCTGGGGACTAAGTACACAAGGATGTGGCCACATCTGCTTGCTTGAACCATACACAGTTGGGCAAAGAGAAAAAGTAAGAGGTGGAGGAGAAGGAAGAAGAGGAAAGGAAGGAAAGACAAATGTTTCTGTGGGTTTTACAGAAAAACTTCCAGCTAATTAAAATGTGGGTATTATTTGGTGTTGATTTCATAGGAAAATGTACAGGTATTCATTCTATAGTGATATTAATAACTGATGTTTTTCCACATGGTAAATAAAATATTTTCGGCCAGAAGGAAGGTGTAGAACATGGCAGATCAACACGTTATATTTAGAGTCTATCAAATAAGAATGATTTGATGAACGTTTTCAGAGGAAGCTTCTAATATTCAAAGACAAGAACTATCCCTGGATTAATGAATTTTCTCTAGTCACCTACACCCTCCCAGTACCCAGGAGATTCTTACTTCCATAATTTCCGGATTGACAATTTTGATTGCTCACCTCCTGCTTTGCTGTGTGGAAATAATAAACCATACCCAGGAAATATTTCTATAAAGATTAAACCAGAAAAAATGATGTGATGAGCATTTCTGAGCCTAGCTATTCCATATGGTGTGCAGTGTATGCAGTGGTGCTTCCCTCTATAAAATGCTGTTGAGCAAAACAGAAATGAGATCTGAAGAAGATACAAATACTGACTGACTTTAACCATGCCTGGGGAGCATCACTTGTAGGCCAGGGAAGCGTTGGGATCTTATATCATTGGTAAGTAATTTATGTGGTGAAGTCAATAAAACATTTTCATCTCATAATTAAAAGTACAAGTTAAAATGGAAAAGGGTTCTGTCACAGAGTATATATGTATGTCTGTAATTTTCTTACATGATTTTTTTTTTACATTTTAATGTTTAGTTGCGTGAAGACTGTTAAAATGATTCTCTGCTTTCCTCAGTGCATGTTGTAGTGTCTGTTAGGACAGGATTGATGCAGTTGACATGGGATTAAAAGAAAAGAGACAGGCATTTCCACAAGCAGAATTTTTCTCTCACACAGAATACTAATGTCCTAGTCTTTTGAGGGGGGAGTTGAGATTCTGTGCTGTAGTACCAGGGACTTGAAGATTTCATTGTCATGATGGAGAAAAAGGCATATTGTGGCAATTCAGTGTATAAATTTCTGGCCTTAGTCCTGCCTCTGATGTTTCATTCAGTAATTGTGTATGCTGGCAGTTATTCTTGAGCATGGGGTAGATTTGAGCAAGCACTTCCAGTCTTGAGGTGCCTATATTTGTTAGGGTTTCTATTGCTCTGATCAAATACTGTGTGTGTGTGTGTGTGTGTGTGTGTGTATGCATAAAATAACAATGAAATAAACACCGTCATCTTGTAAAAGACCAATGAGGGGTGTATGGGAGGGTTTGGAAGGAGGAGTGAGGAGAGGATAATGATGAAATTATGCTTGAAATTACATCATAATTGGAAAATAAAAGAAATGATAAAAATAGTAAATAAAATCACTATCATTGATGTATTAAACTTTTCTTGAAGGCAGCAAAATTGTAATTGAAATTTTTGTCTAGCACTCTTTGCCTTTTTTTTTTTTTTTGTAGAATTGAGTCTCGTACTACTGGCCTTTTCCTGAAAGATGTTTATAAATTTCTATTATTGTGTTTGTTTTCTTAGTGTTCCCTTGAGGGACAACCTGGGAATGAGAAAAAAACAATTGTGATTCTTTGAATTGAAGCCAGGTGCATAGAGCTCTTGAAGGGTGGGGTGAACTGTTCTGAGAAACAACCAGCTGTAATCTACAACCAGCTGTAAACTATAAAGCAAAATGATCTGATTTTCAGGTATAAAAACCCTGTGCTTTGCATGTTTGGGGTCGTCTTCTGCTGTTGGAAGGGCGACCCTATCGAGATAGCAATAAAACCTCTTGCTTTTGAATTGAGCTGTGGTCTGTGAGAGTTCCTGCGAAGGGTGCGATCCTGAGCAGTGAGACTCCATGTCTTACATTTTGGTGCATTTGGCCAGGAAACAGCATGCCCCTTCCCAACCCTCATCAGACTGCCCTCGGAGGTTGATCTCAGAAGTAGTCTGATTTCTGGTATACCACTCTATCTGGGAATTGGATGACACTCCAGATTCCATCTGGGGAGGCTAGGTCTGTGAAGGTCTTCCTCCCATCTGTAGGAGTCAGCTGCCAGGAAGCAGCCTCTGCATCTGGGTAGGTCAGGTCCGTGATGGTCCTCCTCCCATCTGTTTCTCATCGGAGATGGCTGCTGTGAGGCAGCCTCTCAATCAGAATTCTTTGGTACCACCCGCAAGTGTGTCCTTATCTGAATTGCCTTTTGTGTTCTCTTTGTCTCTATCTTTGTTGCTTCTTTGATTTTCTTGGTGGACGACTTTATTATGGGACAGACTGTGACTTCTTTTTGACCTTCCCAACACTAATCACCCAACAGGTCTGCAGCAGGATGCCGCCAGTCCCTCGGCACCACTGCAGTCGCCACCAGATCCCGAAAGTGAAAGTGATCCATGGGCGGAAACATGGAGTTGCTGAGCAGCTCAGCCAGACTCCATGGCCCTTCCTTTGTGGGCCTATGGGCCCCCTGATGATGATGGAAATCAATAAGTGGAAGGCCCATAACTCCATTTTCGAAAATCTAATAGCTCTAACTGATTTGTTTGAATCTGTCCTATTCTCACACCAGCCCACTTCAGATGATTGCCAGCAACTCTTGCAGGCCCTCCTGACTACTGAGGAATGGGGGCGGGTTCTCCTTGAGGTGAGAAAGAATATGCTGGATCAGATGAGAGGCCTTCTGTCCTCCCTAATGAGATTGATGATGGCATTCCCCTCACCTGCCCCTACTGGGATTACAACACACCTAGAGATAGGGAGCACCTGAAAGTCTACTGCCAGACTCTAATGGCGTGTCTCTGTGGGGCCACTCGATAAGCCCACCAATTTGATGAAGGTAAGAGAGGTAGTTCAGGGGTTGGATGAATCTCCTGCAGCTATTCTTGACTGGCTGCTGGAGGCTTACTGCCAGTTTAAGCCCTATGACCCTACCTCAGATGAGCATAGGGCAATGGTGACTATAACCATTATAGACCAGTCAGCCAGAGATATTCCTAGAAAAATCCAGAAAATAGAGGATTTACAGGACAAGTCATTGAAGGATTTAGTGCAGGTAGCAGAAAAGGTTTTCTACAGCTGGGAGATGGAAGAAGAGAAAGAGGAAAGAAAGCAGAAGGAGCAAGAAGCGAGAGAAAGTAAAAGGGATAAGAAGCAAGAGAGAAAGTTTTCTAAGATCTTGGCCACTGTAGTGCAGGAGAGTTGTAATGATAGGGAGAGAGTTCCTAGCAATTGGAGGGGCCCTCTGTCTAAGGATTAGTGTGCCTATTGCAAGGAGAAAGGACACCGGATCAAGGGTTGTCCAAAAGGAAGAAAAAGCCAGTCCACTTCTTGGTGTACACTGGTGCCCAGCATTCTGTTCTGTTACAAGACTTAGGAGCTAAAAAAGAGAAAAAAAATGTGGGTCCATGAAAACAATATTCATGGACTACCCAAAGAACAGTGGACCTTGGAGTGGGCTGGGTATCCCACTCATTCTTAGGTGTCCCTGAATGCCCATACCCACTGTTAGGGCGAGATATCCTAATTAAGATAGGGGCCCATATCTGTTTTAAACCAGATGGCTCACAGGTGACAGACAACAAGGGAGATCCTATTCATGTACTGACAACGCAACTGGAAGATGAATACCGCCTGTCTGAAAAGGTAGTAAGTCCAGAAAAAGACATTGACTGGTGGCTACAGAGACATCCCAGGGCATGGGCTGAAACGGATGGCCTAGGAAAAGCAGAGAGACAGCCCCCAGTTCAAATAGAGCTGAAGCCTCAGGCTATCCCAATCACAGTGCGATGATATCCAATGTCTAAGGAAGCCCGTGACGGGATTTGCCCTCACATACAGTGGCTCCTTGACCTAGGGGTTCTCAAAAGGTGCCAATGCACATGGAATACTCCATTGCTGCCAGTTCGGAAGCCTGGGAGCAACGACTATCAACCCGTATAGGACTTGAGGGAAGTTAACAAACAGATCGTGGACTTACACAATATCATGCCCAACCCGTGAAATCTGTTGAGTTCCCTTCCCCCTCACAGGGTTTGGTATACAGTACTGGACCTTAAGGACACATTTTTGTTGTTGTTGTTGTTTCCAACTCAGCCCTACCAGCCAAGACATTTTTGGTTTTGAATGGAAAGACCCAGACTCAGGGGTATCAGGCCAGCTTACATGGACTCAACTTCCTCAAGGGTTTAAAAATCCTATTATAATGATGAAGCCCTACACTGGGACCTGGCACACTTCCGGGCCACCAATCCCCAGGTTCTTCTCCAATATGTGAATGACATTCTATTAGCTGAAAATTGTAAAGAAACCTGCCTTAAGGCCACCAACTAGCTTTTACTAGAGCTGGGTGACCTTGGCTATAAA
Organism: Meriones psammophilus; assembly: GCA_036365155.1. NCBI lineage: Eukaryota > Metazoa > Chordata > Mammalia > Rodentia > Muridae > Meriones > Meriones psammophilus. The sequence goes on from JAEOAE010003153.1 coordinate 153,813, forward strand.
GTGTCGGTGAAAAAGGCCCAGCTCTGCAGGAAACTTTTCAGTAAAGAGATGGCTATCAGAGGCTAGAAAAGAGACTGTATTTCGTATTCCCCCTCCATGGACTACTAAACAACTGAGGGAAATTTTAAGTATAGCAGGGTTTTGCCAGCTGTGGATTCCGGGATTTGCCAAGATGGCAGCCCCTTTATATGCCCTTACAAAGGGCAATGACTCTTTTATCTGGGGAAAGGATGAACAAGCTTCATTTGATAATATCAAACAAGCCTTAATATCTGATCCAGCATTGGGACTCCCTTTTGTAACCAAACCCTTCCATCTCTATGTGTCTGAGAATCAGGGAATTGCCAAAGGGGTGCTAACACAGAAAATTGTACTCTGGAAGAGACTAGTAGCCTATCTATCCAAAAAGCTTGATTCAGTAGCGGCAAAATGGCCAACCTGCCTGCAAATAATAGCAGCAGTGGCAGCACTAGTAAAAGATGCAGACAAACTGACTCTGGGACAGGACCTCACGATCTATGCTCCTCATGCCCTTGAGAGTGTCATAAGGCAGCCACCTGATTACTGGCTCATGAACACCCACATGACACATTATTCAAGGCTTTGCACTTGAATAACGATAGAGTCACCCTTGCCCCGGCTATGAAGCTAATCCCTGCCACCTTATTGCAGGATCCAGAAATCCAGCCCCTGGAGCATGATTGTTTGAAGGTTCTAGCAGAGGAACAGGGATGGTGAAAGGACTTGAAAGATCAACCTCTTCCTGATGCTGAGGTAACATACTATAAGGGTGGGAGCAGTTTTTTGAGAACAGGAAGAGAAAGGCAGGGGCTGCAGTGGTAGATGGACATAGGTAATATGGGCCCAGGCATTGCAGGACGGCACTTCTGCTCAGAGAGCTGAATTGATTGCTTTAACCCAGGCATTAACTCTTGGAAAGTGTAAAAAGATAAACATCTACACTGATATTCAGTACAGCTTTGCAACAGCCCATGTGCAGGGCGCCATCTATTAGCAGAGAGGCCTGCTAACATCAGCCGGTAAAGAGATAAAAAATAAAAACCAAGATTCTGGCTTTGTTCAATGCCTTGCTGCTACCCAACAAGGTAAGCATTATTCATTTCAAGGGACAGCAGAAGGGGACTTCCAAGGCAACAAAGGGGAATAACACGGCCGATCAGTAGGCTAAAACAGCTGCTAGAGGAAACTCCGTCCCAGTGGTACTAACTGCTGAACTGCCCAGAGAAGAACGACTAAACTACTCAGAAAGTGACTTAAAGTTAATATGGCAAAAACAGGGGATATCTGACACCGATGTGTGGGCATGGATTGACTCCAAAGGTAAGATCATTCTACCACAGGAAGACTCTGAAAGATTAATAACTTATATGCATAAATGGACTCATTCGGGGGCAAAGAAATTGGCTGAAGTTGTTCACCAATCCCAGTACTGAATACTAAACCTCACAACCCTGACTGAATAAGTGACTAGGGCATGTGAACCTTGCCAGAGGGTAAACATAGGTAAGAATTTCCAGAGCCCAGGGAAGTGGCTGAGAGGAACTGTGGCAGCCTTTTTGGAGTTAATGGCAAATTTTGAGTTAATGGCCTCTGAGCAGTGGAACCCTGCCTCTTGGCTTTGGCTATTTTCCAAAGTCCAGTTTCTTATAAACTGACCTTGGTGGTCCTATAGCAGACTGCTCTGACCCTGAGAAACTGTGTGCAACCATAGTAACCAGACAGCAGGCTCTGTGTAACCTTGAGTGAGCTCTCCTATGTTCTGACCAAGTAAAGCCCCTACATGAGAAACTGCTTGTACTTTTCTGGCTACTTAAGTGTTAACCTGACGTCCATTAAATCGACACCTGGATCAGCATGAAGACTTGGTGTCCTTCTCTGTGTCACCCTGTCTCTCTCTCTCTCTCTCAGCCCTCTCTCAGGTGGTATTCAGCTGTCACTGCTGGCCAGTGACAAGGAACTAGACCTGGAATGCATTGGGAAGTAGATTTCACTGAAAGTAAACCATCCAGGTACGGCAATAAATATCTCCTGATTTTTGTAGACACTTTCTCAGGATGGGTGGAAGCTTTTCCCACAAAGAAAGAAACCTCCCTGGTCATGGCCAAAAAGATTCTGGAAGACATTTTTCCTCAGTTTGGTATTCCAAAGGTAATTGGGTCAGACAATGGGTCAACCTTCATTGCTCAGGTAAGCCAGGAGGTGGCCAGGTTTCTGGGGCTTGACTGTAAGTTACATTGTGCTTATAGACCCCAAAGTTCAGGACATTTAGAGAGAATAAATAGAACTCTCAAAGAGAATCTCACCAAATTGAACATGGAGACTGGCGGTGACAAGGCGGTGCTCCTTCCCTTGGCCCACTTTAGGGTCAGAAATACTCTCTCCATATAGGCTTAACACCCTTCGAACTACTATATGGGTTTCTGTTCCCTGACTCTTCTTGGGTAACCCCTTGATAAAACTAGTGGTAAATCTGACTTGTACAGGCTGAAAGAATTGCAGCTTATTCAGAAAGAAATTTGGAGCAAGGTTGGCAGTGCATATGTGCCTGGGTCCTTTTAGGTGCCCCATCAGTTCCACGTTGAAGATCTGGTATATGTGCAGTGACATGGCAGCCAGAATCTCGAACCTCAGTTGAAGGGTCCTTATTACATCCTCCTCACCACGCCAACTGCCGTCAAAATAGAGGGCATCATAGCTTGAATCCAGGTGTCACAGGTTAAGCCGGCTTTTCATCAACCCGAAACACCTGGAATGTCCAAGCCTACAGCTATCGGCTGAAACTGAAACTCATCAGGGACAATAAACTCTCAGACCAGAACTCCCCTTTGTCTGGGAAAGTATAAGTGCAGTTCAGGTCCTGATGCTCCAGAAAGAGTATCAACCTCTCCATGAGGTTGATCCACAATTTTAGGGTTAAAATTGAGGCAAAAAAGAGGGGTGTGAGAGACCACCTGGGAATGAGAAAAACAACAGTGATTATTTGAATTGAAGTCAGGTGTAGATAACTCTTGAAGGAAAGGGTCAACTGTTCTGAGAACAACTATCTACTACCACCTGTAAACTATCTACAACCAGCTGTATACTACCTAAAACCAGGTGTAAACTATCTTCATGCTATTCTTGCTGAACAATCAATGTATAGAGCAAAAGTGGTTTGAATTTCAGGTATAAAACCCTGTCCTTTGCATATTTAGGGCTGTCTCCTGTCTTTGGAGGGGGAACCTTATAGAAATTGGAATAAAACTCTTGCTTTTGCCTCAAGTTGTGGTCTATGAGTGTTCCTGGGAAGTGCACAATCCTGAGCTCCTGAGCAGTGAGACTCCAGGTCTAACAACATGAAACTAAAACGCTTTTGCCATCCATTCTTTAGGTGGTGAAGCAGCTTATAAAATGGGAAACCACTGTTCCAGCTATGCAACAGACAGGTTTATATCTAGACCATTCACAGAAGTCATAAAATGTAAACATGAAGAAACAAACAAACAACAATCTAGAAAAGATCATCCTGAGTGAGGTATCTCAGAAGCAGAAAGACATACAGGGCATATACTCGATTTTAAGTGGAGGCTAGACCTATAATATAGGATAAACATACTAAAGTCTATAAGAAGATAAACAAAAAGATAAACAAGAAAGAGGACCTGGGTTAAGATGATCAATCCTCACGTAGAAAGACAAATGGGATGGACCTGGGAGAAAACAAGAAACAGGACCCTAGCCTACCACAGAGGACCTGGGAAAGACTCTACCTACTAGTATATCAAAGCAGGTGCTGAGACTCATAACCAAACCTTGGGCAGAGCACAGGGAATCATATAAAAAAGGGGGGAGTTAGTGTGACCTGGAGAGGGCAGGAACTCCACAAAGACCAAATATATCAGGGCACAGGGGTCTTTTAAGAGACTGTATCTCCAACCAAGGACAATGTACACATAGAACCTAGCACCCCTGCTCAAATATAGTCCATGTTAGCTCTGTATCCAAGTGGGTACCATACTAAGTGAAACAGGGACTATTACAGACATGAACTCAATGGCTGGCTCTTTGACTTCCCCCCTCACAAGGCAGGATCAGATTTGCTAGGCCACAGAGGAGGACATTGCAGCAAACCTGATGATGCCTGATAATCTAGGGTCAGTTGGAACAGGCGGAGGCCCTCCCCTATCAGTAGACTTGGAAAGGGGTAGGTAGTAGATGAGGGAAGGAGGGTAGGAAAGGGAGGGAATGAGGGGACTGGTCTACAGCTTGGATACAAAGTTAATAAACTGTATCTAATATTAAAAAAATAAAAAGTAAAAAAGTGGAACATAAAACAAAGTTCCTAAAGATGAAACACAAAATGCTGACAGTTTTTTGTTTGTTTGAAGACAGGGTTTTTCTGAATAATTTTGGCTGTCCCGGACTCTCTTTATAGAACAGCCTGTGCTTGAACTCACAGAGATCCACCTACCTTTAACTTACCGAGTGCTAGGAATGCAGGTGATCACCAACAGCCTGAGATGCTGACAGTTTATTTTGTTTTAGCATTTTATTTTTGTTGTTGTTTCATGCACTACACCCGAACTGCAGTTTCCTCTTCCTCCACTCCTCCCAGCCACAATCTATCCACCTCTACTCTGCCCAACTCACCTCTCCTTCATCCACTGCTTCTTTATTTTCAATGAAAAAAAATGTGATGGCATAGCAAGTTATAATAAGAATAAGAACAATCCCTCATATCAGAGTTGGTCAAAGCAATACATGAGGAGAGAAAGTGTAGCTACAGCAGGAAAAAGAGTGAGAGACACCCCCATTCTCACTGTTGGAAGTCCCTCAGCAACATCAGGATAATGATCATAAGGTGTATGCCAACAACCTAGCTCACAAGACTCATAGAATGTTTGTGTTTTTGTCCTTCAGTCTCTGTGATCCCCTATGAGCCCAATTGACTCAGTGGGCCATGCTCTTGTTGTGTCCTTGATATCTCTGGTTCCTACAATAACGTATTCCCTCATTTCTGGGGTTCCCTGGATACATCATTGTGTTTGGCTGTGGGTCTCTGCATCTGCTCCCATCAGATGCCAGGTGATGTCTCTCTGATGACAACTGGGCTAGGCACTCATCTATGATTATAGCAGAGTATCTTTCATTGACATATGTTGCCTGTCATGTTTACAGATATCGTGTGTCTCTAGGATATCTTGACTCTGGTTCATGGTCATCCAGGCAGTGTCAGGCATGGACTTCCTCTCATGGTGTGGGCCTCAATGTATTTTCTGGAGTGTATTTCATATTATTAGGTTGGGGATCTCCTTCTAGTATCTTCTGTAGTGCTGGATGGCTGCATATATACTGGGTATAGTAGTCTGGGTTGGCATCGGCGGTCTCTTAGTGTCTGCATGATATCCATCCAAGCCCTTCTGGCTTTCATAATCTCTGCTGAGAATTCTAGTGTGATTCTGATAGGTCTACTTATTATTTGAATGCTGTTTTGGTATTAGCAGTGTCATGCATAGAACAGTTAATTTTCATGGTGTTATCCCCATATGAAATGAAATCTCTGTAACCTAAGAAAATGAAAAATGAACACAAACTTTAATGTGTGTTGAGGAAATTGAGACAAAGAAGGGACTAATTTGAGGTAAAAATAAACTATATATAAATGCTGCAAAAATTAAAATACTTGTAATTCAATTATGATATTTTAGAATGCAACTGCATCAAAAAAGTTAACTCCTGGTCCATCAATATACCCAAAAATTTATGTAGCATTTTGACTTTGCATGATGATGAATATTTTTTTTCTGTAACTCCTCATATGTCAGTGACTATTGTTTAAGTGATTTCTGAATGAATTACATGACATTATTAAAAGCAGAAAATTTGGTAGTTCTATATGAAAGATGGTTAAATGCATAGTTTATTTTTCCTCTAAATCTCTCTTTATAGGAAAGGATTTATGAGAATGATTTATAATCTGTGAGTCAATTAATTCAACAGTGGATGGCTAAAAATGGAAAATCGAGGAATCTATCAGTGGCTTAGTCCATGAGGCTGGTTGGCGCAACTCACCTTCAAATACACTGAAATCCTCAAGAAGAAGGTTCATATCTCCTCTTTACATTAACTTCCAAATGAAAAGAATAACCAGGTCATAGCAATGCCTAAAAATAATTTAATGACGCAGAGTACAATAGCAGAAAAATTACATATTTATCCTGATCATAATTGAAGCTAACATTATATAACTGTCCTTCAAAAACCGTCCAGGATACAAGGAACAAAGTTCAGCTTAAAAACAACTCTCCACCGCCGCTGTGCCACTCCACAACACCTCCCTCGTAGGGCAACCCACATTAAGCACAAGGATTCACCTCCCACCTGCTACGTATATGCAGAGTCCCTAGGTCCAGACCAAGAATGCTCCTTATTTGGTGGCTCAGTCTCTGCAAGCCCCCTGGGGGCTGGGTCAGCTGTTTCTGTTGGTCTTCTTGTGAGGTTCCTCGCACCTCCAGGGCCTTCCATCTTTTCCCCAACACTTACTCAGGATCCCTAGAGCTCTGCACCTTTCTTAGGTGCAAGTCTGAGCATCTGTCCAAGCTCATTTCTGGCTGGAGTCTCTGAGACAATGGTCAGGTTAGGGTCCAGGCAACGGGGTTTTACAGTCCCAATTCTGGGCGTTCTCAATGCGGTCAAATATCGTCCAACAGAGCCTGATATTCTTCTTCCGTGAGAGGAGCCTCAAGTGTTGGTTCGATCTACTCCCATGGTACATCTGGGTCCAGAGCGGCTGGTCCCTGTTCCTCTTCCACTGTTCTCACCGGTTGCTCCAGGAAGAGCTGGACAGGGCAGGAGTCGCTGGATTCTGGGTAGGCCTCTGTGAAGAAGGTGAGCTCGATTCTTGACATCAAGGCTTCTGCACACTGGCCTCCTGCAGAACCCGATGTCAACAAGCTGTCCCGGGAAGCCTCCTCCTCAATGCAACACGATACTCCAGGAGCCCTTTCCGGGCCAGGAGAGGCAGGCAGGTCCTCACCTTTAGCTGTGCTCCCTCCAGCGTGGCCTTTCTGCCTGGCCTTTCTGTTCTGGAACCATATGTGGACGGTGTCCTCAGGCAAACCTGTGCTCAGTGCCAGTTGCACCCTCGTGGCATAGTCTGGAGATGGAGAGATCTCAAAAGCTTGCACTAGCATGCTGATCTGTGCTGGACTAAGCCGCGTTCGAGGCCTTCTCCGTTCTGAGGGCGGGCCTCTTGCTTGTTGTACCCTGGCGACAAGCTTTTCAGGAGGCTGTTGGGAGGCTTCATGGCTAGAGCCTGCAGTGGTCTGCTTTGAGGTCTTCCTCGACATGCCAGTTCTAGTTCTGCGGTTTTGAAACCACACGCGGATGGAGGACTCTGGAACTCCGAATTCCCTGGCCAGTTCCTGCCTCGTCCTCAAGCTCGGGTAAGGTGTCTTGGTGAAAACTGAGAGCAAGACCTCCTTCTGCTTGGCCTGCCAAACAGTCTTTTGACGCCGGGATGTCTTTGTCTTACTGCAGCCACCCACATCTGCCTGATCTTCCATCCTGCCGAGGACACTTTGACAGGACTTCTTCCTCTCCAGTGTGTACTGAGAATAACACCCAGGAAAGTGCAGACTATGGCAAATGCGTAAAGGGGTCCGCTGCTCATGCTTACATACCGACCTGAGGCCCCACCCACTCCCTCGAGGCCTCCAATTACAGGCCAAAACGTGGAACGCTCTTCTGCTTCCAAAGTGTGAAACCCTTCCTTCCTCCTGCGAATTTTCCCATATCCCACCCTAAAGCAGCCTTTCCAGAAACAGTTGACCTTGCGTTCTACCCAAATTCCACTGCTTAGCTCACAGTACGCACCTGTGTTGGAACACAAGGAGTTTGAGGGGAGAGTCTAAGGCACGGCTTCTGATGATCAGGCAAGGAGAAGAGGCATAAGCCAGGAGCAGTCTTTGCCTACTTTAACAAGGTCATTCATTCAGCTCTGGCTGATGCTCAAGGAGGAACGTGGCTAGAAGAGATCTTGCACTCTGCATGTGCCATCTGCCTTAAGTTCCTTTGAGCTCCAGTCTCCCGGTGTATGATTTCAACAATCTAAATATGGTTAGGACCCTGCAAGTCTAAGCATTTGGGCAAAGAGTAGACTCATCCTGCAGAAAGACTCCTGGAATTATTTCTGAATTTCTCCTTCAGTGGCAGGCCACAGAAGGTGTCAAGTTCCCTCTTGGTTCCTCCGGTTCCACCTATTTAATCCACCATACACTTTGTCCTACTGGAGAAATTTTACAGATTCCTAGAAACTGTGTGAACCTTCAGAAGCACACATTGTGGATCCCAAGACTTTTGGGAGAGGATACTGAAGTCATTTCCTGCATTTCAAGGAACAACATTTGTTGCTGCCATTAATTTGGATCTCTGATCATTAGGCAGTGTTTTCCAGAACACACAATTTCCGGTACTGCCAAATGTGCCTGTTGTTCTTCAGGGTGTGGCTTTGCCCTAGATGGAGGAAAACAGTAACAGCTGAGCAGTTCTACCCCTGCCTTATTTTTGCATCTCCTGTTTTACATGTGCCATAATTTTAACTTTTTTCTTGCAGTCCCCATAGACAGTACCTGGGTGTACAATAGATCCTGTAGAAGTTATTCTGCTTCTTCCAGAGATCCTCTTTACCATCCCTGAAGACACAGGTCCATAAACATCTGTATTTCCTTTGTAACATAGAACCCTTGCGGATAGGGTCAGAGGTTTATCTGCAGCCAGATGCAAAGCTGTGCTGCTGCATGCAGTGGTGTGTATCAAATCTGAAATCCTCAGTTGAGATTTTCCTACCTGCCTAGTACCACATGGCTGCCTGATGGGAGACAGCTCGTATTATTGCATGAGGGGTGTAAGCCTGACAGGCCCCTCTGTTTGTTTACTGATGGCAAGAGGTTAGCCTGTATGTCCCTCTTGGGCAGTGATCCCTAGACCAGTGCTTTCCCTTGCCACAGCTGCCATGAAGCCCCGGGAACCTTTGCATTCCCTTGGAGCCAGAATCTGCTTGTTCCTTTCTGTGAATAAAGGGACCACTTGCCTCTGTGTTAACACACCTCCTATTTTGAGTTCTAGAGATTTTAACCTCTTTTTTTTTTTTTCTAAATTTTGGATTCACCCAAAATAGCACACCGGGTGATTTGAGAACTGGGAACTCTAGCTGTAGCTTGTCTTGTGAGGTCGGCATGATGCTCCTGAGAGCCAAAAGCAGTGTCTCTCTTAATCATTCATTTCTTGGGGCTGCTCCTCCTCTTCATGCTCTAAATGCTCTCCTACATGTGATATTTACAGTATCATGCGCCAAGAATGGCATCAGTGCTTATCTGGTGTCAGTCTGGTACTGCCCTCTTGAGAGCTTAACCCAATCTCTGTATCAAGTTAGTGAACAGTCTTCTCCAGGGCCTTGAATTACCTTAGTGAATGAGGCGGTTGTTTTGCACAGGCTCCTTAACAGATCCCTGTACTCTTAAACCTGCAAGATGAGATTATTCAGTGACTTCATCATCAGAACAAATGAGGGACCACCTGGGAATGAGAAAAATAACTGTGATTATTTGAATTGAAGTCAGGTGCAGATAGCTTTTGAAGGGTGGGGTGAACTGTTCTGAGAAACAATCAGCTGTAAAGTATAGAGCAAAAGTGATCTGATTTTCAGGCATAAAAACCCTGTGTTTTGCATGTTCAGGGTCATGTCCTGTCTTTGGAGGTGCGACCCTATCTCGACAGCAATAAAACCTTTTGCTATTGCATCAAGTTGTGGTCTGTGAGTGTTCCTGTGAAGGGTGTAATCCTGAGCTCCTGAGCAGTGAGACTCCAGGTCTTACATTTTGGTGCATTGCCCAGCAAACAGACCTCAACAGACTGGGCTCAGAGGTCGAGCTCGGAACAGGTTAGTCTGATTTCTGGTATACCACTGTTTCTCTTTAGTCACCTATCTGGACCTTTTTGGTCGTCTTCTCAGTCACTGCTATAGACAGACTTGTCAGAATATCGGTTGACTGGGAACTGGAGGATGCTCCAGATTCCATTTGGGGAGGCTAGGTCTGGGATGGTCTTCCTCCCATCTGTTTCTCTTCAGAGACAGCCGCCGTGAGGCAGCCTCTCAATCAGAATTCTGTGGTACCACCCTTAAGGGTGTCCTTGTCAAATTGCCTGTCTTGTCTTGGAAGCTTTTGCAATCCATTCCTTAATGATGAAGCAGCTTATAAAATGGGAAACATCTTTACCAGCTACGCAACAGACAGGTTTATATGTAGACCATTCAAAGAAGTCATGAAATGTAAACATGAAGAAACAAACAAACAATCTAGAAAAGATCATCCAGAGTGAGGTATCCCGGAATCAGAAAGATACATGGTATACACTCACTTTTAAGTGGATGCTAGACCTATAAGATAGGATAAACATACTAAAATCTGTACACCTAAAGAAGATAAATGAGAAAGAGGAAATGGATTAAGATGATCAATCCTCACTTAGAAAGACAAATGGGATGAACATAGGAGAAAACAACAGGACAGAAGCTTACCACAGAGGACCTGTGAAAGATTCTACCTAGCAGTGTATCAAAGTAGATGCTGAGACTCATAAGCAAACCTTGGGCAGAGCACAGGGAATCATATGAAAGAAGGCGGAGTTAGTACGACCTGGAGAGGACAGGAACTCCACAAGGACCAAATATATCAGAGCACAGGGGTCTTTTATGAGACTGTATCTCCAACCAAGGACCATGTATGCATATAACCTAGCACCCCTGCTCAAATGTAGTTCATGTTAGCTCTGCATCCAATTGGTTACCATACTAAGTGGAACAAGGACTATTTCAGACATGAACTCAATGGCTGGCTCATTGACCTCTCCCCCACCCCAAGGAAAGATCAGACTTGCTAGGCCACAGAGGAGGACATTGCAGCCAGTCCTGATGATACCTGATAAGCAAGGGTCAGTTGGAACAGGAGGAGGCCCTCCCCTATCAGCGGACTTGGAAAGGGGTAGGGAGGAGATGAGGGAAGGAAGGTGGGATAGGGAGGTGATGAGGAACTGGGCTACAGCTGGGATACAAAGTTAACAAGCTGTATCTAATATTAAAAATAAAAATTAAAAAAGTGGGACATAAAACAAAGTTCCTAAAGATGAAACACAAAATGCTGACAGATTTCTTTTGTTTGAAGACAGGATTGTTCTGAATAATTTTGGCTGTTTCGGACTCTCTTTATAGAACAGCCTGTGCTTGAACTCACAGAGATCCACCTACCTTAAACTTCCTGAATGCTAGAAATGCAGGTGATCACCAACAGCCTGAGCTGCTGAGAGTTTATTTTGTTTTAGCATTTTATTTTTGTTGTTGTTTCATGCACTACATCCCAACTGCAGTTTCCTCTTCCTCCACTCCTCCCAGCCACAATCTATCCACCTATACTCTGCCCACCTCACATCTCCTTCAGATCCACTGCTTCTTTATTTTCAATGAAAAAAAAATCTGATGGCCTAACAAGTTACAAAAAGACTAGGAATAATCCCTCACATCAGAGTTGGTCAAAGCAATACACCAGGAGAGAATGTATAGGGAGAGCAGGAAAAAGAGTTAGAGACACCCCCATTCTCACTGTTGGAAGTCCCTCAGCGACATGAGGATAATAATCATAAGGTATATGCCAACAACCTAGGTCACAAGACTCATAGCATGTTTATGTTTTTGTCCTTCAGACTCTGTGATCCCCTATGAGCCCAATTGACTCAGTGGGCCATGCTCTTGTTGTGTCCTTGATATCTCTGGTTCCTACAATAACGTATTCCCTCATTTCTGGGGTTCCCCTGGGTACATCATTGTCTTTGGCTGTGGGTCGCTGCATCTACTCCCATCAGATGCCAGGTGATGTCTCTCTGATGACAACTGGGCTAGGCACTCATCTAAGATTATAGCAGAGTGTCTTTTATTGACATTTTTTTGCCTGTCATGTTTACAGATATTGTGTGTCTCTAGGCTATCTTGACTATGGTTCATGGTCATCCAGGCAGTGTCAGGCATGGACTTCCCCTCATGGTGTGGGCCTCAATGTGTTTTCTGGAGTGTATTTAATATTATTGGGTTAGGGTTTTCCTTCAAGTATCTTCTGTAGGGCTGGATGGCTGCATATATCCTGGGTATAGTAGTCTGGGTTGGCATCGGTGGTCTCTTAGTTTCTGCATGATATCCATCCAAACACTTCTGGATTTTATAATCTCTGCTGAGAATTCTAGTGTGATTCTGATAGGTCTACTTATTATTTGAATGATGTTTTGGTATTAGCAGTGTCATGCATAGAACAGTTAATTTTCATGATGTCATCCCCATATAAAATAGAATTTCCGTAACCTATGAAAATGAAAAATAAACACACCTTAATGTGTGGTGAGGGAATTAAGACAAAGAAGGGACTAATTTGAGGTAAAAATAAACTATATATAAATGCTGCAAAAATTAAAATACTTGTAATTCAATTATGATATTTTAGAATGTAACTGCATCAAAAAAGTTAACTCCTGGTCCATTAATATACCCAAAAATTTATGTAGCATTTTGACTTTTCATGATGATGAATATTTTTTTCTATAACTCCTCATATGTCAGTTACTATTGTTTAAGTGATTTCTGAATAAATTACATGACATTATTAAAAGCAGAAATTTGGTAGTTCTATGTGAAAGATGATTATATGCATAGTTTATTTTCCCTCTAACTCTCTCTTTATAGGAAAGGATTTATGAGAATGATTTACAATCTGTGAGTCAATTAATTCAACAGTGGATGGCTAAAAATGGAAAATCGAGGAATCTATCAGTGGCTTAGTCCATGAGGCTGGTTGCCTCAACTCACTTTCATATACACGGAAATCCTCAAGAAGAAGTTTCTATAGTCAATGAAGAAATAGAGTTGCTACCAAAGCAAAAGGGAACAGGCAAAGAGTAAAACATTCCTTCTTCTATGTCCTTGTATAGGTTTCCAGTAAGATGAGGCAAAGGTGAGTGGTTGGTTTTGCAGTATGAAGATACTGATTAAAGATGTGTTTTTCAGCCTTACAGATTCAGAAGAGAAGTAGAGAAGACTACTTCAAATAAGGAAGAGTGCTTCACAATTGTGTCCTTAATTTGGGTGTTTTGCTTAATTCCACATGCAGTCAAGTTAAAAACCAAGACTCATGATCACACCTCTTTTCAGCTTGAAAGATAATCATATCTCCTCTTTATATTAATTTCCAAATGAAAAGAATAACCAGGTCATAGTAATGCCTAAAAATAATTTAATGACGCAGAGTACAATAGCAGACAAATTACATATTTATCCTGATCATAATTGAAGCTAACATTATATAACTGTCCTTCAAAAACCGTCCAGGTTAGAAACAACAAAGTCCAGGTTAGAAACAACACTCCACCGCCGCTGGGCCACTCCACAACACCTCCCTCGTAGGGCAACCCACATTAAGCACAAGGATTCACCTCCCACCTGCTACGTGTGTGCAGGGTCGCTAGGTCCAGACCAAGCATGCTCCTTATTTTATGGCTTAGTCTCTGCAAGACTCCTGGGGGCTGAGTCAGCTGTTTCTGTTGGTCTTCTTGTGAGGTTCCTCACACCTCCAGGGCCTTCCATCTTTTCCCCAACACTTACTCAGGATCCCTAGAGCTCTGCACCTTTCTTAGGTGCAAGTCTGAGCATCTGTCCAAGCTCATTTCTGGCTGGAGTCTCTGAGACAATGGTCAGGTTAGGGTCCAGGCAACGGGGTTTTACAGTCCCAATTCTGGGCATTCTCAATGTGGTCAAATATCGTCCAACAGAGCCTGATATTCTTCTGCTGTGAGAGGAGCCTCAAGTGTTGGTTGATCTGGCTCCCATGGTACATCTGGGTCCAGAGCGGCTGGTCCCTGTTCCTCTTCCACTGTTCTCACCGGTTGCTCCAGGAAGAGCTGGACAGGGCAGGAGTCGCTGGATTCTAGGTAGGCCTCTGTGAAGAAGGTGAGCTCGGGTCTTGACATCAAGGCTTCTGCACACTGGCCTCCTGCATAACCCGGTGTCAAAAAGCCGTCCCAGGAAGCCTCCTGCTCAATGCAACACAATGCTCCAGGAGCCCTTTCCGGGCCAGGAGAGGCAGGCAGGTCCTCACCTTTAGCTGTGCTGCCTCCAGCGCGGCCTTTCTGCCTGGCCTTTCTGTTCTGGAACCATATGTGGACGGTGTCCTCAGGCAAACCTGTGCTCAGTGCCAGTTGCACCCTCGTGGCATAGTCTGGAGATGGAGAGATCTCAAAAGCTTGCACTAGCATGCTGATCTGTGCTGGACTAAGCCGCGTTCGAGGCCTTCTCCGTTCTGAGGGCGGGCCTCTTGCTTGTTGTACCCTGGCGACAAGCTTTTCAGGAGGCTGTTGGGAGGCTTCATGGCTGGAGCCTGCAGTGGTCTGCTTTGAGGTCTTCCTCGACATGCCAGTTCTAGTTCTGCGGTTTTGAAACCACACGCGGATGGAGGACTCTGGAACTCCGAATTCCCTGGCCAGTTCCTGCCTGGTCCTCAAGCTCGGGTAAGGTGTCTTGGCGAAAACTGAGAGCAAGACCTCCTTCTGCTTGGCCTGCCAAACAGTCTTTTGACGCCGGGATGTCTTTGTCTTACTGCAGCCACCCACATCTGCCTGATCTTCCATCCTGCCGAGGACACTTTGACAGGAGTTCTTCCTCTCCAGTGTGTACTGAGAACAACACCCAGGAAAGTGCAGACTATGGCAAATGCGTAAAGGGGTCTGCTGCTCACCCTTAAATACCGACCTGAGGCCCCACCCACTCCCTCGAGGCCTCCAATTATAGGCCAAAACGTGGAACGCTCTTCTGCTTCCAAACTGTGAAACCCTTCCTTCCTCCTGCGAATTTTCCCATACCCCACCCTAAAGCAGCCTTTCCAGAAACAGTTGGCCTTGTGTTGTACCCAAATTCCACTGCTTAGCTCACAGTACGCACCTGTGTTGGCCCACAAGGAGTTTGAGGGGAGAGTCTAAGGCATGGCTTCTGATGATCAGGCAAGGAGAAGAGGCATAAGCCAGGAGCAGTCTTTGCCTACTTTAACAAGGTCATTCATTCAGCTCTGGCTGATGCTCAAGGAGGAACGTGGCTAGAACAGATCTTGCACTCTGCGTGTGCCGTCTGCCTTAAGTTCCTTTGAGCATCAGTCTCCCGGTGTGTGATTTTAACAATCTAAATATGGTTAGGACCCTGCAAGTCTAAGCATTTGGGCAAAGAGTAGACTTATCCTGCAGAAAGACTCCTGTAATTATTTCTGAATTTCTCCTTCAGTGGCAGGCCACAGAAGGTGTCAAGTTCCCTCTTGGTTCCTCCGGTTCCACCTATTTAATCCACCATACACTTTGTCCTACTGGAGAAATTTTACAGATTCCTAGAAACTGTATGAACCTTCAGAAGCACACATTGTGGATCCCAAGACTTTTGGGAGAGGATACTGAAGTCATTTCCTGCATTTCAAGGAACAACATTTGTTGCTGCCATTAATTTGGATCTCTGATCATTAGGCAGTGTTTTCCAGAACACACAATTTCCGATACTGCCAAATGTGCCTGTTGTTCTTCAGGGTGTGGCTTTGCCCTAGATGGAGGAAAACAGTAACAGCTGAGCAGTTCTACCCCTGCCTTATTTTTGCATCTCGTGTTTTACATGTGCCATAATTTTAACTTTTTCCTTGCAGTCCCCATCAACAGTACCTGGGTATACAATAGATACTGTAGAAGTTTTCCTGCTTCTTCCAGAGATCCTCTTTACCATCCCTGAATACACAGGTCCATAAACATCTGTATGTCCTTTGTGACATAGAACTCTTGTTGATAGGGTTAGAGTTTTATCTGCAGCCAGATGCAAAGCTGTGTTGCTGCATGCAGTGGTGTGTATCAAATCTGAAATCCTCAGTTGAGATTTTCCTACCTACCTAGTACCTCATGGCTGCCTGATAGGAGACAGCTCCTATTGTTGCATGAGGGGCCTAAGCCTGACGGGCCCCTCTGTTGGTTTCCTGATGGCAAGAGGTTAGCCTGTATGTCCCTCTTGGGCAGTGATCCCTAGACCAGTGCTTTCCCTTGCCACAGCTGCCATGAAACCCCGGGAACCTTTGCATTCCCTTGGAGCCAGAATCTGCTTGTACCCTTCTGTGAGTAAAGGGACCATTTGACTCTGTGTTAACACACCTCCTATTTTGGGTTCTAGAGATTTTAACCTCACAGTTTTTTTGGTAAATGTCCGGATTCACCCAAAATAGCACACCGGGTGTTTTGAGAACTGGGAACTCTAGCTGTAGCTTGTCCTGTGAGGTCGGCATGATGCTTCTGAGAGCCAATAGCAGTTGTCTCTCTTAATCATTCATCTCTTGGGGCCGCTCCTCCTTTTCATGCTCTAAATGCTCCCCTACATGTGGTATTTGCAGTATCATGTGCCAATAATTGCATCAGTGCTTATCTGGTGTCAGTCTGGTACTGCCCTCTTTAGAGCTTAACCCAATCTCTGTATGAAGTTGGTGAACAGTCTTCTCCAGGGCCTTGAATTACCTTACTGAATGAGGTGGTTGTTTTGCACAGGCTCCTAAACAGATCCCTGCACCCTTAACACTGCAACATGACATTATTCAGTGACTTCATCATCAGAACAAATGAGGGACCACCTGGGAATGAGAAAAACAACTGTGATTATTTGAATTAAAGCCAGGTGCTGATAGCTCTTGAAGGGCGGGGTGAACTGTTCTGAGAAACAACCAGCTGTAAAGTATAGAGCAAAAGTGATCTGATTTTCAGGCATAAAAACCCCGTGCTTTGCATGTTCAGGGTCATGTCCTGTCTTTGGAGGTGTGACCTATCTCGACAGCAATAAAACCTTTTGCTATTGCATTGAGTTGTGATCTGTGAGTGTTCCTGTGAAGGGCGCAATCCTGAGCTCCTGAACAGTGAGACTCCAGGTCTTACATTTTGGTGTGTTGCCCGGAAAACAGCGTGCCCTTCCTTAACCCTCAACAGACTGGGCTCAGAGGTCGAGCTCGGAACAGGTTAGTCTGATTTCTGGTATACCACTGTTTCTCTTTAGTCACCTATCTGGACCTTTTTGGTCATCTGCTCAGTCACTGCGATAGACATATTTGTCAGAATATCGAATGACTGGGAACTGGAAGACATTCCAGATTCCATTTGGGGAGGCTAAGTCCTGCATGGTCTTCCTCCCATCTGTTTCTCTTCAGAGACAGCTGCCATGAGGCAGTCTCTCAATCAGAATTCTGTGGTACCACCCATAACGGTGTCCTTGTCAAATTGCCTGTCTTGTTCTTTTTGTCTCTAACATTGTTGCTTCTTTGACTTTCTTGATGGATGACTTTATTATAGTACAGGCTGTGACTATCATGTCTTGGAGGTGAGATAAAAGGCTCATATTTGTTTGAATCTGTCCTATTCACTAGCCCACTTGTGATGATTGCCAAAAACTCTTGCAGGCCCTCTTAACTACTGAGGAACAAGATGGGTCCTCCTTGGGATGAGAAAGACTGTGCCTGGAATGGACAGGAGGCCTTCCATCCTCCCTAATGAGATTGATGATGGCTTTCCCCTCACCTGCCCCAACTGGTATTACAACACATCTGGAGGTAGGGAATGGCTGAATGTCTACCACCAGACTCTAATTGTGGGTCTCCATGGGGCCGCTTGATATCCCACTGATTTGACGAAGGTAAGAGAGATGGTTCAGGGGCTGGATTAATCTCCTGCAGCCTTTCTGGAATGGCTGATAGAGGCATATTGCCGATTTACGCCCTATGACCCTATCTCAGATGAGCATAAGCCAATGGTGACTATAACCTTTATAGACCCGTCAGCCAGAGATATTTGTAGAAAAGTCCAGAAAATAGAGGGTTTACAGGACAAGTCGTTGAAGGATTTAGTGCAGGTAGCAGAAAAGGTTTTCTACAGCCAGGAGATGGAAGAAGAGAAAGAGGAAAGGAAGCAGAAAGAGCAGGAAGCGAGAGAAAGAGAAAGTTGACTAAGATCCTGGCACCGCAGTGCAGTCATAATGATAGGGAGAGAGTTCCTGGAAATCAGAGGGGCCCTCTGTCTAAGGATCAGTGTGCCTATTGTAAGGAGAAAGGACACTGGATCAAGGATTGTCCCAAAAAGGAAGATGAAGCCTTACACCGGGACCTGGTGCACATCAGGGCTACCAATCCCCAGGTAACTCTTCTCCAATATGTGGATGATATATTAGCTGTGGATTGTAAAGAAACCTGACTTGAAGCCAACGAACAGCTGTTGCAAGAGCTGGGTGACCGAAGCTATAGACTTCGGCAGAAAAGGCCCAGCTCTGCAGAAAACTGGTCAGTTAAGAGATAGCTTTTGGAGGCTAGAAAAGAGACTGTATTTCATATTCCCCCTCCAAGGACTACTGAACAACTGAGGGAAATTTTAAGTACAGCAGGATTTGCCGAGATGGCATCCCCTCTGTATCCCCTTACAAAGGACAATGACTCTTATATCTGGGAAAAGGATGAACAAGCTGCATTTCATAATATCAAACAAGCCTTAATGTCTCCCCCAGCATTGGGACTCCCTAATGTGACCAAACCCTTCCATCTCTATGTGACCAACAATTGGGGAATTTCCAATGGGGTGCTAACACAGAAAATTGGGCCCTGGAAGAGACTGGTAGCCTATCTATCCAAAAAGCTTGATTTAGTAGTGGCAGGATGGCCAATGTGCCTGTGAATAATAGCAGTAATGGCAGCACTAGTAAAAGATGCAGACAAACTGACTCTATGACAGGACCTCACCATCTATGCAACTCATGCCCTTGAGAGTGTCATAAGGCAGCCACCTGATTGCTGGCTCATGAACGCCCTCATGACACATTACCAGGCTTTGCACTTGAATGATGATAGAGTCACCTTTGCCCCGGCTACTGGGCTAAACCCTGACACCTTATTGCTGGATCCAGAAATCCAGCTCCTGGAGCATGATTGTTTGCATGTTCTAGCAGAGGAACAGGGATTGCAAAAGGACTTGAAAGATCAACCTCTGACCTACTCTGAAATGGCATACTATATAGATGAGAGCAGTTTTGGGAGAACAGGAAGAGAAAGGCAATGGCAGCAGTGGTAGATTGACATAAGGTAATATGGATCCAGGTGTTGCTGGATGGCACTTCTGCTCAGAGAGCTGAATTGATTGCTTTAACATAGGCATTAACTCTGGGAAAGGGTAAAAAGAAGCAACTACTCTGATAGTCAGTACACCTTCCCAACAGCCCATGTGCAAGGGACCATCTATCATCAGAGAGGCCTGCTAACATCAGCGGGTAAAAAGATAAAAAAATAAAAATGAGATTCTGACTTTGCTCAATGCCTTGTTGCTGCCGGACAAGGTAAGCATTATTCATTGTCCAGGACAGAAGAAGGGGACTTCTGAGGCAACAAAGGGGAATAACATGGCCTATCAGGAGACTAAAGCAGCTGCTAGAGAAAACTCTGTCCCAGTGGTACTAACTGCTGGACAATGGTACCTCTGGGTGGTGCTGTTTGTACTCAATTGGGTAACTATTGACTGGAGCTTTGGTGATCCTCACCAGGCTCATAATGTCCTGGAAGCAATGTATGGTAAACCCTGTGATTGCAAGAGTGGGGCAATGAATGGCAGAGCCTTACTTAATGGTGAGATTTGGAGCCCCAACAAGGCCTATGCTCAAGTTGAGTGTGGCGATACATAGGCATATAGAGATCTACAACCTTCAGGGAGCACCCCAAGTTTAGAATGGCATTGTGTAACCAAGCCTAAAATGATTCCTTATGTAAATTTGTGCCCCAGGCCTTGCCCTTGTGATACTATCAATAGGTTGCGCATAGCAGTTGCTTTATGGTTCTGCAACAATGTACTGGAAAAGATAACATCACCTATTTCACTGTCATATTGAACCAAGTCAGGGAGGAGATAAGGATAGATGATTGGTCCCACAATGTGCCAACAGGAGGCCATGGATCTAAATTACCCCAAGCCCCCTTTTCAGGGATGGTAGGGAAGCCTGTATGCTGAAGAAAGGTACCTCCCATTCACCTTTCAGATGGAGGAGGGCTGCAGGATCAGGTCAGACAAGAACAGGTTAAACAATGCATTGAAGAGTTAATAAAAAAAATAGAATACTCATCCCTCAATTACCACCCTTTGGTTCTTCCTGATAGTAGAGGAAATGTTATTTTAGACCCCCAGACTGTAGATGTTATTACTGCCATTCATAGCCTCCTAAATGACACCAATCATTCGCTTGCAAGTGACTGCTGGCTCTGCCTCTGACAAGGGCAGCCTGTTCCTCTGGAGCTCCCCCCCTCTAAAGCCACTTATTCCACTGCTGAGGGGTCCTGACACTCAGCAACCCCTATGAGAGTGCAGCCTCTCTTCAAGCAAAATGTTACCTGTTTGACAAAACCCTACAAAAATGTTAGCTCAGAACTACCTGTAGGGGATGCTACCTTTGCCATTTGTGATTCAACAATTGACATCTCCACAGCTCTCTGCCCTGACAATAACACTGTTTTCTTATGCAGGAATAATAAAGCATATACGTTCTTGCCCACAGATTGGACTGGGACCTGTGTACAGGCAACTCCCTGATCTTAGCATCATTCCAAGGGATGAGCCAGTCCTAGTCCCCACCTTTGACTTAATGGCTGGAAGAATGAAGAGAGCCATTCAGTTCATTCCTCTGTTAGTGGGAACTGGGCTGACTGCTTCCATAGGCCCTGGGTCAGCTGGTTTGGGTGTTTTATTATATAAATACAACAAACTGTAACAACAGTTAATTAATGATGTACAATTGCTTTCGAGCACCATCAATGACCTCCAAGACAAGCTCAGTTCCTTAGCAGAAGTAGTTCTCCAGACCCAGAGGGGATTAGACCTCCTTACGGTTGAAAAATGAGGAATCTGCTTAGCCCCACAGGAGAAATGCCGTTTTTACACTAATAAATCAGGCATTGTTAAAGGAAAGATTAAAAAATTACAAAAAGATCTTGAAAAAATAAGATGAGAATTAATAGAATCTCCTTTTTGGAACGGGTTTAATGGTATGCTCCCCTATGTGCTTCTCTTACTGGGTCCTTTTGCTACCATTTTGCTCCTTGTCACAATAGTACCCTGTATTGTTAACCGATTACTGGCCTTTGTCAGGGAATGTGTAAGTGTGGTTCAGGTCCTGATGCTCCAGAGGCAGTATCGATCTCTCTCTGAGATTGATCCACAATTTTAGGGTTAAAATTGGAGCACAAAGAAAAGGGGGGATGAGAGCCCACCCGAGAATGAAAACAATTGTAAAAGAAAAACAGCTGTGACTATTCCCATCCTTGAATTAAAGCCAGAGGCATATGGCTCTCAAATGGGAAGATGAACTGCTCTGAGATAGCCTTGAATTGAAGCCAGAGGCAGGTAGCTCTTGAAGGGCAGGGTGAGTTGTTTTGAGAAAAGTCACAAACAGCCAAAAACTGCAAACAACTAGCTGTAAACTATCTTCATCTGATTCTTGCTGACCAATCAATGTATAGACAAAAGCGGCCAGATTTTTAAGTATAAAAACCATGTGCTTTGCATGCTCAGAGTAATTTCCTGCCTTGGAGGGGTGACTCTATCCCGATTGAAAAAAAAAAAAAAAAAAAAAAAAAAAAAAAAAAAAAAAAAAAAAACAACTCTTGCTTTTGCATTGAGTTGTGGTCTCTGCGAATTCCTGAGAAGGGTGCGATCTTGAACTCCTGAGCTGTGAAACCCCAGGTCTTACAGAATAAATATAAAAGAAGTAAGTCGGTGAAGAAGAAGTAAATTTTTGAAAGAGTTTTAAGCAATCATACTGTGAATTATCTACATAAAATCCCTATAATACATGTAAGTACATGCATGAATATGCAACCTAAATACTTTTAATAATGCACATAGATAAGTATAGTTCAACACTGATAAAGAAAGATTTTCCTTGAACCACAATCATGACTGAAAACCACTACCAATCACAAGGCAGAATTCTGGAGAACAGTCACATCTGATACATCTACAAAACAATTCCCAGATCTAAGACTCAGTGATCATGCATAACAGGAGGTAAAAAAAAAAATTATATAAGGCAGAGTATGTTCTGGTAATGTGTCTCCTAATAATACCAGAAGCTACACCCATAAGATAGACCAATATAAAAAATAAAGAAAAAAAGGCTTACCAATACACCTGTATAAAAATGAGCTGAAAATTGGAAATGCTAATACATATGCAAAAGTGGTCTAGGAAGAAACTATTGTCCTTAATCCTATGCAAAAATCTGCAGGGAACTAATAAATGCTGAGAGTGTAAGAAAAAAACAATTTCCAGTAAAGTGCATAAAATCAGTTAGTTATCCAATACCAAGAAATCAACCCTGAAAACAGGCATGAAAGTAACATTATTAAACTGAGCAACTTGTATTAAGAGCATAATACCAATTTGAAAGAAGATGAATTTGAAAGAGAAATAGGAGAGGTCTGTGGGAAGGTTTGGAGGGAAGAAAAGAGAAGGCACAAAATGATGTAATTGTTAAATAACCTTAAAAATGAATTAAATATTATCTCTTTAGGTCATGATTTTAAAATGCATCACTATTGAGTAGTATAAAAACATAAAACTTGCAGATGGATAGATGGAACTAGAAAAAAAATATGTTATATGAGGTAATCCAAACACAGAAAGAAAAACTTCACATATTCTCTCTTCTAAGTTTCCCAGCTCTAAACTGAATATGTGTGTGCTCATATGTGAGTACCATATTCGGCAGTAATTAAAAAACCAAGAATGAAATAGTGACCATTTCCAAGGTGAGAATGGAAGTGTGTGAGGGCAGAAGGAAGTAGAAGGGTATAGAGATTTGAAAGAGGAAATGGGAAAAACTTGAAGGGGGTATAATAATTTCGGAGGTAAGACAGAAAGAAATACAAAAGGGAAGATGATAAAATAACAATAAGGATGTCTGAAAAAGTAATATGGAATATTACTAGTACCTATCTAAGATATGTATAATCCATGTAAGCTGTTGTATGAAACTAAAATTTGGTTTAAATGAAATTTTGTTATCTGTGATTACAATGGCTCCTCCATCTAACAAAAACTCCAATACCAGGCATGAGAAGTCAACTTTTGAGTTATTGGGAAGGGATTTCTAAGAGAATCCTCAAAAATTATATGCTACTACCTATCAGAACTTAAAACTACAGTCCATTTCCAGCCCGAAAAGATGTTGTTTGTTCGGTCTGAAATACCTGAAAATGACAGGATGCAGAATGAGGAACGAGGAAAATGAAGAGGTGCGCTAACTCTTGAACTTTGAATTTCAACTGCCAGCTTCTGGGAATATAACCTTATAGTTTTCCTCAAGAGCCTGCTTTTTCAACAGTACATAACACATTGAAGACATGGCATGTATGCTTGTGGGTGCTCGCATTCCATTTAACATTCAGCACAGTCCTCTCCAAAAGCTCCAATACCCCATCCACCCTCTTAGGAGCTGTCCAGGCTTTAAATCTATCTACCGCATTTCAGCTCCACTTCTAGCCACTCTCGTTGTATTTATCGTGCCTCATAGACAAAAAAATAAATAAATAAATAAATAAAAAATAAAAAAAAAAATAAAATAAAATAAAATAAAATAAAATAAAATAAAATAAAATAAAATAAAATAAAATAAAATAAAATAAAATAAAATAAAATAAAATGTGTTTATCTTGTATGAGTGCGCTCACGACAGAGCACTGAACTCATGATGAAATGTCCCAGACACGGAAATTCTTAAAGCCAAGCACGCCATAGCCAGGGAACTACAAATAATCCCAGAGTGCATTGTGCCGGCTGGGAGCCTCTGTGAGAACTGCCTCAGAGCGAGGCCTTCTGGGATTGTTTGTAGTAACACAGCCACGTCTCACTGTATCGTCCTGTTTGCCGAGTTGCAGACGCAGAAATACAATTCCCAGAACGCTGTATGCACTGCATTACACCCTCACAAGCCATTCTCCTCCTCCTTACTTAGCCTGGAGCTTTGTCAGGACCCAGAAGTATCCCGGGAAGCGCTTTCCTCGGGCCACAATGCACACTGTGTTTTCCCTGGTCCCTGGTGTTCTGTAAATGTCCCCGCCCTTCGCCCCTCGCAGTCTTCAGGATCAGTCGACTTTTGGAGCCAATTTGTGATGCCATCGCCCCGCCCCCTGGTACCGGAAGTAAACACACAGGGCTGCTGGAAGCCAGTTGTGTGCAGGACAAATGTGCGCTTTGAATTCTCCTGATCAGACGCAGTCCAGCTGGTCCCTGGAGAAGGCATCCTGGGGTCCCTGCCCCTTTTTAAAATTAATTTCGAGTCTCCCAGTCAAATCAGGACTAGTCTTGGGAAGACAGAAACGCGCTCACATGGAAAATAAATATTTTTTAAAGATTAAAGAAAAAAAAAACTGGAGGCAGGAGAGATGGCTCAGAGCTTAACAACGCTGGCTGCTCTTCTAGAGGTTCTGAGTTCAATTCCCAGCAACCACATGGTGGCTCACAGCCTTCTGTAATGGGATCTGGTGCCCTCTTCTGGTGCACAGGCAGAATGCTGTACAATGAATGAATGGATGAATGAATACATGGATGGATGAATCTTAAAAAAAAAAAGCCGACCTTTGTCATCGCAACAGCCATCTGACACAGAGAATCCCTCTCTTACCAAGGTGCCAGATTCCAGCCCAGGGACCACACAGTGGTGCTCAAACCATCTGTCAAGGAATCTGGTGCCCTCTGGTGGTGCACACGTGTCACTTAATAACTAGCTTTATATATATGATGTTTTCATTTAATACTATGTATTTATTTCAATTTAATAAGAACAGACAAAGGCGTGTCTTGAGAGCAGGCTTCCCAGAGTCCTGTGGAGTCGGGATTCAGGAGGTTTCTGTGCTAGATCAAAGCAGGGCCTGGGGTCACCCAACCTGTGTCCATCCTCCAGTGCTCTCCCCAACCTGATGGTAAGATTTTGTTGCTGAGGGCAACACCTTCACAAGTCATTGGACACAGCGAATATCAGCTGGCACCTACTGAGAAACTTCACCCTTATAGAGTGCTGTTTGTGATACTGGAACATACGCTGCATGCCACCAGAAGAGAATCGTACACACCAACCGAGCCATGGAGGCCCACTCCATGAGAAGGAATCTTGATCCAGTACTGCTTGAGTGGCCAGAACCTGAGTCCACAGAGGCCAAGTACATTAGAGAAATCTAAATGCTACAGTTGTGCTAAAGGAGCACAGCCATACTCACAGGTTGCTGCCTTGCTAGGACATCATTGGAAATTCCTCCTGCAGCAGATGGGAATAAATACAGAGACCCATGTCCAGTCGATATGCAAATAGTTAGAGGCCTTGGAGCATTCCATCCTAAATGAGATGTCTCCAAATAACCCATGCCCCTAAGGGATCAAGAAACTCTGTGTGCAGAGTGTAAGCGCCAGAGTGGATGAAGGACACAAGGGTAACAAGGCCTTGTCAACACAGCAGGACCAACACACATATGAATGCACCCTGACCCACAAGCTAGCTCTTCTTTCACTTTCCCCTGTTGGGGTTGCCTCTCCAGGCAAAGAGTATGTACTCAGTCCTGATGCCACTTGATATGCTGGGGTAGGTGGGTGTGCACAGGAGAGGCAGGGTGATCCCATTCTCTGAGGAACCAGGTGAGGGATGATAGGGGAAACGGAGGGTAGGACTGGGAGGAGAAGAGGGAGGGGTCTAAGATAGGGATGTAAAATGAATAAATAAAAATTAAAAAAATAAAATTAAGAAATGAAGGGGCAGGAGAGATGGCACAGTGTTTAAGATCACAGGCTGCTCTTCTAGATATCCTGAGCTCAATTCCCAGCATCCACATGGTGGCTCATAACAATCTATCATGAGACAGGGCACCCTCCTCTTGCGTGCAGACAGAAAAGTGTACAATTAATAAACAAATCTTCCATAATAAAGAGAACTACACCATGAATCATAAATAAAGTTTCCCTCTCTCCAAAAAGAACACTCATTCCCTTTTTAAAATAATAATAATAATAATAATAATAATAATAATAATAATAAATGAAAATCTTAGTTTTCTCCAAGGGACTCTCATTGAGGCAACATACGAGACTAAACTGTAGGTCCCATGAGAAGCAACAGATGGCAACAGAAAAACTCAAGGGTATACTTGTGGGTTGTCAATGCTGCCTCTTCAGGCACCAGGCATCCACCTGATACACAGACACACCTATCCCCGCAGGCAAAACAGTCATACATGTAAAAATAAACAGATAGATGGGATTTACACTTCTTAGAAGAGTGAAAAAAAAGCACAAGGGTCCAATAGTAAGTAAAGCTAGTTCATTGCACACAGAGCCTCAGTTTAAATTTATGTATTCCCAGTTTAAATGTGTCCAGTTTAAATTCTCCTGCTCAGCCGGGACCAGACAATCCCTGATCAATGCAGAAGGAATCCTGGGGCCCTTGTCCCCCTTTCTTTTAGTGAGTGCCAACTCTCCCAGTCAAAACAGGGCTGGTCTCATGAAGGCAGGCAGAGATTATAAATCATTTTTAAAGACTATAACAAGAAGCCAGGTGTGGTGTCATATGCCTGTGGCTGTCAGTGGGGCAAGCAGAGGCTGGTGTGAGTTCCAGGCCATCTGGGTTTGCAAAATGAGTTCAGGACATGCAAGGCCACAAGAGAAATCCTCTCTCCAAAAGCAAGGGTTTGCACGCCTGCCAGCTCTTCACACTCACTTGTCTAGACATGTCCTAAATCATAAAGTATGATTTCAACCAGGCTATAAGAAAGTCCTGCCAAGAATAGTGCACACACCTTCAATCCCAGCACTTGGGAGCCAGAGGCAAGTAGATGTCTGTGAGTATGTCTCTGAGTTTGAGGCCAGCGTGGTATACAAAAAGGCCTGGACAGCCAGGGCTACACAGAGAAACCCTGTCTCAAAAACCCAAATTAATAATAATAATGATGATAATAATAATAAGATTGAAATAAAAAAAATCAGAGCGAGGCCTGTTGGCACATTGCCAGGTTCCTTTCACAAGGAAGGCACACAGTAGAGTTTATGGGAAACATAGCAGATGGAAGAAAGATTTGAAACTTCATTTTATTTCATTTTTAAAATCTCAATTACATTAATTCTTAGTGTATTTCAGAGACCAAAGGCTTAAAATCAGTGGGTATTGTTTTAAAGTTAAAAGCATAAGCATGAATAAAGGCTAGGTAGTTGGAGACATGTCCAGCCTCCTTCGGGGAGGAACTAGCCTTAATGCCCTGAGGGGACAAATTAGCCTTACTGCACTCTTTCCTGCCCACTAATTATACAGTTGCTAGGAAACTGGCCCATAGGACCAGGCCAGAACTGTTTGCAGTCTTGCTGCCCAAAGTGGACCTACCATTTCAAAAGTCAGTTTCCATTACACAATCACGTAACACCAAAGCATGTAAGTCCCTGCTTGTGGTTTTGCCCCATAAAAACCTTGCTTCCCTAGATCTCAGGGCTACATTCCTCTCCTGTGTCCACAGGAAGTTTGTGTCCCATGTCCAAACACGCATACAATTTTAAAAACCTCATGTATTTACTGCAGAGTGTATCCCTGGTCTTTTGGGGTTCCCGAACTGGCATAACAGTTTCACTCTGAATAAGACCATTAGTAATTTATAAACATCTCCCAGTGACAATAAACACTTGTAGCCACAGAAAACAACCCAAAACCTACCCAATCCCCCTTAAGGAAAATAGGACATCATTCTCATTGATTTCTTCTAGCTGACATTTTGGACATGCAGAAATCCTTTTGGGGGCCCAAAGAAAATTGGAAAAATGTTTAATTAATCAAGCAATTTTTCTGGTCCAGCCTTTGAATGTTGAGAAAATAATAAAAGTCCTGTTTAGAACAGTCTAAAACGCTGGACCAATTAAGATTTGTAGCTTTCTTCAAAGCTCTCTTGGGAACATGTCGTGATGAGAAATAGCAATTGAAGCAGTTGAGGCAAGAACAAGCAGAATTCTGGAACATGCAAGATACTGAAACAGGTGTCAATGTCTCAGCATGCTGGAAGGAGGATTCTGTCAGGTTTGGTCCAGCATCTCCAGTATTCACTTATTTTGTTCTGCAAACATATAATTTCTCACAAGGATTATACAGTTCTAAAAGTATAAATGTAAGAGATGTTCAGAATGAAATTAAACTGTAAAGCAATTTTATCAATGCCAATTAAAAGAATGGTATAATAAATATTGAAAATATTATAGCCAAGGATTTATTGGCCATGTATTGCTGAAGTTCTGGCTGGAGACATTTTTTATGTCTCAGTCAGTTTTAGATTTTTTTCCCATGTGAAGGGATTATCAATTTATATTATTGTTTTGTTTGGTCTTCTTGATGTCTCTCTTCTTGTGTGTGACTGAAGTCTTCAGGTGACCTTCCTCTGTGAAATCTGATTTTTATTAATTTTGAAGGAACACATACTTTCTCTTCTCCTGTGTGAACATATGCAAAACCTCTTCCCCAGTGTGCAACACATTCCCTACTGTCCATTGTGAAGTTGGGGTATCTTTGAAATATATAGGCTGAAATAATTCAGCAGTTTTTTTTTTCTATAATCCAATGTCTTTGTGCAGCTGTTGTTTGTTGTTCATTAACATTTAAGAAATTTAAGGTCAATAAAGCATTATGTAATCTATCTCTGTGGTATTTTAATCCACCTCTCTGTTAAGCATGCCCCTTAAAGTACGATTCAATTTTTCAATGACTGCTTGACCGGCAGGATTGTGAGGTATACCTGTTACATGTTTTATCTTATAATATGTAAAAAAAAATATTTCCATTTTATTAGAGACATATGCTGTAGCATTATCAGTCTTAATTTGTGTAGGCATAACCATAACTTCCATAATTTCTAATAAATATG
Source organism: Meriones psammophilus (assembly GCA_036365155.1). NCBI lineage: Eukaryota > Metazoa > Chordata > Mammalia > Rodentia > Muridae > Meriones > Meriones psammophilus. The sequence goes on from JAEOAE010003153.1 coordinate 182,864, forward strand.
TAATAAATGAATCAGCCTTCTCAGAACTTATGGCTTTTGCTCATTGGAACCCTGAATGTGTGTCTATAGTATGGTGCACATATTTCAATTTACCAAACTCTATAAAATAAAATACGTGATTTGCCAAATTTCATTTCTTTGGTTACATTAGGGCTACTTCCTGCAGTTAGTGGAGTTTAGTCATATAATGAACAAGTGGGACATTTTCACACAATTTCTTTGGCTTGTTGCCAAGTGATAGAAAACTCTCTTTTGAAACCTTTGCAGTTAACATGGTGTTTTAATGAAATTCTGAGGCCTCTAACACACTTCCTATCAATAGGTGATCAATTTCATCATTGTCTTGTGCTAGAGGGCCTTGTGGACCTATATCAGATCTGATCTATGTTATATACAGTGGATTATTACTATTTCAGATTACTCATTGTAATTGAAGAAACAGTGAAGTTAAGTCCAAATAATCCTGAATTAGATCAGCAGTTTCTATATGCAAAAAAACTCTTTCTGCATATTGAGAGTCAGTGGCTATATTAAGAGATTCTTGAAAATATGATAACACCAAAAGAATTGTATATAATTTTGATTTTTGAACTGAATCATAAGGATTCAGTTTTTAAGGTTTTATTTTGTTTGTGTGCCAAAAATATCCATTCTAAGACAGCCCTCCCTCTGCATAAGAATTCCTGTGGGAGAATGAGTGGAAAGCAAGATAATCAAAATACAGGCCCTTTTTGGATCAATATGGTCTATATATGCATCTTGTAATTTCCTTTCTGCCAGAGCCAATTCACTTTCATCTTTAGTTGATAATGTTCTTGGACTTTTAAAATCCTTATCATCCTGTAAATTTTGAAATAAGTTATTTAGCTCTTGAGTAATTAAACCAAATGTAGGCTATAGCCAGTTAATATCTCACAGCAATTTTTGAAAATCATTGAGAGTTTTTAATTGGGTTCTTCTAATTTGTACTTTTTGTGGTTGAGTTTTCTATAGACCTATTTTGTATCCTAGGTAATTAATAGAATCTCCTCTTTGTACTAAACCCCAACAAGGCAAAGTTCTATTTATTTCATCAAAAATATTTTCTAATGTTTTTCTATCTGAATCAGCTAATAAGATATCATCCATATAGTGGTAAATTATGGATTGAGGAAACTGCTTATGAATTATCTCTAACAGCTGTTGTACAAAATATGGGCACAAAGTAGGACTGTTCAACATCCCCTGTGGTAAGACCCTCGAGTGATATCTCTTTATTGGACAGCTATATTAAAAGTGGGTGCTGAGAAAGCAAACCTTTCCCTATCATGTTCATGTAAAGAAATTGTGAAAAAGCAATCCTTTAAATCAATCACTATAATAGGCCATTGTTTAGGTAACAAGGAAGGCAATGGGATTACGGATTGTAATGACCCCATTGGCTGAATAATTTTGTTAATGACTCTGAGATCTGTTAACATCCTCCATTGGCCAGATTTCTTTTTGATGACAAATACCGGAGAATTCCAAGGGCTGTTGGACTCCTCTCTATGTTGAGCCTTCAGCTGTTCCAGGACTAACTGTTCTAGTGCCAGTAATTTTTCTTTACTCATAGACCATTGTTCAATCCAAATAGGTTGGTCAGCCAACCACCTTGGTAAGGTTGTGGGGGTTTTATTAGCAGTGGTTTCCCAACATGAAGTTGAAAAGACAGCCACTGTATTTTGTTTATGGACAGTATGGGCAGCCTGTAACTGTTTTTGATGGCATTTAAAAATAATTTTAACTTGTTTATCAGGAGTATCACCTGTTTTGCTTCTGAAATTGTGGGTTGTTAATCTGGGTCTCCCATTGTTGTAACAGATCTCTCCTCCATAAGTTTATGGCTATCTCAGCCACATACGGTCTTAGTTTTCTAATTTGACCTTCAGTTCCTGTACATTTAAGCCATCTAACACTTTGTTTCACTTTAGATAAAGTTTCAACTCTTTGGAATTGAATATCTACCTCAGGTCTAGCATTTCCACAGGGTGCCATTCAGCCTCATGGTAATCCTGTGGGTGATCATCTTCTGCTGGTCTCTGTTGTACACTGACTAAATGAGCTAACATTTGTTTTCTAACCACCTTTGTTTGGCTTTCTTTACTATTATCTTTTGCCTCTGCCTGAGCATTTTCTTTACTTAGTATTCTAAACTCTTCTTTTAAGGTTGGTACCTATATTTCACACCTATCTCTCTGTTGTTTGTTTTGTTCAATAATCTCTTGAATGTCTTGTTTTATGCCTTGCTCCTAACGTTTATTTTTTTTTATATTGTTCTAGTTGTTCTTTGTGTTTTCCAGTATCTTTTCTAAATCCTCTGCCCTTTTTTTCCTGTTGTTTATCATGTTCTGTATGTAAGTTTTTGTATCTCTTGTTTTATGTCCTGTTTTCAACCTTCATTTTTTCTTTATATTGTTCTACTTGTTTTTTCTATTGTTCCAGTATCTTTTCTAAAGCCTTTGCCTTTGAGAACACATAAAAGGCTAAATCAATTATTAAAGTTAAATTGAGGAATATGAATGTAACCATAGTCATAATTTCTAAACTTTCCTTTATTTCTGTCTTAAAACCATAGAAGAGATTATCAGCCAAGCTCTGAGAAGTCTGTTTTAATGTTTCTCTCATCCTGTTAGAATGTAGTGGCAGCAAGTTTTGTTCAGTCTCAGTTCTGCCCAAAGTAGTCTGTCTTTTGTTCTGAGGCTTATTTAAGAGTCTCTTTTAAAGAGCCAGTAATTTATCTGGGAGTTTTTAGGTTTAAAGTTTGGGTTGTATCGCTGAGAGCTTATTCCTCTTCCCCACCAAATTATATTAAAGTAAGATTTAAAGGGTGTGGATACTTAGATGAGTTAGGTGCCATTTGTTGTAGGTTATTAATATTTACTATTGATAAAACTTTTAGTTAAGGAGTGGTTATTCCTAAACAGCTGTATAACCAAATCATCACAGAGAGACTAGGATTTATTTAATTAACCTAGAGTACAATGCTGGCCAACAATTACTCCATCCTAAACCTCTAAGCCCGAACAGTTTCCTACCATTCAGATTCACCCATCATACTTGCTTTTAGTGATATCTTAGTTTGAGTACATTTCCACATGTGGTTCCAAGACCTCTCCTGCAGATTCTCCTCTTCTCCTCTCCTGCCTCCTTCCTCTTCCTCCTACTCTGGAACAGGATGTCTCACCCTATCCTCTCTATTGCTCATTATTTGGCTGGTTGTTTTAACTGACAATATAGAGAACAAATGGTGGCATGTTTATGCAAACATGACACAGGTGATGCTTATAAAAGTATCACAATGCAGTATCTGGATTGAAACCAGACAATGGAGGAGAGAAATCAGCATTTGAATGAACAAGGTTAAATTGTATACATTACAAATAAAAGAATATTATTCCAATATAATCTCTTGTATCATATTAGAACAACATGGTATAAAACTAGACCTCACTAATAACAAAAAATAGTAATCGTCCTACATAAAAATGGAAACTGAACACTACCCAATGACAGCTGGATTATGGAAGAAATAAACTAATTAGACTTTCTAGAATTTAACGAAAATGAAGGCACAACTTACCCAAACTAATGAGACATAATGAAAGTAATTCTAAGAGGAAAGTTCATAGAACTAAGTGCCTTCATAAAGAAATCTGAGGCATCTCAAATCACCATAACAACACACATGAAAGACCTAGTCAAAATGAAGCAGACATATACAAGAGGAGTAGATGGCTAGAAATAATCAAACTTAAGGCAGAAATCAATAAATTAGAAAGAAAGAAAACAATTCAAAGAATAAACAAAATCAAGAGCTGGTTCTTGGAGAAAATGATAAAGATAGACAAACCTTTAGCTTAACTAACTAAAACACAGGGAGACACTATACAAATCAGCAAAATCAGAAAATAAAAGGTGGTATAATTACAGACACTGAGGAATTTCAAAGAATCATTAGGTTTTATCTTAAAAGTCTATATGCCACAAAATTTGAAAATCTAAATGAAATGGAATATTTCTTGCAAGATTACACTTATCAAAGTTGAATCTGGAACAGGTAACTAAATTAATAGACCTACATGCCCTTTTGAAGCATTCATCAAAAGTCTCCCTGCCAAACAAAGACCAGGGCTTGATAGTTTCGGCACAGAATTCTACTAGAACTTCAAAGAAGAGGTAATGCCAATACTCTTCAAACTATTTCACAAAACAGAAAAAGAAGGAACATTACCAAACTCTTTCTATGAAGCCACATTCACCTTGATATCTAAACCTCACAAAAGCTAACTAAAAGGCAGAAATACACTATGAAAGATTATTTCAGACCAATCTCTCTTATGAATACTGAAACAAAAATACTCAATAAAATACTTGCAAAATGAATCCAAGAAAACATCAAAAATCTCATCTACCATGACCAAGTGGCTTCATCCTAGGCATGCAGGGGAGATACAATGTATATAAAACCATCATTGTAATCCACCACATAAACAAACTGTAAAAGAAAAACCACATGATAATCTCAATAGATGCTGAAAAGCATTTAATAAAATCTAAGCTCAATTAATGTTTAAAGTCTTGGAGATATCAGAGATAAAAGGCACATGACTAAACACAGTAAAGATATACAACAAGCCTATAGTAAACATCAAACTAAATGGAAAGCAATTTAAATCAGCCCCACTGAAATCAGAGACAAGTCAAATTTGGTCACTCTCTCCTTTCTCTTCAACATAGTACTGGAAGTTCTAGCTAGAGCAGTAAAACAGCTAAAGGAAATCAAGGGGATACAAAGCAGAAAGGAAGAAGTCAAAGTATTACTATTCACAGATGATATGATAGTATACATGAGTGACCCTAAAAATTCTACCAGAGAACTACTACAGCTGATAAACACCTTCAGCAAAGTGGCTGGATACAAAGTTACTAAAAAAAATCTGAAACCCTCTTGTATATAAAAGACAAAAGGGCTGAGAAAGAAATTAGGAAAAACAACAACAACCTTGCAATAGCCACAAATAACATAAAGTGCTCTAGTGTGACTCTAACCAAGCAAGTGAAAAATCTGTATAAAAAACTTCAAGTCTTTGAAGAAAGAAATTGAAGAAGGTATCATAAGATGGAACGATCTCCCATACTCATGGATCAGTAGGAATAACAGCAAAATGGCCATCCTACCAAAAGAAATGTAGAGATTCAATGCAATTTCCATCAAACTACCAACACAATTTTTTGCAAACCTTGAAAGAACAATTCTCAACATCACATAAAAACACACACACACAAAGCCAGAATAGTTAAAAGAATCCAGTACAATTAAATACTTCTTGATGTATCTCCATCCTGGATCTCAAGCTGTACTAACTACAGAGAAACAGTAAAAATGGTTTGGTACTGGCATAGAAACATACAGGTGGATCAGTGGAATTGAATCAAAGACCCAGAAATAAACCCACACACCTACAACGCCTGATTTTTGACAAAGAAGCCAAAACCATTCAATAGAAAAAAGAACCTCTTCAACCAATGGTTCTTGTCTAACTGGATGTCCACATATAGAAAGATACAAATAGATCCATACTTATCACCCTGCACAAAAGTGAAGTCTTTGTTGATCAAATACCTCAACATAAAACTAACACTCTTAATCTGTTATTTTAAAAAGTGAGGAAGAGCTTGAACACATTGGCACAGGAGACAACTTCCTGAACAGAACACCAGCAGCACAGGCTCTAAGATCAAATATCAATAAATGGGACCTCACGAAACTGAAAAGCATCTCTAAAGCAAAGGACACTGTAAGCAGAACCAAATAATTGTTTACAGACTGGGAAAGGATCTTCACCAACTGTACATCTGACAGAAGGCTAATATCCAGAATATATAAATAACCCAACAAATAAAAAAATCCAATTTAAAATAGGGTTCAGAGCTAAACAGAAATTCTCAACAGAGGAATATTGAATGGTGTAGAAACAATTAAAAATGCTCAATTTCCTTAAAAATCTGAGAAATGAAAATCAAAATGACTCTGAGATTGCACCCATCAGAATGGCTAAGATAAAAAACTCAAGAGACAACACATGCTGGAGAGGATGTGCAGAAAGGAGAATCCTCCTCCATTGCTGGTGAGAATCTAAACTTGTACAGCTTCTTCAGAAATCAGTCTGGTGCTTTCTCAGAAAACTGGGAATACTGCTACCCAAAGACTCGGCTAAACAACTCCTAGGCATATATCAGAAAGATGCTCAACCATACAACAAGGGCATGTGCTTAAATATGACAATAACAGCTTTATTCATAATAGCCAGAATCTGGAATCAAACTAGATGTCCCTCAATGGGGGAATGGATACAGAAATTGTGGTAGATTTACACAAGGAAATAATACTGAGGTATTAAAAACAAGAAAATCATGAATTTTGCAGACAAATGGATGGAACTAAAAAAGATCACCCTGAGTGATGTATCCCAGAAGCAGAAATACATGTATGGTATATATTCTCACCTATAAGTGGACATTACCCATATAATATAGATTGGACATACTAAAATCTACAGACTTTTAAAAGCTAAAGTACAAGGAGAAACATAGGGTAGATGCTTAATTCTCCTTCAGGAAAAAAAAAAAAAAAACAGGATAGACACCAGAACCCATAGAATAGAGAGAGAATAGGATAAAAGCTTTCCACGATGTACACTAAGTGACTCCACTCAACAGGTGACTGAAGCAGATGCAGACACCCACCACAAAATTTGTTATAGAGCACAAAATGTCTTATTGAAGAAATGGGAGAGAGAAGGACCTAAAGGGGTTAGAAGTCACACAAGGACACCATCATGCCAAAAAATCTGGGTCCAAGGGCCCTGCAGAGACTGATGCATCAACCAAAGAACATGAGAGAACTTAGAACCCCTGCTCAGATGTAGCCCATAGAGAGCTCAGTCTCCATATGGGATTCCTAGTAAGGGGAGAAGAGACAGTCTCTGAACTTGGTTGCCTGCTTCTTGATCACATCTCCCTGGTGGGGCCACCTAGACAGCCTACAGATGAATAGGATACAGGGAGTCTTAATGGAACCTGATGAGCTAGGGTCTGATAGGACATTTCCTATCAGAGGACTACAGGAGAAGGATAGGGGAGGAGGAGGAAGGGGTAGTGGGACATAGAGTAGATAAGGGAGTGGGCTACAATTGGGATACAAGGTGAATAAATTGTAAAAATTAATGGTAAACATGGGTGACAGAATGAAGCATAAATAAGACACAATTTACTGAGAAACACACAAAAAATACTCACCATCTTTAATCATACATCTAGCTAGAAAAAAATAACTTAGGCAACCAATACCTCAAATGACAAATAATGTATGTTTAGTGTCCTTCTTGGCACTATAGTAAAAGAGAATGTGATAGGATGCATACAATATCATTGGAAATGTTTCTTCTTGGACTGAACATGGAGTGACTTGTAGGAGTTGAGATGTTGATTTACTTTCTCCCCACAGATGAGCAGGAATGTATCCCTTGCTGAATTCAAGAGTACCCAAACCTTGAGAGAAACCAGTGCCTGTCCATGGCAGTGACCTTCCTGTCCTTTGAGGATCCTCTGGGCTTGGCCCTGGCCTGCATGGCTCTGTGCTTATCTGTCAGCACAGCTATAGTTTTGGGGAACTTTCTCAAGCACCATGACTCACCCATCATTAAGTTCAATAACTGGACTATAATAAAATACATTAGTGTCTTCAAATGAAATTATTTATCCCTACTTTTAGTAAGTTTATATAAAATGTATATCTAACCATAACTATAAGAGCCCTTCATTTAAGCAATGTTATATAGATACACTCTATTTAAGAACAGAAACTACTTCTGAAAACATATTTAATAAGTTATACATGTTACTTTTTAATTTCTGGACGATATAAGTATTCAAATTTTAATTACATAATAGTAATTTAAGTAAATAATACAGGTATTATACATTTTTCTCTTAGTATTTTATTTTTCTGGAGGAAACAGGAATTAGGTTGACAGTTGACATCTTCTGTTGGACAGGCAAAAACCTGGACCTCTGGCAAAGGGAGTTTGCAAAATTGTACATCCACAGCGGAAATCAGTGTTCAGAATTCTCAAAATTATGAAAATAAATCTACTATATGAACCGCTTGTAACTTTCCTTGACATATTCACAATGGACTCAACATACTCCTTCAAAAATATTTTCTCAACCATACTCATTGCTATTCTGTTCACAATAGGTACAAAATGAGAACACCTAAATATCCTTCAACTGACATAGAAAAGTGAAATGTTATGCACATAAGTAGATAGACATATAAATGACGATGTTGATTTAGGTAACTCAAATCTAGAACACAGATTTCACATGTCCTATCTACTCTGAAGCATATAGCTCTAGATCTTTAGTTGTGAGTATTCACCCTACTGTGAAAGTAAAGAAAGAGTGTGGCAAAAGACTGGGGACCAGCCCCAGCAGTTGATAGTATCCAGAGAGGAGGCAAGGATAAGGTGGAGCAGAAATGAGTCAGACATGGTTGTCCAAGGAAACTGAGAGTCTTGACTGACTGGCAGTCAGAGTACTTCTTTATTTAGACAGATTTCAATAATAAAAGATAGATTCACGTTGTTCTAAAACATAGATTATATCATTTTTGTCTCCAGACAGGTGTTTTAACTGTTTCTTGGTCATAAATTTAGTCATCATTGATAAACCTTCTCTTTTTACTATCATTTTTCTTCATCAATGCCATAACCTGACATTTTTGAGAATCTGGAGGCATATTTGCCACAGCCTGAAAGCCCATTCTCAGGTTGGACACATTCTCAGATTCAAAGGCAATAGATAGAAAATCTTCAAGCCAGCCTGGGCATATTGCTTTGTCCCAAGAAGTATATTATCATATTTTAATGGACAGCCTCATGAAAAACAATTTATGCCAAAGCAGCAACAGTTGTTATTAAATTCCTGGCATAATGCATTGTCTATAACTCATATCTTTGTAGAATTTACTTATGTACTAAATCTAAATATTCTTTCATTATTTTGGTCATACAACACCACAGTGATACTGTGAAAGCTGATATTTCTAGGAAAAGGAGGTCCTAATACCTCATTTTAAAAATCATTTATAGAAAACATTCTTTGTCCATCATTATAGATCCTAGTGTAAGGTGAACATGTCTCCAGCCATTCATTTACATCTTTATCTAATCATTGAGGGCATCCTGTATGTAACTCCTAATCTTATATGCCAAGTATTCATCTGAGGATACAGCAGTACAAGGTATTTAATCTCAAATACTATCAACTCTCCTAGCTCTAGAAACTTTGTTTGCCTTTTTAAGAGTATGTTGTTCTGATTATTTTCTTCTTGGGGAAGCACGGGGGTAGATTGTGCAAGACTATCTTGGAACTGAAGCCTCATAAGGAGTTTTCTGCCATTTTTATGTGAGTTACAACTTCCATGAGAAAGACATTCATGTAGGGCCAGATAATTGATATTTCCCCTAAAAATTAGAGGGGCAGAATGCTCAGGATTTTTCTGGAGAAGCTTAGAAGCAGTACTCCAAGGTGAGGGCATAAATGATTCATTAAAAAATTTCCCATTGCTCCAATGTCCCCAGGTTGTACATGTATTGAAAACCCTCTAAGCATGTAGCAAGTGGAGATCAAGACCAAGCCTGAAAGATAGCATGAAGGCTACTGTAACATGCAACTCAGCTGTGCTGGATCTTTGTCAAAAAGCTATGTGACTTCAAGACTTTAACTGTATATAAACTTTGGTGAGATTTTGATCCATTTGGAGGTGACTTTTGACTGAAAATAAGCATCAATTTCCATGTTTCTACATATAGGCATCTAGTTTGGTCAGCACCATTTGTGAATATTTTATCTGTTTTTCCACTGTGTATTTCTATTTTTGTTATAGTACTAGTGCTTTTACATAATCAAATATTACTCAGACATTTAAAAAATCAAATCATGAAATGTGAAGGTAAATACAGCTTTGCAGGTAACTGAGATTGAGAGAACCTAGACCCCCAAATAAAAATATGGTATGTATTTGCTTTTACATATATATTAGTTGCAAGATGTATGATATGCAAGCAACTGAACATAATACTGCAGGGCATACATACAGATTAAGAACTGGAGCTTAGGGGAGGCAGAGATTTCTCCATAGGAAAGGGAAATAAAATACTTGGTACAAGTGGAAGGTGGGCCAAAAAGATAGAATTGAAGGGGATTGGGAAAGGAAGAGGGCAATGAAAAGGTAACATGAGGAAAGACAGGTAAATTTAAGGGTCATTTGTTTGGTACAGTGGAAACCTAATGCAATGGAAACTTTCTAAAATACATACATGTAAGAAGCCAATATAAATGAAATCACCACATAACAGGAAAGTCCCAACTGGAAATCTTTTGTCACTAAATGAAGCATCCAGTACTGGTAAAAGGTTATATTTTATTGAGGTATTGGCGAAAGTAGTGTGATTGTAATGCCAAAACAAAACAGGCTTTTGTCAAGACTATAGGTTGTTCTCCACAAAATGACTGCAATGCCCTATTGTTTGAGACAACACAAATCATTGAACATACATAAATCATGCCTATATAGGACCTTCACACTTACATATTAGCAACTTTGATACAGGGAATACTCTGCATACTACAAAGGGAGAAATATAAATGCTAACCCAGGTACCAAACCTTTGAACTATAACAGTGTCCTGTAAGACATATTAATGCAACAGTTGTAGGAGTAAATAACCAATCTATAGTTTGACTCAAGGCCCATTTCACATGATGGAATCCACACCTGACACTGGTTTATTGAACAAGAAAAAGAAATTACATAGCCCAGGGTTCTAGAAAAAAAAATATACTACGTTCTACTAAAAGAAATAGAATGACCATTGACACCATTCTGCTATACTCATAGACCAGGGTCTTGTTCTTCCATCATCAAAGAAGCTTCCTCCTGCAGCTGATGGAAACAAATTCAGAGACCCGTAGAGAAAATAGATATTCGGTGAGAGACCTCAGAAGACTCAAGTAGAAATGGAAATTTTCCATCAAATTCATGCCCTCCACAGACATTTGTAATTCAGCCAGAAGACTAACAGAGAGAAAGGATAGAGGATACGAAAGAAGAAAGCACTATAAATTAAGATGACTGAAGCATATATAAATTGTGAGATATTGAGGCAGCATGCACTAGGCCTTTTAATATTCTGCACCAGATGTGGTTATAAAGCTGAAATGAGAAGTGCACACCTGGGTTTGTCCCAAACTTTATCTCTAATTGTTAAGCACTTGCAAATGTAAGTGTAGTTATCTCCAAGGGACACTCATTTTATCCAAGGGACTTCTCTTAATTGTACATTTAAAAGTACATTCCAAAAGTTAGATGGCCAAAAAATTCACGCACTGGCACATTTGGATTTTGATATCCTATAATTCTCGCATGCATTTTTAAAATTTTAATATAGTTCTCATTTTAATTTGCTGAAGTTTTTTTGTTCATTTTTAAACTTTTATTAATTTCACTTTATTCACTTTATATCCCCCCATAAACTCCTCCCTCCTCCCCTCCTAATCCCACTTTCCCTCCTCCTTCTTCACACATGCCTCTCCCCAAGTCCACTGATAGGGGAAGTATTCCTCCCCTATCATATTCTTGCCTACCTTATCAGGTCTCAACAGTAATGGCTGCACCTTTTTCCTCTGTGTCCTGGAAAGGCTGCACCTCCCAGGAGTAGGTGATCCTACTCTTGAGCCATCCACTGAGTTCATGTCAAAGACAGCTCCTGTTACCCTTATTAGGGAACTCATAAGGAGACAGATACTTATGGGCTACATCTGAGCAGGGGTTCTAGGTGTTCTTTATGCATGATCCTTGTTTGGAACAGGACCCCCTGTGCCCATATTTTTGGTTCAGTTGGCCTTCTTGTGGTGTGCCTTTCCCATCCAGGTCTTTCTATCTCCTGAATCTTTCTTTTGAGTCCATGCTCTATGCTCAACGTTTGGCTATGAATCTAACCATCTGTTTCAATACCTTGCTATGTATATTATTTCAGAGGCCCTCTCTGGTAGGTTCCTGCCCTGTTCTCTGTCTTCTCCCATTAACAATGTCTATCCCATTTGCCCTTCTGAATGAAGATTAAACACCTTCCCTAGGATCCTCCCTGTTGTTTAGCTCAATTAGAACTGTAGATTTTAGTATTTTTAATCCTGTATTATACAACTAATATCCACTAATAAGTGAGTATATACCATGAGTGTCTTTCTGCTTCTGGATACCTCACTCAGGATGATCTTTTCTAGTTGCCTCCATTCGCCTGCTGATTTCCTTGTTTTTAATTGCTGAGTAGAATTGCATTGTGTAAATGTACTACAAATTCTGTATCCATTCCTCAGCTGTGGTACATCTAGGTTGTTTTCAGATTCTGGCTATTATAAAAAAAATGCTATTATGAGTATAGTTGAGCAAATGTCCTTGTATGGTTGATAATATACTGAATATATGTCCAGGGGTGGTATAACTAAATGTTGAAGTAATACTATTCATAAATTTCTGAGAAAGCACCAGATTTCCAAAGTGGCTGTACAAGTTTACATTCCCATCAGCAATGTAGGAGTGTTCCCTTTTCTCCACATCCAGTCCAGCTTGTGTTGTAGATGATGTAATAATACACATGAATGACCTTAAATATTCAAACAGGGAATTCCCACAGCTGATAAACACCTTCAGCAAAGTGGCTGGATACAAAATTAAATTTGAAAAAAAAATCTGAAGCCCTCCTGTATACAAAAGAGAAAGAGGCTCAGAAAGAAATTAGGGAAACAACACCCCTTCACAATTGCCACAAATAACATAAAGTACCTTCGTGTGACTCTAATCAAGCAAATGAAAGACTTGTATGAAAAAAAAAAACCTTCAAGGAAGACATCAGAAGATGGAAAGTTCTCCCATGCTCTAAGACTGGTCGGATTAACATAGTAAAAATGGCCACTCTACCAAAAGAAATCTACAGACTCAATGCAATTCCAATCAAAATACCAACACAACTCTATACAGACCTTGAAAGAAAAATTCTCAGTTTCATATGGAAAAAAAAAAAAAAATGCAGAATTGATAAAAACATGCCTGTACAATAAAAGATTTTCTGGAGGTATCTTCATCCCACACCTCAAGTAGTATAGAGTAACAGTAATAAAAAATGACATGGTACTGGCACCTGTACTTTAAATCTTAAAGGGGTGTGCATCTACTCATTAATAATTTTTTATTAAATCATATCAATAAGTTGAGTGGGAAAAACAAGTATAGGGGAATCACCTGCTGTCTCAGTTTCAGACCCAGCTTGAGGGTGCTCAGATAGCCAACGCTGCCTTGGGCTATTGTTTCTGCTCATCAACCTTAAAGCATCCCTGGCTTTTCTATTGTTCTCTAAGATTTTTTTACATCAGAGTCATAAGCAAAAACATCTTCCCCAACCTTGTCAAACAATCTTTTTTCAAATTCTTTCTAATTATAATGGTCATTGCTAAAAACCTACAACCTACAGTGGTTAATTCATTAATTTGCTCCAGCTTGATCTGCAAAAAGATATCAAGCATTGTTATAATAAATGCCAGTGATATTGCCCAGTGAGGGGGCTAGAAGCATCCTTAGAGTTTTCATACAACTCATGTTATAAGGAATATGGGTATCATAATGGCATCAAACAGAGATATGTTCCACAACAGCACAAAGTCCTCAGTATAAGCAGTGCTTGGGGTTATGCTTCTCCAAGACAAACTCATCATGACTATGCTAACAGGCGAGCCAAATTACATGAGTGCTAAAGATGTTTTGCTGTTGCTCCTGCATGGCTTTCAGCAGGACCAGGTAGCCAAAATAGTTTGCCTATATATGAAGAAGGGGGGAATGAGGTTAGCCCAGGCCTTGGGAAGAATTCAGGGTATTGGGTGTGCTATGCCAGCCTGGAGGACCATATAACATGGAAGGACTGAGGGATTGCTAAGAGAAAATTAGCAGCTATGTGTGTTTTGATATGTTAAATATGAACCTCTGCCATTTGTTCCAGGTATGAAACCTACATCTATGGAAATATAAACTTCAGAGAGAGCAGTATGGTCTCCATTAGGTAATGATTTAAAAAAATGAGCTGACAAGGAAGAAAGGTGACAAAGACAAAGATATATCTTTCTTTATATCTTTTTTTCTATTCTTTGAGGGAGGGTGGGTACCCAGACTGGACTCAAATTTTTGCTGTCAAGTTTTGTTCTCCTAATTCATTTTATTTTTTCAAAACTTATTCATTATATATCCCTATTAAAGGTTACTCCCTCAACTCCTACTGGTCCCACCCTCCCTCCATCTTCCCCCTATCCGCTTCCCCTAGTCCATTCAGAATAGGAGTTCCCCTCCTCTCCCATCCATCCACACATTATCTGAACACTACTCAGCTATTAAAATCAGGAAAATAAAATTTCTGCTCTTATTACTTCTGCATAGGCCACTGTGCTCACCTCAGAAGATTTCATACTATGAAGCTTGCCTGAAAGCTTACTGTGAAATAAACAATAGGTATAACTCATTTTAGAGAGTCCCATCCCCAAGACACTGTTTGATTTACCATCTCACATCCAGAAACATGTGAAATGTGAAATGCTATGAAATGTGAAACATTTTTTTCGCAAGCATTTCAGAGAACGTGGTTCTCTTGCTGCCTGGAGGCTGTTTTCCACCAGCCCAGGAAGGAAGGAGGCCCAGAAGATGAGGTATAAAGCTTGGAAGACACCCAAGCATAACAGTGATCTGAACACTCGGGGAAACACCTCAGAAAGTAAGTTCAACTTTAATTCTAGGAAACAGGGTATGTACCCCTTGGGGAGTGACTGGGATGCTCTAAGGATAGGTGTAGATAATTGTTTAAAACAGGGCACTTCCAGGATGTTTCTTTTGCATTAAACAGCACATTCCTATCATGTGAACAAGAACATGGAACCTAATTATCCTATATTTGAAGGGAGAAGAGTTATCAGGGATCTGTGTCAAAGGCCATGTATCAAATTTGGTTGCTGGCATCTATGTCTAAAGTCACTCTCCAGATGAAGTCAGGCAGAGAAAACTCACCCTTGCCATGGTTATACAACTAGGCCAGCAGCAGGGTCATACATGGAAGAAAAAGCCTCCTCCCTCACATTTCCAAATTATATCTGGGTTGTAATGGTTTTCAATAGAACCCCTGGAACAATACAATAGGTATGTGTACACAAAGAAATTTCTACAGGCTGCCACTGTTGTGTTACTCTCAGAGAACTTCTTGGCTTGTGTTAGTTCGCCATTCCCTACATATTCATCCACTGGACTGAAAGTTTCTTGTGTAAAGTGAGGCAATTGAAAACAGTAGATGTTGAGAATCAGGTTTATCAATAAGTCTTTCCTAAACACATTATACAATACTTTTGCATATAATTGATATTTACCATTCATTGTATTCTTTTAAAAAATAAGTTTATTTACTTTACATTCCAATCATAGTCCCCCTCCCTTCTCTCCCTCAGCACTACCCTCCATTCCTATTGCCCCTATTCCCTTTCCCCTCCAAAAAAGGGAGGTCATTTCCATTGAGCTAGTTTTTCAGTTCTCTTGGATCTCAGTGGACCAAAGAACACAAAGGTCTTTCCACATTGCTTATAGTCACAGAATTCATCTCCAGTAAGGAAATTTTGATGATGATAATGACTCTAGATTTGTGCAAGGCCTCACCATTTTATCACATTCATAAGTTCTCTCCAGTATGAATCCTTTCATGATGATGAAAATTATACAAATGTGGAATGGTTTCACCATGTTAAAAGCACTCGTAGGCTTTTTGTCCATTAGGATTTCTTTCATGAGTTTGAAGATGATTCTGAAGTGCAAAAGTTTATTCACATTGATTGCAGTCAGACAGCTTCTTTCCAGTATGTGTTCTTTTATGTATTAAGAGAAGTTATGTGCAAAGGCTTTACCACATAGTTATATTCATATGGTTTCCCTCCACAATGTGTTGTCTTAGGAGATGACTGTTACATGCAAAGGCTTTATCACACTAATTACACTCACCAGTCTTCTCTCCACGGTGTTTTTTTTCATGTTTTTGGTGACTACTCTCCAGTATGTGTTCTTTCATGGCTTATGAGATTTCTGTTTTGTGCATAGGCTTTACTACACTGGTTACATTCATAAGGTTTCTCTCCTGTGTGTATTCTTTTATGGTTTATGAGATGACTGTTTTGCGCAAAGACTTTACTAAACTGGTTACATTCATAAGGTTTCTCTTCAGTGTGTGTTCTTTTATGTCTTATGAGAGCACTGTTTTGTGCAAAGGCTTTACCACACTGGTTACATTCATGAGGTTTCTCTCCACTGTGTGTTCTTTTATGTCTTATGAGAGCACTGTTTTGTGCAAAGGCTTTACCACACTGCTTACATTCATAAGGTTTCTCTCCAGTGTGTGTTCTTTCGTGGCTTAAGAGTATACTGTTTTTTGCAAAGGCTTTACCACACTCATTACATTCATAAGGTTTCTCTCCAGTGTGTGTTCTTTTATGGCTTATGAGAGTACTGTTTTGTGCAAAGGTTTTACCACACTGGTTACATTCATAAGGTTTCTCTCCAGTGTGTGTTCTTTTATGCCGTATGAGATCACTGTTTTATGCAAAGGCTTTACCACACTGTTTACATTCATAAAGTTTCTCTCCAGTATATGTTCTTTTATGCCGCGTGAGATGACTCTTTTCTGCAAAGGCTTTACCACACTCATTACATTCATAACATTTCTCTCCAGTGTGTGTTCTTTTATGCCGTATGAGATCACTGTTTTCTGCAAAGGCTTTACCACACTGTTTACATTCATAAAGTTTCTCTCCAGTATGTGTTCTTTTATGCCGCGTGAGATGACTGTTTTTTGCAAAGGCTTTACCACATTGATTACATTTAAAAGACTTCTCTCCTGTGTGTATTCTTTTATGCCACATGAGAACAGTGGTATAGGGGAAGGCTTTACCACATAAAGTGCATTTAAAGGGTTTCTCTCCAGTATGACTACTTTCATGCCTGCAAAGATAATTGGCACATGGGAAATATTTACCCCAGTCATTTCATTACACTAATAAATATATTTATCTAAATGAATTAATTTTAAAATTCAGTCTAATGGTAAAGAAGAATAAAATTTTAAAGTTTTATCACTTTATTTACATTCATGGTATTCCCCTTCATTATGGGTATTTTTGAAGATTCCTATGATGGTAAGAGAATTTGTTATGTGATTCCATAATTTTTCTGTAAGAGATTTTCTCAAATATATGAAGAGTATTGTAAGAATTCAGAGTTTTAGCACAGCAATCCCATTCGCAAATTTTTGTACTGTATGAATGACACTTCATTTAAGAAGTGAGCATAACAAGCAGAAGAAGTGCCAAATTCCTATTATTCATAGGTATTTTCAGCAGTATGTGTTTGCTGATTAATTCTCAGTGAAGTTTCAAAACCAATTAACAGTAACCATTTATCACATTCACAAAAATCTTCTCAAAGTGGGGACTACTACAAAATCAATTGTTCTTGGAGAAAGATAGGTACAATGCTTCTTTCAGTATCCCTATGCTCATGTGTCTTAGATACATTGTGGCATATGATACAACTATTTAAATTAAAAGATTAATAAAAGATTCCCACATTGAATTAACACTTTTTTTGTTCATCATATATATGTCATATAGGGATTAATGTTTCTCCACAACAATATTCTTGATTCTCATAAGCTGCTCATTTCACTAAACTTTACAGTGTTACTGCATGAATATGAGTAACACTGGTTGTACTATGAAATATTTGCTCATTAGAAGGTTTTGGACACATACTGATCACCTATTCAATGTGTATACCTCTTACAATATCTGAGTAGATAGAATGAGACTAAACAGATTGTTAGTCAAGTCAGTAGCTGTAATATCCATATGATTCAAATGGTATTTTCTGTTACAATGTTATTTTATTTACTTCTATCTTAGGGGAGTGCCTCGTAAACACAAATCAGATACCTGACATTTAAGTTCATGGAATTGTGAGATTTTAATGATCATCATCACACTTAAAGCAGTGCTGTTTTTGCACTGTTGTTTTTTTTTAAAACTTCCAGGACACAGCTAGGGGTGCTGGTACATGTCTTTAATCCCAGTGCTTGTGGAGGCAGAAGCAGGCAGATCTGTGTGATGTTAAGGTCAGGCTGGTCTAACAAGCAAGTCTAAGTCAAGCCACAGCTACACAGAAAAATAACTTTTTCAAAAACAGAAAATAAAAAGCAGCCAACAAAGAAACAGACAAACATACATCCAGGACACATTAAAATTTCTTAAGATTCATATCTGTATCATTGTGCACATAAAGTTACCTTTTATTACTTGTAAAAATTTGAAAATCGTCTTCAATATTGTGGTCATCCCAATTGTAGCCTAAAATATAGTACCAGAAAATATATATTATTGGAAATATATTATTATTAAGGCAAAACTTAAATCACTATCTTCTTGTGACCCTTAGAACCATGCCTGATTTATTCACTTCATTCCTCCTCAGTCTCAATTGGAATTACAGAAGAGAATCAATAACAAAGTAAGAGTTGTCTCCTTATTTTAAAAGTGAAAGAAAATTTGCAGTCTTACCTATAGCAGTGAGGTTTACACAGGTCTCTAGCATCACATCTTTGTAGAGTTGCTTCTGGGAAGGTTCCAGCAAGGCCCACTCTTCTTGGCTGAATTTCACATGCACATCATTGAAGGTCACTGCATTCTAAAATATGCCATGCATTTGTACAACAGAAAAAGTAGCAACAATATAAATTTATACTTCATTGGCAATAGAATCATATAATTCTAGTGCTGCTTCCATTTATTTTCTGACACAGAAGTGCTAGTGTTAGATAGTTGGGTGCTGTGCATCAGATGAACAAGGGGAGAAGAAAAAGCTTAAAGGTTAGATTGTAAGGAAAACCAAAGGCATGCTTTGGAAACCTTTGTTGAAGGCGTTTCATTAGTTTGTAAGGCATGAATATGAATTAGACATTAGTTGGGTTCTTGAGTGATGTATGAATCATCTTTAGTTACTTGGGCAAGTAGGTCAGGACCCTGTCATGAGACAGGTGGAAGGAAAAAATACAGTCATCATATTTTATCTAGCAACAAATGAGATGTGGCTATCAGGTGACAGTGAACAGATGGGTGGTGTCAGTCAAAAGACAACATGGCACTGGATATCATGTTTTGACCAGGTATCAGAGATTTGGCATACCAGTATATGAAAATGGGGGCTCATATATTTGTTGAAGGGAAATTGTACTACAGTGAATAGATGGATAAAAATAATGTGAGTGGCAAGCAACAATAATCATAGCTGATAACATCATATTTCTGAGTTCCCAGACAAAAGAAAAGGCATAGAACACATGATTATAATTGATCATTGTTTTGTATATTTTCCTTTCTAAATCATGTATAGTCTATAGTTTAAAATAAAGATTAAAACTTTTCTATTAAAAAATAAGTGTTAAATTTTGTTATTCCGTTTTCTTCTAAAATGACTTAGTGATAATATTAACTGTGTCATATCTGAATAGGATAGAGGTTTGGAATAGTCATGGCAATTAATGTGGACAAAGACAAACAGAGAGAAGAGAGCAAAATAGTAAGAGAGAGACAGAGACACACAGAGAGAAATTAACAAATGAACAGTACTAAGTACATATCAGAGAAATTTATGACAGTTACTAACTACAAAAAAAATGATGGACAAGCTGGGTGTATTTTGTCATGTCTTTAATTCAGGAGGCAGAGGCAAGTGTTTCTTATTGAATTGGATGCCAGAATGATCTATACAAAGAGTTCTAGGACAGCCAGACCTATATAGTAAGACAGAGCCTCCTCTAAAAGTCAATCAAACAAACAAAAAAGATGGAAAGAACTCAGAGGTCTTTACTGAAGCTTCTACAAGGAATTATACATTCACTCCAGTTGTGTATTCATTTTCCAGAAATCTGCACTGCCCTAGCTTAAACTGCAACTTTCATAAGATCTTACTAAAAAGGAATGCATGTTTAAACAGCTAAAAATAGAAAGATGAAAATATTATCAATGTAAATGATGATCATAAATAAGCAACATAAGAGACATGGCTCAGCAGTGAGGAGCTCTTGCTGCTCTTTCAAATAATTGGGCTCATTTGTCAGTGTTTAACTGAGACCCACTACTCTCAGTTGCTATAAGTTCATGAGTTATGAACACATCTTTGGATTACTGTAATGATTAGGCACACAAGAGGTTCATATTCATGCATACAATCAAAATACTCATATTCAGTAAAAATTAAAAATAGATCCCAGATGGCAGATCTGATCGCACACTGTGTCTGATGAGCACAGTGACAAATACTTGGAACTGTTGGCCCCCAAACACCATTGACTGTATTTACCAGGTGATAAGAAACCCAATGATGAGAAAAACAATTGGGTTCAAGCTCAGAGTACCCAGATAATCCCTGTAAAATTTCCTGGGATGTTGTGGCAGGAGTAAGGTTTTCAAGCAAAAATACCCAAGAA
This sequence comes from Meriones psammophilus, assembly GCA_036365155.1. Taxonomy (NCBI): domain Eukaryota; kingdom Metazoa; phylum Chordata; class Mammalia; order Rodentia; family Muridae; genus Meriones; species Meriones psammophilus. Next base: position 203,560 of record JAEOAE010003153.1, read on the forward strand.
GCATGTCTTGATCACCTTCCCCAGCTGAACTGTGCACCCCAGAGCACCAGAGACTGGGAGTCCCACTCTCAAGAAAACCCCACAGGGAAGGAAGCAAGTGGGACTGACTGAATGTCATCCAGTCTATCCCTGGAAAAGGTCCTGTAGACTTGCAGGTGCACAGCAGCAAGCCCTGACTTCAGCCGCCAGACCCACGTAACCAACTCTCCATCACAGACAGAACTGTGTGCCCCAGGGCACTAAAGGATGGGTTTCCCTGTAGAAAGAAAACCCCACATAGAGGGAAACAGCAGGTCCCAGCTTAGAGCACTCAGCTGACACTCCCACCACCACTACCACGACCACATATGGCAATATTATCGGAAAAATTTTCCAGGTTCCCCAGTCACCAGCTTGGAGACACCATTAGCAAGCAAGTGCCTATGCACTCTACACCCCCCCAACAGTACAGACTGGGTCTTTCTGTTGGGAGAAAACCCAAAGGTGGGGAAAATATCTGGCCCTACTTCAGGACACCTAGCTCCAGAAAAGTTTCGGGTAATCTACAGGCTCCAGACTCTAGCCTCCTGCTATACACATGAGAGTGGTGCTCACCTGCCACTGATTACCACCTGGGTACTGGGGCACAGAGCTCCAAACTTAGACCTACAGAAGCCTGGGTTCCCTGAGATCAACCCCCAGGTACTGTTCCAAGGGACAACCAGTTATACCTAACTAAACTGACCAAACCATGGGGTACCCAGATTACAGCTGCAGCTCACTAAATTTACAGCAAGAGCCCCAGCAGCAGGGCAGCTGTCTCCAGGATTTCTCTGGGTGAGAGGAGACCCCCCTTGACTAACACAGACAATTTCCACAAAGGTCCATATGCCTGAGGGGAGCTGTGACAATTCCTGAAAAACGCCTATCATTCAGTGACCGTACCCCAAAAGCTAAGGAAGCCTCCTTTGAGAAAAATCTTCCTGTCAAAGGGATTCTCCTTCTCCCCAGCACAGGATTCTAGGAACCATCAGAAACTAACACCCAACACCTAAGATAGCCAAATGGGTAGAGGCCAGCATAAAAGCTCAACCAACAAAAACAGAGCAATATGGCATCTCCAGAACCCAGTTATCCAGGAGAAAGCAGCCCTGGATACCCCAGCATAAAAAAACAATTTCAGGCCAATTTCCCTTATGAACATTGATGCAAAAATACTCAACAAAATACTTTGCAAACCCAATACAAGAACACATCAAAGATATCATCCACTACAACCAAGCAGGCTTCATGGCAGGTATGCAGGGGTGGTTCAATATACAAAAATCCATCGATATGATCCACTATATTAACAAATTGAAAGAAAAATAAGCACATGATAATCTCCTTAGATACTGAAAAAGCATTTGAAAAAATCCAGCATCCATTCATGTTTAAAGTATTGGAGATATCATGGATAAAGGGCACATACCTAAACATAGTAAAGGCAATATACAACAAGCCTATAGCCAACATCAAGCTAAATGGAGAGAAACTTACAGCAATCCCACTGAACTCAGGGACAAGGCAAGGCTGTGCACTCTCTCCATATCTCTTCAACATAGTTCTTGAAGTCCTTGCTAGAGCAATAAGACAATTAAAGTAGATCAAAAGAATACAAATTGGAAAGGGAGAAGTCAAAGTATCACTATTTGCAGATGATATGATAGTATACCTGAGTAACTCCAAAACTTCTACTAGGAAACTTCTACAGATGATAAACACCATCAGCAAAGTGGCTGGATACAAAATTAACTCAAAAAAATTTAGCCCTCCTGTATACAAAAGATAAAAGGGCTGAGAAAGAAATTAGGGAAACAACACCCTTTACAATAGCCTCAAAGGACATAAAGTACCTTGGTGTGACCATAACCAAGCAAGTCAAAGACTGGTATGAAAAAAAAAAAAAAAAAAAAAAAAAAAAAAAAAAAAAAAAAAAAAAACTTCAAGTCTCTGAAGAAAGAAGTAGAAGAAGATATCAGAATATGGAACTATCTCTGATAATCATGGCTTGGCAGAGTTAACATAGTAAAATGGACATCTTACCAAAAGCAATCTACAGATTCAATGCAATTTCCATCAAAATACCAACAGAATACATTACAGACCTTGATAGAAGATTTTTCAACTTTATATGGGATGCAATGAAAGCAGTCCGAAGAGGAGTTTGAATAGCAACAAAGGCCATCATAAGCTATTGGAGACATCCCATACAAGCAACTTAATGGCATACCTGAAAGACCTAAGAAAAAAGAAGCAGACACACCCAACAAGAGTAGACCACTAGGAAAAAACAAACTCAGGACTGATATCAACAAATTAGAAACAAAGATAATAATTCAAAGAATCAATGAAACCAAGAGCTAGTTCTTTGAGAAAAAAAAAAAAAACACAGACAAATTCTTAGCCAAACTAAGTAAATGGCAGAAAGACACTATCCAAATCAACAAAGTCTGAAAGAAAAAGATATAACAGTCACTGAAAAAATCCAAAGAACCATTAACTCTTATGTCAAAAGCCTATATGCCCCAAAATTTGAAAATCTAAATGAAATATACAATTCTCTGTAGATTCCACATACCAAAGTTGAATCAACATCAGGTAAAGATATTAAATAGTCTTATAATGCCTAAGGCAATAGAGGCAGCCATCAAAATACTCCCAAAAAAAAAAAAAAAAAAAAAAAAAAAAAAGCCAAGGGCCAGATGATTTCAGAGCAGAATTCTACAAGACCTTCAAAGAACAAATAATTATATTCTCCAAATTATTTCACAAAATAGAAATGGATGCAACATGACCAAATTCCTTTTGTAAGACCATAGTCACATTGATAAATCCACAAAGATCCCCAAAAAGAAAGAGAACTTCAGAACAATCTCTTTTATGAACAATGATGTAAAATGCTCAATAAAATACTTGCAAACCAAAACCAAGAACATATCAAAAATATCATCCACAATGACCAAGTAGGCTTCATCCCAGGCATGCAAGGGTGGTTAAGTATATGGAATCCATCAATGTAATCCACTGTATAAACAAACTAAAAAAAAAAAAAGACCATTTTCTTAGATGCTGAAAAAGCATTTGACAATATCCAACAGTTATTCTTGTTTAAAGTCTTGGAGAGACCAGGGACAAAGGCACATATCTAAAAATAGTAAAGACAGTATACAGAATATATAGAGAATATACAGAATATATACAGAATAGTATATAGCTAACATCAAACTAAATGAAAAAAATGTTAAGTCAATTCCACTGGACTTGGGGACAAGACAAGGCTACACACTCTCTCCAAATCTCTTCAATACAGTACTTAAAGTCCTATCTAGGGAAATAAGACAACTAAATGAGATTAAGGGGATACAAATTGATAAGGAAGAAGTCAAAGTATCTCTATTCACAGATGATATGACAGTATACAAAAATGACCTCCAAAATTCTACTGTAGGGAACTCCTACAGTTGAAAAACACTTCAGCAAAGTGGCTGGATATAAAGTTAACAAAAAGAAAAAAGAAAAAAACCTCAAAAAATACACTCCTGTATGCAAAAGACAAATGGACTGAAAAAAAATTAGGAAAATAACACCCTTCACAATAGCCAGTTAAAAAAACAAACAAAAAAAAAAATGTATTTTGGTGTTATCCTCAACAAGCCAGTAAAAAAACCTATATCATCAACAACAACAATAAAAACCAAAAACTTCAAGCCTCTGAAGAAAGAAATTGAAAAAGGTACCATAAGATAGGAATATCTCTCATGCTCATGGATCAGTAGGATCAAAATAGTAAAAATTGCCATTGTAACAAAAACAGTCTACAGATTCAATGATATTCCCATCAAAATATCAACACAATTCATTAAAGAACTTGAAAGAACAATTCTCAGCTTCATATGGAAAAAAAAAAAAAGCCAGAATAGGTAAAACAATCCTGTACAATAGGAGATCTTCAGTAGTTATCACCATTCTTCATCTCAAGCTCTATTATAAATCAATAGTAATACAAACTGCATGGTACTATAATAAAAACAATCAGTGGATCAATGGAATTGAAGTGAAGACCCATAAATAAACCCACACACCTATGGCCACTTGAGTTTTGACAAAGAAGCTAAAACCATGCAATGGACAGCATCTTCAACAAACAGTGCTGGTCTAACCTGAAGTTTACATGTGGAAAAATGAAAATAGATCCATATTTATCACCCTGCACTAAACTGCAGTCCAAGTTGTTCAAAGACCTCAACATAAAACCAGATACACTAAATCTGTTAGAAAAAAAAAGTGGGAAAGATCCTCGATCTCATTGGCATAGAAGGTAACTTCCTCAACAGAACACCAAGAACACTGGCTCTAAGATCAATAATTAATGAATAGGATCTCATAAAACAAAAGGCTTCTATGAAGCAAAGAACTCTGTCAATAGAACAAAATGACCACCTACACCCTGACAAAAGATCTTCACCAACCCCACATTCAACTGAAAGAGCTAATAAACAATATATATAAAGAACTCAAGAAACTAAACTCCGACAATCCAAATAATCCAATTTAAAACTGGGGTACAGAACTAAACAGAGATTTCTCCACAGAGGAATATCAAATGGTGGACATTAAATGCTCAATATCTGTAGTCATCATGGAAATGCAAATGACAGTCCATCTTAAACCCATCATGGCTAAGATCAAAACCTGAAGTGACAGCAAGCTAGTGAGAATGTGGAGAAAGAGGAACACTCCTCCATTGCTGGTGGGAGTGCAAACTTATACAGCCACTTTAGAAATCAATCTGATGCTTTCTCAGACAATTAGAAATAGTGTTACTTCAAGACTCAGCTATACCATTCCTGGGCATATATCAAAAAGATGTTCCACCATTCAACAAAGATATTTGCTCAACTGTGTTCATAGCATCTATATTCATAATAGTCAGAATAGGGAAACAAACTACATGTCTCTCAACCAAACCCTTGTTTTACAGAAATTGTGGTACATTTACACAATGGAATGCACCTCGGGTATTTACAAAATAAAGGAAACTATAAAATTTTCAGGCAAATAGATGGAACTAGAAATGATCATCCTAAGTGAGTTATTCCAAAACCAGAAAGACATGCATGATATATACTCATTTGTAAGTGGATAATAGCCATAATACAGGATAAACATATTACAAGCCTCAGGCCTAAAGGAGCTAAATAAAAAGAGGACCCTATGGAGGATGGTCAATTGTTCAAAAGGGCAAATAGAATAGACACCAGAAGTGACAGAGGAGAGGGAATAGGATGAGATGAGAGCCTAACATACATATTCTCTGAAAGACTCTACCCAGCAGGGGTTCGAAGCAGATGCTAAGACTCATGTTCAAACTTTGGGTAGAGCACAAGGAATCATAGGAAAGAGTGGGGGGATAGACTGTAGAAAGACCTAGAGCTGGCAGGACCTCCATAAGAAGACCAACAAGGACAACAAATCTGGGCCCATGGGACTTGGAGAGACTGATGTTCCCACCAAAGACCATTCATGAAGAGGACCCAGACTTCTGCTCAAATGATGCTGATAGGGAGCTCAGTCTCCATGTGGGATCCATAGTAAGGGGAGAAGGTGCTGGCTCTGACATGGACTCTGTTGTCTGCTAATTGATCATTTCCCCTTGGTGGAGGGGGCATTGCTACGCCACAGAGGAAGAGGATGCAGGAAGTCCTAGTGAGACTTGATAGGCTGAGTTCAGATGGTAGGAAAGGAGGGTTCCCTGTATCTGAGATATAGGAAGTGGGATAAGGAGGAAAGAAGAATGGAGGGTGAGACAAGGAAGAGTCAAGGGAGATTACAATTGGGATGTTAAGTGGATAAATTATTTTTTAATTTAATTAATTTATTTATTACAATGTGTTCACTTTGTATCCTTGCCATAGCCCCCTCCCTCATCTCCTCCCAGTCCCACCTACCCTCCTTCTTCTGCCCCTATGCCCTTTCTCTAGTCTCCTAATTGGGGAAGAATTCCTCCCCTTAGAAGGGGAGGAATTAACACATCTCATCAAGGATGGCTACATCATCTTCCTCTGTGTCCTTGAAAGGCTGCACCACCCAGGAGGAGGTGATCAAAGACCTGAGTTCATGACGGAGAATAAATTACAGAAGAACAATTTTAAATTAAAAATAAATTAAATGTGAATTAAATAAATACATAAAGTTAAAAAAAACACACAGGTAAGAAGAACGTCACACATCTGCAATTCAGTGACTCAGAAAGCTTAGGGAGTGTTAGTGTCATGAATACATGTCATCCTAAGAAATTAAATATACTCTGCCAAATTTTAAATGAAAGATGTGGATGAAGATCAACACAATAACCTCCGCTTACATATACAAAAGAAAGCAAAACGAAACAAAATAAAAAAGAAATCCCAGGATCAGCAGCCAGTGATGATGATATTGATGAAAGGCATGTTGGCCTAAATTTAAAACCAACACTCGACTGGAGCTAAACCTGTAAGTTCAAAACCTGCCTGGTCTATATACCAACTTTCAGGATAGCCACGGCTACACAGAAACTTTTTCTTCAATGTCAAAAACAGAAATACCATCTTCTCTGGAAGCTTTTTTGATTCAAGTAAATAAGTTCTGACCAAATTCCCTATAGGCTTATTGTCATCCCATGATGAAAATGTAGTCTAACTTCAAGGATCCTAAAATTCTGCAATAGCTCATACCCTGTTCAAATATTCAATGTTTCTTCTGACACACAATAAAATCTCTTGGCTGCCACATCTTGTAACATCAGAAACAAAGCACATCATTCCAACTTACATGCACAGAATGCCCCTTCCCATTCCAGTACAGAGGAATGTATACATAGTGTGGGAAGACGGGACCAAGGAAAGAAGATTAGCAAGGAAAACAACAAATTCTGTTGCTATTTTTAAAGGCTTAGATGGCCCTATCCCCATAACATCTCATACATCTCAGTTTGGTTACTTCCACTCGCTACAGGTCAGCACTCTATGGGAGGTATCTCATAACGTAGACACCTCAACATCTTGTACTGTCAAGACACAACTCAGGCTTCACCCTCACTGCTTCATGCAATGAACCTTTACAGTATCTTTACTGGGGATCTAACTCTGCCAAACACAGATGGCTGTCACAGTGTTGAACTGAAAACACAAAGAAAGAATCTATTATCTTAAATTTTGCATATTCCTTGTTTCCAGAATGTGCATAACATGAGTGATCCTGTCAAGTTGGATTTTAAGTCAGGATGGACAAATTGGGATGGACCGTGCCACACTTGGAACACATTTGGTGCAGGTTTTATATGAAGTTCTTTCCTGGTACTAGGAATCACTTAGCATGCTCCATTGATTAACAGAAGAATTATCAGGAGGGAGTGTTAATTTAAGGACACCATCTTAGGTTTCAAATCCAGACCTAGGACCTTCTCTTTGATGATGATGATCTCCTTAAAAATTCCTGTCTCTGTTTCAGCATGTGACTACCATCTGAAACTACCTAGTGATGCTTTTCTCTACAAACCAAAGACTACATTTATTTCTGTTCCACTTGTTTCTTTCTTTCACTGTGGTCCTGAACGTCTCATTAATAATAACCATTCAACAGATTCAATGTTCTTCCTAAGAAATCCAGCCCATGCTGGGGATGCATGTGTGCTGGTAGGTTGTAAGCCACCTGATACCATCAGCCTTCCATCATGGCCTCTGAGATTCATCATTTATCTCCATCTGGGCCTGCTTACTGTCCCACTGGGCCTAGGCCTCACCGGGTCTGTGTCTCACTAGGCCTATGTCTTGGTTGCAAGCCAACCAGGCATGGACTTTTACTTGAACCTCTGAGGTGAAAGTCCTCAGAGCAAGGCACAGCAGCGTATGCAATACTTTGGTATTGCCATAGGATCTGGAATGCCAGAATTTCTACTACCACTGGTGATTTCATTCTAAAAGAGCTAGCTACCTGTAACGGTCAATAGAAAAATCTTTCCACAACCCCACCTAGTGAACATGGGTTTTGCCCTAAACTGTTCTAGCTGCCCCTGAGAGAAATGGAACCACTATTCTCCATCTGGAAGCTGAGCTCCAGGCCTCTGCTGAATGGAGAATGACAGAAAGAAACACATTCTGGAAATATGGAAATATGATCAATAAAGAAAGCAAAACCAATCTGGCCATGGTGGTGCACACCTGTGAGGTAGGTAGAGGCAGAGCGACTTTAAGGCTAGCCTGGTCTACAAAGCAAGGCGAGGACAGCATATGCTACACAGAGAATCCAAGGCTCAAAAAACCAAAAGAAAATTATTTTTTAAATGCAGAAATTTTGGGAATCCTGGAAGTGAAAAATTTAAAGACTACAGCAAGGAAATACATAGGCAAGGTTCACAGAGAAAACAGAAATCAAGGAGATAAATTTATGCACTGAATACAAAATAGAAGAAATGGAAGACAGGTGTGTTTACACACTCCTTTAATACCAGAACTCAGGGAGGCAGAAACAGCTGGACTGTTGTGAGTTTGAGGCCAGCCTGGTCTACAAAGTGATTCCAGGACAGCAAAGGTTATATAAAGCAATTATGTTTGAAAATAAACAACAACAACAAAAAAAAGAGAAAAAAAAGATGAAATAGATACATGTGTCAAAGAAAATGTTAAATCCAAAAGCTCCCTATCACAAAACATGCAGGAACTCTGAGACATTATGAAAAGATAAAACATGCTAATGATCAGATTAGCAGAAGAAGGATGAGATCAAAGGTCCAGAAGATATTTTCAGCAAAATCATACCAAAAATATTTCTTAACCTAAAGAAGATGCCTATCAAGGCACAAGAAGCATACAAAACACCAAAGAGACTGGACCAGAAAAGAAAGTCCTCTTACCAGAATAATCAAAACTCTAAACATACAGCAAAGGAAAGAATATGAAAAGCTGCAACAGAAAAATAAAATAAAATAAAACAGACCACACTAACCAACCAAACAGAGAAGACAAAACAAATGAAAAACAACCAAGAAATAAATAAAGGCAGATCTTTGAAATTAATCCTGTATTCTCAGTAAAGATGCTGGAAGTTGAAGGGCTTAGACAGTGTGATTCTGACTCTTAAAAAACTACAGAAACCAAGACAATTTACTAACAATGCCCAGAAACTTTCAACCAGCAAATGGAGAAAATAAGATCTTTCATGATAAGGTCAAATTGCAACATTATTTATCTAAAAATATAGCCCAACACAGGGTGCTAAAACAACCACCACTATCACCAAAATACCAGGATTTACAATCACTGTTTGTTGATATCTCTTAATACCATTGACCCAAATTCACCAATAAAAAGACACAGGCTCACAAAATAGATGATAAAACAGAATCCACCCTTCTTCTAAATACATCAAAAACAGCTTCACATCAAGATAGACATTATCTCAAGGTAAAAGGTTGGAAAAAATATTCCAAATGAATGGATTAGAGTATCAAGCTCATATAGCAATTTTAATATTTAACAAAACAGACTTTAAAAGCAACTAATCAAAAGATGGCAAAGGACATGACATATTAAAAAAAAATATCCAGCAATATAACATTTCAATACTTAACATCTATGTCCCAAACATAAAAGCACCCAAGTTATAAAAGAAACCCTTCTGCAGCTTGCATCACATCCTAGCCCTCATAAGCTGATAGGGGAAGACTTCAATATATCACTCTCACCAATGGATAGGTCCTCCTGACCAAACTGAACACAGAAATGCTCCAGCTAACTAACATCAAAAAAATATACCCAAATGATGTTTACAAAACATCCACCCAAGCACAAAAGATTGTTCTTTCTTCTCAGCAACTCATATATTGTTCTCCAAAACTGATGATGTACTTGAACACTGGAAGTCTCAAAAGATATAAGAAACTTGCAATAACCTCCTGCATCCTATCACACCACTAAGGTTTAAAGCAGCACATCACCAGTAACAAAAACAATAGAAAGCTTACAAACTCATAGAAATTGAACAACACTCTACTGAATAAAAAATGGATCAAAACTGAAATAAAGAAAGAAATTAAAGACTTTCTAGAAGTCAATGAAATGAATACACAACATATCAAAATTCATAGTACACAATGGAAGTGTTGACTACAAGAGAGTTCATAGCACTAAGTACATTCAGAAAATATAATCAGAAAGATATCTTAGGAGTAACTTAACAGCACACCTAAATACTCTAGAACAAAAAGAAGTAAACATAATTAAAAGGAGTAGACAGTGAGGAACTACTGAACTGTGTCTTCACTGGTAAAACCGAATGTTTTCACAGGAAAAGAAAGGTGGATCCTAGCAAAATTGATAATGATTAGATTTGAATCGTAGAGATCTCCTGCATAAGTTGAGGTAACTGTTCATCAGACACTGTGTTCATTCAGTCCAAACTAACTTAATAAAGACTAAAGTTTTTTTTTTTATAATAAAAAGGATACTTTTGTTGTTTCATATTAAAAACAGTTAAAGGGTTTAAAATGTTTTAAGTAAATTCAAAGGTATAAACTTGTTTGAGTTGGAATAATTTGGAGTGAATATAACATATTTGAACAGTGTGGTGATAGACCGTGCATTTAATCCCAGCAGAGACAAGAAGTTCTCTATCAATTAGTTGTTTTCTAGATTCAGGAGTTATAATGACAGGGTGTTGGTGGTTCATAGCCTTAATCCCAGCTTTTGGGAGGCACATGCCTTTTACATACCACCTGGGAGGCAGAGGCAGGCACATAGCATTTAAGTGATTTTATTTAAAAGCTGCTTGTAAAAAGCAGGCTGAAAATGAAAGTGAATGCCCTTTATTATCTAGAAATAAATACACTTTAAGGTATATTTGTAAACTTTCAAAGATTTTTTTAACTTTAATTGAGATATTATACTTTTCTACTTCCAAAAGCAACAACAACAACAACAAAAAACCATTTTGCCCTATAAAAGATATAACATGCCTAAAAAGGTACAACCCTCACCCCCGAATTAGGGATGGAGCAGGGTTTTGATGTAATCTTTTCAGGAGAATAAAATCATCCAACTAAAGAATATGGAGACCACTGGACACATGAAACTTCCGAAGAAAACGACAGATCACCAAAAGAAAATGTCAAAAGCGAAGGAGTAAACTGGCCAACTGGTATCACTCACCTTCATGTTGTCTCTTCTACCTTCTACAGACATAACTGCAAATTGTCTTTATGTGATTGCTAAAGAACAATCCAAAATCTCTATCTCATATCAGAAAAGCCACCTGGTAAGAAACAGAGGAAAACAGAAAAATAAGGAATGATTCTATTGTCACGAATCTCATAATATTCTGGCATGATGTGACTTCTGTACTAACCACAAACTTCAATAATCAAGAATGTGTACAGTGTTTGTGAAAGAATGAGGCGGTGAGAGAAAAAGCCAAAAACATAAGCCTAAAATATAGTGAAGTTTACATGAAAAGACCTAAGGAAACTCTAACATGAAAAATGTGCACTGGACCAGAGATACCTTTGATTTTCTAATTAATAAAAATTAAATAAACACAGATTTCACAACTGCTACAAGACAAACACAAAGTGACACCTAAACTGTTATATTTCTGATGCTCCAGCTACTACTAACCTCCTTTACAGAGAGTCCTTTTGCTCTGGAAGTCTCTTAGAAAATGGAGGTGATTATAAGCTGGGCTATGGCTTGCAGTCCCTCATGTCCCCTTGTGGGTTCAGGCACAGCCCAGCCCTTGCCAACAATCATACAAAAAAAATTATGGAGAGTAATTTTGTTTCTGTTTCCTGCTGCATGATTTATGTCACAATATGTGGAATCTTCCCTATCCGCTTATTTAAAACCAGGCACACCTGACAAAATTCTGCATCTCAGAAATTCCTTTTGTACCCTGGAATTGAATTTCCCTAAATCATGCCATTGTGACTGGTGGTAGTTGAAAGGTTGAAAAAAAAAACATAATCAAGTATTGCTGAAAGATGACCACAACCACCTCATTTCTTCCAGTTTCAATATGAGTTGTAAAATTTGTTATGCAAAGCTCTATGTGAAATACAACTTTCATCATTTCTAGAAATGAGACCATTTCTAGAAATGAGACCTTAAGTTTTCCAGTCTGTCCACTGCAAAACCAATGCCTGCATGTGCACACTAGATAGTGATATCATAAGCACCACAACTTTCTACTGCCCAGGCCACAAAGTCCTCACTTCTCTGGACAATCAACACTCAGGAAGGGTTGGAGGCCAAGGGTCTCTGCTGAGATCACAACATGGAGACCAACAGAACCACAGCCTGAACCACAGTCTGAACCACAGTCCATCTTGTTCAAAGCAGATCAGCCTGTAATAGCTCAGCAGCCTGCTCCTCCTGGCATGCAGACAATGGCCCCACACTAAGCATGACATGGCCTCTGGTCTCTCTCACAGCTCTTTAGAGCTACATCAGAGTAAAATCCCAAAACAAACCCATAAACTACTTTTCACTGTGGCTCCTGACTGCTAGGCGTGCCCAGAGTCCCTCATTAGGGACTGAGGCTCAGGACAATAGCAGTTCCTCTACCAATGGATCAAAGATCAAATGATGCAGATAGCAGAAGCATTCTAACTTTTCCCTAACCCCTATGGGCACACACAACCCCAGTGGTCTTATAAAAGAATGAAAATCCCAATTATTCGATTTTAAAACCTGCTAGCACAGAGGGGCAAAGAAAGCACCCATCTGACCCTGCTACTCATCTTACCTCCAAAAAGAAAAAGCCCCAAAAGCTCACCAGTTCAGATGACAGCTCAGGGGGGATAGACCAAAGGAATGCAAGGCCAAAGGCTTTCTAGATCAAAGCTCAAAAAGCCCAATATCTACCAAGCTAAACCTCCTTCCACTTTTACACTTTGTTTTAAATACATTTCAGCTGAAAGTTCCACTCACTCTTTAATCCCTGTCAGCTGGTTTCTTGCTTTGCCTCTTGACCTAGGTTTAACATTATTAAATCTTATGCACAGAGAGCCTTTGAATTAAAGGTATGTTCTAGGGATGACGGAACCATACCATAATCACCTGTTTACAATAAACAGAAAGTTCTTTGAATTAAGGTTTGGGTTAGGGCTCAACCACACCAAACAAAGCACAGGTTTTTACAGTTCATAATGTAAGGGATCACACTGAGATCAAATATTCTGCAACACCGTCATCTTAGAAATGTTTTTAAATACAATCTTCCACTCTCCCAGGGCACCTGCTCATCTTCCAAGATACAGGTCATTTATGTTGCACATTCCATTACATGATTAGTGTCCAGTACAATCATCTCTACCTCAAAGTTGGGAAGTCCTTCAGCCAAACTTCAGTCAAAGCCAAAGAGTAACAACCATTAAAGAAACAAATGGCCATGAATTTGAAAGAAAGGAGTAGATAATGGGAGCTCAATGAAAATGAGAAATAAAACAAAAAGGATATGGCTGTACCTAGGAATGTTGGAATAGAAAGTTTATTATAGATAGATGAGAGAACATAGTAAGACACAGGGAAATCTGGGACAGTGTAAAGTTGACATGATCCTAAGACAAGATGAGAGAGGGAAGTGGAGAGCCAGAACAAAGGACCAGGAGGATAAATGATAAATGAAAAAGACCAGGTAACCAAAACGGTTAGAAAACATAAGGAAGGACAGCTGGGAGGAGGGCAGCTCAACTCCTGGGCTAGAAATCTGTGTTTGACACCCATACCTTGTAACAGGTAAGGACTGAGGGATGATGGGAGAACCTGACAGCCATGTCTATTTGATTGTTAATTAGCCACCATAACCACTCATCCCAGCATATGAGACGTAAGAGTAGAGAGGAATGAGAAGATTGAAATGAATTCATTATAATCTCAAAAATTATTTTTAAAAGTTGAAAATGGCTTTATGGTCAAATATTCTTCAGGAAATTCAAGTATATTAGAGCACACAAAGAATTACTCACAACTTTTCTCTCAGGCTGTGCATTTTCAAATGGGGATAGGGGAAAGCATTCCTGTTAGGCACTACCACACTACTTTGTCCAGATCTTCTGTGTGTTTGAACTAGTGTAACTGTAGAAATTTGCTTTCCAGAAACAAGTTCAGCAACTAATCCATATTCTTGATTCTCTTTGTGTATGACTCCCAGCCCTAAGTGTACACTTTTCACTTTTACTGACCATCTAAAATTGATTACCTGACTCATTGCCATCTTCTCTTCTCCCCCTCACTTTCTGTGTTGTGACAAGACCAGCTTCAAAGTAGGTCAGTGAACTCAATTATTACACAGATCCCTCTTTATTTGTAATCACCAACCTCCAAACAAACAAACAAACAAACAAAACCCAGGGAGGTCAGTGGACACTCATTCACTCATCTCTTTTACTTCACACTGACCAGTCAGGGCCTGCCTGAAAAGAGTTGCAGGATTATGTTCTAGGCATTGGGCAAGAGAGGTAGTATTCAGTGTTTAAATAAAGTGTAAACTACATAAAATGTGAAAGACTGATCTACAGGACACATTGCTTTAAACAAAAACAAAAATCAAAGCACTAGAGAAAAAGGAATGAAATTCTTAATGACTGGGATTATCAGAGAATATTAACTAATAAGAGACAAGAGCACTGATGCATCAACAAAATAAAATTTAATAATACCAACAACTGACTTATTTATTTATTTATTTACTTACGTATTTATTGTGTATACAGTGTTCTGCATGCATATACACTTGCACGCCAGAAGAGAGCACCAGATGTCATTATAGATGTTGTGAGCCACCATGTGGTTGGTGGGAATTGAACTCCTTACCTCTGGAAGAGCATCCAGTGCTCTTAACCTCAGAATTGAAAAAGAAAACACATAGTCATACTGACTGAAAAGCACAGGACATTCTCTTGTAGAGGGAAATCCATTAATGAGATACTGTTTGATGTTGTCCCTGTCTACAATATTAGCTGCTGAGACCTGTAACCTGACAAAGTTTTAGCCAATAGCCTGTGTCTCAAATTTTAACTGACAGAACTGTGTCAATGAAGATTGTACAAATGGGCATAATACAGTCCCTTAAATCAAAATTCAATATTCACTGGATCAAGTTACCTGACCTAAACTGTACACCCACCAATCTGGTCTGTTTTCACTCACATTCATAAATTAATAAATACATGTTGGGAAGTTACAAATTAAAAAACCTCACCCTGCCACATTTCTAGATAATCCTGGTGAACAAACATGTGTATCCTAGGATCCTAATCTCTAATAGGCCTGGTTAGCATACTAATCTGTGGAATGTTTTACAGGCAGTCTTCCCACAGCTAAATTCTAACTGGTGCCACTAGTTTCTCAGCAATAGGAAATCCTTTACATCATCAGTTCTACTCTTCTATATCACAGTTCAATATTGGAGTGCTCTCTGACACATGACATACAATTTACAACCCCACAAAATCCAAATGGATCCTTTAGAACTGATAGAAACAGACCTGACACCCCTAAAGGTCACCAGGAACTAGGCCTAAGAAAGGTCACCCAAAGGTCACCAGACTACTGACTCTACCCCAAGGTCAGCAGGAACTAGGCCATGGGTCACCAATTCCAGAAACAAGGTCATAAGATTCCCTATCCAAGGAACAGCCTGAAGATAACTACAAGAATGTGAAGGTATCTTATCTCAAGATGGGGCATTTGTCCTTCACAGCCCACCAACATTGTAGTAGAACATTCCATAACATTCCTGAGGCCTATAGGCACCTCGATCAATGTTAGTTATGTTAGCTAGCCAATCACTTTGTAAAAAGCTTACCCTTGCTGAATGTCACCCAATCCTGTAACTGTTAAACTGGAACTTTCTGGTCCTTCTTCAGACTTCAATCAAAACCCTACCAGGCAGCAGCTCAGGGCTCTCCTCTATGATCCACTGTGTTGGGTCAGACTGTGTGGAAAGACCAAGCTTAAACCCCCAAACAGCTCTCTGCTCTTGCATATTTGGTCCAACTCTTGGTGATCTTTGGGGACCCTATTATCTGGGCATAACAATTGGGAGCTTGTACCAGATCACCAAGGCTCCCAAGCACCCCAGGCACATGAAGCGGAACACCAGCCAGTAAGTGAGCACTCTCTTCGTGTCTGTTTGTCTGAGTCTGCCTCTGTGATTCTCTAGTTTCTTTTTCGGGATTTGGGGCAAAATCTGTAATCTGTGTGATCAGAAAAGTGAGAGCTGATAATCTGGACATCTGTGGCTCACAGGGGGCCTGGAAGACATTCCAGACTCCCCTCAAAGGGGTGCATATGTAAAGAGAGTTGAGCACCAAGTTTTCGGTGATCTTTGGATCTCAGAGATGATGAATGTGCCCCTATTTGTAAAGGGTGGGAGAGAACCCAGTTTTCTGTGATCTCTGAATCTTTGTATAAGGACAAGACAGGTAGCTCCTGCAGCACTGATTCACTGATGTCCTACTTTCAGTTTTTCTACTGCATGAGTAGTGAGATTTGTTGTCTGGCCCTGTGTTTTCTGCTGCACAAGAAGTGGGATGTAGCTGTTTGTGTCTTTTTGTTTGACTGTCTTGCCTGTTGCTGCCAGCTGCCTGTTTTTGTTTGTTTGTTTGTTTGTTTTGTTTTGTTTTGTTTTTAAATGGGACTGACTGAGGACATGGAACAAAATCCTTCTATCCCCCTAGACTTGATTCTTTGCCATTTCAGGAGGCTTGAGCCATGCTCCACAGGCTCCAGTAACAGTGGCAAGGAAACACCAAGGAATGGATAAGATATGCGGAGCCCCAGTCTTGGCACCTCTGCAAATGTTCTCTGGTCTCTGGTCTGTCAGAAGTTAGCCTCTGCTCTGGCCTCTGGTCTGGCAGAGCTCGGCTGCTGCTATGATCTCTGGTCTGGTAGAGATTGGCTGCTGCTTTGGCCTCTGATCTGCTAGAGATCAAAAGATGTGTTGCTGCTCTATTCTACAGTCTGGCTGAATGCGGTCGCCATTCCAAACTCTGGTGTAGTTGGGTGGAGCCTGATTTGGTGGTAGACCACCACTAATGGAACAGGATAGATGGCCAATAGAGACAGGCCACTGTTCTGAGTTTTTGTATTTTCTTCTTCCATTCTCTTTGTGCACATGGTACCTGGTACATTCTTTTCTTGTGTTGTTCTTTTGTGGTTTTGTTTGTTTTTGATGGTCTCAGTAGGCCAGTGACCAAACAGCTGTGCTCCTTTGTGACTTTGCCTGCCCCATGTTTCCAGCACTACAAGTAGGGGCACCTCTGGTCACTAGTAGGAGCACACATTTCTACACAGTTGGCTGGGAAGGCTCAGTTGGAGAGGGGTCTGTGTGCAGAAAATCTTGCTGGGCTGGATCTCTTTGCCTCCTTGCTTCCTCTCTGAGGAAAGTTGGTGACCTGAGGTTAGCTCTGGCTTGGAACAATGATTTGCCAAATATGCTCATAGCCAAAATGTATTGTGGTTATTACTATTGTTATTATTTGGTTAGGGTTCCCTGTAGCCCAGCCTGGCCTGAAACTAAACAGCTATAAGATGACCTTGAATTTATGATCCTTCTTCTCCACCTCTTAACAACTGAGCTACCCCACAATTCCTCAAACTTCTTGTATTGAACCACAGGTGGCTTCAACAAGGAAGTGGACCAAACCCAAAAGGAGAAGGCTTGGTTTCACTGAGCTCCTGGGTCTGTGCCAGTGTACTGGCACTGTGCCAAGAATGCCCACCTGCACACCTTGGCACAAGGTTTATTAGCCTGACTGCACTTATGAAATTGTCACCTGAGAACTAAGTCAATTCTTTTTATTTTTAATTTTTTTAAGATTTATTTTTTTATACAGTGTGCTGCCTGCATGTGTGATAGCAGGCCAGAAGAGGGCACCAGATTTCATTATAGATGGTCATGAGCCACCATGTGGTTGCTGGGAATTGAACTCAAGACATTTGGAAAAGCAGTCATTGCTTTTTAACCTCTGAGCTATCTCTCCAACCCAGCCAATCCTTTTTTAGGTGAGGTCTCAGACTGGCAACTACAAAAATTTTGTTAGAAAAATTGTGGTTTGCTTGAGTGGGGATGTAATACCAGGATCACATGACCCTCAGAGACCACCAGGAGACAACTTGATGCAAGAGCAAGAGAGCTTTATTACAAGAGTGATTGAACTCGGGGCCCAAGTCTCACTGACACAGCAGTAGAGAACTGGGACCTTGAGCCCTGAGTGAGAAGGGTTTTTACAGAGAAAGACTCTAAGCAGGTGGGTTTCCATAACAGCAAGCAGGGGGATACATGTTTCCGTGAGAGAAAGCAGGGGGGTTCACACCTTGATGTTACAGAATTGGGTAGAAGACATAAGGGAGAGGTGACTGTTTACATAATCACAATTCCCCAGGAGATTGTCTCTATTTTTTTACTAAACATTTATTCTGTCATATTTCCTGGAGGCCGTTGCTTGGAGAGATAACTTTGTATTCTGCCAGGTGCACATTCTGTGATATTGCCTGGTACCTGAGTTCAGCTCCTGGTCAAGATGGTACCTTATTTCAAAATGAAGTCACACATGCTAACTTAAACTCCTCAGGGAACTTCTGTCAATGTGCTCTCAAAAGTACAAAAGGACTTAAGTGGAGGGTGTGGTGGAGGGTGGGGAGAGGGATAGATGAGGAATTCACCATGTCTGGGTATCTACCCCTCCCCCGAGAAAATGAGTTGATTTACTTAATCACTAGTGCATGAAAAAAAAAATAGCTAGAAAGTATTTTAAGTTCAAGGTCTAAAAGTGAGGCTGCAGGGGTCCTTTTGGCAATGCTTTTGCAGAATTGCATCCATTCACCTGCAATGTTTGTAAATTCACACTGAGCTATGAAGGAAAAGAATGGGAGGAAAGTAAAGGGGAGGAGAGAGTAGGAACACGTTCAAAATCTTCCTGGCAAGAAAACAAAAAGGAAAAAAAAAACCCTGCTTAATGAATTACCATCTTTTGTGTGTCCAGGAATTCTTAAGTAGTGTTTATGTGTACATCCTTTCATCATATTTGCATATATGATGAAAAAGCTTGCTGAATAATTGTGTTTCAATGTCTTCCTTACATTTCAACTGAATTATTTTTGGGCCCTAAATCTAGACCTAATTCTTATCAATATTTGGAGGTTTTGCTTGTTTTTGAATGTGTTGTTTTATTTTTCTTAGTTAATAGTGTGTCCACAGTCCATTACACCAGGGTCATCATACTTGGGTCTCTAGACAAGTAATGAAAAACAATAAACAGTACTAATAATGTTAGTGACTAAAATGAAAGTAAGTGAGTGCATTGTATAATGATCTCAGATGATCTTTTCAGACAGGTCTTTTTATGATGAAATCGTTTTTTCATGAGGAACAAAATGCTTGTTAAGCTTAGGGTTTGTTTACAGCATGCTCTTGAAAACAAGGTTCAAGATGCATCCTGAAGTCATAACATCTAATGATGTACAGAGAGGACACAATCAGCTTTGCGGATATGGTCTCCTAGTGATAAGCATGGCAGGATGCAAAGCCCAGAACTTTTTCTGAGGACCTGACCTCTCATAAAACCTAATGAATATATAGATTCTTCTCAGAAAATGAACATGTACATAAAACCAATTATGTATAACACAAGTATACAGCAAATGCCAGGAGAAGGACCAGGATAAAACTAACACCAAATAAGTAGCACTGTTGTTGTACCTATAATTTCTACTTATCTGGAAGGCAGAAACAGGAAGACTGTTAACCCCTGTATTTAAGGCAGAGCATCTGCATAAAGAAAAGCAATGCTTTGCTTCTCCTGTTCCTTTTCTTCCTCCTCCTCTTCCTCCTCTTTCTTTACCTCATATAGTGAAGGAAATGTTCTACCTCTGAGCTGCATTCTTGGCTTCTGTACAAAATAGACAGATACAGATTGTCTTTGCATATGAAAAAACCAGATGCTAATGCTCACAGAAAGTAACTTGTTGTGGCATAAATGAAAGAGAACACAGAGAAGGCAACAGGCATAGAGGCTGTCCTACTAACAGCAGAAACAGTTACTGTTTGTGAATTAGGCACTCAATACTGTGCTAAGTCCTGAACACACAAAAATAATTCATGCAAACATTATTTTTTCTCTACAAGCTTACAGTCTTGTGGGGTAATCCACCAAAAATAAACCTATAGACCATGCATAGAAATGCATACCTCACTATAAATTACACTACAATACCTAAAAAAAAGCAAGAGGTACTTAACACCCCAAAAGGGATAAAGAATATATATATTCAAAGGCCTAGAGGTAAGAACATTTTATTTCAGTAGGGGAAATGAAAGAAGGTGAATTTGTTTGCAATATACTAGGGAAGAAGAAAGGAATATGATAATAATAATAATTGAAGAGAAAGCTAGAGGGACTGAAGAGATGGCTTAGTGATGAAAAATACTTTCTCTGGGGCTGGAGAGATGACTCAGAGTTTAAGAGCACTGGCTGCTCTTCCAGAGGTCATGTGTTCAATTCCCAGCAACTACGTGGTGGATCACAACCATCTATAATGAAATATAGTGCCCTCTTTTGGCATGCAGGTGTACATGAAAACACAACATTGTATACATAATAAATAATAAATCTTAAAACAAAACACAACAAAACATTCTCTGCTTTTTTTTTTTTCCGAGTTCCTAGCATGTTCATGGTAGCTGTCAATCTTCTCTAGTTCCTGTTTCAGGGAATTTGATGCCATTAGACCTCCTGGGATATAAGGCACACATGTGGTACACTTAGATTCATACAAGTAAAATACTCTTATCACTGATCTACACAAAATTTAAAAATACTCCCCTTCAAAAAAGGAGGTCAGCAGGCATAGTGGCACCCACTGGATCTCTGTGTGTTTGAGGCCATCCTTGTCTACAGAGCGAGTCCAGACCAGCTAAAGCTACACAGGGAAACCCTGTCTTGAAAAGCAAAACTACAACAACAACAAAACAAAGCAAAAAAACACAAAAATAAACAAGATCATAAAAGAAGTATATTGACACATGCCTGTAAATGGAGCATCAAGAAGGTCAGGAATGAACATCCACCTGGACTATATGAAACTCTGTCTCAGAAACAAAATTGCAGCAACAACAACAAAACTGCACAAGAATCTGAGTGTCTGGAATGCTTTTGGACATTGAAATTTTTTATCTTAATTCCTGGCTACATAGGACGCTATTGAGGAGTGTAGTTGTTTGAATGATATGTTTGAAAATATGGTCCCCAGTTGATGGAGCTGTTTTGGAAAAATTAGCTAGTATGCTCTTGTTGAAGAGGTGTTTCACTGTGGGTGGGCTTTGAGGTTTTAAAATCCCACACTGTTCTCAGTTAGCTCTTTGCCTCCTACTTGTAGATAAGCATGTAAGCTCTCAGCCACTGTTCTCTCTGGTGCTCTGCCTGCCATTCCTGTCTGCCACCATGGTCCCTGCCATGATGGTCAGGGAATTACCCTCAGAAAATCTAGGTACCCAAACAACTGTTTCTTCTATAAGCAGCCATGGTCATGATATCTTAGCACAGTGATAGAAAAGTAACTAAGACAAGGGGTTTGAAAACAGGATAGAAATGCTTTGAGGTACACTTATCTCAAAGATCCTTTTGTCCTGTAAAATTAATAGTAAGATTTCAGAAATTTCAGGCCTCACAGCACCCTGACCCAGAAGGCAGAACCTACTAGGGTGAGGCAGAGGAGGGGCTTGAGCGAGGCTCAGTCTCCATTGTCAAGCGTGACATAAGCGCCGTTGCTATGGCTACAGATGCTGAAGGGAAACCGCTGAGCTCCTCCCAGGCCAGGTGGGCAGCGGTGGAGAGGGTTGGCGACGAGAACCCTCTTCCCGGGCGGGGAGGCGGCGGTCGTGGCTGGGCTAGTGGACTACATCATCATGGTAGGCTGAGACCTGGAGAAGCCAGGTAAGGGTGTGGGGCGGGCGCTGTCTCCGTGCTCCGCCTCCGCCCCCGGGCTCTGCCTCCTCCATCAGAGCTCCGCCTCTACCCCCGGGCTTCGCCTCTGCTCCTCCAGACTCCGCCTCCCGTTGTTCCCGGGCTCTTCCCAGTCCCTGCCCCGGGCTCCGCCTCCGTTCTTCCAGTTTGCCGCCTCCGCCCTCCGGGCTCCTCCTCCGCCTCTCTGGGCTCCGCCTCCGCCCCTGGGCATCCATCCAGAAGCCTCTGCGGTGCGGGGCATCATGGATGGGAGGCGGGGAGACAAGAGGGTTGGGTCCCGCGGTGGAGGTGCGGCGTGTCCAAGGTTTTCGGCCATCGCAGAGCGGCTGAGCCTGGCTGGCTGTGGGCTTGTGTGAAGGACCCACAGGATGGCTGTCACCGGGCGAGACCGGGGCTGTGCAGATGGGGGCTGGCCTGGCGAGGAGAGCCTGGCCAGGTTCTGCCAAGAGCTTCTATGGAGGCTGTTGGTACCTGGAACCACGCCCTCGGGCCGCAGGCGTTGGGAAGGCTGGAGCACACTGTGCGGAGTTCCTAGGGATTATGCCCTGCATACTGAGGAAGAGTGATGCTGGGGCCAGTCCTCCCGGAAAGGAAGTGCAGAGAGTCCAGTTCTGCCTCCTGCCTGCCCTGGGGCTCATGGGGTGGGGGAGCTTGGACATCCCGGTCGAAAGAAAGCAGGGTAATTGGAAAGTCCACAGGATCCGTGCACATTTCTAGGAACATTGTTTGAGCACCTATGTGCAGGCATTCCAGAATGAAATGACTCTTTTTAAGTAAAGGCAGCCACTGCAGGTGCTCTCTCTCACTTAGCTTTCACATGATTTATTTGGTCTCTTTATTCATCAGAGAATTCTTCATAAGGCACAGTTTGGTAGATACACTGCTGTTTATACTTTGATGGACTTGCACAACCAGGAGTACACAGGGTTCACACAGGCTTATTTTCTTATTTTTATCTCTTTGTGTTGTTATGTATAGATAAACAGGATGTAATAACAAGGTTACTGTTCAGCTGGGAAAGCTCTTTTATTTCAGGTTTATGCCAGTTTTACACTTGCAAGTAATTTTAGCTACCAGCCCTGCAGCCCCTTGTCTCAGGAGGTGCTTAGGTTGTGTTTTGCTGATTGTTAGTCATTGGTAGCACTAGGATACTAATTCTTCTCATCACTTTTTATTATTTATTCATACCTAAGAATTTATTTAAGATCCTTCACATTTTTTTTCTCCCTACTTCCTAGTTGAGGTCACTTAAAGGAACAGCCTGAAGATTGGTGAGATGGCTCAGCAGATAAAGGCTCTTGCTGGGCAAGCCTGGAGACCTAAGTTCCATCCCTGAATTCATGAGAAGGTGGAAGGCAAGAAGTGATTTCATACAGTTGTGTTCTGAACTTCCTATGTGTATGTGTATGTGTATGCATGCTTTACCTGCATCATGAACACAAACACACACACAAACACACACTAAAAAAAGAAGACATTGGGCTGTATTTAGAGAATCTTCTTGCTCCATAATGACATGTCATTTCAATTGTCTGTCTCTTACAGACATAGTCTTATCAGACTGCCAGTGAGGAGAATCAATTTTGTTTTTAATGCTGTTCAGTTTTTAGTAACATTGTTCTTCCCCTACAACAATTCTATTTATTTATTTATTTATTTATTTATTTATTTATTTATTTATTTTGACAAGTTCTCTCTGCAGAGCCCTGGATGTCCTGGAATTCCCTATGTAGACGAGGCTGGCCTTGAACATACAGAGATCTGCCTTCCTCTGCCTCCCAACCGCTAAAGTTAAAGACCATTCTGAGTTTCCCCATAACAATTTTGAAACAATAGAAACTTGAAAAAAGTACCAAGTATGGTACACAGTTAATTACTGTTTTACTTTGGACATTTTGAGAGCAAGTTGCTGACCTTATGCCCTGCCACTCTGAATGGTTTACTGTCAGTTTTATACAATCAAGATCCTTGTCCTACATAAGGTTCAGTCTCTATGAGGCCCCATGGTCCCAGATTAGCTGGCTATGTAGGTCTTATTGTGGTGTCCTACCCCTCCAGCTCTCTCAATCCTTCCTCTAACTCTTCCACAAGACTCCCCAAGTTCTGCCTAATGTATGTTTGGGTGTATGTCTCTGCAACTGTTTCCATTAGCTTCTGGATGAAGCCTCTCAGATGACCGTTATGTTAGTTTCTTCTCTACAAGCATAGCAGAGTATTATTGATAGTGTCAGAAGTTGGGTATCTTCATGTGTTGGGTCTCAAGTTGTGCCAGTCATTGGTTGGCCATTTCCTCCATCTCTGTTCCATCTTTTATCCCTGCATATCTTATAGGCATACAAATTTGGGTTGAGGGTTTTGTGAGTTAATTGGTGTCCCCCTCCCTTCACTGGCTACAGGATGTGTCCACTTTAGTCTCAATATCCCTGCTGCGAGTAGTCTCAGCCAGGGTCACCTCCATATCTTCCCAGTTCACTTCAAAATTCCAGTTCTTTATCTTGTCTCAGAAATGCTCCAACACCAATTTTCCTTTTCTCCTAGCCCTTTCACCCCTATACTTGCCCCACAGCTGATCCCTCCTCCTTTTCTTCTCTTCACTTCCCTATCCCATCTATTTCCTCTCTCCCTCCACTTCCCATGTCTGTGATGTCTATTTTATTTCCCCTTCTTTGTCAGATTCAAGGATTCTTCTCTTGATCCTTCTGTGTCACTTAGTTTATTTGGATCTGTGGGTTCTACCATGCATATCCTGTACTATATGGCTAAGATCCCAGGTTAGTTATTTTTGTAGACTGTCTCTCAGCTCTCTGTGCTCTCATGGAATGATATGTATGCTTGGGCAAGGGTATCACAACAGTGGTGCACCTTGTGTCTTGTTAGGTGGTACATACTTTCATTTTCAGTGTCTGCCAGGCTTTTCTACTAGAGAGTTAATACCCTGCACCCCATGAGTACCTTGGAACTCTGTGTCTTGGTATTTATCAGAATGTTAATGCATTTGCCATACACTTAAATCAATATGGATTCATGATTTATGTGTCTTCTGTAGTGGACTGTACTGTTATTGTTTGTTTTACTCTTCTGGGGCTTCTCTGACAAATGATTTATAAAAAAAAAGGCCTTACTTTTCACAGTTGGAACCTCTGGGAAGTCTAAAGTTAAAATATGAGGTCTAGATGGGGGCATGCTTGTCTACAGTCCTGTTCTCACTTTAATCTCAGTGGCCTAAAGGGCCACAATATGTTATAGTATCTCTTCAATAAGGTTATGAACCTATTTATAAATACTTCACCTCCAAGACCTGAGTACCTCCCAAAGATCTCATGCAGTTCTGTTAGTTTGGGTCTTAGGACTTCAACATAAGAATTTTGGGAGGACATAGATATTCAAATTATTTTGATGTTTAAATTGTTTTGTTATTTGACCAACAAGAGCTTATATATCTGGCCTCTGTGTCTTTTTTATAAGAATTTTTTATTATTTATACAATGTTCTTCTGCCTTCATGTATGCCTGCAAGCTAGAAGAGGGTAATAGATCTCATTTTAGATGGTTAGGAGCCACCACATGGTTGCTGGGAATTGAACACAGAACCTTTGAAAGAGCAGCCAGTGCTCTTAACCCCTAAGCCATCTCTCCAGTTCCTTCTGTGTGTTTTTGATATGTCCCATTTCCATCATTTTTTTGAGTAGCAATACTTTTTGACCTAAGGTATTTCTGGCATACATACACACCCATTTCTATAATCTCTATTATCTGTGTGTATGTTGTTGTCCCTATCCCTCCACTGGAAGTCATAGCTGGCTATAAGAGGTAGCCACTTCAGTCTGCATATCCCTCATGCTAAGAATCTCAGCTAGGGTCACCCCATAGACATCCAGTAGCCTTCCGCATATCACCCTGAACATGTCCAATCTTGTCTGGTGTTTTGTTTTTAGTACCTGAGTAGTTTTAATACCTGAGTGTAAAAGTACCACATTTTATGTATTCATCCTGTGGTTGAGGGACATCTAGGTTGTTTCCTAGATATATAGTAACAGCTTTATAAGTAAAGCTGTTATAGACATAGTTGAACAAGAGTCTTTTGGAGTGGGATTGTTAGGTCTTGTGGTAAGACTATTTCAGTTTGCTGAGAAACTGCCAGACTGATTTCCACAGTAGTTGTACAACTGTGCATCCCCACCAGCAACAGAGGAGTGTTCCCCTTCTTCCACATCTTTGCCAGCATGCACTGTCTCTTGAGTTCCTGATTGTAGGTTCTGACAGGTGTAAGATGGAATATCACTGCTTCTCAGCCATTAGAGATTCCTGATGAATATTTTGTATTTTATTCTGTACCCAATTTTTAATTGGCTTAGTTGGTTTGCTGGTGTTTAATTTCTTGAGTTCTTTATGTATTTTGGTTATTAGCCCTTTGTCAGAAGTAGAGTTGGTGAATATCTTTTCTAATTCTGTCTGATGCCATTTTGTCTTCTTGACAGTGTCCTTTGACATGCAGCTTTTCCATTGCATGAGCACCCCTTTATTAATTGCTTATTTTAGAGCCTGAGATGTTAGTGTTCTGTTCAGAAGGTTGTCTCTTGCACTGATGTGGTCAAGGATATTTCTGCTTTCTCTTCTGCTAGATTTAGTCTATCTCATTGTTTGTTCAGGCATTTTATCTGCTTAGATTTGAGTTTTATTCAGCATAAATATTTGCATTCTTCCACATGCAGACAACCAGTTAGCCCCACACCATTTGTTGAAGTTCCCCCACCACTACCACCACTGTATAGCTTTGTTTTCTTTGTCAAATATCAAGTGTCTGTAGGTGTGTGGGTTTATTTTGGGGGTCTTCAGTTTAATTCAATTTATCAACCTCTCTGTTTTTATGCCAGTATCATGCAGTTTTTTTATTACTAATGCTCTGTAGTACAGTTTGGAATGAGGGATGTTGATACCTCCAGAATTTCTTTTATTGTATAGGATTATTTTAGCTGATGTGAATTTTTAATTTTTCCACATGGAGTTGAGAATTGCTCTTTCAAGGTCTATAAAGAATTGTGTTGGAATTTTGATAGCAATTTCATTGAATCTGTAGATTGCTTTTGGTAAGATGGCCAGTTTTACTACGTTAATCCTAAGGATTGATCCATGAGCATGGGAAATGTTCCCACTTCCATTTTTTTCTTCATAGACTTAAAGTTCTTGTCATTTCTTTCACTTGCTTGACTAGAGTTACAGGAAGATATTTTATTTTATTTGTGTCTTTTATGAAGGACACTGTTTCCATAATTCCTTTCTTGGCCTGTTAATTTTTTGTATACAGGAGGATTGCTGATATGTTTTTTTAATTTAATTTTGTATCAACCACTTTGCTGAAGGTGTTCATCAGCTGTAGGAATTTTCTGGTAGAATTTGGGGGGTCACTTATGTATACCATCCCATCATCTGTGATTAGCAATAGTTTGACTTCTTACTTTCCAGTTTATATCCCATTAAGCTCCTTTAGTTATCCTATTGCTTTGCTAATTTTGTCTGTACAGCTGTCTTTGTACATATAAACTCACAAAAGATTATTCCTCCATCAATTTTGATTCATACCTTTGCTGACTAGAACATCTTGCCTTACAATGATGAAGTCTCAGGAGTAAAAGTATATCTTTTAATTTCCTTCTGATGTTAAAGTTTATTTCAAACAGTTTGGTATTATTTTAATAGGCTTTCACTTTTGTAAGTTATTTGATCTTTCTTAATTCAAATTTAATAATATTTTTTGTGTTTCTAATATTTTAAGTATAATACATTGTTAAAGTTCACATGCTAATCTCTCTCTTTCTCTTTTTCTGCTTTGGCATGTTTCAGGTTAGGATCTGGGACAGGATAAAGATTCCCTGTGTGCTTTATCACTTGGGTTATCATGCAACTTACCAGGAAGGATGATTGAAAGGAAAAAAGAAGTGGGTAAGGGTGAGAAGGCCAATATTTATTTTCTAGGATTAGGGACTAGCTACACTTTTGCTAAGGAGGAAAACTAAATCTGACTACATTTTTTTTCACTCTAACAAAAATTGTAAAAAGCAGCTTCTAGTCAAACCTGATCTGAGATTAGTTCCTCTGAAGGAACAGGCTTCTGCCAAGACCTTCATAGTTAGGTCCTAAATCTACCACTTATTTGTGAATTTATAAGAAAAGGAAAGATGAAAGTAAGCAAACAGCATCCATGCACATATGCTTGATGGAAAGGGTGAATAAAATTAAAATCTTAAAGATCACTTTTAACAAATTTTCACATTTACATAAGACGATGATGTTGATTTTAGCTAGCATCTCCTCTGTAGAAACTGCAGCAAGCTCAGGGTGCTGGTTCCAAAGTATCTACACACATAGATAAACAATCAGACATATAGAACTGTTCATATTCCTAAACACATCACATGGATAATATAAATGGGGATCTTATGTACAAAAAAAATTGGCATACCCTCATGTAAAACATGTACACGATACAGACAGATGGATATATTTACATATATAATACTCATGGATAAATCAAATTCCAGCAGGCTTCAACCTAACAGGCTTCTACACAATACTTTTTCTACCACCAGTCTTCAACCCTCATTTATTGTCTGGTTATCATATTATATGTCCCAGGCATTTAAGTCTGCTAGGAGACAGAATGCTATGGTTTCTTCATTATATGCTGCTTGTATCTTTATGTCAGCATATTGGCCATCATCAAGAAGCTGGTCCTTAGAAATACCAACACCTCTGGCTCTATGTTTTGTGTAATATCTCTCTAGCCTGTTTTCTCCACCATGATAGCGATTGCAATCATGCCCCAGGTTGTAATATTGCTTTTGCCATATCCTCCCAGTCTTTTGGCATTACTCTACTTCTGATTGACCAGGAAGTCAGCATTTGTTTTACAAATGGTGAATGCATTCCAAAATTCGTGATACTTTCCTTAAATTTCCTCAGATCTAGCACTTACACAAAGCACAATTCAGCTTTATGATAATCCTGTGGATAATCACCATCTGCTGGTCTCTGCTGTATACTGACTGGGTTAGTTAACTTTGGTTTCTAACTACCTTTGCTTGGCTTTCTTGTTTTTATCATTTGCCTCTGCCTTAGCATTTTCTTTACTTAGTATTATAAACTCTTCTCTTAAGGTCTGAACCCGTATTTCATACCTATCTCTCAGTTGTTTCATTACTCAAGTGAACAAATATGCCAAGTATACCATGAATGGAAAAACAGGAAATACGGAAAACCCAAATGACTCCTCCATAATATCATACATAACCAATAACCAACAAATGAACACAAATGTACTCAGAGAGATAAAGTGGCCAATGAATACTTCAGAAAGTAAAGAGGTGAATAACCCAAAGGAAGATGAAAACAAACAGTGAATTTGACTGGGCATTGAGACAAGAATTAACAGTGCACAGGAGCACTTGGATGAGGGATCAAAAAGAGGAATACAAATAAAACATTCAGTACCAAAAACGACAAATCCTATGACAAAATTCAGATTCTAGAGGAGAAGGACAAATGTTAATATTGGAAATGAAAACTACTAAGACCCCAATCACACCACAAGGCACTGTTTCCAGCAGAACTAAGTAGACAACAGAATATCATGCATGAAGGACATGACTTTCAGAGGACTGCATTAAAGTATCAGTGAGAAATAAATAAGCCATAACTATGACAGCAGTGTCCAAACTCTGAGGCACTTTAAAGAAACTAATGCCAGAGAATGTGAAACAGTAGATGCTCAGATTTGTATTAAGGAGGTGAGGATACTCAACTTCATTTTAGCTGAAAATCGCCAAATCTGGGGAAATAAACATTCAAGCAAAAGATACTTAAATGCCCAAATAAAGGTGCACAGAGTAGAAAATTACCTTGATGTATTAGAGTCAATGTGTCAAAAATATATAAGCCTGATCATGGAATTCTACAGGGGAGCAAACATAAAAGGTGGTGGATTCTCTCATTGATTTCTTCCTCTCTGGACATAAAAGGAAGAGAAATATAAATATTTGTAGATGTGTAATGAAGGAGGACAGTTTGAAACTGTCTTTTACATTTCTCTGTATGTAGTTCAATATTTTCAAAGAAATTACAGAAGAACAGGTACTGTCTTGTAGCCACAACACCCACTGTATATTCACAAAGTACTCACAGAAAGACTTTCCATAGAAGACTTGGTTTGCTGTCAAAAATATTCATGAATTTGATGGGTGCTTCTACTGTGGTTTAAATGAGGATAAATGCACCTAGGATTACATCAGCCTTCATGTATGTGTTGGGCTGCTGCCAGTAATCAATACAGCTGTGTTGAGACCCCTCCATTGATGTAAATGGAGACTGCAGGAGTAGTAAGAGACATAGCAAAGGAAAGGACATGTCAGGGTCTTCACAACACAGAGAAAATGCACTGCATCTATGTTGATCCAAGGAGATTATTTGCTTCGGTCATGCAGCAGGCTCAGACCTCAACCTTGTCCAAGAAGTCTTTGTATGCTACAGCTGCTTCCTACTGTTACTTCAGGTTCTTAGTCAGTGCACAACCAATGGTTCTCATGACAAACCCACTCACAAACTGAAGCAAAGTCCAGACAATAGAGTGTGGGTCATGGTGCTGAGTTATTTCTCTAACTCTAACCAGAGTCACTCTAAATTCTCTGGCTTTTTATTGTTGTAGTTTCTTCTCCTACCTGTGTTCTGGGGATCCTATAACCCTGGGGCTATGCACCTGAATCCTTGATGTGGGTGAAAACATGTTTGGTTTTTTTTTTTTTTTTCTTCCCAAACCTCCATGATTTCATCATGGTCCACAGTGGTTTTGGAGAGTCCCATAATCTGAAACAGAAATGTAGGTCTTCTAAAACTAGCTTGTTTGTTTTGGATTGTTGTTGTGAAGGTAGTTTGAACAGGTGAATTTTTTAAAAAATAAATGTATTCCACAAAACTGCACTTAAAATATTTCAAGATTGGCAACTGGTGGTGTCAATCTCTTGTGTCTGCCATTCAAAAGCACAATAGCCTTGTATCTATCTTGACCCCCCTATCTGTTGTCTTCTCTTTTCACCAATAATTATAATGTTTTTTAAAGAGTGAAGATATTACAGTCAAGTACACATGATCATTTTCTATGTCACCCATTCATAATATTAAGATACTCAAGCATTAAACTCACAATCTGTGTTCTGCTAATAGCACACTCATGTACCAGCCACTCCACAATTACATTTTTTAATAAATCCAATGTTGTGTTTTGAAACACCAAAATAATCCAAAAAGTCACATAAGTCCAGAAAAGCATGATATTTATTTGAATTATGCACCAAAAACTGACCAGTCCTGGACAAAGGCACAGATTTGGGAACTGACTGATTCTCTGAACAGTCCTCATAGTAAATATTTAAGCAGATGAAAAAAATCTTACTACATTCAGGCCACTACTGATCAAATAGGGACTCAGAACAGACTTTGGAGCTGAACTATGAAACAAAAGTGAAATTGTACAGCATTTTTATAGAATGGAAAGACAAATCAATGGAGAGCAGGAAAGGCTGTGGCATTTTCCAATCATACCTTGACAGAGAGCTTTGATCAAGTAAGTAAACATTGGTGACAGCCCCATCGAGGACACATGGTTTCTGAGTTCTTGACTTAGCTTTTGCAGTCACATCCCCTCCTGGCCTTACAGGAACAAAAGATTGGAAAAGCTTCTCATAATCAATTTAAGTCTTAACAGGCAACACATTTACAACTTGTGTGTATCAGTTTAGATGATCAGCAGATTCCCTCTTTACATTCTTTACCTGTCAACAGACAAAAATGAAACACCTGAAGGAGAAGGATAGGAGTTGGTTCTGGGGCCTGGGAACATGAACTCAATTTTCACCCTGCCAGCAAGAAGGAAGATGTTTCTGAGACAGCAACCATCTCATAACAACTAATAAAAAATAATACTTTACTTCTATAATTGTTCTGCTGTTCTTTAATACAGTTTATCATAAATATGCTTGATATAATCTCATGGTAATATTATACATTACTGTTACTATAATACAATATATACAGTATAATACAAACAAAATTTTGAAATGTTACTTATGTATAAATGGTTTATGAAAAATTGGGCATGAATTTTTAAAATACTAAAAAGTGTTTTCAGGAGGCTTTGGAGAGAGGAAAGTGAAAGAATAAATAATTTATTTATACTTTTAATATAGAAATAATATATAAATAAATAAATGAGCCAAGCCCAGGGATCCTCAAAAGATAGGAAAGTCAATGACTTGGGCAGGCAGTGGTTTCTCTCAGGGTTTGGGTACTCTTGATTTGGACCAGGGTTAGAGTTAGGGTTAGGGTTACTCCTGCTGATCTCTGGGGAGGAAGACAATCAACATTTCAGCCTGTGCTATTATTTACTAATTGTACATTTAATTCATCAGACTGCTTTCCCCCCATGATATGGGTAGCCTGGCATATTCTGCTTCATGAGAGTATCAATATCATGAACTTTTTATGAATCCCCAAATAGCAGTATTTTGACTTATTCCTTGTCCTTGGTCTTTTTTAGCTGACCTCCTTCAGTTTCCTGAGGTCCCATTTAATAATTTAATAACTTAATAATTGTTGATCTTAGAGCCTGAGCAATTGATATTTCATCAGGAAGTGGTCTCCTGTGCCAATGAATTCAAGACTCTTCCCCACTTTCTCTTCTAACATATTTAGTGTATCTGCTGTTATATTGAGGCCTTTGATCTACTTGGGTTTGAGGGTTTTTTTTCATTTTATTTTTCTTATTAGTTACATTTGTTAACTCTGTGTCCCAGCTATATCCCACTCCCTCATTCCCTCCCCAACCCCACACTCCCTCCCTGGTCTCCTCCTTGCCCCTTTCCAACTCCACTGATAGGGGAGGACCTCCTCCCCCTTCATTTGACCCTGTTTTATCAGGTATCTTCAGGGCTGGCTGCAAAGTCCTCCTCTGTGGCCTAACAGGACTACTCCTCCCCTGGGGGGGGGAAGGTCAAAGAGCCTGCCCTTGAGATCCTGTTAGAAATAGTCTTTGTTCCCCTTACTTTAGAAAACTACTTGGTTACTGAGCTACCACAGGCCACATCCAAGCGGAAGTTCTAGGTTATATCCAAAGATGGTCCTTGGTTGAGTGTCAGTCTCAGAAAAGACCCTGTGCCCGGATATATTTGGTCCTCGTAGAGCTCCTATCCTTTCCATATCATACTAACTCCCCTTCTTTCATATGATTACCTGCACTCTGCCAAGGGTTTGGTTATGAGTCTTAGTGTCTGCTTTGAAACACTGATAGGTAGAATCTTTCAAAAGCCTTTTGTGGTAGACTCCTGTCATACGTTCAATGCACATCCCATCTGTCTTTCTAAACGAGGATTAATCATCTTACCCCATGTCCGCTCAATTGATTATCTTTTTTAGGTGTATAGATTTCATTATGTTTATCATATCTTATAGGTCTATATAAGTGAGTATATCCCATGTTTGTCTTTCTCCTTCTGGGATATTTCACTCAGAATGATCTTTTCTAGATCCCACCATTTGCCTGCAAATTTCATGATTTCCTCCTTTTTGATTGCTGAGTAGTATTCCATTGTGTAAAAATACCACAATTTCTGTACCCATTCCTCCGTTGATGGACATCTGGGTTGTTTCCAGGTTCTGGCTATTACAAATAAAGCTGATATAAACATGGTTGAGCAAGTATCCCTTTTGTGTACTTGAACAAACTTTGGGTATATACCTAGCAGTGGTATAGCTGGGTCTTGAGGAAGCACTATTCCTAATTGTCTTAGAAAGCTTTCCAGAGTGGTTGTACCAGTTTACATTCCCACCAGCAGTGGAGGAGGGTTCCCTTTTCTCCACAACCTCTCCAGCATGTGTTATCGCTTGAATTTTTCATCTTGGCCATTCTGATGGGTGTAAGGTGATATCTCAGGGTCGTTTTGATTTGCATTTCCCTGATGGCTAATGAGGTTGAGCATTTCTTCAAGTGGTTTTCTGCCTTTTGATATTCCTCTCCAGAGAATTCTCTGTTTAGCTCTGTTCCCCATTTTTTAAGTGGATTACTTGGTTTGCTGCTTTTCAGCTTCTTTAGTTTTTTATATATACTGGATATGAGTCCTCTGTCAGATAAAGAGCTGGTGAAGATTCTTTCCCAATCTGTAGGCAGTCTGTTTGTTTTGATGACTGAGTCCTTTGCTTAACAGAAGCTTTTCAGTTTCATGAGGTCCCATTTATTGATTGTTGCTCTTAGAGCCTGTGCTGTTGGTGTTCTGTTCAGGAAGTTTTCTCCTGTACCAATGAGTTCTACAGTATTCCCCACCTTTTTTTTCTAGCCAATTTAATGTGTCTGGTTTTATGTTGAGGTCTTTGATCCACTTGGACTTCAGTTTTGTGCAGGGTGATAAGTATGGATCTCTTTTCATTTTTCTACATGTACACATCCAATTAGACCAGCACCATTTGTTGAAGATGCCATCTTTTTTCCATTGTATGGTTTTGGCATCTTTGTCAAAGATCAGCTGTCCATAAGTGTGTGGGTTTATTTCTGGGTCCTCGGTTTGGTTTCATTGATCCACCATTCTGTTTCTATGCCAGTACCATGCAGTTTTTAAAACTCTTGCTCTATAGTACAGCTTAAGATCAGGGATGGAGATACCTCCAGAAGATCTTTTATTGTAGAGGATTGTTTTAGCAATTCTGGGTTTCTTGTTATTCCATATGAAGTTGAGAATTTTTCTTTCCAGGTCTGTAAAGAATTGTGTTGGTAATTTGATGGTAATTGCATTGAATCTCTAGATTGCTTTTGGTAAGATCGCCATTTTTACTATGTTAATCCTGCCAAGCCATGAGCATGGAAGATCTTTCCATCTTCTGATATCTTCTTCTAGTTCTTTCTTCAGATACTTGAATTTTTTTTTCATAGAAATCTTTGACTTCCTTGGTTAGGATTATACCAAGGTACCTTACGTCATTTGTGGCTATTGTGAAGGCTGTTGTTTCCCTAATTTCTTTCTCAGCCCTTTTGTTTTTGGTATACAGGAGGGCTACTGATTTTTTTTGAGTTAATTTTGTATCCAGACACTTTGCTGAAAGTGTTTATCAGCTGTAGGAATTCCCTGGTAGAGTTTTTGGGGTCACTCACGTATAGTATCATATCATCTGCAAATAGTGATAATTTGACTTCTTCCTTTCCAATTTGTATCCCCTTGATCTCCTTCAACTGTTTTATTGCTCTATCAGGACTTCCAGAACTATGTTGAAGAGATATGGAGAGAGTGGGCAGCCTTGTCTTGTCCCTGATTTCAGTGGGATTGATTTAAGTTTCTCTCCGTCCAGTTTGATGTTGGCTATAGGCTTGCTGTATATCGCCTTTACTATGTTTAGATATGTGCCTTGTATCCCTGATCTCTCCAATACTTTAAACATGAATGGATGTTGGATTTTGTCAAATGCTTTTTCAGCATCTAGGGAGATCACCATGTGGTTTTTTTTTCTTTCAGTTTGTTAATATGGTGGATCACATTGATGGATTTCCATGTATTGAACCACCCCTGCAAACCTGGCATGAAGCCTACTTGATCATGGTGGATGATATCTTTGATGTGTTCTTGTATTCGGTTTGCGAGTATTTTGTATTTTTGCATCAATGTTCATAGGGGAGATTGGCCTGAACTTCTCTTTTTTGGTTGGGTCTTTGTGAGGTTCAGGTACCAGGGTGACTGTGGCTTCATAGGATGATTTTGGTAATGTTCCTTCTCTTTCTATTTTGTGGAATATTTTGAAGAGAACTTGAGTTAGCTCTTTTTTTAATGTCTGATAGAATTCTGCACCGAAACCATCAGGTCCTAGGCTTTTTTTGGATGGGAGACTTTCGATGACTGCTTCTATTTCCTTGGGGGATATAGGACTATTTAATTGATTTACCTGGTCCTGATTTAGCTTTGGTAGATGGAATCGACCAAGAAAATTGTCCATTTCATTTAAATTTTCAAATTTTGTTGCGTATAGACTTTTGAAGTAAGTCCTAATGATTGCTTGGATTTCCTCAGTGTCTGTAGTTATGTCCCCCTTTTCATTTCTGATTTTGTTGATTTGGATGGTGTCTCTCTGCCTTTAATTAGCTTGGCTAAGGGTTTGTCAATCTTGTTGATTTTCTCAAAGAACCAGCTCTTGGTTTCATTGATTCTTTGAATTGTTTTGTTTCTAATTGATTGATTTCAGCCCTGAGTTTGATTATTTCCAGCCATCTATTCCTTTTTGGTGTGTTTGCTTCTTCTTT
The DNA here is from genome assembly GCA_036365155.1 of Meriones psammophilus. Lineage (NCBI taxonomy): Eukaryota > Metazoa > Chordata > Mammalia > Rodentia > Muridae > Meriones > Meriones psammophilus. The sequence continues at coordinate 239,900 of JAEOAE010003153.1, forward strand.
TTCTAGGGTTTTTAAGTGACCCATTAAGTTGCTTGAATGCGCTGTCTCAAATTTCTTCTTGAAGGCTTAGTGCTATGAACTTTCCTCTTAGCACTGCCTTCATTGTGTCCCACAAGTTTGGGTATGTTGTGTCTTCATTTTCATTGAGTTCTAGGAAGATTTTAATTTCTTTCTTTATTTCTTCCCTTACCCAGCTGTCTTTTAGTAGCAAGTTGTTCAGTTTCCATGTGTGTGTAGGCTTTTTGCTATTTGTGTTGTTACTGAGGTCCAGCTTTATTCCATGGTGATCAGACAGGATACAAGGGATTATTTCAATCTTCTTGTAACTGTTGAGGCTTGCTTTGTGACCAACTATGTGGTCTATTTTGGAGAAGGTTCCATGAGGTGCTGAGAAGAAGGTAAATTATTTTGTGTTTGGGTATAAGGTTCTGTAAATGTCTGTTAGGTCCATTTAATTCATGACCTCTGTTAGAGATATTCTTTCTTTGTTTAATTTCTGTTTTGTTGACCTGTCCTTTGTTGAGAGTGGGGTGTTGAAGTCTCCCACTATTAGTGTGTTGGAATCTATGTGTGGTTTAAGTTTTATCAATGTTTCTTTCACAAATGTGGGTGCCCTTGTATTTGGGGCATAGATGTTCAGGATTGTGATGTCTTCTTTGTGGAATTTTCCCTTGATGAGTATGAAATGTCCTTCCCCTTCTCTTTTAATTAATTTTGGTTGAAAGACTATTTTATCAGATATTAGAATGGCTACTTCTGCTTGCTTCTTGCATCCATTTGCTTGAAAAAACAGTTTTACATTTTTTTTCTGCTTCATTGTTCATTTGAAAACATTTCCACTTCTCTTGGTTATGTTTCCCATCAGAAATAAATGAGGGATAGAAAAAAACCAACTTTTGTGTCTGCTCTATGGTGTGATTCCATGGTGAGACTTACCTATTTTTAACACACTGACTCTAATATGTCAAGATAAGTTTCTATTCTTCTCAGATCTGTTGGGCCATCTAAATGTCTTTTGATTGCATATCTATTTCTTTCCAGAGACTTGGAGAGTTTCTGCTAAAGTGAACTTGAATATCCCTATGTCCTCAGTACAAATATTAGTATCTGTGATTTCACATGCTCTGGCTTTAGTATCTTAAAAGTATCTCAGAATTTATACACTGTGGTCATACTTATGACTTATTTATTTATCATTGACATTGTAATAAATTGTTCTGAAATTCATGTCTTTCATATTCTGTCTTCTGCTTACTTAGCTCTGCTGGACACCCAGTTTTCTGTGATTTGATTGGAAGCTTTATGATTTTCATTTCCAAGCTTTCTATCTGTCTTTCTCCTCCTTTAGAATCTCAATTTTATCCTAGGATTTCTCTTATATGGTACTGAGTCTTTCCTGTGTATTGTTGTTTATTCATCGACGTTCTCCTGGAGACTATTGATTCTTGTTTCAATGCCCAGTTGAATTAATTGTTTGTTTCTGTCTTCTCTGTTCTTCATCTCTTTACTTTCTGAAGGATTCACCTGCCACTTAATCTCTCTGAGAAACTGTGAGTTAGGTTGTTGGTTATTTATGATATTGTGGAGGAGTCATTAGGCTTTTTCATATTCCTGTTTTTCAGTTGATGTTATAATTGGCACATGTGTTCATCATTGGTACATCAATTTTGGGAGTAGGATGGTCCTTTGATGAAAAGAACTTCTTGAAACCTCAATATATATTTACTGTCTGAGCAGGAAACAAACATATAAGTCTGTGGTCCTGGTAGTTGTATTGTTAAGGAGTACTTAGACAGAAAATCACATACACACTAGGATTCCTAATTAATTTTAGAAGTAAAGAACTCTTAGGAGTGCTTTCACAAGATACAGAAACCATACTTCAATAGCTCATTGCAACTGGGGAGAAGGAATACAAAACAGGAGGAAGGAAAAAGCCAATCCTCAGATATAGACAAGAGACAGAAAAAACTAAATTGTTAATTGAAAGAAGTTTTCATCTAGATTCTGTTTGATATGTGATAGGTGGATCAAGTCTCAATTCCTTGAAGTAGTTTTTAAAGTTTACATAAAGATATAAAAGTTTTAAATATATTAACATGTGCACAATCTGTAATCTATTCTGAAATCCTCACTGTAGGAAAACAACCTGTAAACACCTGAGTACACTCATGCTTTACAGCTAAAGCTTGGGCACACACACACACACACACACACACACAAACACACCATGGTTCTGGGCTGATAAATGAACAGCCTTTCCTCTCTCTGAATGTGTAATGGCAGATATGATTTCAGCACAATGAGAAGCATTGAAGTATATCTTCATCAGGAATGAAAGGACACTAAAATTTTGATTGTGTAACTATGAGAAGACTAGCCAGTGCTATCACCTGGTGATTTACAGAGCATATCAGAACTCCAGTAATTCATTTTTTAAAACTCTGAAAGTTTGACATCTTTAAGTCTCATTTTCACATATTTTTAAACCATTTTCTCAGACATTTACAACTTGCAGTTACATACCTTAAATCACTTTCTTAGACATTCAAAATTTACATCAACTTTAAAGTGTTTTTTTCCCTATCCAGGCATTTACCAGGAGACAAAGTTGTCTGATTGCTGGGAGAAATGATTGACAAGCAAGTTCTTTTAAATGAAAGAACCAAAAAAGCAAACTGTTAGGTATTAGTAGCTCCAGTTTGAATTTCATTTAAATCTAATTTTGTGAGATTAGATATTTTAGTGTAGTAACCATCTACAGTTAAGGTTCTGGAAAAAAAAAGCACCTTGCCTTTTCAGCAAGGAACCTAGTAACTGTAGAAAAGAACAAAGACTGACTTTCATGTATGATATGGATGGACCATGCAGCTGAACCCTGTTCAGAGGAGCTGCCTAAGGTTTCTTACCTCTACTAAATTTCTATAGTGACAACTTGCTGTCAACACATCAAGACATCTGAGAGGGAAATTTGAGCAGGCGGTATAATCTGAATTTCTCTATATCTGTCAAAATGACAGAGACTTAATATTATACCTGGGTAAACTGTCTAGGATCATCCATAGCAATCTCTGCTCCTTTGTAATGAGCAGACTTTGACAGTCTTTTGATGTCAAACAAAACAGCATTAAGGCTTCAGCTGCCACACAGGGCATCACCAGTCTCCAAACACCAGACTCATGAGGACCGAGAGTTTTTTTTTTTTTTTTTTTTAATGGAGAAGGAACTTGGCAAAATTAGCCTGCCTTGGCCAATCAGAGTATGGCATTTAACTCAACAATGTCCATAGGTTGGGCAGGGACAAACTGGTTGAGAAAAGCTTGTGGTTCAGTTGTCAACATTACCGCAGTTGAAATATAATCAAAGAAAGGCCATTTCTGCCTATCTTATTTGTGGATAGGCATAGCTACTGACTCCAAAAATCTGTCAGAGAAAGCCTTTTTTATTAAATTCCTTAATTCCATATTTAGCAGAACCCTCTGAGGGATTTGAGGGAGAGTGTCTAATTTATTATCATATTTTTCACTTGAATATTTTTATTAATTAAATCAATTTACATCTTAGCATATGATGAGCCTTCTTTACTCACAATCCCACCATCTTTCCCACATCTCTCTCCCCTATTCTGCCCCATAACTACACACTATAGCTCCTGGAGTCTTATGATGACTGAGTTTGTCACAGTTTCCTGTGGTCTGTTAGGGCAGTACAATCAGGGAAAGTGATCAACAAGCAGAAAACATAGTCCATGTCAGAGTTATATCCCTCTATCTTAACTACTGGGTCCACATGAAGCATAATCATCCCTTCAGCTACTTACATGTAGAGGACCTAAGTCCAAAACCTTGCATTGTCCTTGGTCGGTGCTTCAGATTCTGTAGAACCCTCTGGGCCCTGTATGATTGGTCCTGCTGATCTTCATGTGGAGTTCCTGTCACACATATATAAATGAATAAGTATATAGGTAAAACCAACTGAATACATTGTTTAATCTTTAGTATTACAATTATGTGATTGAAAAAAAAAATCAGCCTTTAGCTCAAATGGAAAAAAGAGATAATTTATTGTTGAATAAATCTGAGAGTCTCTGAACACAATTAAGGTCATCGCTAATCCCATGTTACAATGTGAAGCACCATCATGCATTTTTCATAGTAACTGAATAAAGAAAGCTATAAATCCAATACATCACTGGAAACATCAGAGAAGCGGTTAGACAGCAAGATGGAGAAAGTTATCATACAGGCCCAAGATGCTATATGATGTCATTCTTGTCTTTTAGATTGGCAGAAGCCAGTGGTGTGCTGGGTTACTACATTCCAAAATGATTTTATTAATTATCTATAAGAGATCATCTCAACAGCAAAGGTGTCCAAGAAATGGCTACTCAGGGTGTGTCAGGTATCCTGGACTATGGTAATGAGGCCCTAAAACTACTACATTCCAATCTTTCCATATCATTAAACTTTCTATAGCCAGTCTTTGCAGACACAGCTCTTTCCAGGAGTTCTCATTGATACATGTATACATACATTCATACAGTTCAATATTTAGTATGGGATAATCCCTGGGAAAGACTAATTTTCTTTCTCTCAGTTGTTCCTAATTGTCTGGTGTTGACCAATAGATGCCTTCTTAACATAGCATCTAGACATATATCAGATTAATATATTATATCCAAAAGGCATTTCTTCCTGGTGATGGTAGTCTGAAGGCAGAATCATTCCTTCAGTAGAACCTAGTGGCCTTCAGGCTCATGATTTCTGTTAAGCTAACTCTGTAAGTGTCACCCAGACTCTTATCTACCACAGATTTTGAAAGAAGCTCCTTAGGACCCATCCTTAAATACTGAAGCCCATGAGTGAGAAAGTTCAGTCCACCTACCTGAACAAAGTTACAATTCCTCCCTTTGAGAGCACTTTTGTGCTGTCTTAATATACTTGGGGTTTTCCTCTCTTTTATATGGTAGTATAACTTACTTTTTTTTTCTTTCACTGCCTTAAATAGGAATCTCTACTTCTTCATTTAATATGCAAAGTTCATGAAACACCTTTCCTTTCGTTACTATTTTTTTTTACATTTTTGTAAAGATTTATTAATTTTTACATTAGGTTTACAGTGTTTTGACTACACGTTTGTGTATGTACCACTTGTGTGCATGGTTCCTTCAGAGGCCACTGGACACGACAACCTAGAAGTGGTGGTACATATTATTGGAACCTAAAACTGGCTACTGGGACTTGAATCAGGTTCCTCCACAAGAGCAGCAAGTAGTCATAAAATATCAGTCATTTCTCAAGGCCCTAGAACACTATTTTACACAGGTTTATTTATTTTTATTTCATGCCTTGAGTGCTTACCTTCTTGTATATGTGTGAATGCACCAGGTGTACTGGTGCCCAAAGATGCCAGAAAGGATCTTATCACCTAGAGCTACACATGGTTCCAAGTCTACCCAAAGGGCACTGAAAACTGATATTAGCTTTTATTTAAAGGAGTCATTGTGCTGAAATACCTGGACATCTGCCTACCCCCCCAAAGAGACACTTTAACAGTAAGAGTGCATACAAATTGTTACAATTTTTAAGTGAGTATGAAATTAAATCATTTCAAAATAAAAGGACATGTAGCTGTTATTTATATTCCTAGAGAACACCTTAGTAACTCTTCCATATCCTGATGCTTCCAAGAACAGAAAGATCATCAGCACCTATATATTCAGCAGTCATATGACACAGACAAGTGACAATGCACAGCAAAAAAACCAAACCAAACCAACCAACCAAACAAACAAAAAAAAAAAAACTATTATTAGATACAGTTTATTTTCTGAGGTTTTAGGAGCCATTCCATGATGTTCCTAAGTTGTCCAGGGCTTATTCACAAAAGCTTCAAATGTCACAGGAAAAGTCATGGCCTAAGACCTCTAAGTTTCTGAATTTAGTAAAGAATTTCTTGAAAAAAAAATTGACTGACTATACTCATCGCTCTATCCCTATGTGTTTAGAAAGAGATGGAAAAACTATCAAATTTTGCTGACTGTATACTTTGCCATTGAGGAGATCAATAAGGACAAACAATTGCTTCCTAATATAACCATGGGTTTCCATGTCTACAATTCCTTTAATTCTAACAAAAGAACCTTGGAGGGCCCTCTGATGTTCTTGTCTGGGAGGATTGATTATATCCCTAATTACAAATGCAAAACAAAGCACAAAGCTCTAGGAATCATTTCAGGAACCAGGCCAGAATTTTCTGCTGCTATTGGAACACTTTTGGAGCTCTACAAAGTCCCACAAGTAAGTTAGGAAAATATTTTTGTTCACAGTCACATAGGAAACCTAACCAAAAAAACAAACAAACAAGTGTTTACTTTAGGCAGATTTCAAAAGCAGTGAATGAATTACTTTAGTATGGCAATGACTAGTAGGGGAAAGAATGTGGTGAAATGTATGAGCAGTACATTCTAATAATTTTGAAGCAGATAACTTAATAGTATTCATGATTCTATCTCTAAATGCTAGCAAGACGTTCTGTGGATACTGAGGCTGTATTTGCTCACAAGTAAAATTCTACAAAACGTAAGTGCCAAGTCTAGCATATAAACATCTCATAATACATAGAATGGTCAATATATGACATAAGAAAATACAAAGTACAGGACATGTTACTAAATTTGCAACAATCCTCAGGTGAAATTTTTTCAAGGAATTTTTATGATATCATTCAGGATAATACACCTCGGAGAGCAAAGAATATCTACATAGGTATATTCCCACCACTGACTATTGTCAGCCTATACTGAAGGCATTAGTATAAACAAAGAAAACATTGGTGAGTGTAAGGGTAGGGAATAATCAAGATCACAAAACTCACAGTGTGGCTCTGATTGTTATCACTCAGTTAAATAATACATATCTGAAGAATGAACCCATTTCCTCTCTTAGGGTGATGACCCCATATATATAGAACATCAAAATCATTTTTTTTCTTTTGCTTCTTCAGGTCACATATGGACCTTTTAATGCTGAGCTAAGTGACAAAGTTATATTCCCATCCCTTTATCAGATGTCTCCTAAAGTTAGAGGCCTAACCCATGGAGTTATCTCTTTATTGCTATACTTTGGCTGGAACTGGGTGGGGCTTTTTGTGGTTGATGATCTGAACGGAAAAGAGTTTCTCTCTCACCTGAAAGCAGAGATGGCAACAGAAGATATCTGTGTGGCTTTTACACAAAAAATCCCTGCTTATTGGAAGCTAGGGTTAAAATATGTTACTGATTTGGTGGACCTGAACCAACATACACAAGTGAATGTACAGGTATTCTATGGTGATATAGATGACTTGCTGTTATTCTGCAATGGTAATCAGATCTTTTTAGCCAGAGGGAAGGTGTGGATCATGGCAAAGCAACACTTAATACATTTAGATTCTGCAGCAGATGAGTATTATTTGATATACTTTTTCAGAGGAAGTGTATCATTTTCAAAGAAGAGAACTATCCCTGGTTTCAAGAACTTTCTTGAGGATCTTACACCCTCCCAATACCAAGGAGATTTTTATTTCTCTAAATTCTGGATTGACAATTTTCTTTGTTCACTTCCTTCTTTGCCATGTACATCTCTTAAACCCTGCCCAGCAAATATTTCCCTAAAGATTTATCATGAAAAATTTGATCAGATGACCATTTCTGAGTCTAGCTATTCCATATGGAATGCAGTGTATTCCATGGCCCATGCCCTCCATAAAGTGCTGTTGAACAAAACTGAAATGGGATCTACGGAAGACAGAAACACAGACTGGCTTCTACCATTACAGGTAAGTCTCACTCATATGCAAGGGAAGCTCAGAATCTAACATTATTACTAAGTAATTACTGTGGTCAAGCCATTAAAACATTTTCATCTTATAATTAAAAGTATAAGTTAAAATGGAAAAGCTTCTATCACAGTGTCTGTGTATACGTCTGTAATTATCTTATATGATTTTGGGACTGAAAGCACTGACTTGAAGACAGTAAGTTTGAATGTCTTTTAATAAATGCTTTCATAGTGAGAGATGAAATTCTGTAACATATAAATGTAATCCATGTAAAAATAAAGCAAGTTTAATATTAAAATTCATGTGCTTTCATGGAATATGTCAAGTTCCATGAGGTATAGACATAGTGACCACATCCAAAGCTGCTTTTTCACATAAAATGAAATTTAGCTTAATAACACAAGACATAAGAAGAACCTTTTGTGAAAAATAAATTGCATGTTCTAGAGTCATGAGTAAATGAAAAGTAATTGCTTGTACAAATTCTTTATTCTTAATTGCGTAAAATGAAGTTAAAACCAAACAGTGCTTCCATCTTAAAGGTTAGAGCATAAACAAGTTAATAAGCTGAGACTATATCTCCATGCATTAGAGATAAATGGATGTGTTTGGGTTTTAAACCAACCAGATATAAACAGGAATCATCCACACATATGAGCCTTGATGATCACCTTCAAATAGGGTATCATAAAGAAGACTGTTGATCAAGTAAATTTAACTTTAAATTCTATCAAAGACAGATGAACAACAAATAAATTCTGAATGTATAGTGTACGATGTAATCTTGAGCATTATGGAAAACAATAATATTTAACATAGACATTGTCACTGTTTCTGAACATGGTCTACCAGAGATGTGATATTAGGTAAGTTTGTATAACCCTTCTCTAGATAACAGAGTACCTAAGCAACAGTTCTATAATATAAGTAGGAATTAGGTAACATAATATTGAATATCATAAGTTGAAGTATTAACCTGTTTAATTTGTTAAATATGGAATTAAATCATGCTAGGGGCATGATTCAGCATTTATAAGCATGTGATTCTCATACAGGGTCCCTGAGTTTGGTTGTCAGCACACATATGGTGGCTCACAACTGTCTTTAATTTCAGCTCCATGGAATCTAACACACTCTTTTGCTTTCTGCAGGCATCAGATATGCACCTTGTGTACATATATACATTCTTGTAGGCAATAAACAAAAACAAAAATGACACATATGTAGGGAGCCTGAACTGTCTCAGTATTTAGAAGTACTTTGTGCTCTTGAAAAGACCCACAATTCCTATTATCTAGATAGAAGCTTTCAACTATCTGTAACTCCACTTCTGGGGATCCAGCACCTTCTTCTGGCCTCCAGAGGCACCAGACACATTTGTAGGGCATATTGTACCACATAGTGTTCATATCAAAGCTGAAAGTCAAATGTTGTAACAGAAAACAAACCAAAGAGAAATGAAGGCAGGTACTGGGTCTCTTTTCAGTTTCCTGAATTATAACTGACATGAAGTTTGTACAGATTTAATGTACATTTTAAATGAATCTGGAGTTTTGCATAAACTTCTAATAATATTATCTCATTGTAATCTCATATATATGTATACCAATTTTCCTAATTGAAATACACTCATATTAATTGTGTGGCATCAGAGAGGACATATCTTAATAGATATGAATCCACTGATTTTCTCCAAAAAAAATTATGTTTTCTAATTAAAAATATTTTTCTGGTGCTGGGAAAAGTTACAGGGCCTTGTTCCCTCTAAGAACATGCTCCACATCTTCCATGCCTTAGACAACATTTCTCCTTGTGTTCAGTAGCTCTTACATTACTTTCATGGGGAGAACTGTTCATCTCACTAAAACAAGTGTGGGGCGACACCTAAACAAACTAAGCCTCTTAAAAAACAAAGCCATGTTAGAGAGAGAGAGAGAGAGAGAGAGAGAGAGAGAGAGAGAGAATGGATTTCTCTTAAAGGTCATCAAACTGTTGTATGGGCCACTCATATCAAATGATGTCTCTCTTCAGCTGCATCCATTTCTGAGGAAAATTAAAGTGACAAATGCTGCTGGAGATGAAATAAGCTTCGATGAGAACAAGAAAATTATGGAAACATATGACATACAAAATTTTGTGGAACATACTCAGCATATTTCATTACTAGTTAAAGTGGGAGAGTTTGTCTTCAAGAGTCCACAAGATCAAGGCTTTTTCATCAATGAAGTTCTGATTAAATGGCCAAGCAACTTCAATCAGGTCTGGAAGTTTTCAATATTTAATTTGTAGAGAAATATTTGTAAAGAGTTACTAAAATAAATTATGTGATGTCTTTTAGATATTTTTAAATAATTGTTTTTAAATTTCAGTTTATTTTCTTTACATTCCCCAAAATGGTCCCTCTTTCCTCATCTCTCAGCTTCCCCCTCTCCTCCTTTTCCTCTCTCCTACTCTCTTTCCCTCAGAAAAAAATGATCTCCCCTCCCACCAAATCAACCCTCTCCAACACATCAAATCACATCATAACTGACCATATTTCATCCACTGAGGCCAGGCAAGCCAGCCTGCCAGGGGAAAGTGCTCCAAAAGCAGACAATAGAGTTCATGTTTGAAACAGCCTCCCCACCTCCAACTACATTTGCCAGGCGACCAATATGAAGAACAAACTACTCATTGGCCAACTATTTACAGAGGGCCAATGCCCAGACCATGCATGCTCCTTAGCTGATGTCTCAGTCTCTGTAAAACCCCATGTTTCTCAGTTAGTTGTTTCTGTTAGTCTTATTTTGGAGTTCCTGTCCCTTCCAGGGCCTTACAACACTTCCACAAAATGGCTGGAACTTCTCCCCATGCTTGGCTGTATGTCCCAGCTTCACCAACCAACTAAAGGGTGGAACCTCGCAGAAACCTGTTCTGTAAGGCCCTCTACTGTTGTGATGGGTCTCAGGCTGGGTCAATTATTATTTGGAGTTTTCCCTCAATCTTTATTCCTTCTTTATTCCTGCACTTCCTGTATGCAGGGTAAGTTTTGGATCAAAGGTTTTGTTAATGGGTTGATTTCCCCTCACTCCACTAGTCCTGCCTGGCCAAGAGGTGGTAACTTCAGGCTTCATGTCTCTCCCTGTTAGGGGTCTCAGTTATAGGAACACCCACATCCTCCCACCGACCTCCAGCTTGACAAATATATTACCTTGGTTTCCCTTCTTGTTCCCAGCCCTAGAACCTCCCACTGACATTGTCCCTACATCTGATCCCAACTCTTGTTTCTCTCCCAATTACATCTCTTATCCAGTCCCCCCTCTTTATCCACTTCTGCTGTCTAATCTATGTCCCCTTCTGAGTGACATTCCAGCACTTTCCCTTAGACCTTCCTTCTTACCTATCTTCTTCATGTCTGTGGATTGTTGCCGGAGCCCGCCAGCAGAGTTGAACGGTTCTTGAGTTGGGAGTGAGGATTAAAATTAAAAAACTAACACACAACACACATGGGACTTTTCCAAGAGGCTCCAGTGGAGATATTAGACTCGACCAGCCAGCAGCCTGACTTTATTGCAGAGAGCTTTTAAGCCAGAGTAAAAACAGCTCAGAAAAATGGGTTAAATTTACAAGGAGGTGAAACAATAGGTGTGATTTTGATAAGCTCTCCCACCTGCTGTCACAAACAAAAGGGGATGGACTTGCAAATTCTTCCCTGGCTTCAGTGAAGGCCTGGTAAAAGCAGTCTTCCTGTTGAGATTTAAATATCAAAGCAGCTACCAGAGCAATGGCTTCCAACAGATCGTGGTAGGTTTATCCTGTACTATAGGTCTAATATCCTCTTGTAAGTGAATATATACCACATGTGTCTTTCTGCTTCTGGATTACCTCACTCAGGATGATCTTTTCTAGTTCCCACCATTTACCTGCAAATTTCATGATTTCCTTGTTTTTAACAGCTGTGTACAGTTCCATTGTGTAAATGTAGCACAATCTCTTTACCCACTCTTTGGCTGAGGGACATCTAAATTATTTCCAGTTTCTGGTTATTAAAAATATACCCTGTATAAACATAGCTGAGCAAATGTCCTTGTTGTATGGTAGAGCATATTTTGGGTAAATGCCCAGGAGTGGTATAACAGGGTCTTGAGGTAGAACTATTCCCAGTTTTCTGAGAAATTGCCCGCTTGATTTCCAGAGAGGTGTGTAAGTTTCCACTCCCATCAGCAACGCAGGAGTGTTCCCCTTTCTCCACATCCTTGCCAGCATGTGTTATCACATGAGTTTTTGATCTTAGCTATTCTGACTGGAGTAAAATTGAATCTTAAAGTCATTTTGATTTGCAATTCTCTGATGGGTAAAGACATTGAGAATTTAAGTGCTCCTCAGCCATTTGTGATTCCTGCTGTGAATTCTCAGTTTACCTTTGTACCTCATGTTTTAATTGGATTATTTGATATGCTGATGTTTGATTTCTTAAGTCTTTGTGTATTTTGGATATCAGCCCTCTCTGTGATGTAGGGTTGGTAAAGATCTTTTCCCAATCTGTAAGCTGCTGTTTTGTTCTTTAATTTCTTTGATTTACAGAAGCTTTATAGTTTCATGAGATCCCACTTATTAATTGTTGATCTCAGAGCCTGTTCTATTGTCATTCTAATGTCTGCTATGCTAATGAGTTTCAGGCTTTTCCTCCATTTTATCTTCTAATAGATTTAGAGTCTCTGGTTTTACTTCAATATCTTTGATCCACTTGGACTTGAGTATGTGCAGGATGATACATACAGGTCTATTTGCATTTTCTACATGCAGACATCTAGTTAGACCTTCAATTTGGTTTGACTGATCAACCTGTCTGTTTCTGTGCCAATACCATGCAGGTTTTATTTCTATTACTATGTAGTATAGTTTGAATCAGGAATGTTGATACTGCCAGAAGTTTTTATTATACCGAATGTTTTTGGCTATCCTGGGTCTTTTATTTTTCCATATGAAGTTAATGGTTGAACTTTCCAGGTCTGTAAAGAACTGTGTTGGAATTTAATGGGAATTGCATTTAATCTGAGGATGGCTTTTGGCAGGATGACCATTTTTAGTATGTTAATCCTAACAATCTATGATCATGGGAGTTCTTTCCATCTTCCAAAATCTTCAGTTTATTATTTCAAAGACTCGAAGTTCTTGTCATACAGGTCTTTCAATTGCTTAGTTGGTGTTACCCCAAGATATTTTATAGTATTTGTGGCTCTTTGTGAAGTGTGTGTGTGTGTGTTCACCTACTTTCTTTCTCAGCCTTATTGTTGCTTGTGTACAGAAAGTCTATTGAATTTTTTGAATTAATTTTATATCCAGACAATTCACTGAAATTGTTTAGTAGCAGTAGGAGTTCACTGGTAGAATCTTCTTCTCTTCTTGTTTTATAACCCTTTGATCTCTTGTTTTATCACTCTAGGTAGAAATTGAAGCACTGTATTGAAGAGATATGGTGCAATTGGCAGCCTGGTCTTGTCCCTAATTTTAGCAGGAATGCTTGAAGTTTTTGTGCATTTAACTTGATGTTGGTTATTGGCTTGCTGTATATTGCCTTTATTGTGTTTAGGTATATGCCTTGCCTCCCTGATTGTATGATGTCTCTTTGAAAATTTAAAATTATTCTTATATTCTATATTCTTAGCTTTATTGTGATTGTGAGCTTGTGTGTGACTGAGCACATGTACTTGTTAGGGCCACACTCAACACTAGTTATCTTCCTCGGTTGCTCTCCCTTTTATTTTTAAACCGGTTATCTCTCTGAAACCTATGCTTACTGCTCTTGCTGTATCCAGTGAAAAGCATATCCTTGAATTTCTCACTGTCTTCATGACCACAAAATTTCTATTACAGGAATATATTCTACACCCAACTTTTCTTTCAATCCCTTCAGGATGATCAGTTCAGGTATTCATGTTCATGTGACAAGAATGTTAAATGCTAAATCATCTCTTTGGTCCAATTTGATTATTTTCAGAAATAAACCACTACTTAACTACTTCCTGCAGATAGAATTAGATGAAGTAAATTTCAATGTGTGTTCATTCATGCTGCAGTTAATGAATGAGTGTTCATGGTTATATAGGTGTGTAGATGTGTGGTTTATGTGTACATACACATGCATACAAATGTATGTACATATTGACATATTTATTATACATGCATGATCATGCTCAAGCGTCCTTCCATTAATACAACTCATACTCAAGCATCTCAATAATTTTACACATTTGTGAATTAGCGTGAACAGAAAATAAACTATGGATTTTGATTTAACACTTTTCTGTAACAAATGTATATGAGCTGCCAGATATGTGTGCCAGGAACTGAACTCATATTTCTCTGCAAAAAAAGTATGAGCTCTTAACTGTTGAGCCAGTTATCCAGAAGTATATTCCTGTTAATATATTAAAATTTATGAGATAGAAAATGAATACAAATAAAGGCAAAAAAGAGGTCTAAGAATAGATAGAAATGTTTGTTCCTGTCCTACACAATTTTTAACATATAACAAACTAAAGTTGTGCTAGTTTAGTAGTTAATGTGATTAACTAATGTGCAACTGGTGATAATCCTATGTAACAGTGTCACTAATATTTAAAAAGAAAGAAGTATTCCTAGCATTGGGAATTAAAGGTAAAAGTCACAGTAATAGATCATAATTCACCAATGGTCAAACCATCTTTCATGAGAAAAATAAACTTCCTTTTGCAGCTGAATCAGAGTGCATGGGTATTACTACATGACTGGAAATGTAAAGGTAGAAATAGATGGGGAAAGAGGGACTGGGTTTCTGTCTGACAATCCAACTGTTTCATAATTCATATGAAAAATGAGTTCTGGCTTGCTGCCTCACAGGAGAAAATATATGGACATTGTACACATTTCACAAAGGCTAGGAAGAAGTGAGTCACAGATTAGTCACCATAAAAGGATGTTGAACATTTAGCATTGGAAAGTGTGCTAACTTCAAATTTCCATTCTACACTCTCGTATTAAACACTCTGATTTCCTCATAAACCCATAAAATTTCCATAAGATATATGAATTTAAGTTATTTAGCCTAAATTATTTTAAATTAATGTACAATATTACTACCAGTTTTTCTGTGTTTCCCTCAGATTCCTCAATCTGTATGTTCACAGAGGTGTGGTCTAGGATTCTTGAAAGTTCCACAAGAAGAGAGACCTATCTGCTGTTTTTCTTGTGTATTTTGTCCAGAGCAGCACATTTCCAACCAGACAGGTATAAAAATAACATCTTTCCTCAAACTGCTTGGGAATGTAGAATCAGAAAGCTAAGAAGTGACCATGGTATCATAATGTAGTGCTCTTCTCTATGTCTCTTTCACTCATCCCTGAATCCATTAGTAACCACTGCTGATTCCACACAATGTGTGAAGGTTTGAGTGGCAGTTCTCTTGCTATTGTGTCAAAATCAACCTACTTAAAAATCCTTCCTTTTGGTTCATGGAATGGCCATCTCAACTCTTGCAGTGATACTTGCTTTAGGCTACCTATTGAATGTGAGATATCCAGTTGTCCAAGATTGAATTATATTTCTGTAATAAACAAATGTAATGATCGGTGCCTGAAAGTAACTCCAGGAAAAGTAGATGTGTAATTGTTTCCTCAATACACAAGAAATGGAATTGCATTTAAAACACTTAAAGTTGACATTTCAAGTACCAACAATAGCAGAAAAAGCCAGTCTTCGTAAATGAAAGTATGGCTGCCTGTTTAAGGTTATGGTCAACCATGTGATAACATATACATGTAACATCACATGGAATGAGGAAGTAGTATTTATGAATAAAAAGACAAAGACACAAATACAACATTTAATGAGAAAGAGTCCATGAATTTGAGAGACACTAAATATAAGGTGGGTCCAGGAGAAGGTCTGGAAAGAAGAACAAAGAGGTATAGTGAGGCAAATATGTTATTTTAAAAATGAAAAATTTATTAAAAAAATAAAAAGTCAGAAGGAAGAAGCATTATTATAATGATGAGAATCTATTATTATTTATTAAACTGAAAAAGGCCAACCCTTAGGCAATTTTATAAGGCTTGTCTATGCTGTTGATTTTCTCAAAGAAATCAAAAAATGGTTTTGTTGGCTCTTTGAATCATTTTGGTTTTAGTATATTGATTTTAGCACTGAGTTTGATTATTTCCAGCCATCTACTCCTCTTCAGTGTGTCTATATTTTTTTATTTACTTAGGGGAGTTAGGCCTATTTAATTTATTTACTTGATCTTGATTTCACTTTGGTAAGTGGAATCTATCAAGAAAATTGTGCATTCTATATAAAGTTTTTGTAAAGTATAGGCTTTTGAAGTACCACTTAAAGATTCTTTTTATTTCCTTTGTGTCTGTCCTTATGTCCCCCTTTTCATTTTCAACTTTGTTCATTTCAGTACTGTCTTTCTGCCTTTTGTTACTTTGTTTCAGGGCTTGTCTATGCTGTTGATTCTCTCAAAGAAGTAAAAAAATGGTTTTGTTGGCTCTTTTAATCATTTTGGTTTTAGTATATTGATTTTAGCACTGAGTTTGATTATTTCCAGCCATCTACTCTTCTTCAGTGTGTCTATATCTTTTTTGATGTTTTGTTTCTAGGTCTTTCAGGTGTGTCCTTAGATTGCTTGTATGAGATGTCTCAAATTTCCTTAAGAAAGCACCGAGTGCTATCAACTTTCTTGTAAGCACTGCTTTCATTGTGTCCCATAAGTTTGGGCATGTTGTGTCTTCATTTTCATTGAATTGTAGAAAACCTTTGATTACTTTATTTCTTTGATTGCCCCGACCCTCGGGGCTTCAATGGGGTTCCTAAGGTGGATAGATTGGAAGGAATGGGGGAAAAGGAACAAGAGAAGCAAGAAATGAAAGCCAAGTCTGTTCATCTGATCAAGGCTTCCGTTTATTAAAAATTTTTGCCCAACTTATATAGGGAGAAGGCAGGAAAGGGGGAAGGTTAATCTACTGCTGCAGGAAATAGGAAGAGTGCTTTCATGGGTTAAATATTGTACCTGCAAGATACCATAAGGATGTTCTCTTAAGATATCTTATGGATGCTCTAACAAAGGATGTCCTCACAAGGCACTTCTCTATTTATACAAGTTACACAGTACAAAGACAGACTAATGATTACACAAGTGATTCAGAGTGGGTGTATGATTTTTTTCAATTACATATCCAGGGTTACAAGTTCAGTTACAATTTAAAAAATACAAAAGGAACAGATATTATTATTGTTAGCTCAATAACTCTACTTTAAGGAATCCAAAGGATGTCTCCTTAAAAGAAAACACATTTACTATTTTACAGCCTGCTTTTAGGCTGGCAGTGTTTGCAGAATGATTGCAGTCTGATTGCAGTCCAGAGATACGGAAAATACATGAACTTGTCTTTTATGAATAGAAAATAATAATAAATAACTCCTTTTACTAAATGTATCATCATCTATGCTATAAATTAGATTTAGTCTATTTTAGTCAATTCTTATTTATTAAATTTTATTTCATCAGGAATGTATGATCCATTGCCTCATATCTTTAAACAACATTTACAGGGAGTTCTCAGCATATAATAAAAAAAAAATATAAATTTTAACCCAAATCTCTTGGCTTCTCAGGGTTTGCATATTGTCTTTGTTTACCCTGCACCAATATACTGTTTAGGGGCATATAGCCCAAGAAAACTCCTGAAATGATGGCTTCATCTCTCTATCTGTTTGTCTGTGCTTAATGATCTCCAGGGCCTATAGAAGATTTCCAAACAGTGGACAGATATAGTTAAGTTTAGGATTTTCATAAAAAAGACTCAAACATAACTTTTCTGTAGGAAAAACAAACAAACAAACAAACAGAAATTGAATCATATTGCAGAAAGTCCCCTGTAGTACAACACATGGAAAAAGAGTTAGATATAGAATAACAGTGATCTTAACAATCTGGGATTGTGTCAAGCAACTGTGCTGGCTTCATGACTCTCAACAATTTCAGTGAATATGGCTGTGTCATTCTCCCTTTTTGATTTAATATTTATAGATTTATGGCACTATTATATGACATGTAGGTCATTTTTCAGTCTTCAGAATATTACTGAAAGAACAAGAGTGAAAATTAGAACAATTCCCAGGATTATTTTGGAATTAATAATGAAATATTAAGAGTCCGGTCCTGAGTCAAAGGATGTCAAAGACTATAGAAATTTATTTGCAACTTCCACATCTGAGATAGGTACTAGTTGATCGGAGCAGATAGCTGCTGTTTGTTGATGCAAGTGTTGTATATTTACTGCCAAATCAGAATTGCTCCATAGTCTATGGAGGTCAGATATAACTTATTCCCATATTACCTTAGAAAAATTATATAGAAGTGGGGTAACAAATATCCATTAAAACTGTGAGTAACAAGAAAATTGAGAAGAACCCACAATGTGGAATTAATGAAGTATATTTTTATACATGGAAGTGATCAAAATACTTTGTATTGTATACATACTTAGAAACTCACAGTATATAAAAAAACATTTGAAGGATTGCTTGACAGTGTTACTGCGTCTGAATATGAGTAATATATATTTCACTGCCCTAGAGAAATTGATAAATTCTTCAGCAGAAAGTTTATTGTTAATTAAAGAAGATAAAGAGTAAAAATGGGAATTATAAAGAGTTCCTTCCTTGGCAGTATCAGGAAGGAGAATATGCCAGGCTACACTTATCAATGGAAAGCACTCTCATGAATTAAATGTGCAATGACTAAATAATTGTAAAAGCTGAAATGTTGATTCACTTCCTCCCCTCAGATCAGCAGGTGTGTATCCCTTGCTCAAGTCAAGAGTACCCAAACCCTGAGAGAAACTATTGCCTGCCCAAGAGATTGACCTTCTTGTCCTTTGAAGATCCTCTGGGCATGGCTCTAGCCTGCACAGCTCTATGCTTCTCTGTCAGCACAACTGCAGTTTTGGGGATCTTTCTTAAACACCAAGAATCAGCCATTGTTAAGGCCAATAACCGGACTCTCAGCTACATCCTGCTCATCTCCATCCTCTTCTGTTTCCTCTGCTCTTTTTTCTTCATTGGCCGTCCAAACACAACCTCCTGCATACTGCAACAAATAACATTTGCACTTGTGTTCACCTTGGCTATTTCCACCGTTTTGGCAAAAACTATAACTGTAATTCTGGCCTTTAGAGTCATGAAACCAGGAAGAACAATGAGAAGATTCTTTGTCTCAGGTGTCTATAATGCTGTCATTCCCATCTGTGTCCTGATCCAACTTATTCTCTGTGGAGTCTGGCTGGGAACCTCGCCTCCCTATATTGACACAGATGCACACTCTGAAAATGCTCAAGTCATCATTTTATGCAACAAGGGCTCAGTAACTGCTTTCTACTGTGTGCTGGCCTACTTAGGGTCCCTGGCCCTAGGCAGTTTCACTGTGGCTTTTCTGGTGAGGAACCTGCCTGACACATTCAATGAGGCCAAGTTCCTGACATTCAGCATGCTGGTGTTCTGCAGTGTCTGGGTCACCTTCATCCCTGTCTACCAGAGCACCAAGGGCAAAGCCATGGTGGCTGTGGAAGTCTTCTCCATTTTGGCCTCCAGTGCAGGACTTCTGGGATGCATCTTTTTCCCTAAGTGCTACATTATACTCTTGAGACCTGATAAGAACTCTTTGAGATGTATTAAAACAAAAAATAGCAAATAAAAATTGATCCTTTTGATGTATTAGTTTTCTAATAAAACCCATTAGTATACTCAAATTAAATTATTTACATACTTTTAAGTAACCTTTTTCTGAAATGTATATTTAAACAAAATTAAGAGCTCCTCACTTTGTCTCACAATCACAGACATTCTATTTCAGAATAGAAGCTGCTGCTGAAATAATTTTAGTAAGATATTCATGTTACTTATTAATTTGTGGACAATATTCAAAATGTAATTACATGATAGTAATTTAGATAAACAGTGCATGAACTAAATACTTGTTTTATTTCTTATTTTGGGGAGTATAACAGGGCTTTTGGTGGTATTTGAGATTCTTCTATAGAACAGGCATGAAAATTGATCTCTGGAAAGGGGGAGGGTCTTTTAAACAGTTCAGCCATTCCAAAAATCAGAGTAGAGAATTTTCTAAAAGAAAAAAAATAAATCTACTACCTGGCCCTGCTCTCCTTTCCTAGACATACATAAAAGTAACTCAGCACCCCACTCTAGAAATACTTGCTCAGTCACCTTCATTGCTATTGTGTTCACAATAGGTAGGAAATGGAAAATTATAAATATGTTTAACATGATAAATATCATACACATAATTAGTTGTAAGTAGAAAAATTATAATTTAGGTAACCCATATCAAGAAGACAAATATCTCTCATTCTCTACACTGGGGCATCTAGATCCCAAGTTTCAGATGTGAGT
This sequence comes from Meriones psammophilus, assembly GCA_036365155.1. Lineage (NCBI taxonomy): Eukaryota > Metazoa > Chordata > Mammalia > Rodentia > Muridae > Meriones > Meriones psammophilus. The sequence goes on from JAEOAE010003153.1 coordinate 260,153, forward strand.
ATCACCATGGAATAACTGTAGAAACAAGAAAAAATGTTGGGCAAGCAATAAAATGGCAGGTACAATTGATCTGATTGGGATAATGTGGGGAAGGTCCCCTAATTATCAAGGTGGATAAATATGAAAGAAGGAAGTGGAACAAATAACAGTAAATATTTGTGAAAGGGTTTTAAGCAATCATACTGGGAATTTATCTACATAAAATCCCTATAATACATGTAAGTCCATGCATGAATATGTTACATGTTACAACCTAAATATTTTTAATAATGCACACAGATAAGTATAGTTCACCACTGTCAGAAGAAGCTTTTCTTTGCAACAGCAATCATGACTGAAAAGCACAACCAATCACAAGGCAGAATTCTGCAGAACACTCACACCTGAAATATCTCCAAAAAAATTCCCAGATCTAAGGCTCAGAGATCATGCAGAATAGGTGATGAAAAAAATTATATAAGGCAGAGGATCAGAGTATGTTCTGGTAATGTGTCTTCTAATAATACCAGAAGCTACACCCATGAGACGAATCAATATAAAAAAAATAATGAAAAAAAAGGCTTACCTATATAACTGCATAAACATGAACCAAAAAATGGAAAACGCCAATAGGCATGCAAAAGTGGTCCAGGAAGAAACCATTGTCCTTAATCCTATGCAAATATCTGTAGGGAAGTAATAAAAGCTGAGAGTGTGAGAAAAGAGCATAAAATCAGTTAGTTATTCAACACCAAACAATCAACCCTAAAAACATACAGGGAACCAGAAGTATCCCCGGAGGCCCTTTTCTGTCCCCACAGTACACACAGTTTCCCCTGGTCTCTGCTGTCTTGTAAATGTTCCCATCCTTTGCCACTCCCTGTCTTCAGGATGCAGAGCTTCCAGGGATTAGGGATTCCTGATGTGATTGTCCTGCCCATTTGCTTCTCGAAATAAACGGGCCCAGCTGCTGGAAGTCATTTGTGTGAAGGAAAAACGTGCCCTTTGAATTCTCTCTATCTGACCTAGTCCAGCTGGTCCCTGGTCCCTGGAGAAGGGATTCTGGGGTCTCTGCCCCCTTTTTTCAGTCATTTTGACTCTCCCAGTCAAAGCAGGGCTGGTCTTGGGAAGGCAAAAATGCAGTCACAGAGATAATAAATCTGTTTTTTTAAAAAAAAAAAAAAAAAAAGAACGCTGGAGGCTGGAAAGATGGCTCAAAGGTTAACAGCACTGGTTGCTCTTCCAAAGGTCCTGAGTTTAATTCTCAGCAACCACATGGTGGCCCACAACCATCTATAACGAGATCTGGTGCCTTCTTATAGTGCACAGGCATAATGCTGGAGAATGAATAAATGAATGAATGAATGAATGAATGAATCTAAAAAAATAAAGAAAAAAAAAAAAACAAACGCCGGACTCAGTGTCTCATGCCTGTCATCCCAACAGCCAGGTGGCTCTCTGAAGCAGAGAATCCCTCTCTCTTCCCTAGGTGCCTGGATCCATCCCCACCGACCAAAGGGTCATCTCTCAAGGGACGTGGTGCCCTCTCATGGCAAGCAAGTGTCACTTAATAAGGAGCTTTATATAGATGATGTACTTAATTTAATACTATGTATTTATTTCCATTTACTAAGAACAGAGCAAGGAGTGTCTCGAGAGCCGGCCTTCTCCTTGAGTCCTGTGAGGTCGGAACTTGGGAGGACTTTGTGCTAGATCAAAGCAGTGCCTGGGACCATGTAACTTGTGTCCACCCTTTTGGGCTCTCCCCAACCTGATGGTAAGATTCTGTTGCTGAGGACAACTCCACAAGTCATTGGACACAGGGAATCCCAGCTGGTGCCTACCTGGAACCTTCACCCCTGTAGACTACTGTTCATGATACTGGAACATAAGCTGCGTGTCATCAGAAGAGAAAGGTACACACCAACCCAGCCATACAGCCTTCGCTCTCCAATGGTGACATGCCTACAAGATTTGCTGGTGCGCTTGTGGCACAAACATCATGGAAGTGACCAACTAATATATGGTTGGGTTTCAGGAGGCCCACTCTATGAGAAGGAACCTTGATCCAATACTGCTTGGGTACTCAGGAGCCTGAGTCTACACAAGCCAGGAATATAAGAGAAATCTAAATGCTACAGTGACTCTAAAGGAGAACAGCCATAGTCACAGATCCATGCCTTGCTTGGCCATCATTGGAAACTTCCTCCTGCAGCAGATGGGAACAAGTCCAGAGAACCATGTCCAGTTGATATACAAAGAGTGAGAGGCCTTGGACCATTCCACACTGAATGAGATGTCTCCAGCCAACCCCCACCCTAAGGGCTCAAGGAACATTGTGTGCAGAGTGTAAGTGCCAGAGGGGATGAAAGACACAAGGATAACAAGGCCTTATAAACACAGCAGGACCAACACACATATGAATGCACCCTGACCCAACAGCTAGCTTTACTCACTTTCCCCTGTCTTAGATGCCTTCCCAGGCCAAAGCGGAAGAGGATGCACTCAGTCCTGATGCTACTTGATATGGTGGCATTGGTTGGTGGGCACAGGGGAGGGGGTGTGATCCTCTTCTCTGAGGAGCCAGGTGAGAGGTGATAGGGGAAAGAGGGATAGTAGGAGCCGGAGGAGAGGAGGGAGGGGTTTACCACAGGGATGTAAAATGAATAAATAACAATTTAAAAATAAAAATAATAAGCAAGGGGGCTGGAGAGATGGCACAGAGTTTAAGAGCACCGCTGCTCTTCCAAAGTTCCTGAGTTCGATTCCCAGCTCACACGTGGCAGCTCATAACCGTCTATAGTGAGATCTGGCGCCCTCTGCTGGCAAGCAGGCAGAATACTCTATAAATAATAAATCTTCAAAAAAAAAAAAAAAAAAAAAAAAAAAAAAAAGAAGAAGAACTGCACCATGGATCATCAATAAAGTTTCCCTCCCTCCAGAAAGAACACTTACTACCTCTTTTAAAATAAAATAAATAATAATAATAATAATAATAATAATAATAATAATAAGTATAAAAGTTAGTTTTCTCCAAGGGAGGCATATTGGGGCAACAAACCAGAGTAACAGGTGAGTCTCATGAGCAGGAACAGATGACAACAGAAAAACTCAAAGGCGTTTTTGTGGGTTGTGAAGGCTTTAATAATATACAGTTCCTTTGTGTACATTATGGCTTCTAGTTTCATGTTTTTATGGTTTTTCTGTGTGAACAAACGTGTATGTCTCTGCATCTACATGTATCCCTCATGTTTTTTCTTTGCTATTTATTAATAATGATATACACGACATTCATTTTATTGATTACACCCGCCATTTCTGGGAAACTGGATCCTGAAAAATTTCTTCTTTATGAAATATGAAAGTGAGTGTCTGAAAGATAAACCCACTTCCCCAAACAAGTGATCTGCCCCACCTTTGAGGGTCCTTTGGTCATGGATTTGGCAAAATTCTGTGTTTCTGTGCTCTCACTGCTGTGGTTTTGGGTCATTTTGTGAAGCACTAAGCCTTGCCTGGCCATTGTCAAGGGCAATCCCAGAATTCTAAGCCATCTCTTGATTATCTGCTGCTACTGCTTCCTCTGCTTTTTATTCTTCATTGGCAACCACAGCACAGTCGTCCATGTCACCCAGCAAGCCACTCTGAGGCTCTGTTCATGATTCATTTGGGGTGTGTGTGTTTGAGAGAGAAAAGAGAGAGATGGACAGACAGACAGATTATTGCTATCTCTCTGTGTGTGGCTATTGCTATAATTCAGGAACACTGACGTGGTTGCTGCTATCAGTCGCCCGTCCTCTTCATTTGCTCTGGGATTCAACTTGTTGTCTGTGGAGTTTGGTGGGAATGTCTCCCCTGCTTTGACAGTGTTGCACACCCTGAACCTGACTGCCCACCTCATCATGGGAATCAGAATTCCCACAAAGGAGCCATGTCTACAGAGTCTGACTGACCCAACAGAACTGGTGTGATGTGGAGATGTTGGTATGTCCAAAGCCTGATAACAATTTGTCTTGGGCCATCTTTAGCCCTTATTAGCTATTCCTTACCAGCCTCTTTGTTGGACCTAGTGTCCAAGGACTGATGAATACCTGTGCAGTTGTGCTAACTAGAACACAAGCATCTGGCAGGCCTGATGTTAAGAATTTCACGGATGGGATTGGAGGACCATAGCTGAGTTTTCTATGCTCTGCCATAACCCACTTTTCTAAGGTCCAACTGAAGAGCATTTATGGCTCTTCTGATAGTATTAATCCTTCATGGGACTGCCTCTGTTGTGCCCAATTCACAAGACCCAAAGGACCACCAGGAGTATAGTCTGTTCCAGAACACATGAGGATCTTTTTATACAAGCTATAGCTTGGGCCCACACCCTCAGAGATGCAGATGTTGAGAGTAGAGTGCCTCATGCTCAGGGTAGGCTGACTCGACTCTTTTAGTGAGTGCCAACTCTCCCTATCAGCACTTGGTGGGTCTCAGGAAGGCAGACACATACACAGAGATTATAAATCATTTTTAAAGATTATAACAAAAAGCCAAGTGTGGTGTTACATGCCTGTGACCATCAGTGTGGCAAGCAGAGGTAGGTGTGATTTCCAGGTAATCAGAGGTTGCAAAGCAAGTCCAGGCATGCAATGTCACACAGAGAAACCCTGTCTCTAAAAGCAAGGGCCTGTACCCCCTGCCAGGTCTTCACACTCACATGTCTGGACATGTCCTAACTCACACAGTATGACTTCAACTGGGCTATAATAAAATCATTCCAAGCATGGTGGCACACCCCTTTAATCCCAACACTTGGGAAGCAGAGACAGGTGGGTCTCTGTGAGTTTGAGTCTGTCCTGGTCTACAAAGAGAGTACTGGACACCCAGGGTTACACAGAGAAAGCTGTCACAAAAATACCATAATAATAATAATAATAATAATAATAATAATAATACAAAAAATCAGAGCCACGCCTGCTGGCACATGCCTGTAATCCATTGCTGAGTTCCTCTCACAAGGAAGGCATGCAGTAGAGGTTATAGAAAAAGTAGCAGATTGAAGAAAGATTTCAAACTTCATTTTATTTCATTTTTTAAATCTCCACTACAAATTCTTAATGCATTGAAAACAAAAGAAATCAAAGAAGGCAGGAGAAACTACAGAAGATCCACAGGGTTCTGAGGGTTCTGGGGAGACATGGGGTTCTATTTTTATTTTGTAAAGAGAACATGTGAAAACCTTCTACTGAAGAAGAAAAAAAAGGTGTGAAACACTTGATGAAATATTCTGCATGTCAAGGCCACATTACCACCGTGCCTCTCATTTGCACCTCTTAAAAATGTGCTTTTCTAGTTGTGAGGTTGATTGCACATTTACTTTTTAAAAGTCACATCTGTTTGTGCACAGTGTATGTGTGTGTGTGTTTCTGTGTAGGAGAGAAGAGCAAACTGGATCCCCTGGAGTTGGAATTACAGTTGGTTAGGGGTTGCCTGACATGGCAGACTGATAGATTTTAATATTTTATTAAATGTGGGAGATAAGTTATGCATATAAAGCTTGGAAATGTTAAAATGTGATAATCCCAAAAAAAAAACAGATAAATGTACCATCTGTGTCATTGTTCTCGCTTTAACAGCCCAAGCCTGGAACCCCAGCATTCAGGAGGCTGAGACAGGAGGATCACAAGTTCAAAGCTGGCCTTTCCACCTCCCCCTTAAAAGCTGCTGTTTACTCATCCATCCAGTCAGATCAGCTAAGGCAGCATACAGCTTCCTAGTGGTCGTAGGTAAGAAATAAGTATCATCCTGAAAACAATGATAAATTTAATTCACCACATGGTGACATGAGCCATTGAGATGAACTCAGCAGCATTTGTTCAAACTTATGTGTGACCATAGTAAAGAATCATTAAGACATTTCTTAATGACATTAAGACATTTCATTTCCTTCCTTGAAAAGCAATGCCTCCTTCTGCAGATGCTCATTACACATTCATTTATGTTTTAGAAAATTTATGGAACATGAGCTAAAAAAAAAAAAAAAAAAAAGTGGGACCAGGGCTGGGCTCAGATGATAAGAGCATTGGTTATTCTTCCAATGGTGCTGAGTTCAATTCCCAGCGACCACATGGTGGCTCACAATCATCTATAGTGAGATCTGGTGCCTTCTTATGGCTTGCAGGTGTACATGCAGGCAGAACACTGCATGATAGATAGATAGATAGATAGATAGATAGATAGATAGATAGATGATAGATAGATAGATCTGGAGAAAGAAAGAAAGGAAGGAAGAAAGAATGAATGAATGAAAGAATGATGGGACCACTAACAAATTAATACCATAAATTCCTTCTTTAAAATGTTTCCGGAAGGAGCCAAGATGGCGGCGCCGGGAGAGCACCGCGTTTGAGAAGCAGGACAGCACTCGCTGTGCAGAGACCAGGAGACTGAACTCTGGGCCCTGAAACTACATCAATCGTGTTTCCCAGGTGCGCGGGTCCACTCACGGCTACCCAGCCAGAACCCGGAAGAAATCCCGGGTAACACAGGCTTTGTGTCTCCAGGCTGGAGCCGCAAGCGTGCATGTCCCAATCACTTTCCCAGTCTGATCTGTGAGCACAAAGGTGCCTGAGGCTGGGAGTCCCAGTCGCAAGAAAACCCCACGGGGAAGCAAAGTTGCCAGACTGATCATGGGTCACACAGTCTTTCCCCGGAAGGTCTCTAGGACGGCGGGTACCCACCACCAACACAACTGAGCTCCTGCCACGCAGAGAGCTGTGTGCTCAGCTCATCGGTACAGACAAGCTGTGCACCCCAGTACAACAGGCACTAGGAACCCCTGTCCAGAGAGGACCCCACAGGGAAGGAAGAAACCATGCTGCTGGGGTCACCTAGGGAAAGTCTAGCAGCCTGCAGATCGCAAACAGGTGAGTACGCCCAGCCATCACAGATCTGGGCCCAAACAGGGAGCACAGAGTGATTGGAAACTCAGCTCCCGCAGACTAGCAGGCGGTCGCACGCTCCGCCAGCCCAGAGGCCTGCTTGGTACCAACTACACCTTACAGACAGAACTGTGTGCCCCAAGACACCAGAGCAGTACTCACCTGTCACAGATTACCTCTTGGGTTCTGGGGCACAGAGCCCCAACCTCAGACCTACAAAAGATCGGGAACCCTGAGATCAACCCCCAGCTACTGCTCCAAGGAGCAACCAGTTATCCCTAACAAAACCGACCAAACCACGGGACACACAGGTTACAGCAGCTGATCACTAAATTTACAGCAAGAAACCCAGAAGGAGGGCAGCTGTCTCCAGGACTTCTCCCAGTGAGAGGAGAGCCCTCTCAACTAATCAGGACCACAGTTACTACCCAGGTCTCTATACCTGAGGTGAGCTGTAGCAACACCTGAAAAACACCGGACATCCAGTGACTATACCCAAAAAGCTGGGAAGGCTTCCTTCAGGAAAAACCATCTTCCTGCCAAAGGGATTCTCTCCACTACAAGAGTCCAGGAACAACCAGAAACTAAATTCAAACAACTAAGATAGCCCAATGGGTAGAGGACAGCGTAAAAGTTCAACCAACAAAAGCCAGAGCAATATGACATCTCCAGAACCCAGTTATCCAGGGGCAAATAGCCCTAGACACCCCAGCATAAATGAAATTCAAGGAGATGACCTACCATCTATGCTCAAGAAGATGATAACAGAGGAAACAAATAAAATACGAAAAGAATTAGAGGAAGATAAAAACAAACAGATCATGGCTATCCGTAAAGAAATGGAGGAAATTAAAGACAAGGAGATTATGGCCATCCGTGAAGAAATACGGGAAGGTGCAGCCAAACAGTCTGTGGCCTTTAGAGAGGAAATGCTTAAATCACTGCATGAAATAAAAGAAACAGTGGATTGTTCAAACAAACAGCTGAAGGAATTGACGGAAAAACATGAAAATACAGTCAGACAGGGGAAGGAAACTAACAAAATAGCTCAAGACCTGAAGATAGAATTGGAAAAATTAAAAAAAAAAAACAAATGGAAGAAATTGTGGAGAGAAAGAACTTAGGGAAGAAAGAAGGAACTACAGAGGTTAGCATAACCAATAGGCTACAAGAAATGGAAGAAAGAACCTCAGGTGTGGAAGATACAATGGAAGAAATAGATGTATCTGTCAAAGAAAATGTTAAATCTAAAAAATTCCTGACACAGACCATCCAAGAAATTCAAGACAACATAAAAAGACAAAACCTAAGAATAATAGGAATAGAGGAAAAAGAAGATTCCCTGCTCCAAGGCCCAGAAAATATTTTCAACAAAATCATTGAAGAAAATTTCCCCAAGTTAAAGGAGAGGCCAATAAGAATACAAGAGGCCTATAGAACACCCAATAAATTAGACCAGAAAAGAAAATCCTCCCGCCACATAATAATCAAAACTGTAAGTATACAGAACAAAGAAAAAATACTAAAAGCTGCAAGAGAAAAAGGCCAAGTAACATATAATGGCAAACCCATTAGAATCACACCTGACTTTTCAACAGAGACTATGAAAGCCAGAAGGGCCTGGACAGATATCATGCAGACCCTAAGAGAACACAGATGTCAGCCCAGGCTACTATACCCTGTAAAACTCTCAGTCTTCATAGACGAAGAAAACAAGATATTCAATGACAAAAACAAATTTCAACAATACCTACAAACAAATCCAGCATTACAGAAGACACTGGAAGGGAAAATACAACCCAAGAAAGCTAGCTACATTCAAGAAAACACAGGAAATAAATAACCCCACTATAGTAAATCAAAAAGCAACCAAGCACACAACCGTATGACCACAGCCAACATCAAATTGAAAGGATCTAACAGCCACTGGTCATTACTCTCAATATCAATGGACTTAATTCTCCAATAAAAAGATACAGACTAACAGAGTGGATGCATAAACAAAACCCAGCAATCTGTTGTATACAAGAAACACACCTAAGTCACAAAGATAGACATTACCTGAGGGTAAAGGGATGGAATACGGCTTTCAAGCAAATGGACGCAAGAAGCAAGCAGGAATAGCCATTCTAATATCTGATAAAATAGTCTTTCAACCAAAATTAATCAAAAAAGATGGGGAAGGACACTTCATACTCATCAAGGGAAAATTCCGCCAAGAAGACATCACAATCCTGAACATCTATGCCCCAAATACAAGGGCACCCACATTTGTGAAAGAAACATTGATAAAATTAAACCACACATAGATTCCAACACACTAATAGTGGGAGAGTTCAACACCCCACTCTCAACAAAGGACAGGTCAACTAAACAGAAATTAAACAAAGAAACAATATCTCTAACAGAGGTCATAAATCAAATGGACCTAACAGACATTTACAGACCATTACACCCAAGCAAAAAATAATTTACCTTCTTCTCAGCACCTCATGGAACCTTCTCCAAAATAGACCACATAGTTGGTCATAAAGCAAGCCTCGATAGATACAAGAAGATTGAAATAATCCCTTGTATCCTGTCTGATCACCATGGAATAAAGCTAGACCTCAATAACAACAGAAATAGCAAAAAGCCTACACATACATGGAAACTGAACAACTTGCTACTAAAAGACAGCTGGGTCAGGGAAGAAATAAAGAAAGAAATTAAAATCTTCCTAGAACTCAATGAAAATGAAGACACAACATACCCAAATTGTGGGACACAATGAAAGCAGTGCTAAGAGGAAAGTTCATAACACTAAGTGCCTTCAAGAAGAAATTTGAGACAGCGCATTCAAGCAAATTAATGGCTCACTTAAAAACCCTAGAAAAAGAAGAAGCAGACACACCAAGAAGGAGCAGATGGCTGGAAATAATCAAACTCAGGGCTGAAATCAATCAATTAGAAACAAATAAAACAATTCAAAGAATCAATGAAATCAAGAGCTGGTTCTTTGAGAAAATCAACAAGATAGACAAACCCTTAGCCAAGCTAACTAAAAGGCAGCGAGACACCATCCAAATCAACAAAATCAGAAATGAAAAGGGGGACATAACTACAGACACTGAGGAAATCCAAGCAATCATTAGGACTTACTTCAAAAGTCTATACGCAACAAAATTTGAAAATCTAAATGAAATGGACAATTTTCTTGATCGATTCCACTTACCAAAGATGAATCAGGACCAGGTAAATCAATTAAATAGTCCTATATCCCCCAAGGAAATAGAAGCAGTCATCGAAAGTCTCCCATCCAAAAAAAGCCCAGGACCTGATGGTTTCAGCGCAGAATTCTACCAGACATTCAAAAAGGAGCTAACTCCACTTCTCTTCAAACTATTCCACAAAATCGAAACAGAAGGAACATTACCAAATTCATTCTATGAAGCCACAGTCATCTTGGTACCTAAACCTTACAAAGACCCAACCAAAAAAGATAATTTCAGGCCAATCTCCCTTATGAACATTGATGCAAAAATACTCAACAAAATACTCGCAAACCGTACACAAGAACACATCAAAGATATCATCCACCATGACCAAGTAGGCTTCATCCCAGGTATGCAGGGGTGGTTCAATATACAGAAATCCATCAATGTGATCCACCATATTAACAAATTGAAAGAAAAAAACCACATGATAATCTCCCTAGATGCTGAAAAAGCATTTGACAAAATCCAACATCCATTCATGTTTAAAGTATTGGAGAGATCAGGGATACAAGGCACATATCTAAACATAGTAAAGGCAATATACAGAAAACCTATAGACAAAATCAAACTGAATGGAGCAAAACTTAAAGCAATCCCACTGAAATCAGGGACAAGACAAGGCTGCCAACTCTCTCCATATCTCTTCACATTGTACTGGAAGTCCTTGCTAGAGCATTAAGACAGTTGAAGGAGATCAAGGGGATACAAATTGGAAAGAAAGAAGTCAAATTATCTCTATTTGCAGATGATATGATAGTATATGTGAGTGACCCCAAAAACTCTACCAGGGAACTCCTACAGCTGATAAACACCTTCAGCAAAGTGGCTGGATACAAAATTAACTAAAAAAAAAAAATCAGTAGCCCTCCTGTATACAAAAGACAAAAGGGCTGAGAAAGAAATTAGGGAAACAACACCCTTCATAATAGCCACAAATGACATAAGGTACCTCGGAGTAACCCTGCCCAAGGAAGTAAAAGACTTGTATGAAATAAATTTCAAATCTCTGAAGAAAGAACTAGAAGAAGATATGAGAAGATGAAAAGATCTCCCATGCTCATGGCTTGGCAGGATTAACATAGTAAAAATGGCCATCTTACCAAAAGCAATCTACAGATTCAATGCAATGCCCATCAAATTACCAACACAATTCTTTACAGACCTAGAAAGAAAAATTCTCAACTTCATATGGAATAACAAGAAACCCAGAATTGCTAAAACAATCCTCTACAATAAAAGATCCTCTGGAGGTATCTCCATCCCTGATCTTAAGTTGTACTATAGAGCAACAGTTTTAAAAACTGCATGGTACTGGCATAGAAACAGAATGGTGGATCAATGGAACTGAACAGAGGACCCAGAAATAAACCCACACACTTACGGACACCTGATATTTGACAAAGATGCCAAAACCATTCAATGGAAGAAAGATAGCATCTTCAACAAATGGTGCTGGTACAACTGGATGTGTACATGTAGAAAAATGAAAAGAGATCCATACTTATCACCCTGCACAAAACTGAAGTCCAAGTGGATCAAAGACCTCAACATAAAACCAGACACATTAAATCGGCTTGAAAAAAAAAAAAAAAAGTGGGGAATACCCTAGAACTCATTGGTACAGGGGAAAACTTCCTGAACAGAACACCAACAGCACAGGCTCTAAGAGCAACAATCAATAAATGGGACCTCATGAAACTGAAAAGCTTCTGCAAAGCAAAGGACACCATCATCAAAACAAAGCGACTGCCTACAGATTGGGAAAGAATCATCACCAATCCTTTTTCTGACAGAGGACTCGTATCCAGTATATATAAAGAACTAAAGAAGCTGAAAAGCAGCAAACCAAGTAATCCACTTAAAAATGGGGAACAGAGCTAAACGGTGAACTCTCTGTAGAGGAATATCGAATGGCAGAGAAGCACTTAAAGAAATACTCAACCTCTTTACCCATTAGGGAAATGCAAATCAAAACAACCCTGAGATTTCACCTTACACCCATGAGAATGGCCAAGATCAAAAACTCAAGTGACAACGCATGCTAGAGAGGTTGTGGAGAAAGGGGAACCCTTCTCCACTGCCGGTGGGAATGAAAACTTGTACAACCACTCTGGAAATCAATCTGGCTCTTTCTCAGACAACTAGGAATAGTGCTTCCTCAAGATCCAGCCATACCACTCCTGGGCATATATCCAAAAGAGGCTCAAGTACACAAAAAGGACATTTGCTCAAACATATTTGTAGCAGCTTTATTTGTAATATCCAGAAGCTGGAGACAGCCCAGATGCCCCTCAACTTAAGAATGGATGCAGAAATTGTCGCATATCTATACAATGGAGTATTACTCAGCAATGAAAAATAAGGAAATCATGAAATTTTCAGGTAAATGGTGGGACCCGGAAAGGATCATTCTGAGTGAGTTGTCCCAGAAGCAAAAAGACACACGGTATATACTCACTCATATAAACATACAACATAAGATAAACCCACTAAAATCTGTACATCTAATCAATTTATTTCTTTTTCTACAGAAAAATTATGTTTGAGTTGTTTCATTCTTTATTAATTACAATTTATTCACTTTGTACTCCTCTGTGGTGCCCTTCCTCCTCTTGTCCCAATCCCTCCCTTCCTCCACCCTCTGCATGCATGCTCCTCCCCAAGTCCACTGATAAGGGAGGTATTCTTTTCCTTCTTTCAGTTCCTAGAGGGTTTTTTTTTAATGAAAATCCTAAAATTAACTTTATCTGTCCACTGTTTGGAAATCTTCTATAGGCCCTGGAAATCATTAAGCACAGACAAGTAGATAGCGATATGAGGCCATTATTTCAGAAGTTTTTTTGGGCTATGTGTCCCTATACAGTATATTGGTGCAGGGTAAACAAAGACAATATGTAAACCCTGAGAGACCAAGAGATTTGGGTAAAGATTTATGTTTCTTTTATTATAGGCTGAGAACTCCCTGTAAATGTTATTTAAAGATATGAGGCAATTGAGCATACAATCCTGATGAAATAAAACTCAATAAATAAGAAAAAATGACTAAAATAAAATTTTCTACTTTATAGCATAGATGATGATGCTATAGTGAAGGGAGTAATTTATTAGTATTTTTCTATTCATAAAAAGACAAGTTCATGTGTTTTCTGTATCTCTGGACTGCAATCATTCTGCAAAAACTGCCAGCCTAAAAACAGGCTGTCATATAGTAAATGTATTTTCTTTTAAGGAGACATCCTTTGGATTCCTTAAAGTTGAGTTATAGAGCTAATTATAATAATATCTGTTCCTTTTGTATTTTTTAAATTGTAACTGAACTTGTAACCCTGGATATGTAATTGAAAAAAAGCAGACACCCACTCTGAATCACTTGTGTAATCATTAGTTTGTGTTTGTACTGTGAAGCTTGTATAAATAAAGAAGAAACTAAGCACCACAGTCTGGCCATGCCTTCTAGAGAGTCAGATCCACAGTAAGTCCTAAATTTTAGAAGTCTGCTGTGAGATTCCCCTGACCACCGCACCTGCCTCATTCCCTACCCTCTCTGACACTTCATCTGCTCTGTGGAGCACCTGTATGCAAAGACACTCTTACACTCTTTTCCATGATAAGGACAGCCCCTCAGAATGGCTCCTGGTACAGGCTAACAGAGAATGAACTGCCAACATGGCCTCTTTGCACATGTGTAACAATTGTGTAGCTTGGTCCTCATGTGGGACTTCTAACAACACATGTGTAACAGTTGTGCAGCTTGGTCTTTATGGGAAACACCTAAGAGCAAGACCAAAGCTGTCTCTGACTCTTTTCCTTGCCATTGGATCTCTTTCCCATAATTAGACTGCCTTGGGTAGCGTCAATAGCAGTTTTGCATAATCTTATTGCAACTTTATATGCCAGGGCTGTTTGATGTCCAAGGGTGGCTTTATTTTCTTCTGAAAAGGAAGGGAAAAGGGGCACATGCTTTGGGAGGTGAGGTGTGAGGGAGGGACTGTGAGGAGAGGTGTGAGCAGATGCTGCAATAGAACATGAACAAATTAATAATATATTTAAAAAGAAATAATAAGATTGTAATAGAATTCAATGAAATAGAAGCCAAGAAAACAATACATAGAATTAACCAAAGGAAGATCTGAATCATTCTAAATATAAAAAATATTAACATATTCTTGAATCAAGTGAATCAAAGAAAGAAATAAACAATTAACAGAATCAAATTAACAATCAAATTAAAAGAATCACAAATGACAGAAAACCATTACTACAGAAACCAAAAAATTCAGAATATTCTAAGGAAACATTTAAAACGTGCTATATACCAGTAAGCTTAAAAATTTACATGTGATGGATAAGCTTTAGATTTCCCCAAGCAACAATGATTCAAAAAGGAATTCAGAAATAATTCAACTACATAAATATATCCAGACCCACGAGGAAATTCAAAAGGTCACAAAAGCCTCTGACCAAAAAAGAAAGGAAGAATGAAAGATCAAAAAATGCAGAATCCACGATGGTGGATACCAGTGTGCATTGTATCTGAGAGGCAGAGGTTCAGAGACTGAGACCAGTGAGTGGACAGGTGGCTAGAGCCAAAGCATAAATTTAGGTGCTTCCAGTTCTGGATGGGACATCCAGGCATTGGAACTGATCTGATCCATGTCCCCACTGTTCATCTCTCAGGTCTAGAATCAAATGGACCTAATAGATGTCTATAGAGCTTTTTACCCCAACACAAAAGAGTATACATTCTTCTTAGAACCCCATAGAAACTTCTCCACAATTGACCATATAGTTGGGCACAAAGCAAGTCTCCATGGATACAAGAATACTAAAATAATACCTTGTATCCATTTTCGCCACCATATTCTAAACCTTGATCTCAACAATGACAGAAATAGAAAAACACGAATACACACTTGGAACCCGAAGAACACTCTACTCAATGAGAAGTGTCATTGAAGAAATAAAGTAATCAAAGATTTCCTAGAATTCAATGAAAATGAAGGTACAACATGCCCAAACTTATGGGACACATGAAAGCAGTGCTCACAAGAAAGTTGATAGTGCTCAGTGCCTTCATAAGGTAATTTGAGACATCTCATACAAGCAATATAACGACACACCTGAAAAACCTAGAAAAAATACAGATACACTCAAGAGGAGTAGATGGCTGGAAATAATCAACCTCAGTGCTGAAATCAATATGCTAAAACCAAAATAATTTAAAGAGCCAACAAAACCAAGGACTGGTTCTTTGAGAAAATCAACAGAATAGATAAACCCTGAACTAAAGTAACGAAAGGCAGAAAGACACTATTAAAATGAACAAAGTAGAAAATGAAAAAAGGGATATAAGGACAGACACCAAGGAAATAAAAAAGAATCTTTAAGTGGTACTTCAAAAGCCTATACTTTACAAAAACTTTATATAGAATGGACATTTTTCTTGATAGATTGCACTTACCAATGTAAAATCTAGATCAGGTAAATAAATTAAATAGGCCTATGTCCTTTAAGTAAATAGAAGTAATCATCAAAAGTACTCTTTCTAAAAAGCCCTGAGCCACATGGTTTCAGCAAAGAATTCTACCAGACCGTCAGAGAAGTGCTAACTAAATCCAATACTCTTCAAACTATTCCACAAAATAGAAACAGAAGGAACATTGCCAGCCTCATTCAGTGAGATCACAGTCACCTTGATACCTAAACTGCAGAAAGAGCCAAGAAAGAGATCTTCAGACCAATTTCCCTTATGAACACTGATGCAAAAATACTCAATAAAATATTCACAAACAGAATCCAAGAACACATTAAAGGTATCTTTAGTTACCACTAAGTAGGCTTCATTCCAGGCATATACTGATGCTTCAATCTATGGAAATCCACCAATGAAATGCATCAGACAAACACGCTGAAAGAAAAAAAAATAAACAACCCATGATCATTTCCTTAGATGCCTAACAATTATTTGACATAATCCAACACCCATTCATGTTTAAGGTCTTGGAGATATCAGGAATACAAGGCACATACCTAAACATAGTAGGAACAGTATACAGCAAGGCTATAGCCAATACCAAACTAAATGGAGAAAAACTTAAACCAATCCCACTGAAATCAGGACAAGGCAAGGATGCCTTGTCTCCATATCTCTTCAACATAGTACTTGAAGTCATATAGCACACTGCAAGAAATTTATCCCATGGTAGCATTATATTGTAGAATATAAAGAATTTTTAATTAATCTTTCAACATTTTATTGTTTTATTTTATTTTTTTATTTTTTTTATCAGTTACATTTTATTAACTCTGTATCCCAGCCGTGTCCCGATCACTCATTCCCTCCCAGTCCCTCCCTCCCTCCCTCATCTCCACCATGCCCCTTTCCAAGTCCACTGATAGGGGGGACCTCCTCCCCATTCATCTGATCCTGTTTTATCAGGTATCTTCAGGACTGGCTGCAAAGCCCTCCTCTGTGGCCTAACAGGACTGCTCCTCCCTTCGGGGGTGGGGAGACCAAAGAGCCAGTCATTGAGTTCCTGTTAGAAATAGTCCTTGTTCCCCTCACTTTGGGAAACCAATTGGTTACTGAGATACCACAGGCTACATCTGAGCGGAGGTTCTAGGTTATATCCATACATGGTCCTTGGTTGAATGTCAGTCTCAGAAAAGACCCTGTGCCCAGATATATTTGGTCCTTGTGGAGCTCCTATCCTTTCCCCATCAGACTAACTCCCCTTCTTTCACATGATTCCCTGTACTCTGCCAAAGGTTTGGTCATGAGTCTTTGCTTTGAAAACACTGCTAGTTAGAGTCTTTCAGACGCACTCAGTAGACTCCTATCATACGTTCAATGCACATCCCATCTGTCTTTCTAAATGAGGATTGATCATCTTACCCCATGTCTACTCAATTGATTATCTTTTTTAGGTGTATAGATTTCATTATGTTTACCCTATCTTTTAGGTCTATATAAGCGAGTATATTCCATGTTTGTCTTTCTCCTTCTGGGATACTTCACTCAGAATGATCTTTTCTAGATCCCACCATTTGCCTGCAAATTTCATGATTTCCTCCTTTTTGATTGCTGAGTAGTATTCCATTGTGTAAAAATACCACAATTTCTGTATCCATTCCTCCGTTGATGGACATCTGGGTTGTTTCCAGGTTCTGGCTATTACAAATAAAGCTGCTACAAACATGGTTGAGCAAATGTCCTTATTGTGTACTTGAGCAAATTTTGGGTATATGCCTAGCAGTGGTATAGCTGGGTCTTGAGGAAGCCCTATTCCTAATTGTCTGAGAAAGCGCCAGATTGACTTCCAAAGTGGTGGTACCAGTTTACATTCCCACCAGCAATGGAGGAGGGTTCCCCTTTCTCCACAACCTCTCCAACATGTGTTGTCATTTGTGTTTTTCATCTTGGCCATTCTGATGGGTGTAAGGTGAAATCTTAGGGTCGTTTTGATTTGCATTTCTCTGATGGCTAATGACGTTGAGCATTTCTTTAAGTGTTTCTCTGCCATTCTATATTCCTCTACAGAGAATTCTCTGTTTAGCTCCGTTCCCCATTTTTTAATTGGATTACTTGTTTTGCTGCTTTTCAGCTTCTTTAGTTCTTTATATATACTGGATATTAGCCCTCTGTCAGATAGAGGGTTGGTGAAGATTCTTTCCCAATCTGTAGGCAGTCGTTTTGTTTTGATGATGGTGTCCTTTGCTTTACAGAAGGTTTTCAGTTTCATGAGGTCCCACTTGTTGATTGTTGCTCTTAAAGCCTGTCCTGTTGGAGTTCTGTTCAGGAAGTTGTCTCCTGTGCCAATGAGTTCTAGGCTGTTCCCTACTTTTTCTTCTAACAGATTTAGCGTATCTGGTTTTATGTTTAGGTCTTTGATCCACTTGGACTTTAGTTTTGTGCAGGGTGATAAATGTGGATCTATTTTCATTTTTCTGCATGTAGACATCCAATTAGACCAGCACCATTTGTTGAAGATGCTATCTTTTTTCCATTGAGTGGTTTTGGCTGCTTTGTCAAAAATTGAGTATTCATAGGTACGTGGGTTTATTTCTGGGTCTTCAATTCGGTTCCATTGATCCTCCTTTCTGTTTTGATGCCAATACCATGCAGTTTTTATTACTATTGCTCTGTAGTACAGCATGAGATCGGGAATGGAGATACCTCCAGATGATCTGTTGTTGTATAGGGTTGTTTTGGAGATTCTAGGTTTTTGTTTCTCCATATGAAGCTGAGAATCTTTTTTTCAAGGTCTGAAAAGAATTGAGTTGGTATTTTGATGGGAATTGCATTAAATCTGTAGATTGCTTTTGGCAGGATGGCCATTTTCACAATGTTAATCCTACCAATCCATGAGCATGGGAGATCTTTCCATCTTCTGAGATCTTCTTCAATTTCTTTCTTCAGAGACTTGAAGTTTTTCTCAAACAGGTCTTTCACTTGCTTGGTTAGTGTCACCCCAAGGTACTTTATGTTATTAGTGGCTATTGTGAAGGGTGTTGTTTCCCTAATTTCTTTCTCGGCCCTTTTGTCTTTGGTATACAGGAGGGCTTCTGATTTTTTTGAGTTGACTTTGTATCCAGCCACTTTGCTGAAGGTGTTTATTAGCTGAAGGAGTTCTCTGGTTGAATTTTTGGGGTCACTTATGTATACTATCATATCATCTGCGAATAGTGACACTTTGACCTCTTCCTTTCCGATTTGTATCCCCTTGATCTCCTTTAGTTGTCTTATTGCTCTGGCTAAGACTTCAAGTACTATGTTGAAGAGATATGGAGAGAGTGGGCAGCCTTGTCTTGTCCCTGATTTCAGTGGGATTGATTTAAGTTTCTCTCCATTGAGTTTGATGTTGGCTGTAGGCTTGCTGTATATTGCCTTTACTATGTTTAAGTATGTTCCTTGTATCCCTGATCTCTCCAATACTTTAAACATGAATGGGTGTTGGACTTTGTCAAATGCTTTTTCGGCATCCAAGGAGATGATCATGTGGTTTTTCTCCCTCAGTTTGTTTATGTGGTGGATTACATTGATGGATTTCCATATGTTGAACCACCCTTGCATGCCTGGGATGAAGCCTACTTGGTCATGATGGATGATATCTTTGATGTGTTCTTGGATTCGGTTTGCAAGTATTTTATTGAGTATTTTTGCATCAATATTCATAAGAGAGATAGGTCTAAAGTTCTCTTTTTTTGTTGGGTCTTTGTGTGGTTTGGGTATCAAGATAACTGTCGCTTCATAGAATGAGTTTGGTAATATTCCTTCTGTTTCTATTTTGTGGAATAGTTTGAGGAGAATTGGTATTAGCACTTCTTTGAAGGTCTGGTAGAATTCTGCGCTGAAACCATCTGGCCCAGGGCTTTTTTGGAGGGGAGGCTGTGAATGACTGTTTCAATTTCCTTGGGGATATAGGTCTATTCAGTCTTTCTATCTGATCTTGACTTAATGTTGGTAGATGGAATCTATCAAGAAAATTGTCCATTTCGTTTAAATTTTCAAATTTTGTGGCGTATAGGCTTTTGTAGTATGACCTAATGATTGTTTGAATTTCTTCAGTGTCTGTAGTTATGTCCCCCTTTTCATTTCTGATTTTGCTGATTTGGATAGATTCTCTCTGCTTTTTAGTTAGCTTGGCTAAGGGTTTGTCTATCTTGTTGATTTTCTCAAAGAACCAGCTTTTTGTTTCATTGATTCTTTGAATAGTTTTATTTGTTTCTAATTGATTGATTTCAGCCCTGAGTTTGATTATTTCCAGCCTTCTGCTCCTCTTGGGTGTATCTGCTTCTTTTTTTTTCTAGGGTTTTCAGTTGGGCCATTAAGTTACTTGTATGTGATGTTATAAATTTCTTCTTGAAGGCACTTAGTGCTATGAACTTTCCTCTTAGCACTGCTTTCATTGTGTCCCACAAGTTTGGGTATGTTGTGTCTTCGTTTTCATTGAGTTCTAGGAAGATTTTAATTTCTTTCTTTATTTCTTCCTTAACCCAGCTGTCATTGAGTAGCAAGTTGTTCAGTTTCCATGTGCGTGTCGGCTTTTTGTTGTTTCCATTGTTGTTGATGTCCAGCTTTAGTCCATGGTGGTCCGATAGAATACAAGGGATTATCTCAATCTTTTTATATCTGTTGAGGCTTGCTTTTTGACCAACTATATGGTCTATTTTGGAGAAGGTTCCATGAGGTGCTGAAAAGAAGGTATACTCTTTTGAGTTTGGGTGGAAAGATCTGTAGACGTCTATTAGGTTCATTTGATTTAGGGACTCTGTAAGTGCTTTTATTTCCTTATTTTGTTTCTGTCTAGTTGATCTGTCCCTTGGTGAGAGTGGGGTGTTGAAGTCACCCACTATTAGGGTATTGCCATCAATGTGTGGTTTAAGCTTTAATAATGTTTCATTTATGAATGTGGGTGCTCTTGTATTTGGGGCATAGATGTTTAGAATTGTGATGTCTTCTTGGTGAATTTTTCCTTTGATGAAAATGTAGTGCCCCTCTATGTCTTTTTTGATTAGTTTTGGTTGAAAATCTATTTTATTAGATATTAGGATAGCCACTCCTGCTTGTTTTTTGGGTCCATTTGCTTGAAAAACTGTTTTCCAGCCTTTTACTCTGAGGTAATGTTTATCTTTGTTGTTTAGGTGTGTTTCTTGGATGCAGCAGACTGTTGGATCCTGTTTCGCACCCATTCTGTTAGTCTGTGTCTTTTTATTGGAGAGTTGAGTCCATTGATGTTGATAGATATTAATGACCATTGAATGTTATTTCCTATTATTGTGGAGTTGGCGATGTTACTGTGGATCATTGCTTGTTTGCTTTTGACTTTTGTTGGAAAATATCTTTAACCTATGTTTTCTTGGGTGTATTTGTTTTCATTGGATTGGAATTTTCCTTCTAGTATCTTCTGTAGGGCTGGGTTGCTGTTCAAATATTGCTTAAATTTAGTTTTGTCGTGGAATATTTTATTTTCTCCATCTATGTTGATTGAAAGCTTTGCTGGGTAAAGTAGTCTAGGTTGGCACCTGTGGTTCCTTAGGGCCCGCATGATCTCTCCCCAGGCTCTTCTGGCTTTCATAGTTTCTGATGAGAAGTCCGGTGTGATTCTGATAGGTTTGCCTTTATATGTTACTTGGCCTTTTACCCTTGCTGCTTTTAGTATCTTTTCTTTGATCTGTAGATTAAGTGTTTTGACTATGATGTGGCGTGAGGAGTTTCTTCTCTGGTCTAGCCTATTTGGTGTTCTGTAGGCCTCTTGTATGTTTGTGGACATCTCTTTCTTTAGGTTGGGAAAATTTTCTTCTATGATTTTCTTGAAAATATTTTCTGGACCTTGTAACCTGGACTCCTCTTCTTCTTCAATTCCTATTATTCTTATATTTTGCCTTTTCATGGCATCCTTGATTTCTTGGATGGTTTGTGTTTGGGATTTTTCTGATTTTATTTTTGCTTTGAGAGAAGTATCAATTTCTGTGAGTGTATCTTCAGCACCTGAGATTCTCTCTTCCATCTCTTGAATTCTATTAGTGATGCTTACCTTTGAGATTCCTTCTCTTTTCTGTAAGTTCTTCAGTTCCAGGGTTTTTTCAGTTTGTGTTTTCTTTATTGATTCTAATTCTGTTTTCATGTCTTGCAACATTTCCTTCATCTGTTTGAGTGTGGATTCCTGTGTCTCCAAGATGGACTGTATTTTTTTGTTTTTTTCTTGTTTTTGGATACTACTCTGATGTGCAAAGGCTTTATCCCATTGGGTATATTCATAAGGTTTCTCTCCAGTGTGTGTTCTTTTATGGCTTATGAGATGACTGTTTTCTGCAAAGGCTTTACCACACTCATTACATTCATAAGGTTTCTCTCCAGTGTGTGTTCTTTTATGGCTTATGAGATGACTGTTTTCTGCAAAGGCTTTGCCACACTCATTACATTTATAAGGTTTCTCTCCAGTATGTGTTCTTTTATGCCGTATGAGCTGACTGCTTTTTGCAAAGTCTTTACCACATTGATTACATTTGTAAGGCTTCTCTCCAGTGTGTGTTCTTTTATGCCATATGAGTACAGTGATATAGGGGAAGGCTTTCCCACAAAGAGTGCATTTAAAGGGTTTCTCTCCAGTATGACTGCTTTCATGCCTGCAAAGAAAATTGGCACATGTGAAAGATTTACCACAGTCATTTCATTACACTAATAAATATATTTATCTATATGAATTATTTTCATAATTTGGTCTAATGGTAAAGAAGAATCAAATTTTAAAGTTTTATCACTTTATTTACATTCACGGTATTCCCCTTCATTATGGGTATTTTTGAAGATACCTGTGATGGTAAGAGCATTTGTTATGTGGATCTCTTTTATAGCATCATTTTTTCTATAAGAGGTTTTCTCCTATATATGAAGAGTATTGTAAGAATTCAGAGTTTCACCACACCAATCACATTCACAAATTTTTGAACTGTATGAATGATACTTCATTTTCAAAGTGAGCCAAGACAAGCAGAAGTTCCAAATTCCTAGTATTCATAGGTATTTTCAGCAATATGAGTTTGCTGATGAATTCTCAGTGAAGTTGCAAAACCAATTAACAGTAACCATTTATCACATTCAGAAAATTTACTCACAGTGGGGACTACTACCAAATCAATTGTTCTTGGAGAAAGACAGGGACACTGCTTCTTTCAATATCCCTATGCTCACGTGTCTTAGAATCATTTTGACATATTATATACCAGTTTAATTTACAAAAATAATAAAGATTCCCATATTGAATTAACACAGTTTGTTTTTTATTCATCATAGACATGTCATATAGGGATTAAGGTTTCTCCAAAACAATATTCTTGATTCTCATAAGATGCTCCTTTCACTAAACTTTACAATGTTGCTGCATGAAAATGAGTAACACTGGTTCTAATATGAAATTTTTGCTTATTAGAAGGTTTTGGACACATACTGATCATCAATTCATTGTGTATACCTCTTACAATATCTGAGTAGATAGAATGAGACTAAACAGATTGGCAGTTCAAGTCAGTAGCTGTAATGTCCATATGATTCAAATGGTATTTTTGTTACAATATTATTTTATTTTCTTCTATCTTAGGGGAGTGCCTTGTAAACACAAATCAGATGCCTGACATTGAAGTACATGGAATTATGAGATTTTAATGATCATCAGTACACTTAAAGCAGTGCTGTTTTTACACTGTTGCTTTTCTTTAAAACTTCCAGGACACAGCCATGTGTGCTGGTACATGCCTTCAATCCCAGCACTTGTGGAGGCAGAATCTGGCAGATCGGTGTGATTTTGATGTCAGGCTGGTTTAACAAGTAAGTCTAAGAAAGTAACAGATACTCAGAAAAAAAATATATTCCAAAAACAGAAAATAAATAGCAGCCAATAAACAAACAAACAAACAAAAAAACCAATCAAAAAACACCAAACTTCCAGGACACATTACAATTTAAGATTTATATCTGTATCAACATGCACATAAAGTTACCTTTTATTACTTGTAGAACTTTGAAAATGTTCTTCAATATTATGGTCATCCCAATTGTAGCCTAAAATATAGTAACAGAAAATATATATTATTGGAAATATCATGTTATTATTAAGGCAAAACTTAAATCACTATCTTCTGTGACCCTTAGAACCATGCCTGATTTATTTACCGCATTCCTCCTCATTCTCAATTGTAATTACAGAAGATGATCAATAACAAAGTAAGAGTTGTCTCTTTATTTTTAAAGTGAAAGAAAAATTGCAGTCCTACCTATAGCAGTGAGGTTTTCACAGGTCTCTAGCATCACATCTTTGTAGAGTTGCTTCTGGGAACTCTACAGTTCCAGCAAGGCCCACTCTTCTTGGCTGAATTTCACATGCACATCATTGAAGGTCACTGAATTCTAAAATATGCCATACATTTGTACAACAGAAACAGTGGCAACAATATAAATTTATACTTCATTGGCAATATAATCATATAATTCTACTGCTTCTTCCATGTATTTTCTGACACAGAAGTGCGAATGTTTTACAGTTAGGTGCTGTGCATGATGTGAAGTAGGGGAGATGAAAAAGCCTAAAGGTTAGATTGAAAAAAAAATAAAAACCAAAGGCGTGCTTCAAAAACCTGTGTTTCATCAGTTTGTAAGACATGAATATAAAGTAGCCATTAGTTGGGTTCTTGAGCAATCTATGAATCCTCTTCAGTTATTTGGGTGAGTAGGTCAGGACCCTGTCATGAGACAGGTGGAAGGACAAAACACAGTCATGATATTTTATATAGCAACAAATGAGATGTGTTGATCAGGGGACACTGAACAGATGGGTAACATCAGTCAAAAGACAACTTGGTACTGAATATTATGTTTTGACCAGGGCTCAAGGATGTGGCATATCAGTATGTGAAGAGGGGGGCTCATATATTTGTGGAAGGGAAAGTGGACGACAGTGAATACATGAATAAAAATAATGTGAGTGGCAAGCAACAACAATCATAGCCAATAACATCATTTTTCTGAGTGACAAGACAAAAGAAAAGGAATAGAACACATTGTTTTGTATATCCTCCTTACTAAATAATGTAGTCTATAGATTAAAAATAAAGATTAAAACTTTTCTATTAAAAAAGAAGTGTTGATGTTATCACTAAATCATTTTAGAAGAAAACGGAATAACAAGTTTTAACTGTATCATATCTGAACTTTTTGAAGAGGATATAGCTTTGGAATAGACATGGCAATTAATGTGGACAAAGACAAACAGAGAGAAGCATGTGAAATAGAAAGACAGAGACATAGAGACAGAGACACAGAGAGAGAGAAATGAACAGATGAACAATACTAAGTACAGATCAGAGAAATTTATTAACAGTTACTAACTACAAAAAATGGTGGACAAGCTGGGTGTATTCTGTCATGCCTTCAATTCCATCACTAAGGAGGCAGATGCAGGTGTACCTTATTGATCTGGATGTCAGCATTATCTATTCAAAGAGTTCTAGGATAGCCAGGCCTATATATTAAGAGAGAGCCTCCCCTAAAAGTCAATCAAACAAACACAAAATATTGAAAGAACTCAGAGGTCTTTACTGAAGCTTCTACAAGGAATTATACATTCACTCCTGTTGTATATTTATTTTCCAGAAATCTGCACCGCCCCAGCTTAAACTGTAACTTCAATGATATCTTACTAAAAGGGAATGCATGATTAAACAGGTAAAAATAGAAGACAAAAATATTAGCAGTGTAAATGCTGATCATAAATGAGCAACATAAGATAGGAGAGATGGCTCAGCAGTGAGGAGCTCTTACTGCTCTTGCAAATAATTGGGCTCAATTGTTAGTGTTTACCTGGGACCCGCTACTTTCAATTGCTATAAGTTCATGAGTTTGGAAGACATCTTCAGACTACTGTGAGGATTAGGCACACAAGAAATGCATATTCATGCATACAATCAAAATACTTATATTCAGTAAAAATTAAAAATAGATCCCAGATGGTTGTGTTGATTGCATACTGTGTCTGATAAGCTGGGTAGCAGAGACTGCATGGCGTCCAATAGTTGGATCTGTGGGTCCCAACTGACTGTGTTTCAAATGTAAGAAGAAAACCAATGATGAGGGAAACAATCGGGTCCAACCTCAGAGCACCCAGCTAATCTCTGGGAAAGTTCCTGGGATGTTGCAGCAGGAATAAGGTTTTCAAGCAAATGGACCCAAGAAGCAAGCAGGAGTAGATATTCTAATATCTAATAAAATAAACTTTCAACCAAAATTATTTGAAAGGGATGAGGAAGGAGGGAATACAAGATGGCGGTGCCAGCAGGACATTGGGTCTGAGGAGTAGGACAGTAATGTTGGTACAGCAACTAAAAGACTGAACTCTGGGCCCTAAAACAACAAAGATCCTTTTTCCCAGGTGAGAGAAACTCCATGGTATGGGAGTCAGTCAGGTCCACTCTCAAGTCACTCAGTGAGAACTTGGAAGATATCCTGGGTTGCAGGATACACTTTTGTGTCCTGATAACCTTTCCAGACTAAATTATGTTCTCCAGGGCACCAGAGACTGGGAGTCCCAGTCTAGAAAAGAAACAGGGAAGAAAGCAGGACTGACCTCAGGTCACCCAGCCTATCCCTGGAAAGTTCCTGCAGATCGGTGGGTGCACAGCTGTCAGGCCTGAGTGTGCCTCCAGCTGCTAGCCCTCCATGCCCTACTCTCCATCAGAGAACTGTGTGCCCCAGGTCACTAGTGGCTGGGTTTCCCTGTCTGGAGAAACAGCAGGTCCCAGATTAGAGAACTCAGCCAACTCCCCACACACATACTACATGCACCATACACAAGAACATTCTTGGAAAAGTTCTCAGATTCTTTCCCCGTCACCAGCTTGGAGCCATCATTGGCAAGTGCCTACGCATTCTATACACTATGTCAAACACCACAGACTGAATCTTCCTATTGAAAGAAAACCCAAAGGTGGGGGAAATATCTGGCCCTACCTCAGGACATCTAGCTCCAGAAAAGTTTCTGGTTATCCACAGGCTCCTACTCTAGCCTCCTGTTGTACACATGAGAGTGGTGCTCACCTGCCACTGATTACCACTTGGGTACTGGGGCACAGAGCTCCAAACTGAGACCTGCAGAAGCCTGGGTTTACTGAGATCAACCCACAGATACTGCTCCAAGGAACAACCAGTTATCCCTAACTAAACTGACCAAGTCACAGGGCACTCAGTTTACAGCAGCAGCTCACTACATTTACAGCAAGAAACCCAGTAGCTGGGCAGCTGTCTCCAGAACTTCTCTGGGTGAGAGAATAGCCCCCTTTACTAACAAAGGCCACAATTATTACTCAGGTCTGTAAACTTGAGGTGAGCTGTGGCAATTCCTGAAAAACACCTGCCATTCAGTGACCATACCTAAAAAACAGAGGAGAGCTCCTTTGGGAACAATCATCTTCCTGCCAAGGGGATTCGACCCACCACAGGATTCCATGAAGTACCAGAAACTAACATCCAACACCTAGGATATTCCAATGGGTAGAGGCCAGTGTAAAAGCTCAACCAATGAAAGACGAAGCAATATGGCATCTGCAGAACCTAGTTATTCAGGAGCAAGCAGCCCTGGATACCCTAGCATAAAGTCAATTTCAGGCCAATCTCTCTTATGAACATTGATGCAAAAATACTCAAAATACTTTGCAAACCCAATACAAGAACACATCAAAGATATCATCCACTACAACCAAGTAGATTTCATGCCATGTATGCAGGGGTGGTTCAATATAAGTTATGATCCACCATATTAACAATTTGAAAGAAAAATAAACACATGATAATCTCCTTAGATGCTGAAAAAGCATTTGAAAAAATCCAGCATCCATTCATGTTTAAAGTATTGGAGAGATCAGGGATACAGGGCACATACCCAAACATAGTAAAGGCAATATACAGCAAGCCTATAGCCAACATCAAGCTAAATGGTGAGAAACTTAAAGCAATCCCACTGAATTCAGGGACAAGGCAAGTCTGCCCACTCTCTCCATATCTCTTCAACATAGTTCTCGAAGTCCTTGCTAGAGCAGTAACACAATTAAAGCACATCAAGAGGATACAAAAGGGAAAGGAAGAAGTCAAAATATCACTATTTGCAGATGATATGATAGTATACCTGAGTGACCCCAAAAATTCTACCAGGGAACACCTAAAGCTGACAAACATTTTCAGCAAAGTGGCTGGATACAAAATCAACTCAAAAAATAAGTAGTCCACCTATATACAAAAGACAAAAGTGTTAAGAAAGAAATTAGGTAAACAGCACCCTTCACAATTGTCAAAAATACATAAAGTACCTTGGTGTGACCCTAACCAAGCAAGTCAAAGACTTGTATGAAAAAATTTCAAGTCTCTAAAGAAAGAAATAGAAGAAGATATCAGAAGATAGAAAGATTTCTCATGCTCATGGCTTGGCAGGATTAACATGGTGAAAATCGTCCTCTTACCAAACGCAATCTACAGATTTAATGCAATTCCCATCAAATTACTGACAGAATTCTTTACAGACCTTAAAAGAAAAATTCCCAACTTCATATGGAATAACAAGAAACCCAGAATTGGTAAAATAATCTTCCATAATAAAAGATATTCTGGAGGTATCTCCATCCCTGATCTCAAGCTGTACTATAGAGCAACAGTAATAAGAACTGCATGGTACTTGCATAGACACCAACTAGTGGATCAACGGAATCGGATAGAAGTCCCAGAAATACACCCACACACTATGGACTCCTGATTTTTGACAAAGATTCCAAAACCATACATTGGAAAAAAAAAGATATCATCTTCAACAAAAGGTGCTGGTCTAACTGGATGTCTACATGTAGGAAAATGAAAATAGATCCATATTTATCACTCTGCATAAAACTAAAGTTCAGGTGGATCAAAGACCTCAGTATAAAACCAGACATACTAACCCAGTTAGAAGAAAAAGTAAGGAAGAGCCTTGGAGTCATTGGAACAGGAGACAACTTCCTGAACAGAACTTCAACAGTACAGGCTCTAAGAGCAACAATCAATAAATGGGACCTCATGAAACTGAAAAACTTCTATAAGTCAAAGGAAACTGTTGTCAAATCAAAATGACTGCCTGCAGATTGGGAAAGGATCTTCACCAACCCTATATCTGACAGAAGGTTAATATCCAGTATTTATAAAATTTTCAAGAAGTTAAACAGCAACAAATCAAGTAACCCAAATTAAAAAATGGGGTACAGAGCTAAACAGAGAATTCTCAATAGAGGAATATAGAATGGCACAGAAACACTTAAAGAAATGTTCAACATTCCTAGTCATCAGGGAAATGCAAATCAAAACCACCGTGAGATTTCACATTACAACCATCAAAATGACTAAGATGAATAACTCAAGTGACAACTCATGCTGGATAGCATTTGAAGAAAGGGGAACCCTCCTTCATTGTTGGTGGAATGTAAACTTATACAACCACTTTGCAAATCAACCTGGCACTTTCTCAATGAGGAATAGCGCCTCCTCAAGATCCAGCTATACCACTCCTAAACATATATCCAAAACTCGCTCAAGTGTACAACAAGGACATCTGCTCAACTATGTTTGTAATAGTTTTATTTGTAATAGCCAGAAGCTGGAAACAGCACAGATGGCCCTCAGTTGAAGAATGGATACAGAAATTGTGGTATATCTATATGATAGAATATTACTCAGCAAAGAAAAACAAGGAAAACATGAAATTTGCAGGTAAATGGTGGGAAATGGAAAATATCATCCTGAGTGAGGTATCCCAGAAGCAGAAAGACTCACAGGGTATATACTCGCTCATTAGTGGATATAGGATATAAAATATAGGGTAAAAATACTAAAATCTGTACACCTAAGAAAGTTAATCAGGAAGGAGTATGCTGGCTAAGATGCTCAAACCCCATGCAGAAAGGCAAAGAGGATAGACATCATATGAGGAGAATACAGGGACAGGACATCCATCTGAGCCTACCACAGAGGGCCTTTGAAGGCTCTACCCTGCAGGTGTCAAGGCAGATGCTGAGACTCATAGCCAAACTTTGGGCAGAGTGCAAGGAATCTTATGGAAGAACTGGGAGATAGTAAACCTGGAGAGGACAGGAACTCCACAAGGACAGTAACAGTTCCAAAAATTCTGGGCACAGGGTCTTTTTGAAACTGATTCAGCCAAGGACCACTCATGGAGATGGACTGAAACCCCTGCACAAAAGGTAGCCTATGGCAGTTTAGTATCCAAGTGGGCTTCATAGTAATGGGGACAGGGACTGTCTCTGACAGGAACTCATTGGCTTGCTCTTTGATCACCTCCCATTGAGGGGGGATCAGCCTTGCCAGGCCACAGAAGAAGACAATGCAGCCACTCCTAATGAGACCTGATAGACTAGGATCAGAGTGAAGGGGAGAAGGCCCTCCCTTAACAGTGGACTGGGAAAGGGACAGGGGTTGGAAAAATGGGGGGTGGGATTGGGACAGGAGGAAGGAGGGAGGTACAGAGGGGATACAAAGTGAATAAACTGTTATTAATAAAAATTTTAAAAGAACACAATAAAATGTTGATTTTTTAAAAACTATGCTGTTTCACACACTTTTAAACTTTGAAAATATTGGCAAATATCAGTTATTGCTCCTAAATAAAAATAAATAAATAAATAAATAAATAAATAAATAAATAAATAAGAGGAAGGATACTTCATACTCATCAAAGGAAAATTCCACCAAGATGGCATCTATCTGTATTCTGAGCAATAATGCCCCAAATACAAGGACACCCACATTTGTAAAAGAAACATTAATAAAACATAAAGAACATATCAATCACCATACAATAATAGTGGGAGAGGTCAACATGTCACTATCATCAAGGGATAGAGCAATGGAAAAGGACTTAAACTGAGAGATAATGACACAAATGGATGTCATGAATCAAATGAACCTAACAGATATCTAGAGAATTTTTTAACCCAAACAGAAAAGAATCTATCTTCTTTCAGCACCTCATGGACCCTTCTCCAAAACTGACCATACAGTAGGTCACAAACGAGGCCTCAAAAGATACAACACAATTGAAATAATATCTTGTATCCTATCAGACCATTGATGGACTAAAGATGGACCTCAACAATAACAGAAATAATAAAAAGACTACACACACGTGGGAACTGAACAACTCCCTACTCAATGAAATCTAGGTCAGGGAAGAAATAAAGAAAGAACTTCCTACAATTCAATGAAAATGAAGGTACATCATACCAAACTGCAATGAAAGCATTCCTAAGAGGGGTTTTAGTAGCACTAAGGGCCTTCATAAACTATTGCAGACATCCCATACAAGCAACTGAATGGCACACTTGAAAGGCCTAGAAAAAAGAAGCAGATACACTCAACAGGAGTAAACTACTAGGACTAACCAAACTCAAGTCTGAAATTAATAAATTAAAAACAAAAAGAATAATTCAAATAATCAACAAAACCAAGAGCTAGTTCTTTGAGAAATTCAAATACATAGACAAACTTTTAGTCA
This sequence comes from Meriones psammophilus, assembly GCA_036365155.1. NCBI lineage: Eukaryota > Metazoa > Chordata > Mammalia > Rodentia > Muridae > Meriones > Meriones psammophilus. The sequence continues at coordinate 291,389 of JAEOAE010003153.1, forward strand.
AACTAAGTAAATGGCAGAAAGACAGTATCCAAATCAAGAGTTGGAAAGGAAGAGAGAGAAAGATAACAGAAACTGAGAAAATCCAAAGAACCATTAGATCTTATGTCAAAAACCTATGTGCCACAAAATTTAAAAATCTAAATGAAATATACAATTCTCTTGTTACATTCCACTTACCAAAGTTGAATCAAAATCAGGTAAAGATATTAAACAGTCTTTTACTGCCTAAGGGAATAGAAGCAGCCATCTAAATACTTGCAACCAAAAAAAGCCAAGAGCGAGATGATTTCAGAGCAGAATTCTACAAGACCGTCAATGAAGAGTCAATATCGATATTCTTCAAATTATTCCACAAAATAGAAATGGACACAACATGACCAAACTCCTTTTGTAAGACCACAGTCACCTTGATAAATCCTCAAAGACCCCCAAAAAGAAAGAGAACTTCAGACCAATCTCTTTTATGAACAATGATGCAAAAATACTGAATAAAATAATCGCAAACCAAATCCAAGAACATATCAAAGATATCATCCACCATTACCAAGTAGGCTTCATCCAAGGCATGCGGGGATAGTTCAATATAGTGAATCTTAATCCGTCATATAAACAAATTGAAAAAAAAGGATCATTTCCTTAGATGCTGAAAAAACATTTGACAATATCCAACAGTTATTCTTGTTTAAAGTCTTGGAGAGACTGGGGACAGAGGCACAGATCTAAAAATAGTAAAGACAATATACAGCAATCCTATAGCTAACATCAAAATAAATGAAAAGAAAGTTAAATCAATTCCACAGAACTCAGGGACAAGACAACACCACACAGTCTCTCCAAATCTCTTCAGTACAGTACTCAAAGTCCTATCTAGGGCAATAAGACAACTAAATGAAATCAAGGGGATACAAATTAATAAGGAAGATGTCAAAGTATTGCTATTCACATATATGACGGTATATAAAAGTGACCCCAAATATTCTACTGTAGCGAACTCCTACAGTTGAAAAACACTTTATCTAAGTGGTTGGATATAAAGTTAACTAAAAAAAAATCAGTAGCACTCTTGTATGCAAAAGACAAATGGACTGAGAAAGAATTAGGAGAACAACACCCTTCACAAAAGGCAGGAAAAAAAAAAAAAACATAATGTACCTTGGAGTTATCCTCAACAAGCAAGTGAAAGCCTGCGTGAAAAAAACAAACAAACAAGCAAACAACTTTAAGCCTCTGAAGAAAGAAATTGAAAAAGATACCAGAAGTTAGAAATATCTCTCATGCTGATGGGTCAGAAGGATCAACATAGTAAAAATTGCTATCATACCAAAAACAATCTATAGATTAAATGATATTCCCATCAAAATATCAAAACAATTCCTTAAGGAATTTGAAAAAAAAATTCTCAGCTTTATATGGAAAAATAAAAAAAAAAAAAAAAACAGAATAGCTAAAACAGTCCTGTACTATAGCAGATCTTCAGTGTGTATCACCATCCCTGATCTCAAGCTCTACTATAAATCAATAGTAATAAAAAACTGCACGGAACTGAAATAAAAACAGAATGGTGGATGAATGGAATTGAAGACTCATAAATAAACCCACACACCTATGGACACTTGACTTTTGACAAAGAAGGCAAAACCATGCAATGGAAAAAGGACAGCATCTTCAACAAATGGTGCTGGTCTAACTGGAAGTCTACATGTAGAAAAATGAAAATAAATTCATATTTATCACCCTGCATCAAACTACAGTCCAAGTTGTTCAATGACCTCAACATAAAACCAGATACACTAAATCTGTTAGAAGAAAAAGTGGAAAAGAGTCTTGATCTCATTGGCCTAGATGATAAATTCCTCAAACAGAACACCAAGAACACTGGCTCTAAGATCAAGAATTAATGAATAGGATCTCATGAAACAAAAAGCTTCTATGAAGCAAAGAACTCTGTCAATAGAATAAAATGACCACCTACAGCCTGGCAAAATATCTTCACCAACCCTACATACAACTGAAAGAGCTAATAAACAATATATATAAAGAGCTGAAGAAATTAAACTCCAATAATTCAAATAATCCAATTTAAAACTGGGGTTCAGAACTATACAGAGATTTCTACACAGAGGAATATCAAATGGTGGACATTAAATGCTCAATATCTGCAGTCATCATGGAAATGCAAATGACATTCCATCTTAAACCCGTCATGATTAAGGTCAAAACCTGAAGTGACAGCAAGCTAGTGAGAATGTGGAGAAAGAGGAACACTCCTCTATTGCTGGTGGTAATGCAAACTTATACAACCACTTCAAAAATCAATCTGATGCTTTCTCAGACAATTAGAAAGAGTGTTACTTCAAGACCCAGCTCTACCATTCCTGGGCATTTGTCAAAAAGATGCTCCACCATTCAACAAAGATATTTGCTCAACTGTGTTCATGACATCTATATTCATAATAGCCATAACAGGGAAACAAAATATATGTCTCTCAACCAATCCATTGTTTTACAGAAATTGTGGTACATTTACACAATGGAATGCACCTCGGGTAAAAAAAAAAAAAAAGGAAACTATAAAATTTTCAGGCAAGTAGATGGAACTAGAAATGATCATCCTAAGTGAGTTATTCCAAAACCAGGAAGACATGCATGGTATATACTCATTTGTAAATGGATAATGGCCATAATATAGGATAAGCATACTACAATCTATAGACCTAAAGGAGCTAAATAAAAAGGAGGACCCTATAGAGGATGCTTAATTCTTATGCAAAAGTGCAAATAAAATTGACACAAGAAGTGACTGAGGAGAGGGAAGAGGATGAGAGCCTAACATACATATCCTCCGAAAGACTCTGCCCAGCAGGGGTTCGAAGCAGATGCTAAGATTCACGGCCAAACTTTGGGTAGAGCACAGGGAATCATAGGAAAGAGTGGGAGGATAGAATGTAGAAAGACCCAGAGCAGGCAGGACCTCCATAAGAAGACCAACAAGGACAACAAATCTGGGCCCATGGGGACTTGCAGAAATTGATGGACCCATCAAAGACCATTCATGAAGAGGACCCAGACCCCTGCTCAGATGTAGCTGATAGGCAGCTCAGTCTCTATGTTTAATACATAGTATGGGGAGAAGGTTCTGGCTTTGACATGGACTCTGTTGTGTTCTATTTGATCATTTCTCCTTTGTGGAGGGACATTGCTATGCCACAGAGGAAGAGGATGTAGGAAGTCCTAGTGAGACTTGATAGGCTGGGTTCAGATGGTAGGAGAGGAGGGTTCCCTGTATCTGAGATATAGGAAGTGGGATAAGGAGGAAAGAAGAATGGAGGGTGAGACAAGGAAGAGTCAAGGGAGAAGATTAAAATTGTGATGTTAAGTGGATAAATTATTTTTTAATTTAATTAATTTATTTATTACAATGTGTTCACTTTGTATCCTTGCCATAGCCCCCTCCCTCATCTCCTTCCAGTCTCACCCACCTCCCTCTTCTCCCCCTATGCCCTTTCTCTAGTCTCCTAATTGGGGAGGATCTCCTCCCCTTCTAGCTTATCAGGTCTCATCAAGTCGGGCTGCATCATTTTCCTCTGTGGCCTTGTAAGGCTGCACCACCCAGGAGGAGGTGATCAAAGACTCGAGTTCATGTCAGAGAATAAATTAAAAAAAAAAAAAAAAAAAAACAAATTTAAATTAAAAATAAATTAAATGTGAATAAAACAAATAAAATTAAAAAAAAAACAGGTAAGAAGAGCGTCACACACCTACAATTCAATGACTTGTAAAGCTCAGATAGTGTTAGTGTCATGAATAAATGACATCCTAAGGAATTAAATATACTCCCTGCCAAATTTCAAATGCAAGATGTTGATGAAGATCAACACAATAACCTATGCTTACATATACAAAAGAAAACAAAATAAATACCTAAAACTCTATATTCCATGCTCAGCAGCCAATGATGGTGATGTTGATGCCAGGTATGTTGGCCTAGATTTAAGCCCAACACTCGACTGGAGTTAGAGGTGTAAGTTCAAAACCAGCCTAGTCTACATACAAACATTCAGGAAACATCCAGGAACTCTGAGACATTATGACAACACAAAACATGCTGATAATCAGATTAGAAGAAGGATGAGATCAAAGGTCCAGAAGATATTTTCAACAAAATCATACAAGAAAAATTTCTTAACCTAAAGAAGAAGATGTCTATGGAGGCACAAGAAGCCAAGAAGCATACAAAACACCAAAGAGACTGGACCAGAAAAGAAAGTCCTCTTGGCACAGAATAATTAAAATACATAACATGCAGAACAAAGCAAGAATATGAAAAGCTGCAACGGAAAACAAAACAAAACAACAACAACAAAAAAAAAAACAAACCAAACTAACCAACTAATCAGACAAACCAAAAAAAAAAAAAAAAAAAAAAAAAAAAAAAAAAAAGGCAGATCTATTGGAATTAATCCTGTATTCTCAGTAAAAATGCTAGAAGTTGAATGGCTTAGACAGAGTGCTTCTGACTCTAAAAACCTACAGAAGCCAAGACAAATTACTAACCATGCCCAGAAAGTTTCAATCAGCAAATGAAGAAAATAAGATGTTTCATGATAAGGTCAAATTTAAACAATATGTATCTATAAATATAGCCCAACACAGGGTGCTAAAACCACCACCACCAAAATACCAGGATTTACAATCACTGTTGATATCTTTAATACCATTGACCCAAACTCACCAATAAAAAGACACAGGCTCACAAAAATGGATGATAAAACAAAATCCACCCTTCTTCTAAATACGTCAAACACAGCTTCACATCAAGATAGACATTATCTCAGGGTAAAGGGTTGGAAAAGATATTCCAAATGAATGAATTAGAGTATCAAGCTTGTAAAGCAATTTTATTATCTAACAAAATAAACTTCAAAAACAACTAATCAAAAGATGGCAAAGGACATAACATATTGAAAAAATATCCAGCAATATAACATTTCAATACTTAACATCTATGCCCCAAACATAAGAGCACCCAAGTTATAAATGAAACCCTTCTGCAGCTTGCATCACATCCTGGTCCTTATAAACTGATAGGAGAAGACTTCAATATATCATGGACAGGTCCTCCTGACCATACGGAACAGAGAAATGTTCCACCTAACTAACATCAAAAAACTAAATATACCCAAAAGATGTTTACAGAACATCCACCCAAGCACAAAGATTGTTCCCTCTTCTCAGCAACTCATATATTATTCTCCAAAATTGATGATATACTTGAACAGTGGAAGTCTCAAAAGATATAAGAAACTTGCAATGACCTTCTGCATCCTATCAGACCACTAAAGTTTAAAGCAGCACATCACCAATAACAAAAACAATAGAAAGCTTACAAACTCATAGAAATTGAACAACACTCCATTGAATAAAAAATGGCTCCAAACTGAAATAAAGAAAGAAATTAAAGACTTTCTAGAAGTCAATGAAATGAATACACAACATATCAAAACTCATAATACACAATGGAAGTGTTGCCCAGAAGACAATTCATACCACTGAGCACATTCAGAAAAAAATAGTCAGAAAGATCTCTTAGTAGCAACTTAACAACACACCTAAATACTCTAGAACAAAAAGAAGTAAAAATAACTAAAAGGAGTAGACAGTGAGAAACTACTGAACTGTGTCTTCACTGGTAAAACCGAATGTTTCCATAGAAAAAAAAATGGGGTATCCTATCAAAATTGATAATGATTAGATTTGAATAGTAGAGATTTCCCAAATAAGCAGAGGTAACTGTTCATCAGACAGCTTGGTCATTGAGTCCAAAAAAAAATTATGAAGACTAGTGTTTTCTTCTTAAATAAAAAAAGATACTTTTGTTGTTTCATATTAAAAACAGTTAAGAGGTTTAAAATGTTTTAAGTAAATTCAAGGGTATAAACTTGTTTGAGTTGGAATAATTTGGAGTGAATATAACATATTTGAGCAGTGTGGTGATAGACAGTGCCTTTAATCCCAGCAGAGACAAGCAGTTCTCTATTAATTAGTTGTTTTCTAAATTCAGGAGTTACAATGACAGGGTGTTGGTGGTTCATAGCCCTAATCCCAGCATTTGGGAGCCACATGCCATTTACATACTACCCGGGGGGCAGAGGCAGGCACATAGGATTTACAGTGATTTTATTTAAAAGCTGCTTGTAAAAGGCAGGCTGAAAATGAAAGTGAATGCCCTTTATTACCTAGAAATAAATGCACTTTAAGGTATATTTGTAAACTTTCACAGATTTTTTTTAACTTTAATTGAGATATTATACTTTTTCTATTTCCAAAAAATCATTTTGCCCTATAAAAAATATCACATGCCTAAAAAGGTACAATCTTCACCCCTGAATTAGGGATGGGGCAGGGTTTTGATTTAATCTTTTCAGGAGAATAAAATCATACAGTTAAAGAATATGGAGACCACTAGAAACATGAAATTTCTGAAGAAAATGACAGATCACCAAAAGAAAATGTCAAAAGAGGAGTAAACTGGCCAAATAGTATCACTCACCTTCATGTTATCTCTTGTGCATTCTATGGACATAGTGCAAATTGTATTTATGTGATTGCTAAAGAACAATCCAAAATCTCTATCTCATATCAGAAAAGCCACCTGGTAAGAAACAAAGGAAACCAGAAAAATAAGGGATGATTCTATTGTCACAAATCTCATAATCTGGCATGATGTGACTTCTGTACTTACCACAAACTTCAATAATCAAGAATGTGTACAGTGTTTGTGAAAGAATGAGGGGGTAAGAGAAAAAGCCAAAAAACATAAGCCTAAAATATAGTCAAGTTTACATGAAAAGACATAAGGAAACTCTAGTATGAAAAATGTGCACTGGACCAGAGATACCTTTTTTTTCTAACTAATACAAATTAATTAAACACAGATTCCACAATTGTTATGAGACAAACATAAAATGACACCTAAACTGTTATATTTCTGATGCTCCAGCTACTACTAACCTCCTTTACAGCGAGTCCTTTTGCTCTGGAAGTCTCTTAGAAAATGGAGGTGATCATAAAGCTTGGCTATGGCTTGCAGTCCCTCATGTCCACTTGTGAGTTTAGGCACAGCCCAGCCTTGCCAACACTCACACACAAAAAAGTTGGAGAATAATTTAGTATCTGTTTCTTGCAGCATGGATTATGTCACAAGATGTGTAATCTGCCCTATTCACTTACCTAAACCAGGCACACCTGACACTGACAAAATTTTGCATCTCAGAAAATCCTTTTGAACCCAGAAATTGAATTTCCCTGAATCACATCATTGTGCCCGGTGGTAGTTGAAAGATGAAAAAAAAAAAAAAAAAAAAAAATAAGCAAGTGTTGCTTAATGATGACCACCACCACTTTATGTTTTTACCAGTTTCAAAACTATTTATAAAATTTGTTACACAAAACCATGTGTGGAATATAACATGAGGCATTTCTAGAAATGAGACTTTCAGTTTTCCAATCTATCTATCCAATGCACAGCAAAAGCAATGCCTGGGTGTGCACACTAGATAGTGATACTATAAGCACCACAACTTTCTATTGCCCAAGCCACAGGGTCCCCTCCTCCTTGGACAGTCAACACTCAAGAAGGGTCAGAGGACAAGGATCTCTGCTGAGGTCACCACATGGAAAACAACAAAACCAGAGTCTGAACCACAGCCCATCTCGGTCAAAGCATATCAGGCTGTAATAGCTCAGCAGACCTGCTCTGCCTGGCCTGGGAACAATGGCCCCACACTCACCATGGCATGGGCTCTGCTCTCATTCACAGTTCCCTACAGCTACATCAGAGGACAATCCCAGAACAAACCCATAAGCTACCTCCTTCCTGACTCCTAGTCCCATGCAGACTCCCTCATTAGCTTGAACAATACAGCTGAGTCTCAGGACAGTAGTAGCTCTTCTACCAGTTGATCAAAGATCAAATGGTGCAGATAACAGAGGTATTCTAGCTTTGCCCCCAACCCCTAGGGCTCACAGAACCCTAGTGTTGTTATAAAAAAATGAAAATCCCAATTGTTTGAGTTTACCAATACAGACCCAGGAGCTAGGTACTGGGGAGAAAACCTGCTAGTTCAGAAAGTCAGATAAAGCACCCATCTGACCCTGCTACTCACCTCACATCTAAGGGGAAAAAGCTCCAAAAGCTCACCAGTTCAGATGACAGCTCGGGGGGGGGAATAGGCCAAAAGAACCCAAGGCCAAAGGCTTTCTAGCTCAAAGCTCAAAAAAGCCCAAAAGCTACCAATCTAAAACTCCTTCTACTTTTACACTCTGTCTTAAATATATTTCAGCTGAAACTTCCACTTACTCTTTAATCCCTGTCAGCTGGTTTCTTGCTTTGCCTCTTGACCTAGGGTTAACATTATTAAATCCTGTGCACAGAGAGCTTTTGTATTAAAGGTATATTCTAGGGCTGACGGAACTACACCATAATCACCTGTTTACGATACACAGAATGTTCTTGGAATTAAGGTTTGTGTTAGGGCTCAACCAGACCAAACAAAGCATAGCATTTTACAGTTCACAATCTAAGGGATCACACTGGGATCAAATATCCTGCAACACCCTCATCTTGGAAATTTTTTAAAATACATTCTTCCACTCTCCCAGGGCACCTGTTTTCTTCCAAGATACAGGTCATTTATTTTGCACATTCCATTACATACTCAGTGTGCAGTGCATTCATCTCTACCTCATAGATGGGAAGTCCTTTAGCCAAACTTCAGTCAAAGCCACACAGTAACAACTATTAAAGAAATAAGTAGCCATTAACTTGAAAGCAAGGAGTAGTTATTGAGAGCTCAATGAAAATGAAAAATAAGGGGACTCCAAGATGGCGGCGAGCAGAGCGCACCGTTTTGGAGAGGCAGAAGACACGAATCTCCGTAATTGGTGAGTGGAGAGACAATCAAAGCTAGAATTTGAACTTTTGGGCTTTCTAAAGGAGAGGGGCCACCACAGAAGCGTGGATTGCTAGTAGTTTTAGATCGGGCGCGTACTTCTCCGGGAAGGAAATAGGGCTCTTCCCTTGCCCGGGCCTCCCGCGGGGAAACCCGCACACAGCACCAGGCAGCTGAGCACAAAACTCACATCCAGGAGATCAAGGCAGCAGAGACAGTGCTCCGGGCCCCATACAGCAGTGGTCTGCTGTAACCACCCGCTGAACACCCACCCCCTCCTGGGACACGTCCCACTCAGGGCCCTCCGGTCCCGAGGATAGTCCCCTCCCCCATCCCGCTGACTTGATCCTGCAGCTTAGACCACAGCAGGAAGTGCAGCGGAGCTCACGCCCCAAGCGGCCGGAGCTCAATAACCCCAGAAACCTCCTCACAGGAGGAGCGCAGGCCCAATCACAGAATCCCAACTACTGAGCGCTAACCACAGAGACTCAGATCCACAATACAATTCTTCCTGGATACCAAAGCCACAAAGCTCAGTGCCTGGGACCCAAGACGGGCGGAGGCAGGGCTCCAGACCCCGCAGCCGCAGCGGAGAGCAGTAATGGCCTGCCGAACACCACCACTCAGAGGAGAACACACCCAACCTAGAGCCCCCTCGCTGAGCTCTTGACCCGCGGAACACACTTCCCACTACCACCACCACCCAGATCTACAGGAGTGCACGCACCGCCGAAATTCCACCCCGCCAGAGCGCACGCCCAATACAGTGCTAGCCACAGAGACTCAGACCCATAGTACAACCCGTCTCAGTTCCCAAGTCTGCAAGTGGCAGCACGGACTACACAGGGCTGCCCAGCCAGTGACTGTACGGGCCATCCAACCCCTCAGTGGCAGAAAACCAGCTGAATAGACACTAAAGACCAGCAGACCGGTAAAATCAATACAGCGCGACATTCTTCAACAGCGCTTGCGATCCCTTAGCGCCTGCAACAACTTCAGTGCCTGCAAAGCACCCCTCTCACACACTGAAGGCCTCTTCATTCACCAACACCCTGTCCCTTAGGACACACCCACAAGCACACGCTCAAACACACGCTACCCCACATTTGCCCTTCTGCGCCTGCGAACTTTCCTTCTACAGGTATAGCTGAATAACCAACGCACACACTGAAACCACTAGACCTCACTAGACCTTCATTTTCCTGAAAAATTCTCCAGATACCAGAGAAAAACCAGTCTGACCTGCAGAATCCAGGAACAGACAGTGTACACGACAGATAACCAAATGGCCAGAGGACGGCGAAAAGAACACAACCAACGCAAATCATGATATCATGGCTTCACGGCAACCTCCAAAATTATTGGACACTCCAACTCAGCAGAAACAGAAAAAGAAACTGATTTTAAAGCTATGATTATCCAGTTATTTGAGGCACATAAAGAGGAAACAAACAAATCTCTCAGAGAAATAGTCATAGAGATTCAAACAGTTAAAGAGGATACAAAAAAATCCCTTAACGATTTGGCCTCCCAAATAGAAACAAAGACAAACGAGGTGAACGAAGAAGCTCTTAAAGAAATACATGCAAATAGAGCCAAACAATTGAGGCAGAAGCAGAGGCACTAAGAGAGGAAACAAACAAAAAATACAGTCCATCTTGGAGACACAGGAATCCACACTCAAACAGATGAAGGAAATGTTGCAAGACATGAAAACAGAATTAGAATCAATAAAAATAACACAAACTGAGAAAACCCTGGAACTGAAGAACTTAGAGAAAAGAGAAGGAATCTCAAAGGTAAGCATCACTAATAGAATTCAAGAGATGGAAGAGAGAATCTCAGGTGCTGAAGATACACTCACAGAAATTGATACTTCCCTCAAAGCAAAAATAAAATCAGAAAAATCCCAAACACAAACCATCCAAGAAATCAAGGATGCCATGAAAAGGCAAAATATATGAATAATAGGAATTGAAGAAGAAGAGGAGTCCAGGTTACAAGGTCCAGAAAATATTTTCAAGAAAATCATAGAAGAAAATTTTCCCAACCTAAAGAAAGAGATGTCCACAAACATACAAGAGGCCTACAGAACACCAAATAGGCTAGACCAGAGAAGAAACTCCTCACGCCACATCATAGTCAAAACACTTAATCTACAGAACAAAGAAAAGATACTAAAAGCAGCAAGGGAAAAAGGCCAAGTAACATATAAAGGCAAACCTATCAGAATCACTCCGGACTTCTCATCAGAAACTATGAAAGCCAGAAGAGCCTGGGGAGAGATCATGCGGGCCCTAAGGAACCACAGGTGCCAACCTAGACTACTTTACCCAGCAAAGCTTTCAATCAACATAGATGGAGAAAATAAAATATTCCACGACAAAACTAAATTTAAGCAATATTTGAACAGCAACCCAGCCCTACAGAAGATACTAGAAGGAAAATTCCAATCCAATGAAAACAAATACACCCAAGAAAACATAGGTTAAAGATATTTTCCAACAAAAGTCAAAAGCAAACAAGCAATGATCCACAGTAACATCGCCAACTCCACAATAATAGGAAATAACATTCAATGGTCATTAATATCTATCAACATCAATGGACTCAACTCTCCAATAAAAAGACACAGACTAACAGAATGGGTGCGGAAACAGGATCCAACAGTCTGCTGCATCCAAGAAACACACCTAAACAACAAAGATAAACATTACCTCAGAGTAAAAGGCTGGAAAACAGTTTTTCAAGCAAATGGACCCAAAAAACAAGCAGGAGTGGCTATCCTAATATCTAATAAAATAGATTTTCAACCAAAACTAATCAAAAAGACATAGAGGGGCACTACATTTTCATCAAAGGAAAAATTCACCAAGAAGACATCACAATTCTAAACATCTATGCCCCAAATACAAGAGCACCCACATTCATAAATGAAACATTATTAAAGCTTAAACCACACATTGATGGCAATACCTAATAGTGGGTGACTTCAACACCCCACTCTCACCAAGGGACAGATCAACTAGACAGAAACCAAATAAGGAAATAAAAGCACTTACAGAGTCCCTAAATCAAATGGACCTAATAGGCGTCTACAGATCTTTCCACCCAAACTCAAAAGAGTATACCTTCTTTTCAGCACCTCATGGAACCTTCTCCAAAATAGACCATATAGTTGCTCACAAAGCAAGCCTCAACAGATATAAAAATATTGAGATAATCCCTTGTATTCTAACGGACCACCATGGACTAAACCTGGACATCAACAACAATGGAAACAAAAAAAAAGCCGACACGCACATGGAAACTGAACAACTTGCTACTCAATGACAGCTGGGTTAAGGAAGAAATAAAGAAAGAAATTAAAGACTTCTTAGAATTCAATGAAAATGAAGGCACAACATACCCAAATTTATGGGACACATTGAAAGCGGTGCTCAGAGGAAAATTTATAGCACTAAGTGCCTTCAAGAAGAAATTTATAACATCACATACAAGTAACTTAATGGCCTAACTGAAAACCCTAGAAAAAAAGAAGCAGATACACCCAAGAGGAGCAGAAGGCTGAAATAATCAAACTCAGGGCTGAAATCAATCAATTAGAAACAAATAAAACTATTCAAAGAATCAATGAAACAAAAAGCTGGTTCTTTGAGAAAATCAACAAGATAGACAAACCCTTAGCCAAGCTAACTAAAAAGCAGAGAGAATCTATCCAAATCAGCAAAATCAGAAATGAAAAGGGGACATAACTACAGACACTGAAGAAATTCAAACAATCATTAGGTCATACTACAAAAGCCTATCATACAAAATTTGAAAATTTAAACGAAATGGACAATTTTCTTGATAGATTCCATCTACCAACATTAAGTCAAGATCAGATAGAAAGACTGAATAGACCTATATCCCCAAGGAAATTGAAACAGTCATTCACAGCCTCCCCTCCAAAAAAGCCCTGGGCCAGATGGTTTCAGCTCAGAATTCTACCAGACCTTCAAAGAAGTGCTAATACCAATTCTCCTCAAACTATTCCACAAAATAGAAACAGAAGGAACATTACCAAACTCATTCTATGAAGCGACAGTTACCTTGATACCCAAACCACACAAAGACCCAACAAAAAAAGAGAACTTTAGACCTATCTCTCTTATGAATATTGATGCAAAAATACTCAATAAAATACTTGCAAACCGAATCCAAGAACACATCAAAGATATCATCCACCATGACCAAGTAGGCTTCATCCCAGGCATGCAAGGGTGGTTCAACATACGGAAATCCATCAATGTAATCCACCACATAAACAAACTGAAGGAGAAAAACCACATGATCATCTCCTTGGATGCCGAAAAAGCATTTGACAAAGTCCAACACCCATTCATGTTTAAAGTATTGGAGAGATCAGGGATACAAGGAACATACTTAAACATAGTAAAGGCAATATACAGCAAGCCTACAGCCAACATCAAACTCAATGGAGAGAAACTTAAATCAATCCCACTGAAATCAGGGACAAGACAAGGCTGCCCACTCTCTCCATATCTCTTCAACATAGTACTTGAAGTCTTAGCCAGAGCAATAAGACAACTAAAGGAGATCAGGGGATACAAATCGGAAAGGAAGAGGTCAAAGTGTCACTATTCGCAGATGATATGATAGTATACATAAGTGACCCCAAAAATTCAACCAGAGAACTCCTTCAGCTGATAAACACCTTCAGCAAAGTGGCTGGATACAAAGTCAACTCAAAAAAAATCAGAAGCCCTCCTGTATACCAAAGACAAAAGGGCCGAGAAAGAAATTAGGGAAACAACACCCTTCACAATAGCCACTAATAACATAAAGTACCTTGGGGTGACACTAACCAAGCAAGTGAAAGACCTGTTTGAGAAAAAACTTCAAGTCTCTGAAGAAAGAAATTGAAGAAGATCTCAGAAGATGGAAAGATCTCCCGTGCTCATGGATTGGTAGGATTAACATTGTGAAAATGGCCATCCTGCCAAAAGCAATCTACAGATTTAATGCAATTCCCATCAAAATACCAACTCAATTCTTTTCAGACCTTGAAAAAAGATTCTCAGCTTCATATGGAGAAACAAAAAACCTAGAATCTCCAAAACAACCCTATACAACAACAGATCATCTGGAGGTATCTCCATTCCCGATCTCATGCTGTACTACAGAGCAATAGTAATAAAGACTGCATGGTATTGGCATCGAAACAGAAAGGAGGATCAATGGAACTGAAATTGAAGACCCAGAAATAAACATACGTACCTATGAATACTCAATTTTTGACAAAGCAGCCAAAACCACTCAATGGAAAAAGATAGCATCTTCAACAGATGGTGCTGGTCTAATTGGATGTCTACATGCAGAAAAATGAAAATAGATCCACATTTATCACCCTGCACAAAACTAAAGTCCAAGTGGATCAAAGACCTAAACATAAAACCAGATACGCTAAATCTGTTAGAAGAAAAAGTAGGGAACAGCCTAGAACTCATTGGCACAGGAGACAACTTCCTGAACAGAACTCCAACAGCACAGGCTTTAAGAGCAACAATCAATAAATGGGACCTCATGAAACTGAAAAGCTTCTGTAAAGCAAAGGACACCGTCATCAAAACAAAGCGACTGCCTACAGATTGGGAAAGAATCTTCACCAACCCTCTATCTGACAGAGGGCTAATATCCAGTATATATAAAGAACTAAAGAAGCTGAAAAGCAGCAAAACAAGTAAACAAATTAAAAAATGGGAACAGAGCTAAACAGAGAATTCTCTGTAGAGGAATATAGAATGGCAGAGAAACACTTAAAGAAATGCTCAACGTCATTAGCCATTAGGGAAATGCAAATCAAAACGACCCTAAGATTTCACCTTACACCCATCAGAATGGCCAAGATGAAAAACACAAATGACAACACATGTTGGAGAGGTTGTGGAGAAAGGGGAACCCTCCTCCATTGCTGGTGGGAATGTAATCTGGTACAACCACTTTGGAAGTCAATCTGGCGCTTTCTCAGACAGTTAGGAATAGCGCTTCCTCAAGATCCAGCTATACCACTGCTAGGCATATACCCAAAGTTTGCTCAAGTACACAATAAGGACATTTGCTCAACCATGTTTGTAGCAGCTTTATTTGTAATAGCTAGAACCTGGAAACAACCCAGATGTCCATCAACGGAGGAATGGATACAGAAATTGTGGTATTTCTATACAATGGAATACTACTCAGCAATCAAAAAGGAGGAAATCATGAAATTTGCAGGCAAATGGTGGGATCTAGAAAAGATCATTCTGAGTGAAGTATCCCAGAAGGAGAAAGACAAACATGGAATATACTCGCTTATATAGACCTAAAAGATAGGATAAACATAATGAAATCTAAAGAAGATAATCAAGAAAGCAGACATGGGGTATGATGATCTATCCTCATTTAGAAAGACAAATGGGATGTGCATTGAGCATTATGGCGGAGTCTACGCAGAAAGCATCTGAAAGACTCTACCTAGCAATGCTCCAAAATAGTTACTAAGACTCACAACCAAACCTTTGGCAAAGTGCAGGGAATCATATGAAAGAAGGGAGTTTGATGTGGAGAGGATAGGAACTCCACAAGGACCAAACGTATCTGGGCACAGGGTCTTTTCTGAGATGGACGCTCAACCAAAGTCCATGAGAGGATAAAATCTAGAACCTCTGCTCAGATGTGACCGTGTGATAGCTCAGTAATCAATTGGTTTCCCACAGTAAGGGAACAAGGACTATTTCTAACATGAACTCAATGACTGGCTCTTTGATCTCCCCACCTCCCAAGGGAGGAGCAGTACTGTTAGGCCACAGAGGAGGACTTTGCAGCCAGTCCGGAAAATACCTGACAAAAAGCTAGTCATATGAAAGGGGAGGAGGTCCTCCCTATTAGTGGACTTGGAAAGGGACAGGGAGGAGATGAGGGAGGGAGGGTGGGATTGGGGAGGGAATGAGGGATACAGCTGGGATACAGAATTAACAAAATGTAACTAATGAGAAAAATAAAATTATGGAAAAAAAAAAAAAAAAAAAAAAAAAAAACAAATCGGAAAGGAAGAGGTCAAAGTGTCACTATTCACAGATGATATGATAGTATACATAAGTGACCCCAAAAATTCAACCAGAGAACTCCTTCAGCTGATAAACACCTTCAGCAAAGTGGCTGGATACAAAGTCAACTCAAAAAAATCAGAAGCCCTCCTGTATACCAAAGACAAAAGGGCCGAGAAAGAAATTAGGGAAACAACACCCTTCACAATAGCCACTAATAACATAAAGTACCTTGGGGTGACACTAACCAAGCAAGTGAAAGACCTGTTTGAGAAAAAACTTCAAGTCTCTGAAGAAAGAAATTGAAGAAGATCTCAGAAGATGGAAAGATCTCCCGTGCTCATGGATTGGTAGGATTAACATTGTGAAAATGGCTATCCTGCCAAAAGCAATCTACAGATTTAATGCAATTCCCATCAAAATACCAACTCAATTCTTTTCAGACCTTGAAAAAAAAGATTCTCAGCTTCATATGGAGAAACAAAAACCTAGAATCTCCAAAACAACCCTATACAACAACAGATCATCTGAGGTATCTCCATTCCCGATCTCATGCTGTACTACAGAGCAATAGTAATAAAAACTGCATGGTATTGGCATCGAAACAGAAAGGAGGATCAATGGAACCGAATTGAAGACCCAGAAATAAACGCACGTACCTATGAATACTAAATTTTTGACAAAGCAGCCAAAACCACTCAATGGAAAAAAGATAGCATCTTCAACAGATGGTGCTGGTCTAATTGGATGTCTACATGCAGAAAAATGAAAATAGATCCACATTTATCACCCTGCACAAAACTAAAGTCCAAGTGGATCAAAGACCTAAACATAAAACCAGATACGCTAAATCTGTTAGAAGAAAAAGTAGGGAACAGCCTAGAACTCATTGGCACAGGAGACAACTTCCTGAACAGAACTCCAACAGCACAGGCTTTAAGAGCAACAATCAATAAATGGGACCTCATGAAACTGAAAAGCTTCTGTAAAGCAAAGGACACCATCATCAAAACAAAACGACTGCCTACAGATTGGGAAAGAATCTTCACCAACCCTCTATCTGACAGAGGGCTAATATCCAGTATATATAAAGAACTAAAGAAGCTGAAAAGCAGCAAAACAAGTAAACAAATTAAAAAATGGGGAACGGAGCTAAACAGAGAATTCTCTGTAGAGGAATATAGAATGGCAGAGAAACACTTAAAGAAATGCTCAACGTCATTAGCCATTAGGTAAATGCAAATCAAAACGACCCTAAGATTTCACCTTACACCCATCAGAATGGCCAAGATGAAAAACACAAATGACAACACATGTTGGAGAGGTTGTGGAGAAAGGGGAACCCTCCTCCATTGCTGGTGGGAATGTAATCTGGTACAACCACTTTGGAAGTCAATCTGGCGCTTTCTCAGACAGTTAGGAATAGCGCTTCCTCAAGATCCAGCTATACCACTGCTAGGCATATACCCAAAGTTTGCTCAAGTACACAATAAGGACATTTGCTCAACCATGTTTGTAGCAGCTTTATTTGTAATAGCCAGAACCTGGAAACAACCCAGATGTCCATCAACGGAGGAATGGATACAGAAATTGTGGTATTTCTTCACAATGGAATACTACTCAGCAATCAAAAAGGAGGAAATCATGAAATTTGCAGGCAAATGGTGGGATCTAGAAAAGATCATTCTGAGTGAAGTATCCCAGAAGGAGAAAGACAAACATGGAATATACTCGCTTATATAGACCTAAAAGATAGGATAAACATAATGAAATCTAAAGAAGATAATCAAGAAAGCAGACATGGGGTATGATGATCTATCCTCATTTAGAAAGACAAATGGGATGTGCATTGATCGTATGGCGGGAGTCTACCGCAGAAAGCATCTGAAAGACTCTACCTAGCAGTGCTCCAAAATAGATACTAAGACTCACAACCAAACCTTCGGCAAAGTGTAGGGAATCATATGAAACAAGGGGAGTTTGATGTGGAGAGGATAGGAACTCCACAAGGACCAAACATATCTGGGCACAGGGTCTTTTCTGAGATGGACACTCAACCAAAGTCCATGAGAGGATAAAATCTAGAACCTCTGCTCAGATGTGATCCGTGATAGCTCAGTAATCAATTGGTTTCCCACAGTAAGGGGAACAAGGACTATTTCTAACATGAACTAAATGACTGGCTCTTTGACCTCCCAACCTCCCAAGGGAGGAGCAGTACTGTTAGGCCACAGAGGAGGACTTTGCAGCCAGTCCGGAAAATACCTGACAAAAGCGAGTCATATGAAAGGGGAGGAGGTCCTCCCCTATTAGTGGACTTGGAAAGGTACAGGGAGGAGATGAGGGAGGGAGGGTGGGATTGGGGAGGGAATGAGGGATACAGCTGGGATACAGAATTAACAAAATGTAACTAATGAGAAAAATAAAATTATGGGAAAAAAAAAAGAAAATGAAAAATAAAAGAAAAAGAATGTGGCTATTGCTAGGTATGTTGGAGTAGAAAGTTTATTATAGGTAGAAGAGAGAACATAGTCAGACACAGGGAAATCTGGAACAGTCTAGAGTTGACATGAACCTGAGCCATTTGAGAAGAGAGAAGAGAGGGAAGTGGAGAGCCAGAACAAAGGGCCAGGAGGATAAATGATAAATGAAAAACACCAGGTAATCAAAACAGTTGGAATACATAAGGAAGAGCAGCTTGGAGGAGGGCAGCTCAAATCCTCGGCTAGAGATCTGGGTATGATACCCATACCTTGTAATAGGCAAGGACTGAGAGGTGCTGGGGGAAGCTGACAGCCACATCTGCTTTGATTGTTAAGTAGGCATCTCAACCATTCACCCCAGCATTTGACACCTAAGAGTAGAGAGGGATGAGTAAGTTGAAATTATTTCATTATAATCTCAAAAATTATTTTTAAAAGTTGAAAATGGCTTTATGGTCCAATATTCTTCATGGATTTCAGGTATGTATTAGTGCACATTAATTATTACTCACACCTTTTCTCTCAGGTTGTGCATTTTCAAATAGGGGGTTAAAACATTCCTGTTAGGCACTACCACACTGGTTTCTCCAGATCTTCTGTGTTTTTTTTTAACTAGTTCAACTATAGACATTTGCTTTCTAGAAACAAGCTCAGCTCCTAATCCATATTCTTGATTCCATTGTGCATGAAATGTCCAGTTTTCACTTTTACTGACTGTCCAGAATTGATTACCTGACTCATTGCCATTTTCCCTCCTCCCACTCCCTTTTTGTGTTGTAACTAAACCAGCTGCAAAGTAGGTCAGTGAACTCAATAATTACACAGGTCCCTCTTTATTTGTAATCACTCACCTCCAAAAAAATCCCAAACAAGCAACAAAAAAAAAAAAAAAAAACAAAACAGTGAGGTCATTGGACACTCATTCTCAGGTCTCTTTTACTCAGTCACCAGTCAGGGCACACCTGAAAAGAGTTGCAGGACTATGTTCTAGGCACTGGGCAGTAGAGGTAGCATTCAGAGTTTAAATAAAGTATAAACTACATAACGTGAATGATTGATGTATAGGAGATATTTCTTTAAACAAAAACAAAAATCAAAGCACTAGAGAAAAAGGAATGAAATTCTTAATGACTGGGGATTATCAGAGAATATTAACTAATAAGAGACTAGAGCAGTGATGCATCAACAAAATAAAATTTAATAATACCAACAACTGACTTATTTATTTATTTATTCATTCATTATGTATACAGTGTTCTGTATGCATGTACACTTGCATGCCAGAAGAGAGCACCAGATCTCATTATAGATGTTGTGAGCCACCATGTGGTTGGTGGGAATTGAACTCCTGACCTCTGGAAGAGCATCCAGTGCTCTTAACCTCAGAGTTGAAAAAAAACAAAAAAACACATTGGCATACTGACTTGGAAAAACACAGGCCATTCTCTTGTAGAGGGAAAGCTATTAATAAGATACTGTTTGATATTGTCCCTGTGTACACTATTAGCTGCTGAGACCTGTAACCTGACAAAGCTTTAGCCAATAGCCTGTATCTCAATTTGAACTGACAGAACTGTATCAATGAGGATTGTGCCTATGGACATAGGACAGTCTCTTAATTCAAAATTCAATATTCACTAGATAAAATTACCTCACCTAAACTGTACACCCACCAATCTGGTCTGTTTGCACTCGCATTCATAAATTAATAAATACATGTTGGGAAGTTACAAATTAAAAAAACCTCACCCTGCCACATTTCTAGATAATCCTGGTGAGCAAACATGTATGTTCCAGGATCCTAATCTCTAACAGGCCTGATTAGCATATTACTTATATGTGGAGTGTTTTACAGGCAGTCTTCCCTCAGCTAAATTCTAATTGATGCCACTAGTTTTTCAGCAATGGTAAATCCGTTACATCATCAGTTCTACTCTTCTATATCACAGTTTAATACTGGAGTGCTCTCTGACACAGGACATACCATTTACAACCCCCACAAAATCCAAAAGGATCATTTAAAATTGAGAGAACCAGATCTGACACCAACAAAGGTCACCAAGAACTATGCCTAAAAAAGGTCACCTAAAGGTCACCAGACTAGTGACTCTACCCCAAGGTCACCAGGAACTAGGCCATGGGTCAGCAATTCCAGAAACAAGGTCATTAGATTTCCTACCCAAGGAACAGCCTGAGTATAACCACAAGAATGGGAAGGTATCTTATCTCAGGGTGGGGCATTTGTTCTGAGGAGCCCACTAACCTTGTAGCAGAACCATTCCATAGCACAGAAATTACCCAACATTCCTGAGACCTATAGATAGCTCACCCAATGTTAGTTATGTTAGCTAGCCAATCACTTTGTAAAAAGCTTACCCTTGCTGAATGTCACCCAATTCTGTAACTATTAAATTGGAACTTCCTTGTCTTTTCTCAAACCCAAATCAAAACCCTGACATGAGGCTGCTGTGTGTACACAGTCTCTTACACCACAGTCATCATATTTGGGTCTCTAACAAAGTAATGAAATACAGTAAATACAGTAAATAGTACTAATAATGTTAATGACTAAAATAAAAGTAACAGAGTGCATTTTACAATGATCTCAGATGCTCTTTTCAGACAGGACATTTTATGATGAAAATGTTTTCATGAGGCATAGCATGCCTGTTAAGCTTAAGCCTTGTTTACAACATTCTCTTGAAAACAAGGTTCAAGATGCATCGTGAAATCATAACATCAAATGATGTACAGAGAGAACATAATCACCTTTACAGATATGGTCTCCTAGGGTATGTATGTAACTATGGTAGGATGCAAAGCCCTGGACACTTTCTGAGAATATGACATCTCATAAAACCTAATGAAAATATAGATTATTCCCAGAAAATGAACATGTACATAAAACCAACCACATATAAAACAGGTACAGAGTAAATGTCAGGAGAGGGACAAAGTTAAAATAACTAACACCAAATAAGTATCACTGTTGCTGTATCTGGAATTTCTATCTTGTTTGGAAGTCAGAGACAGGAAGACTGTTAACCCCTGTATTTAAGGCAGGGTATCTGCATAAAGAAAAGCAATGTTTCCCTTCTCCTGTTCCTTTTTTTCTCCTCCCCTTCCTCCTCCTTCCTTACCTCCTATATGTGAAGCAAATGTTCTACCTCTGAGTTGTATTCCTGCCTTCTGTACAAAACAGGGAGAAACAGATAGTCTTTGGATATAATGAAGCCAGATGCTAAATCTCACTAAAGCTTAAAGGAAGTAACTTGTTATGGGATAAATGAAAGAGAACACAGAGAAGGCAACAGGCATAGAGTAGGCTGTCCTAGTAACAGCAGTAACAGAACAAGATAAAAAGACTCCAGGAAGTTTTTTACAGATAGCACAATGGCTGGCATTAACAAATAAAATGCTACATGCTCCCATCCTTAAGGTGGGAATTCTGTATTACTATCAGATTATGAAGACTTTGTTAAAGGAATTTACTTTTTAAAAGGTTATTTGTCCTTCCACAAATAGTTATTGTGAATTAGGTACCCAATACTCTGCTAAGTCCTGAACACACAAAAATGATTGATGTAAACACCACTCTTTCTCTATAAGCTTACAGTCTTGTGGGGTAATCCACCATAAACAAACCAATAGACCATGCATAGAAATGTATACATCACTATAAATTCCACTATGAAACCTAAAGGAAAGCAAGAGGTACCTAACACCCCAAAAAAGATAAAGAACATACATATTCAAAGGCTGAGAGATGAGATCATTTTAGTTCAGTAGGTGAAATGAAAGAAGGTGAATTTGTTTGCAGTATACTAGAGAAGAAGAAAGGAATGATGATGATGATGATGATAATAATAATAAAAGATTAAAGAAGGATGGTAGCCATCCCTCTCTGCTGCTGCTGTTCTTTTCATCCTTGCACCCTCTCATGTGACTCTATGCCCTCTAGTGTTGACGGGAGGCAACTTCTCCATCATTTCTCTCTGGAACTGTTGATGGTTTAATCAGCAGAGCCTGCAGGGCTGGTGGTCTTCAGGGAGAGCCCATGAAGGGGAGGCTCTGGCAGGGTGACTCCAGGAAGTGACCATGCTTCCTCAGCCCGGTTCCGGATGGAACTCGAAACCCCGGTTGCCAGGTAACGGGAGGCCAGCAGCAGCAGCAGCAACAGCAGCCTGGACAGACCAGCTGGTCCAGAGGAGCTGGAGAGATGAGTCTGTTCTGCTTCCAGACCTCCACGGGCTCAGGTCTCAGAGAAGACAGCGGTGGTTGCCTGTGCCGCTGCTGGAGATATGTGGTGAGCTCCCTGACACATTTCTGGCCTGTTCCCCACTGGGAGACCCAGGTAACCAGGGCTGTCCCGCAGCAGGGAAGCTTTCTGGTCCACCCACCCCCAATCCACCGCAGTCGCAGCCTGGAAGAGTGTTCTTGTTGGGACACTGAGGAACGCTTTTCATGCCTGCTTCCCGCTTAGGTGTAGGGAAAGGGGTCATTGGTGCCCCTCGGGGTTTGCACACTTAAAGCCTCCCTCCTGCCCTGGTCCTTCCTCATAGCGAAAGGTAGTGAGCCTTCTTGCATGACATCCTCATGCTCAGCAATGATGGTATGGACTATGTGGAGCAGATGATTCCCTATTTGCCCACCTTCTGGCCCTTTATCCAAAGATTGCCACCATCTGGTTGGTTCTGGACCTGATGCTGAAAAAGCAGGAGAGTGGTTCCACCAGGGATCTAGCCAGCTCTCAGATCTTCTCCTGCTGTTTCCCAGGGCCAGTGCCCTGTGCCCTCACAGAACCCGATGTGTGAGTCCCAGAAGCCTGAGTCCTAGGCCTGACCCCTTAAAGTGACATGGCCAAACATGGGCTATTGGGGCAGGGGTGGGGCTCTAACAGGTGCCATTCACCTTCCCTAGGGAATGTCACACACCACCCTTTCTCATGCCCTGAGCGACCTTTCCCTGTTTGTGTAAAGGATTCTGGACCCCATTTGCGGTGTTTGTTATGGATGGAGCCCCTAGCACCCCCAAACCCATCCCTGGGAAGATTCTAATAGTTCCTTCTAGATATCTGGGTGGCTTGGGGACACAGGGCCTTAGGGGTAACACCTCCGTGGACTGTCACAGGTATAGATCCTTCAGGTGGAAAAGCAGACAAAGACATGAGTAGGCTGGGTGTGGAGGGGGAGGTGAGCAGGAAGGGGCGTTTGGGGCCAGGGTGGAGGGCCAATTTTGGCCAGGAACCTCACCTTTGGGGTTCTCTCCTTGGGGACTGTCCCTGCGACCTCACCTGCTCGTTAAGGACAGAAGTTTCCCACTGGGCTCCTGGGTTTTGAGTAGCAGAGGGAGGGACAAAAAAGGAAAGGCCCTGGGGGATACGAATGCCCCCCCGCAGTTCCAAAGAGAGGCCAGGCTCCCGACACTGTGTCCCTCTACCCTGCTCTCACCCACAGTGCCATCTTCTCGTTCTTGTTCCAGTGGCTGGAGAAATTACCCCAGGATTTCTCTGGGGCCCCCGGATCTGGCCATCGTGAGGAGGCTGCTGGACTATGCCAGGATCCATGAGCCCACTGCAGAGTTGGACTGCCAATCTGGGGAGATCCTCCGGGCAATGGATAAGCCCGGGATAAGCTGAAGTCCGAGGAGGAGAAGGAGGAGGATGATTAGGAAGAGGGTGTGGACCCGGGGGAGGTGCCTAGTGAGCCAGCAGCTGATTCCAGCCCCATGTCCCACAGGGGAAGTGTCCTGAAGCTCTGGCCAATGAAGCAGAACAGGATGTCTGTCAGCTTGACCGTTCTGCACGTAGGAGAGGGGACTGTGCCTTCCCTGGCATGGAGAGGCCATCTTGGGTTAGCTCATCCCATTCTGTGTGCCTTCAGTCTGCTTCCCTATCCCAGATGACAGCTCACCCCTTTCTGTGCTCAGATCCTGGGCTGCTTGGGGCCTCAACTGCAGAGCTGCCCATGCAAGAGGCGTTGGTGGTGCAGGAGAAACGCAGCCTGGGTTTAGGGTCAGATGCTAAGCCCCAAGAGGATGCTGAGCTCCTGGATCCCATGGCTGTGGGACCCCCAGTCTTGCCAGAAGCTGGACCAGTGCAACCTCTGGCTTTAGCATCAGAGGACGCACAGGCCCTTGTGGACCTGATGGATGAGCTACTGTTTTTCTCCACTGTGGTGCACTTGGGGGCACCCGATCCCCTGTCCTCGCTGCCCGAGGTAGACATATAGTTGGTACAATTACCGGCTGAACTACACCCAGCACCTGCTCCCCTTAGAGAAAAGAATCCCTTTATTTTGTATATTTTTAAATTGCTGTTTTTCACTGTTGCATAATTGTTGTTGGTTTCAAATTATTATTAAAAAGGTGTTGCTTACTCAACTTAAGTGATGTATTCGGAGATGGGTCCTCCCCATTTGCCCACAGTGGGTGGAGCCACTCCTGGGTTGTGTTCCTGACTAAGCCAAGAGGTATGGAGCCTGTTTTTGTTGAGAGTTTCCTGCGAGTTGGGCATGTGCATCCATCTATAGAAGATGCTGCCAGGTGTGTAGTTGGTGCCCAGGG
The DNA here is from genome assembly GCA_036365155.1 of Meriones psammophilus. NCBI lineage: Eukaryota > Metazoa > Chordata > Mammalia > Rodentia > Muridae > Meriones > Meriones psammophilus. Next base: position 316,478 of record JAEOAE010003153.1, read on the forward strand.
GTCTACTGGGATAGACTGAGTCCCAGAGAGAAAGCCCAACAGAGTCAGCACTTGACAGCAGGCTTTTGGGGCCACAGCTGAGCCTAGGGCGAGGCTCTGAGGTCAAGGACCAGGACCAGTACCAAGAGCCAGCTTTGTGGGCACTATCCCTGAGGGGGAGAAAACCTATAATTTGAGATATAGAGTACATTTTGGGGGATCATTTAAATACACGATATTTCTACATAGCATGCCTGTTTTAGAACTCAATCTTTGGAGCTGGGCATGGTGGCACACATCTGTAATCCCAGCACTCAGGGAAGAAGAGACTTGAATTTGAGGGCAGCCAGGTCAACAAAGTGCGTCTAGGACAGCCAAGGCTACACAAGGAAATTCTGTCTAAAACACAAAAGAGAAATCACTCTGTGGACCAAGCTGACCACAATCTCAGAAAGATTACGTTGCCATGGACTCCCGGGTATAGGATGACAGGAATGCACCTCTGAGCCAAGCTAAGATATTTTTTAAGGGCTTATTCTTGAATCAAGGAATGAAAGGATAAAATAAGATGTACGAAGGAACCATTTTTTTCTTTTAATAAACAGTAATAAGTCTCAAATACTACATTTATTTACAATTGCAAAACATTTCTGATGTTATCAGTAAGTGGGTTTTCTCCTTTCCTTTAATTTCATCCACTGAAAAATGCTTGAGTATGTATGTGCCAGTGAGAGGACAACTTTTTGCTGTTTACTATCTGTTTATATCCATATATAAGTTCTCAACATGAAACCTAAAGAGTCTTTTGACCAGTGAACAAACTGGCCCTTATTTAGGTTTAAATATAATTTTGTATGTGCTGGTGTGTGAATTTGTATATACAATAGCCCAGATATAGAAATATTAGAGAAATCTATAGTAGTAATATGTGCTACCCAGAAATTGAGCTCAAATCATCAGGCTTAGAAACAACCAACTATGATCACTGAGACAATTCTCTGACATTCACTTGTAGATCTGAGACAGTGTTATGAACAAGTCTTTACTCCTAAGAATGAACTAACATATTAAAAAAAAAAGAGCGCCATATCATTTTAATTTGGAAATATTATGTATTATTCAAATTATTTCATGTTCTTCCATCCTTATATGACAATAGGTTTATAATCTGGATAGAAGACAATATTTTACTGATGTAATATTTCAATAAAGTTTATTTGAGTATCAATGAATTCAGTGGGGAATGTCTGTGGTAAGCAAAACTGGCAACATGACATTGAACATCATATAAAAATGACCAAAATGAACCCCACAAAGTTGTCACCAAGTTTTCACACATCTGTCATGGCCTAAGAACCCATAGTAACATTACACACACACAACATGCTTTTTGAAATAAATATCATTGTTGTTACATTATTCAGCACCTCTAGATAATTCTCTCAGAAGGCAGTACTTCAGCATTATGTGTCATGTAGTAAATAATGGAACCATGAAGAATGGAACATCAAACAATACATACATACATATAGATATAGATATACGTACATACAGTAACATACCTACATACACAATATTAAGCATTTTAACAATAATGTTGGTAAAAATAGAACACATTGGGGGAACATCTTCCACCCGTGAATGTGTACTCAGATGGCTGACACAGGATAATCAAGATTTCAAATGCAGTTTTGCCTAATTACTGACAACCAAATCAGGCTTGAAAAAAATATCTTAAAAGAATTTGTGAAAATGAAAAACAAAATCACCACACTTCTCAGAGACCCTTCATTGAAAAGCATGATCACACTCTACCTGATATAAATAATCAATGAATGATATAGATGATGGGAATCCCATTCTATACTTTGCAGCAGAAAATACCTATCACCAAGTAGAAATGCATTAGATCAAAAGCCACAGAAAGAATATCAAAAAGACCTAATAAGCTTCTGTGATTGGATTTGATAAATATACAGGAAACTTCAATACCTACACCAATGTTTCAAAATATAGCACACAAATCACAATTGGTGACCTCCTCCATTACATTATAAGTGAACATGGTAAATAATTTACTTCCTCGAAAGCTATGATGAAGAACAGATTTAAAAAAATGTTTCTTTTCGTAATTAAATTCTTAGGGTATACAGATTTTAGTATGTTTATCTTGTATTACATGTCTAATACCCACTTATGAGTGAGTATATACCCTGTGTTTCTTTATGCTCCTGGGATAACTCACTCAGGATGATCTTTTATAGATCCCACCATTTGCCTGCCAATTTCAGGACTTCCTTATTTTTAAATGCTGAGTAGTATTCACTTATGTAAATGTACCATAATTTCTGTAACTATTCCTCAACTGAGGGGCATCTGGGTTGTTTCCAGCTTCTGGCTATTACAAATAAATCAGTTACAAACATGGTTGAACAAATGTCCTTGTTGTATACTTGAGCATATTTTGGACATGTGCTGGATCTTGAGGTAGCACTATTCCTAATTTTCTGAGAAAGTGCCAGATTGATTTCCAAAGTGGTTGTACAATTTTACATTCCCACCAGCAGTGGAGTAGGGTTTCCCTTTCTGCACGTCCTCTCCAGCATATGTTGTCACTTGAGTTTTTGATCTTATTCATTCTGATGGGTGTAATGAGAAATCTTGGGGTCATTTGATTTGCATTTTCCTCTGATAACTAAGAAAGACTTTTGAGGGGACAGAAGTTCTGCAAGGAGAGCAACAGATGAAAAAAAATTACTGGGCACAGGGGTCTTTTCTGCTACTGATACTCCAACTGAGGAACATGCATGGAAATAACCTAGAACCCCTACAACCCCTGTCCAGATGTAGTCCATGGCATCTCAGTCTCCAACTGAGATCCCTAGTAATGTGAACAGGAACTGTCTCTGACCTGAACTCAGTGGCTGGTTCTTTGATCACCTCCCCCATCAGGGGGGTGCAGCCTTATGGCCACAAAGTAAGATAATGCAGCCAGTCCTGATGAGACCTGATAGGCTATGGTCAAATGAAAGGGAAGGACAACCTCCCTATCAGTGGACTTGGGGGTGGGAATGGGAGGAAGTTTGGAAGGATGGTAAAAGAGAGGAAGAAGGATGGGGCTACAGTGTGGATACAATGTGAATAAACTGTAATTTATAAAACCATTAATAAATTTTTAAAAAGTGAAAAAAGGAAACTATCTTTCATTATTAGAATGTTTTTTTGTTTTGTTTTGTTTACATCCCAGGATTTTTTTTTTTAAGAAAGAGATTCTCCATATGGCCTTGACTGACTTGTCATGTTTTCCAGACGAGGCAGGCCTTGAACTAACACAGATCCATCTCCCTCTGCCAGTCATAGTGCTGGTATTAGAGGAATTTGCCAACAGTCCAGGCTTTGATTTTTTCTTTTAATTTAATATTTATTTTAATTTAATGCATTTATTTTTGAGTCATGGTGTCTCAGTGCATCGTTGCCAGTTCAGGACTCTCTTTGTAAACCAAGATGACTTTGAACTCACATAGACCCACCTTCATCTGCCTCCAAAGTGCTGGGACTAAGGATGTGTGCCACCACGCTTGGCAAGACTTTCTTATAGTGTAGGCACACTATGTGATTTCAGACATATCTAGTCATGCAGGTGTGAAGGAGCCAGTTTTTTAGACAAGATTGCTCTCTGTAGCTGTGCATGTCCTGGACTTGTTTTGTGGACTAGGGTGATATTGAACTCACACAGCAGCATGCTTGTGTCTCCTGGAGAGATGGGATTAGAGACATGTGCCACCATGCCTGGCTCAGATTTTTTGTTTTAATCTTAATTTTGTTTTGTTTTTTAAGACCGAGATTCATTGTGTAGGCCTGTCTATCCTGGACTCTCTTTGTCAACCAGACATTGAACTCACAGAGATTGGTCTGTGTCTGCCTCTCATGTGCCTGGATTAAAGGCTTGTGCAAGCACACCTGGCAGGACCTTAGACATTTAAGGATTTGTTTAAGAGAGGGATTCATATATCCTAATCTTTTTATAAGGTTTCTGAGTATTATTATCAGTGTGTGTGTGTGTGTGTGTGTGTGTGTGTGTGTGTCTGTGGATGGATGCATAGATGTTAAATCAGTCATTGCTGCCTTCCTCACAGTCCTCCTCAGAGCAGAGCTTTTATTCTCATGACTAAGAAATTTTATTTTATATTTTTAGAAAAATATCTCTTAGCCTTCCTGTGTGTGTGTGAGGGTGTGATATACCTTGGGTCTGGATTCACAGATAGTGGTAGGTGTTGGGGATTGAACCCACGTCCACCTGGAAGAGTAGGCATCACTTTTTCGTTATGTACTTTTAAAAATATAGTATTAATCACTGTCAAATGAAATGGTACAATTCATCACATAGTAAAATTTTGGGGGTGAATAAAATTCAGAGATGCTCCTCCCACTGCCTGTAGGAATGCTGGGACAACAGAAGTGTGCCGCCTCATCCATCTATTTTTTTTTTAATATTTGAAAGGGAATTATTATCTTTGTCTGACTCCCAATGACGTAACTAAAGGAGACCCAAGGACTCCTTCTCCAGCTACCAGGTCCTGGGCCTTTTTTACTGTAGTAGCAGGAGCAGCAGAAGCAGAAACAGAAGCTTAGTGTGTTAATTTCTGGGACAGGGGGAGGGGCGATGATATCAAAGCTTCTGACCCATCATGATGCCAAGGTCAGTATGGTTTGGCAGGGAGATACATACACCCCGAGCAGGGGAAAGGCTGTGTGAGCTCTGAGGACGACTTTGTGCCACAGCGGCCAGCAGCATGGTGAAGGGGCTTGCTAGGCCTACTGCGAGGACGGCCAACATTTAATGGTGGGTACAGCACACTTGGTATTCTGGGATTTGGAGGCGGTACCTTGGTAACAGTGTATGCCGGAGAAGGGGAGCGAGGCCAGTGCTTGACTGCAAGCAATCCCAGGGGGCATCGCACGGACTGGACTCCATTTTGGTAGTTCTCAGATGAAATCCCAGAAGACCTTGCTCCGAAGACATGTTTGTAGTTCTCAGGCAGGTGGGTCTCTGCCGCGATGCAGCTTGGGACTGTTGGTACTTCACTGACCAGCGAGCGCTCCCCAGTGGGAAACCAATGATAATGGTCGGTCTGTGACTAGAAGCTTTGTATTTACGAACCGGTGTCCGAGGCCTGGGAGATGGTGGGAAGTGGAAAGGGGGTGGGGGAGGGGACTCAGAGCCGTCAAGCCCTGAAGTTTCTGCTCCTTGCAGGGCAGATTCGGAATCAAAGCCGGAAGGGGCGGGACTTCCACAATAGGTACGCCAGTATCTTAGCGGGTTTTCCCAGGTCAGCATCTTTCCTATTCAAGCTCTTCGCCATAACATGCGCGGGGAGGCCATGGGGGGTTCTCCGTCCACCGCCCGACTGCCTGCCGCGGCTAGTGCGTGGGGCTGACCACAGGCAGGGAGATGGCGGGAAGAGAGAGTCACAAGCCTCCTCGCCCACTCAGCCTGTGCGCATCCTGGAGAGATGGGTTTACCCCTCCGGGAGGTGAGGTTATGCACGACCCTGTACAGGGCGTTCTGGAGCCCTCTACTGGCCTGCAGGTGCACAAGCAGGCAGTACACTAAATAATGCTTAGGGTGCTGGAGGCTGAGTAGTTAAGGTACTCTGTGCTTAGTGGCTAGGGTGCTGGGGACTAAGTACACAAGGATCTGGCCACATTTTCTGGGCTGAACCATACACATTTGGGCAAAGAGAAAAAGTAAGAAGTGGAGGAGAAGGAAGAAGAGGAAAGGAAGGAAAGACAAATGTCTGTGTGGGTTTTACAGAAAAACTCAGCTAATTAAAATGTGGGTACTATTTGGTCTTGATTTGCTGAACTTCAACCAACATACACAGGAAAATGTACAGGTATTCTATAGTGATATTAATAATTTATGTTTTTTCATTTGGCAAATAACATATTTTCAACTAGAAGGAAGTTGTGACACATGGCAAAGCAGCACATTATATTTAGAGTCTGTATCAAATCAGAATGATTTGATGAACTTTTTCAGAGGAAGCTTCTCTATTCAAAGTCAAGAACCATCCCTTGCTTAAAGCATTTTCTCAAGGCACCTAGATTCACCCTGTATCCAGGAGATTCTTACTTCCATAAATCCTGGGTTGACAATTTTGATTGCTCGCATCCTGCTTTGCTGTGTAGAAATTGTAAGCCATACCTAGCATATACTTCTATGAAGATTAATCCAGAAGGAATCGCTGTAATGACCAATTCTGAGCCCAGCTATTCTATCTCGAATGCAGTGTATGCAGTGGTCTATACCGTCCATAAAATGCTGTTGAGGAAAACTGAAATGGGATCTAAACAAGACAAAAACAAGGGTGTACTTCTACCATAGCCAGTAAGCCTCACTCATAAGCAAGGGAAGCACCAGGATCTAACATTATTGGTAAATAATTTACTGTGGTCAAGCTAATAAAACATTTTCATCTTATAATCAAAAGTATAAGTTAAAATGGAAAAGAGAACTATTACAATATATGCATATATGTCTATAATTATCTTACATGATTTTGGGACTGAAAGCACCGATTTGAAGACATTAAATTTTAATATATTTCAACAAATGTTTTCCTAATGTGAGGTAAAATTCTGTAAGTTGTAAGTTTAATCAGTGCAAAAATATAGCAAGTTCAGTAACAATTTATTTTTATAATTCATGGAATATGTCCAACACCATAAGATATAGACAAGGGGATCATATCCAAAGCAGCCATTTCACCAAAATTACAATCTATATTTATGACACAAGACCATAAAAAGATCCATTTGTGGACAATAAATACCCTGTCCTAGAGTCAACAGTAACTGAAAAGTAATTTGCTTTCAATTTTTAATTTAGTATTATTTAGTATTCATAAAGTAAGATGAAGGTGAAACCAAAACTGCTTCCATTATGAAATTTTAGAATACAGACAGTGCTCTTGAGCCTGGGACATATCTCAATGTATTGGTGATAAATGTAATGTGAGGGTTTTAAAGAAAAAATATATAAACTTAGGACTCATTTACACTTAATAAGCCTTGGAGATCACCTTCAAATAGGGTATCATCAAGGATATTGTTGAGCAAGTCTCTTCAAGATCTCTTCATTCAGTCAATGATAGGTAAATACAAGATGAACTCTGAATCTTTAGTGTACTATGTAAGTTAGTGAGTGTTATGGCAAAAAGTAATATTTGACATAGATATTGACATAGTCTGTAATCATGGCTTCTAGTCATAATATGTTCAGTAAGTTAGTATGTCTCTTGTTCAGATAACTGTATACCTATATAGAAGTTCTTTAATAACATGAGTTATTAATTAGTTATCAGAGTATTAGGTTGAGTTATTAATTTTCATTAGTTGATTTTTTTGTTATCAAGATAATACTGGTGTCTGAACAAAATATAGAAGTGTTTCTTCCTTTTCCATTCTGTGGAATACTTTAAGGAGTATTGCAGTGAGTTCTTTGAGACTTTTGTAGAATTCATGCTGAATCTAAACCTATGCTTGCTTTCTTTTATTTATTTTTTTCTTCTTAATTGAAAGATTTAAATTACTTTTTCTATTTTGGTTGTTATGTGTCTGTTTAAATAATTTATTTCATCTTGATTTAATCTTGTTAGATTTTATACATGTAGAACTCTACCAATTTATATTTTACATTTGAATGTTTAGTTGAATGAAGAGTTAAAATATGAACCTATGATTCTCAATGCATGCTGTAGTGTCTGTTATATCAAAATTGATACAGTTGACATGGAATTAATAGAGAGAAGACAGGCATTTCCAGAAGCAGGATTTTTCTCACAGTCAGAACACTGATGTGCTAGTCTTTTGAGGGAAGAAGTGGAGAATCTGTGCTGTAGTACTGTAGTACTAGGGGCTGGAGCTTTTAAGTGGCTTGATATGCTGGAGGACATATTGTGGGGTTTCAGTGTATAAATTTCTGGACTTAGTTCTGCCTCTGAGGCTTCATTCAGGAATCGTGAGTGCTGGCCGTTATTCTTGAGCGTGGAGTAGTTTTTAAGCAAGCATTTTCCAGCCTGATATTTTTTCTTTGTTATTGTTTCTAATGCTATGCTCAAAAACTCTGTGTGTTTGTTTGTGTGTGTGTGTGTAACGATAATGAAAAAAGACACCACAATTTTTTGAAAGAGCAATGAGGAGTGTTTCAAAGGAGGAATGAGGGGGGTAATGATGTAATTGAAAAAATAAAAAAATAATAAAAACAAACAAATAAAATCACTGTTATTGATGTATTGAACTTTTTTGAATGCAGCATAATTTCTAATTGTTTTGTCTAAATGTTTTGTCTAACAATCTTTGCCACTTTGTTGTAGGATTGGGTCTCTTACTATTGAGGTTTTACTGAAAGATGTTTATAAATTCCCATTATTTTGTTCATTGTGGTGTTTCCTTAGTTTTTTAAAATTGATTATTATTGGATACTTTCATTCCTATATTTAACTATAAATTAAATACAATCACTTAGAACATTCAGTTTTCTTATATAAAGAAATGTTGTTCATCCTTGAAAACATACATATAGTTAGCATTGTAAAAAACAAGCAGTTTATATTTCAAAATACATGTATACATCACACATGAAGTAACAATGAAGAAAGAAGCCTTTGATTTGAAGGTGAGTATTTGTGTGGGGGGGTATGTGGGAAGGCCTGGAGGGAGAAAAAAGGAAGGAAGAAAATTTGAAACTATTGACTCAAAATAATTGATATTTTTTAATATCTAGAAGTGAATACTGAGGGTGAAAAGACTGTGGCACATGAATTCACGGTCAGAGACTGATATTTGTATCTTTCTGTATACCTAAACTTAGTTTGAGCATCTTGATGAGGAAGTCAAAAGTAGTTTTATTTAGGTATTAACCCCCAGTCTCCTTACTTGGAGCTTGGTGCTTTACCATTTGAGCCACTTAAGGCTTTTTGGTCTCCCTCCAACCAAAATTACTCTTTCTCTAATGTTGTTATTGCTTAACAACAGGTCGTCTTAATTAGATTGACAAAGTGCTTCAGGCTTGTTTACTCAGACACTTTCTTCAGGCCACTATGGGCTCACTGGCCATCCTCTGTCCTCTCTCTGAGGAAGGCTCCCAGGGCTGGCAGAGGTTTAGGTTCCCATTGCCCTCTGTGAATGAATGAGAAATGGAGAGAAAAGAAAGAGGTCTCAGGCATACACTCTCACTGAAACAAGAAAATTTTCAAACAAATTCCCACAAGCTTACATATGATGATGATGATGTTGGTTTTAGCTAGCATTTCCTCTGCATAAACTGCAGCAAATTCAGGCTGCATTTTGGAGAACATCTTCCCTGTCCACCTGTTATGGCTGGTTCCCACATACAATCACATAGACAAATGATCAGATATATAAACCTGTACATATTTATGCACATATTCCATGGATGATGCAAAAGGAGCACTTTACAGGCAGCAATTGACATGCAATCATGTAATGTGTACAAAAACAGACATATTTCATGCAAACATCAATACACATATTTACATATTTAAAACTCATGGATGAAGCAACTTCCAGGGGGCTTCAGTCCTGCTTATGGCCTGGTCGTAGCTTTTTTATTTCTGAGACAAAGGAGTAAATTCATAGTCAAAAAAGTAATTGATTACAGATAAAGAGGAATTAAAAATGTAACAGGTTACATGTATTTTCATTAAAACTAAATATTTTGTATTTGTGTATCCATTATATAATTTCATTGCGAGTTCAGAATGACAAAGGTTGACAGGGGTTAAAGGTTAACAGGGTCCAAGAGATTACAAGAAGACATATGTCTGCTCAATTAGGACCTGGCTACACATTCTTTAGCTATCTCTTAGTTTGTAATGAGTTGAGGACCAAAATTTTATGTCTTTCATTCCAAGATACAAAGTGAATTTATACTGACAGTATTTTATGCCATAAGCTGACAAGGCATAAGGAATTGCAGTGAAACAATTTGTATATATTGACATCAAGTTTTGTATTTAATTTAGTCATTTCTTGGTTGCCCCATTATAATTTGCATTTTTAGAAGTGTAAACTTGCCTATATTTTTGCTGTATACAAGAATGAATGGAGCTATCCCTAGAGTGAGAGCTTGTCTGAAGCCACAATCGGTCTCAAGCCCTTCTCTTTAGTGAGGCTTATGGAGAACCGCAAAAGTATTTATTGCAGCCATAAAACTGTAAAATTGTTTTAGAAGTTCTAAGCAAGTTAATTTCTAAAATTGTTTGAATCAGATCAGGAATTATATAATCAGGAATTAATTCATCTGAATGGCAGTGCACCTTCCTAAAGATACCATAAGAATTTTATTCAATCAGAATGAGTAAAAACACAGAAAGTGAGTGTTCATGCCAAGCCTGAATTTTTTAATTAAATTTTATTTAATTAATTACACTTTATTCACTTTGTATCCTCCCATAAGTCCCTCCCTCCTCCCCTCCCAGCCCCACCCTCCCTCCTTCTTTACCCATGCCCCTCCCCAAGTCCACTGATAGGGGAGGTCCTCCTCTCCTTCCTTCTGACCTTAGTCTATCAGATCACATCAGGAGGGGCTGCATTGTCATCTTCTGTTGCCTGGTAAGGCTGGTTCCCTCCTCAGGGGGAGGTGATCAAAGAGCAGGCCAATCATATTATTTCAGAGTCAGTCCCTCTTCCCATTACTATGGAACCCACTTGGACACTAAACTGCCATGGGCTATATCTGTGCAGGGGTTCTAGGTTATCTCCATGCATGGTACTTGATTGGAGTATGAGTCTCTGGGGAGACCCCTGTGTCCAAATTTTCTGGTTCTATTGCTCTCCTTGTGGGGTTCCTGTCCTCTCCAGGTCTTACTATTTCCCACTTTTTACATAAGATTCCATGCACTCTGCCCAACAGTTGGCCATAAGTCTCAGTGTCTGATTTGATAGTCTGCAGGGCAGAGCCTTTCAGAGGCCCTCTGTGGCAGGTTTCTAGGTGGTTTCCTGTTTTCTTCTTCTCCTGATGTCCATCCTGTTTGCCTTTCAGGATGGGGATTGAGCATTTTAGTCAGAATCCTCTCTTAACTAGTTTCTTTTGATGTACAGATTTTTGTAGGTTTATCCTATGTTGTATGTCTATATGAGTGAGTATATACCGTGTGTGTCTTTCTACTTCTGGGACAGCTCACTCAGTACAATCCTTTCCAAGTCCCACCATTTACCGGCAAATTTCATGATTTCCTTGTTTTACATTGCACAGTAATACTCCATTGTGTGCATGTACCACAATTCTGTATCCATTCTTCAGTTGAGGGGCATCTGGGCTGTTTCCAGCTTCTGGCTATTACAAAAAAAAAAAAGCTGCTACAAACATGGTTGAGCAAATGTCCTTATTGTGTACTTGAGCCACTTTTGGATATGTGCCTAGGAGTGGTATGGCTGGATCTTGAGGAAGCGCTATTCCTAGTTGTCTGAGAAAGTGCTAGATTGATTTCCAGAGTGGTTGTACAAGTTTACATTCCCACCAGCAGTGCAGAAGGGTTCCCCTTTCTCCACAACCTCTCCAGCATGTGTTGTCACTTAAGTTTTTGATCTTGGTCCTTCTCATGGGTGTAAGGTGAAATCTCAGGGTTGTTTTGATTTGCATTTCCCTAATGGCTAGTGAGGTTGAGCATTTCTTTAAGTGCTTCTCTGCCATTCGGTATTCCTCTACAGAGAATTCTCTGTTTAGCTCTGTTCCCCATTTTTTTTAAGTGGATTACTTGGTTTGCTGCTTTTTCAGCTTCTTTAGTTTTTTATATATACTGGATATGAGTCCTCTGTCAGATAAAGTGTTTGTAAAGATGCTTTCCCAATCTGTAGGTAGTCGTTTTGTCCTGAGGACAGTATCCTTTGCTTTACAGAAGCTTTTCAGTTTCATGAGGTCCCATTTATTGATTGTTGCTCTTAGAGCCTGTGCTGTTGGTGTTCTGTTCAGGAAGTTTTCCCCTGTACCAATGAGTTCTAGGGTATTCCCCTTGAATACAAGTCTTTTTCATACAAGTCTTTGACTTCCTTGGTTAGGGTTACTCCGAGATACCTTATGTCATTTCTGGCGATTGTGAAGGGTGTTGTTTCCCTAATTTCTTTCTCAGCCCTTTTGTCTTTTGTATACAGGAGGGCTACTGATTTTTTTGAGTTAATTTTGTATCCGGCCACTTTGCTGAAGGTGTTTATCAGCTGTAGGAGTTCCCTGGTAGAGTTTTTGGGGTCACTCACGTATACTATCATATCATCTGCAAATAGTGATAATTTGACTTCTTCCTTTCCAATTTGTATCCCCTTGATCTCCTTCAACTGTCTTATTGCTTTAGCAAGGACTTCCAGAACTATGTTGAAGAGATATGGAGAGAGTGGGCAGCCTTGTCTTGTCCCTGATTTCAGTGGGATTGATTTAAGTTTCTCTCCATTCAGTTTGATGTTGGCTATAGGTTTGCTGTATATTGCCTTTACTATGTTTAGATATGTGCCTTGTATCCCTGATCTCTCCAATACTTTAAACATGAATGGATGTTGGATTGTGTCAAAGGCTTTTTCAGCATCTAGGGAGATTATCATGTGGGTTTTTTCTTTCAGTTTGTTAATATGGTGGATCACATTGATGGATTTCTGTATATTGAACCACCCCTGCATACCTGGGATGAAGCCTACTTGTTCATAGTGGATAATATCTTTGATGTGTTCTTGTATACGGTTTGCAAGTATTTTATTAAGTATTTTTGCATCAATGTTCATAAGGGAGATTGGCCGGAAATTCTCCACAGAAACTGCCTGTGCCTGGAGCACAGCTGTGTGATGGCGGCTCAGTCTCTGCCAGCTCTCTGGTGCGCAGAAACTGCCTGTGTCTGCCTTTGTGGCCCTTGGGAACCTGGGTGCCTCCCTAAGCTGGGTAATTTTCCGGGGACCTTTTCAGGTTGGGGGTGTCGGCTGAGTGCTCTGAGATCAGACCAGCCGTTTCTCTCCCTGTGTGTTTGCACCTGACAGTGAAACTCATTCGCTGGTGCCCTGGTGCCCACAGTTCTATCTCAGGTGGCAAGTCAAGTGCGCAGGCAGGGCTCAGTGCCAGAACCTGGGTACCCATCTCTGGCTCTGGGCAGGCTCTTGGGGTGCCCGTGGACCTCAAGTCTTTTCCAGGGGATGTCTGGGTGACCTAGGGCCGGTCCCAGTCGTTTCCTGTACCCTGGGGTTATCTCTCGACTGAAAATTCCAGTCTCTGATAGTGTGGTGTGCAGGGTTCAGTCTGGGACCGTGACCAGAGACACTGGCTTGTGGCTCTGGGCTGGGGCTGGGACTGGCGGCCGGCAGCCAAGCATCTGGCGGAACAGGGATCTCTTCCACGGTTTAGCCGGGTGAGTTAAAAGCTGATTGAATCCCCCACCGTGGGGTATCCTCTCATCTGGGAAACACAATGACTGTGTTTTATGGCCACGAGTTCTGATTACTTGTCACTGTGCTGATCCTGCTGCTGCTGCTCAGAATGAGAATCCTCCTGGCACCGCCATCTTGCCCCTCCTTTTGAGTATTTTCTTTACTTAGTATTCTAAACTCTTTTTTTAAATTCTGTACCCACATTTCACACCTATCTCTCTGTTGTTTGTTTTGTCCAATAATCTCTTCAATCTCTTGTTTTATGCCTCCCTTCTTTTAATTTTTCTTTATAGTGTTCTAGTTGTTTGTGTTTTCCAGTATCTTTTCTAAAACCTCTGCCCTATTTTCCTGTTGTTTCTTATGTTCTGTAAGTTTTTGGATCTCTTCTTTTATGTCTTGTTTCCAACCTTCCTTATTTCTTTATATTGTTATACTTGTTTTTTGTGTTGTTCCAGTATCTTTTCTAAAGCCTTTGCCTTTGAGAACACATAAAAGGCTAAATCAATTATTAAAGTTAAATTGAGGAATATGAATGTAACCATAGTCATAATTTCTAAACTTTCCTTTATTTCTGTCTTAAAACCATAGAAGAGATTATCAGCCAAGCTCAAAGAAGTCTGTTTTAATGTTTCTCTCATCCTGTTAGACTGTAGTGGCAGCCAGTTTTGTTCAGTCTCAGTTCTGCCCACAGTAGTCTGTCTTTTGTTCTGAGGCTTATTTAAGAGTCTCTTTTAAAGAGCCAGTAATTTATCTGGGAGTTTTTAGGTTTAAAGTTTGGGTTGTATCGCTGGGAGCTCATTCCTCTCCCCCACCCAATTATATTAAAGTAAGATTTAAAGGGTGTGGATACTTAGATGAGTTAGGTGCGATTTGTTGTTGGTTACTAATATTTACTATTGATAAATCTTTTAGTTAAGCAGTGGTTATTCCTAAACAGCTGTATAACCAAATCACCGCAGAGAGACTAGGATTTATTTAATTAACCTATAGCACAATGCTGGCCAACAGTTAATCCATCCTAAACCTCTAAGCCTACCATTCAGATTCACCCATCATACTTGCCTTTAGTGATATCTTAGTTCCAGGTCATTTCCGCATGTGATGCCAAGACCTCTCCTGCAGATTCTCCTCTTCTCCTCTTCTGCCTTCTTCCTATTCCTCCCACTCTGGACCAGGATGTCTCACACTATCCTCTCTATTGCTCATTATTGTGGCTGGTTGTTTTAATTGACAATATAGAGAACAAATGGTGGCATGTTTATGCAAAGTTGAGACAGGTGATGCTTATAAAAAGCATCACAGTGCAATACCTGGATTGAAACCAGACAGTGGAGGAGAACAATCAGCATTTGAATGAACAAGTGTAAATTGTATACATCCAAAAAAAGAACATTATACCAATATAATCCCTTGTATCATATTATAACGACATGGTCTAAAACTAGACCTCAATAGTAACAAATAATAATAAACAGCCTGTATATGCATGGAAACTGAATTCTACTCAATGACAGCTTGATTGTGGAAGAAATAAACTAAATAGACTTTTCAGAATTTAACAAAAATTAAGGCACAACTTACCCAAACTAATGAGACATAATGAAAGTAATTCTAAGAGGAAAGTTCATAGAAATAAATGCCTTCATAAAGTAATCTCAGGCATCTCAAATCAACATAAGAACACATGTGAAAGACCTAGTCAAAAGGAAGCAAACATACAAAAGAGGAGTAGATGGCTAGAAATAATCAAACCTAGGGCAGAAATCAATAAATTAAAAACAAAGAAAACAATTCAAAGAATAAACAAAAGCAAGAGCTGGTTCTTGGAGAAAATGACAAAGAAAGACAAGCCTTTAACCTAACTAAAACACAGGGAGACACTATACAAATCAGCAAAATCAGAAAATAAAAGGGGGTATAATTACAGACACTGAGGAAATTCAAAGTATCATTAGGTTTTACCTTAAAAGTCTGTATGCCACAAAATTTGAAAATCTAAATGAAATGGAATATTTTCTTGCAAGGTTACACTTATCAAAGTTGAATCTGGATAAGGTAACTAAATTAATAGACCTATATGCCCTAACAAAATATAAGCAGTCATCAAATTCTTCCTGCCAAACAAAGCCCAGAGCCTGATGGTTTCAGCGCAGAATTCTACCAGACCTTCAAAGAAGAGGTAACGCCAATACTCTTCAAACTATTTCACAAAACAGAAAAAGAAGAGCATTACCAAACTCATTCTATGAGGCCACATTCGCCTTGATACCTAAACCTCACAAAAGCTAACTAATGGCAGGGATACACTAAGAAAGATGATTTCAGAACATTCCCTCTTATGAATATTGAAACAAAAATACTCAATAAAATACTCACAAAATGAATCTAAGAAAACATCAAAGATCTCATATACCATGACCAAGTGGCTTCATCCTAGGCATGCAGGGGAGATACAATATATAGAAAACCATCAGTGTAATCCACCACATAAACAAACTGAAAAATAAAAACCACATGATCATCTCAATAGATGCTGAAAAGTATTTAATAAATTCCAAGCCCAATTAATGTTAAAGTCTTGGAGATATCAGAGATAAAACGCACATGCCTAAACACAGTAAAGATAATATACAACAAACCTATAGCAAACATCAAACTAAATGGAAAGCAATTTATATCAATCCCACTGAAATCAGAGACAAGTCAAGTTTTCCCCTCTCTCCTTTCTCTGCAGTATAGTACTGGAAATTCCAGCTAGAGCAGTAAAACAACTAAAGGAAATCAAGGGGATACAAAGCAGAAAGGAAGAAGTCAAAGTATCACTATTCACAGATGATATTATAGTATACTTGAGTGACCCTAAAAATTCTACCAAAGAACTACTACAGCTGATAAACACCTTCAGCAAAGTGGCTGGATACAAAGTTACTAAAAAATATCTGAAGCCCTCTTGTATACAAAAGACAAGAGGGCTGAGAAAGAAATTAGTGAAAAAAAAAACAACCTTGCAATAGCCACAAATAACATAAAGTGCACTGGTGTGACTAACCAAGCAAGTGAAAAATCTTTATAAAAGACTTCAAGTCTTTGAAGAAAGAAATTGAAGAAGATATCATAAGATGGAACGATCTCCCATACTCATGGATCAGTAGGAATAACTGCAAAATGGCCACTCTACCAAAAGAAATGTAGAGATTCAATGCAATTCCCATCAAAATACCAACACAATTCTTTACAGACCTTGAAAGAACAATTCTCAACATCACAGAAAAACACAAAAAAGCCAGAATAGTTAAAATAATCCAGTGGTCAGGCCGCCCTCAAGGCCATTCCTGTCAGAACTGCCCTGAAGTGCAGCTGTGGTTCACGATGGCCCTCTACATCAAAATGTCACTGTCACCGCAGAAGAACCAAATTTTCATTCAAATACATATTTCAGTCCAGTTACTGAGGAAAACTGTTAAGTGTAGCTGTAAAGGCTTGGGTGGGTGGATCTACTTTTTCAAATATGGCTGTTGTGAAATCTCAACACAAAGAGAAATATTTTAAATCCAACTTTGGCATCCAAATAAACACAGTCAGTGTCAAATACATAATTAAAAATATCTTCTGAATAATGTCTTTATATATTGACTATACACTGAATTATATTTTGGTAATATCGAGTTAAATAAAATATACGCGGATCTTCTTTGTTAAAAACAAACAAACAAACAAACAAAAAACAAAACAAAACAAAAACTTCTGGAGGTATCTCCATCCTGGATCTCAAGCTGTACTACAGAGAAACAGTAAAAACGGTGTGGTACTGGCATAGAAACATACCGGTGGATCAGTGGAATTCAATCAAAGACCCAGAAATGAACCCACACAACTACAACACCTGATTTTTTACAAAGAAGCCAAAACCATTCAATGGAAAAAAGAACATTTTCAACCAGTGGTGTTTGTCTAACTGGATGTCCACATACAGAAATATACAAATACATCTATACCTATCACGCTGCACAAAAGTAAAGTCCTTGTGGATAAAATATCTCAACATAAAACTAACACTCTTAGTCTGTTATTTAAAAAAAGTGAGGAAGAGGCTTGAACACATTGGCACAGGAGACAACTTCCTGAACAGAACACCAGCAGCACAGGCTCAAAGATCAACAATAAAAAAATGGGATCTCATAAAACTTAAAAGCTTCTCTAAAGCAAAGGACACTGTCAGCAGAACAAAATGATGGCTTACAGACTGGGAAAGTATCTTCACCAATTCTGCATCTGACAGAAGGCTAATACCAGAATATATAAAAACCTAACAAATCAAATAATCCAATTAAAAATTGGGTACAGAGCTAAAGAGAAATTCTCAAAAGAGGAATATTGAATGGTGTAGAAACACTTAAAAATGCTCAATGTCCTTAAAAATCTGAGAAATGAAAATAAAAAAGACTCTGAGATTCCACCTCACACCCATCAGAATGGCTAAGATAAAAAACACAAGGGACAACACATGCTGGAGAAGATGTGCAGAAAGGAGAACCCTCCTCCATTGCTGGTGAGAATCTAAACTTGTACAGCTGCTTCGGAAATCAGTCTGGTGCTTTCTCAGAAATCTGGGAATACTGCTACCCCAAGACTCAGCTAAAAAACTCCTAGGCATATATCAGAAAGATGGTCAACCATACAGCAAGGACATTTGCTCAACTATGACAATAACAGCTGTATTCATAATAGCCAGAATCTGGAATCAAACTAGATGTACCTCAATGGGGGAATGGATACAGAAATTGTGGTACATTTACACAAGGAAATACTACTCAGGTATTAAAAACAAGAGAATCATTAAATTTGCAGACAAATAAATGGAACTAAAAAAGATCACCCTGAGTGATGTATCCCAGAAGCAGAAATACATGTATGGTATAGATTCACTTATAAGTGGCCATTACCCATACAATATAGATTGGACATACTAAAATCTACAGACTTTTAAAAGCTAAAGTACAAGGAGGAACATAGGGAAGATGATTAATTCTCATTCACCAAAGAAAACAGGATAGATGCCAGAACACATAGAAGAGAGAGAA
This sequence comes from Meriones psammophilus, assembly GCA_036365155.1. Taxonomy (NCBI): domain Eukaryota; kingdom Metazoa; phylum Chordata; class Mammalia; order Rodentia; family Muridae; genus Meriones; species Meriones psammophilus. The sequence continues at coordinate 334,966 of JAEOAE010003153.1, forward strand.
CAGGATAGGAGCCTTCCATGGGTGAACACTAAGTGACTCCACTCCAGAGGTGATTGAAGTAGATGCAGAGACCCACAGCAAAATTTTGTGCTCTACAAAATTTTGTAGAGCACAAAATTCTTATTGAAGAAGTGGGATATAGAAGGACCTAAAGGGGACAGGAGTCACACAAGATCAACAAAGCAAAAAAAATCTGGGTCCTGGGGCCCTGCAGAGACTGATGCATTACACAAAGAGCATGAGAGGACTTAGACCCCCTGCTCAGATGTAGCCCATAGACACCTCAGTCTCCATATGGGATCCCTAGTAAGGGGAGAAGAGACAGTTTCTGAACTCAGTTCCCTGCTTCTTAATCACTTCTCACTGGTGGGGACAACTAGTAAGCCCACAGATGAATAGGATACAGGGAGTCATAATGGAAACGGATAGGCTAGGGTCTGATTGGACCTTCCCTATCAGAGGACTACAGAAGAAGGATAGGGGAGGAGGGGGAGGAATAGTGGGACATAGAGTAGATGAGGGAGGGGGCTACAATTGGGATACAAAGTGAATATATTGTAAAAATTAATGATAAACATGGGTGACAGAATGAAGCATAAATAAGACACAATTTACTGAGAAATACACAAAAAAATACTCAGCATCTTTAATCATAGATCTAGCTAGAAAAAAAAAACTTAGGCAACCAATACCTCAAGTGACAAATAATGTATGTTTAGTGTCCTTCTTGGCACTATAGTAAAAGAGAATGTGATAGGATGCATACAATATCATTAGAAATCTTTCTTCATGGACTGACCATGGAGTCACTTGTAGGAGTTGAGATGTTGATTTATTTTCTCCCCACAGATCAGCAGGAGTGTATCCCTTGCTGAATTCAAGAGTACCTAAACCTTGAGAGAAACCAGTACCTGCCCATGGCAGTGACCTTCCTGTCCTTTGAGGATCCTCTGGGCTTGGCCTTGGCCTGCATGGCTCTACTTATCTGTCAGAACAGCTGTTGTTCTGGGGATCTTTCTTAAGCACCATGACTCACCCATCATTAAGTCCAATAACTGGACTATGATAAAATACTTTAGTGTCTTCAAATGAAATTATTTACCCCTACTTTTAGTAAGTTTATATAAAATGTATATCTAACCATAACTAAAAGAGCCCTTCATTTAAGTAATGTTATATAGATACACACTATTTCAGAATAGAAACTACTTCTGAAAACACATTTTAGTAAGTTATACATGTTACTTTTTAATTTGTGGACAATATAAGTATTCAAATTTTAATTACATAAGATTAATTGTGATAAATATTACAAGTACTATATATTTTCCCTTAGTATTTCATTTTTCTGGAGGAAACAGGAATTAGGTTGACAGCTGACATCTTCTGATTGACAGGCAAAAACCTGGACCTCTGGCAAAGGGAGTTTGCAAAATTGTATACCTATAGCAGAAATCAGTGTTCAGAATTCTCAAAATGATGAAAATAAATCTACCATATGAACCACTTGGAACTTTCCTTGACATATGCACAATGGACTCAACATACTCCTTCAAAAAATTTTCTCAACCATACTCATTGCTATTCTGTTAACAATAGGTACAAAATGGGAACACCTAAATATCCTTCAACTGATATAGATAAGTGAAATGGTATGCACATAAGTAGATAGAAATATAAATGACGATATTGCTTTAGGTAACTAAAATCCAGAAAACAGATATCACATGTCCTATCTACTCCGAAGCATGTAGCTCTAGATCTTCAGTTTTGAGTATTCACCCTACTGTGAAAGAAAAGAAAGAGTGTGGTGAAAGACTGGGGACCAGCCCCAGAAGTTGATAGATTCCAGAGAGTAGGGAAGGATAAGGTGGTGCAGAAATGAGTCAGACATGGTTGTCCAAAGAAACTGAAAGTCTTGACTGACTGGCAGTCAGAGTACTTCTTTATTTAGACAGAGTTCAATAATAAAAGATAGATTCACATTGTTTTAAAACATAGATGATATCCTTCTTGTCCCCAGACAGGAGTTTTAACTGTCTCTTGGTCATAACTTTAGTCATCACTGATAAACATTATCTTTTACTATCATTTTCTTCATCAATCCCATAACCTGACATTTTTGAGAATCTGGAGGCATATTTGCCACAGCCTGAAAGCCCATTCTCAGGTTGGAAGCATTCTCAGATTCAATGGCAATAGATAGAAAATCTTCAAGCCACCTTGGGCATATTGCTTTGTCCCAAGAAGTATATTATCATATTTTAATGGACAGCCTCAAGAAAAACAATTTAGGCCAAAGCAGCAACAGTTATTATTAAATTCCTGGCATAATGTATTGTCTATACCTCATATCTTTGTAGAATTTACTTATGTGCTAAATATAAGTATTCTTTCATTATTTGGTCATACAACACCACAGTGATACTGTGAAAGCTGATATTTCTAGGAAAAGGAGGTCCTAATACCTTACTTTAAAAATCATTTTTAGAAAACATTCTTTGTCCATCATTATAGACCCTAGTGTAAGGTGAACATGTCTCCAGCCATTCATTTACTTCTTTATCTAATCATTGAGGGCATACCATATGTAACTCCTAATCTTATATGCCAAGTAATCATCTGAGGATTCAAAAGTACAAGGTATTTAATCTCAAATACTATCAACTCTCCTGGTTCTAGAAACTTTGTTTGCCTTTTTAAGAGTATGTTGTTCTGATTATTTTCTTCTTGAGGAAGCACAGGGGTAGATTTTGCAAGACTATCTTGGAGCTGAAGTCTCATAAGAAGTTTTCTGCCATTTTATGTGAGTTACAACTTCCATGAGGAAGACATTCATGTAGGGCCAGATAATTGATTTTTCCCCTAAATATGAGAGGAGCAGTATGATCAGGATTTTTCTGGGGAAGCTTAGAAGCAGTACTCCAGGGTGAAGGCATAAATGATTCATTAAAAAATTTCCCATTGCTCCAATGCCCCCAGGGTGTCCATGTAATGAAAGCCTGCTAAGCATGTAGCAAGTGGAGATCAAGACCAAGCCTGATAAATAGCATGAAGGCTATTGTAACATTCAGCTCCTATGTACTTGATCTTTGTCAAATAGCTGTGCTGACTTCATGGCTTTAACTGTATATGAACTTTGGTGAGGTTTTAATCCATTTGGAGGTGACTTTGAGTGAAAATAAGCACCTGTTTGTATGTTTCTACATATATACATCTAGTTTGGTCAGCACCATTTATGAAGATTTTATCTGTTTTTCCAGTGTGTATTTCTAACTTTCCAGTGTGAATTTCTATTTTTTGTGATAGTACTAGTGCATTTACATAATCAAATATTACTCAGACATTTAAAAAATCAAATCATGAAATGTGGAGGTAAATGCACCTTTGCAGGTAACTGAGGGTGAGAAAACCAAGACCCAAAAAGAGAAATATGGTATGTATTTGCTTTTACATATAAATTAGTTGCAAGATGTATGATATGCAAGCAACTGAACATAATACCACAGGGGATACATACAGATTAAGAACTGGAGGTTAGGGAGGCAGAGATTTCTCCATAGGAAAGGGAAACAAAATACTTGGTACAAATGGAAGGTGGGCCAAAAAGATAGAATTGATGGGGCTTGGGAAAGGAAGAGGGCAATGAAAAGGTAACATGAGGAAAGACAGGTAAAATTAAGGGTCATTTGTTTGGTACAGTGGACACCTAATGCAATAGAAGCTTTCTCAAATATATATATTTATATATATTAATATATATATAATGTATATATATAAATATATATTTAATATATACATATATATATTTAATATATACATGAAGCCAATATAAATGTATATATAAATATATATAAATATAAATATATAAATGTATATGTATATATATAAATATATATATAAATATATAAATATAAATATAAATGTATATATATATACATATATATGAAGCCAATATAAATGTGTATATATATATATATATATATGAAGCCAATATAAATGAAATCACCACACAAGAAGAAAGTCCCAACTGGAAATCTCTTGGCACTAAATTAAGCATCTAGTACTGGTAATAGTTTATAATTAACTGAGGTATTGGCCAAAGTAGTGTGATTGCAATGCCAAAACAACACAGGCTTTTGCCAAGACTATAGTCTGCTCTTTACAAACTGACCACAATACCCTCTTGCTGGAGACAACACTTACACTTAAATGGAACATAGATAAATAGAGCTTGTGCCTACAAAGAACCATCACACTTACATTCTAGCAACTTTGATATGGGAAGTATTCTGCAACTAAAAAGAGGAGAAATATAAACACTAACCCAGCTACCAAACTTTTGAACTATAACAATGTTCTACCTGTAAGACATATTAGTGTGAGTTGTAGGAGTAAACACCAATCTATACTTTGACTTAAGGCCCACTTTACATGATGGAATCCACACCTGACACTGGTTTATTGATCAAGAAAAAGAAATTACACAGACCATGGTTCTGGGGGAAAAGCAAATACTGCATTCTACTGAAAGTAATAAAATGACCATTGACACCATTCTGCTATACTCATAGACCAGTATCTTGTTCAGCCATCATCAAAAAAATGTCATCCTGCATCTGATGGAGACAAATTCAGAGACCCATAGAGAAAATAGACAGTCAGTGAGAGACCTCAGAATATGCCCTTCAGGCTCTTCAGTAATTCAGCCAGAAGAGTGTAAGAACCAGAAAGGATAGAGGATATCAAAGAACAAATCACTATAAATTAAGAGGACAGAAGAATATATAAGCTGTTAGAGACAGAGGCAGCATGCACAAGGCCTTTAATGTTGTCCCTGGCCCTATCTCTAACTGATAAGTGCTTGCAAATTAAAATTTCGTTTTCTCCAAGGTACACTCATTGTATCCAAGGGACTACTCTTAACTGTACTTTTAAGAGTACATTCCAAAAGAAAAAATGCAAAAAAATTTCACTCACTGGCAACTTTGGATTCTCATTTAAAATTTTTTATCATAGTTTTTATTTTAATTTGCTTAAGATTTTTTTTTCCTATTTTTAAAGCTACTTGTCCTCTGTGTGCATTCCATTGTTTCAAGTTTAATATTTTATGAGATTCCTGCATATGTGTACAAGTGTACATCTTTTCTCACCTTGGGCTCTTTTTCTTTTGCTTTTTTTCCTACTCAGATGTGTTTGCTTTTTTCTTTTTGCTATTTTATTTTCTTATTATGTATTATAGCCCTCTTTGTTTTAAATGAGGGTGAATTTAGACAGGATGGAAGGGGAGATGGGAAAGAGTTGCGAGGATTAGAGGAAGGGAAAATTTTAATCAGGGTGAGTATATGAGTAAAGTGACTATTTTGAAAAGAAAAAAGGAAGAGGAGGAGCAAGAAGAGAACCAGGAGGAGAAGGACTAGAAGATGAAGATGATTATGAACAACAAGAAGAAAAACAACAACAACTGGATAATTGCATCAAAAGAAATGTTAAATAGCCATGCACAAAAGATCCAGAATATTTAAAAAGTGCAAAAAAAATAATTTATGAACAATAGAAATAGAGGAAGAAGACAAAACTCACATCAAAATCCCAGAAATATTTTCAGCAAAATAATAGAATATATCCTTAACCTGATGAAGAAGGGGTAGCCTATAAAAGTACAAAAAGTATAGAAAACAACAAAGCCTACCAGAAAAGAAATTGTGCTCAGCATATAAAATCAAAACACTAAATGTAAAGAAAATTATATTAAACAAAGAAGGTATATTAAAAGTTGCAAGTTGAAAAGACTAAGTTGCATATAAATTCAGGCTCATTAGAGTAACTCCTGATCTCCCAAGAAAAATTCTAAACCTAGAATAGCTGAGACAGATTGTATATAATCTTTAAGGGATCCTTATTACTATATCCAGTAAACGTTCAATAATAAATGGTGAATAAAAATATATTGCACAATTAAACCAAATATGAGCAGTATCGCTGTAAAACTCCTTTGCTACAGAAGCCAATCAAAGCAAAACTCCTATCTAAAAATGTTAACCACACCCAATGAAAGACAAAAAGTGAATAATCCCAAGCATCAAATAAAGAGGCAACCCCCCACACACACCATAACTACAAAATAAAGGGAAATAATGAACATTGTTCATTGAAAACTCTCAGCTTGGATGTTCAATTCTCCAATAGAAAGACAGGAACTAATAGAATGGACTAGACAAAAAATTTCCATTCTTCTGCTGCATCTCCTGAACACTCTGAACACTCTTTACCATCCAGGTTAGATAGCATCTCTGTGTAAAAGGATGGAAGGAGACAGTAGAAGAAAGTGGACCTATAAAGAAGTTTAGGGGATCTTTATTTCATCCAGTTCACACACAAAAAATACCTAAAATTCTTGAGTCAATTTAAAGAGAATATATAAAGTACACTATGAATGAGGAGTTCCACAATTATCCATATGAAAACAACAAACGACTTGGGCAGGTCCAGCACACATCTATACTCATGTTTACTGAAATACAGCAGACTGTGTGCTAAACTTGATTGTCCTGAATCACATCAGTGCAAAATATTATATTATTCAATTTTTTTATTCGTGGAAAACATGTACATTTGTTTTTTGAGATTTTAATTCCATTTTTTCTCATTTCTCTGTCCCTCCCTGCAAAATCTCCCATACAGCCCTCTTTTGGTTCTTTCAATTTCAAGTCTTGTGTTTCCAATAACTACTATTACATGTATCATGCATTATGTATGTGTGTGTGTGCATGTGTGTGTGTGCATGTGTGTGAGAGAACATTTAACATTTCAAGAAAGTCAATCATTTTACTTTGAAATTGTGGATGAACTAAAAATGTATCATCAAAAATTGTGACCTTAGCTAGACACAGAAGTCAAACATTGTCTGATTTCACTCCCAAATGGGTTATAAGTAGTCATTACCCTGAAATAAGAATTGAATGGTCAGTATTAGAGCCTGAACATCAGGCTGTTGTGGCATGACTTGTCAAAAAACACATTTCAGTGGCAAGAGAGGAATAATACAAAGAAATATTTCAGAATGCGTGCAGAATGGCTATTAATAGTAACTTACATTGTTTACTTGAAAAGTATTCTGTGTATATTTTAAAATCTCAATAACCAAATGTAGTTTATGTGAAAGTGATATTATTTATTTATATATTATTTTATTCTTCCATCTTTTTTTCTTCCATTTCACTCTCCAGTGTTTTGAGTAAACACTCTTTGATATTTTGAAAATTCAAGCCACTTTTTCATAAACTATTTTTACACACTTAACAATTGTGATTTGTCAAAATGTGATTTATAATACATTATACTGTATTACAATACCAGGAATATGTAACAAAACACTGAATTTTATCAAGGGTGTTTATTATATATAGTATTACAGGAAAAAAAACTGTGTAGAGATGAAATACTATTCTTCCTAGTTGTTTTTAAGAGATAGTTGCCTGAGTCCAGCCATCTCAGGAAAAAAAAAAAAAACAACTCATTTTTTTTTCTTTTTATTGATTATTACAATTTATTCACTTTGTTTTCTGGCTATAAGCCCCTCACTCATCTTTCAGCAGTTACAACCTACCTTCCTCTTCTCCCGCTACGCCCCTCACCTAGTCCACTGATCGGGGAAATCCTCCTTCCCTACTATCTTATCCTAGTCTATCTTATCAAGTCTTACCAAGAATGACTGTACCTTCTTCCTCTGCAGCCTGGCAAGGCTGCACCTTACAGAAGTATGTGATCAAGGAGCCTTCCATTGAATTCATGTCAGAGACAACCCCTGTTACCCTTAATAGGGAACTCACATGGAAACTGAGATACTTATGAGCTACATCTGAGCAGGGGTTCTAGGTGTTCTTCATGCATGGTCCTTGGTTGGAACAGGACCCCCTGGGCCCATATTTTTTGGCTCAAATGGCCTCCTTGTGGAGGGCCTCTCCCATCCAGGTCTTTATAGCTCCTGAATCTTCTATATTAATCCATGCTTTCTGCACAAAATTTGGCCATGAGTCTAACCATCTGCTTCAATACCCTGCTATGTAGATTCTTTCAGAGGCCCTCTGTGGTAGTTTCCTGCCCTGTTTTCCTATATTCCCCCATTACCAATGTCTATCCCATTTGCCCTTCTGAATGAGGATTAAGCATCTTCCTTAGGGTTCTTCCTGTTGTTTAGATCCTTTAAGACCATATATTTTAGTATTTTTAAACCCTATATTATATGGCTAATATCCACATATAAGTGATTATATACCATGAGTGTCTTTCTGCTTCTGGATACCTCACTCAGAGTGATCTTTTCTAGTTGCATCCATTTGCCTGCTGATTTCCTAGGTTTTAATTGCTAAATAGTATTGCATTGTATAAATGTGCCACAATTTCTGTGTCTATTTCTCAGTTTGGGGACATCAAAGTTGTTTCCAGATTCTGGTTATTGTCAATAAAGCTCTTATGAGTATAGTTGAGCAAATGTCCTTGTTGTATGGTTGATAAACTTCTGAATATATGCCCAGGGTTGGTATAACTGAATATTCTAGTAGCACTATTCATAATTTTCTGAGAAAGCACCAGATTGATTTCAAAAGTGGTGTACAAGTGTATATTCCCACCAGCAATTGAGGAGGGTTCCCTTTTCTCCAAATCGAGTCCAGCTTGTATTGCAGATGATGTGAGAGTACACATGAATGACACTAAAAATTCAACCATGAAACTCCTACAGCTGATAAACACCTTCAGCAAAGTGGCTGGATACAAAATTAAATTTAAAAAAAATCTGAAGCCCTCCTGTATACAAAAGAAAAACAGGGTGAGAAAGAAATTAGGGAAACAACACCCCTTCACAATTGCCACAAATAACATAAAGTACCTTGGTGTGACTATAATCAAGCAAATGAAAGACTTGTTTAAAAAAAAAAAACTTCGGAGGAGGGGCAAGATGGCGGCGCCGGGAGGACTCTCATTCTGAGCAGCAGCACAGCAGGATCAGCACAGTGACCAGCAATCAGAACTCTCGGCCATAAAACACAGTCATTGTGTTTCCCAGGTGAGAGGATACCCCACGGTGGGGGATTCAATCAGCTTTTAACTCACCCGGCTAAACCGTGGAAGAGATCCCGGTTCCGCCAGACGCTGCCGCCAGCCACAGCGCCAGCCCAGAGCCACAAGCCAGTGTCTCTGGTCACGGTCCCAGACTGAACCGTGGGCACCACACTATCAGAGACTGGAATTTTCAGTCGAGAGATAACCCCAGGGTACAGGAAACGATTGGGACCGGCCTTAGGTCACCCAGACATCCCCTGGAAAAGACTCGGGCGGGTTCCACGGGCACCCCAGGAGCCAGCCCGGAGCCAGAGCCGGGGACCCAGGTTCCGGCACAGAGCCCTGCCTGCCTGCGCACCTGATTCTCCGCCGGAGATAGAAACGGCGGGTCTGATCTCAGAGCACTCAGCTCACCCCCAACCTGAAAAGGTCCCCGGAAAATTACCCAGCTTAGAGGGGCACTCAGGCTCCCAAAAGCCGCAAAGGCAGACACAGGCAGTTTCTGTGCACCAGACAGCTGGCAGAGACTGAGCCGCCATCACACAGCTGTGCTCCAGGCACAGGCAGTTTCTGCGACCAGCCAGCTGGCGGACACTGAGCAGTGTGCACCAGGGCAAAAAAAAGACACTGGGAGTCCGTGTCTCCAGAGAATACACGGGGAAGGAAGGAAACTGTACTGACCTGAATCACCCAATCCTTCCCTAGAAAAAGTCTAGTAGTCTAGTGGGGCCGAGGCGCCAGCACTCAGCTGTGCTCCATACACAGGCACAAACAGTTGAGGCGCGCCTGATGTCCAACTGGGTCACAGCAGCTGATCATTAAATTTGCAACAAGAAACCCAGAAACAGGGCAGCTGCCCTCAGGACTTCCCTGGGTGAGAGGAGAACCCTCTCGACTAACAAAGCCCACAGTTACCACTCAGGTCTATATCCCTGAGGTGAGCAACTCCTGAAAAACACCAGCCATCCAGGGACTATACCCAAAAAGCTGAGAAGACATCCTTCAGGAAAAACCAGCTTTCTGCAAAGGGGATTCTCTCCACCACAGGATCCCCAGGAACCACCAGAAAATAACCCCAAACACCTAAGATAACACAATGGGTAGAGGCCAGCGTAAAAGCTCAAGCAACAAAAGACAGAGCAATATGGCATCTCCAGAACCCAGTTACCCAGGGGCAAGTAGCCCTGGACACCCCACCATAACTGAAATCCAAGAAGATGACCTAACAAGTATGCTCAGGAAGATGATAACAGAGGAAACAAATAAGATTCGTAAAGACATAGAGGAAGATAAACTCAAACAGAATATTGCCATCTGTAAAGAAATAGAGGAAGCGACAGCCAAACAGTTTATGGCCTTTAGAAAGGAAATGCTTAAAACACTGAATGAAATGATAGAAACAGAGTTGAAGGAACTAAAAGAAAAACAGGAAAGTACAATCAGACAGGTGAAGGAAGTAAACAAAACAACTCAGGACCTGAAGATAGAATTGGAAAAATTAAAGAAAACACAAATGGAAGAAATAATGGAAAGGAAGAATCTAGGGCAGAAAACAGGAACTACAGAGGTAAGCATAACCAACAGACTACAAGAGATGGAAGAAAGAATCTCAGGTGTAGAAGATACAATGGAAGAAATTGATGTATCTGTCAAGGAAAATGTTAAATCCGAAAAATTCCTGACACAGACCGTCCAAGAAATGCAAGACAATATGAAAAGACAAAACCTAAGAATAATAGGTATAGGAAAAAGAAGACTTTCTTCTCCAAGGCCCAGAAAATATTTTCAACAAAATCATTGAAGAAAATTTCCCCAAGCTAAAGGAGAGGCCAATTAGAATACATGAGGCCTACAGAACACCCAACAAATTTGACCAGAAAAGAAAATCCTCCCGCCACATAATAATCAAAACAGTAAGTATACAGAACAAAGAAAAAATACTAAAAGCTGCAAGGGAAAAAGGCCAAGTAACATATAATGGCAAACCCATTAGAATCACACCTGACTTTTCAACAGAGACTATGAAAGCCAGAAGGGCCTGGACAGATATCATGCAGACCCTAAGAGAACACAGATGTCAGCCCAGGCTACTATACCCTGCAAAACTCTCAGTCCTCATAGATGGAGAAAACAAGATATTCAATGACAAAAACAAATTTCAGCAATACCTACAAACAAATCCAGCATTACAGAAGACACTGGAAGGGAAAATACAACCCAAGAAAGCTAGCTACATTCAAGAAAACACAGGAAATAAATAACCTCACTTCAGTAAAACAAAAAGCAACCAAGCACACAACCTGATGACCACAGCCAACATCAAAATCAAGACATCTAACAGCCACTGGTCATTAATCTCTCTCAACATCAATGGACTCAACTCTCCAATAAAAAGACACAGATTAACAGAATGGATACGTAAACAAAACCCAGCAATCTGTTGCATACAAGAAACACACCTAAGACACAAAGATAGACATTACCTGAGGGTAAAGGGTTGGAAGACGACTTTCCAAGCAAACGGACCCAAGAAGCAAGCAGGAGTAGCCATTCTAATATCTGATTTCAACCAAAATTAATAGACTTTCAACCAAAATTAATCAAAAGAGATGGGGAAGGACACTTCATACTCATCAAGGGAAAATTCCACCAGGAAGACATCACAATCCTGAACATCTATGCCCCAAATACAAGGGCACCCACATTTGTGAAAGAAACATTGATAAAATTTAAAGCACATATAGATCCACACACATTAATAGTGGGAGACTTCAACACCCCGCTCTCAACAAAGGACAGGTCAACAAAACAGAAATTAAACAAAGAAACAATGTCTCTGACAGAGGTCATGAATCAAATGGACCTAACAGACATTTACAGAACTTTACACCCAAACACAAAAGAATTTACCTTCTTCTCAGCACCTCATGGAACCTTCTCCAAAATAGACCATATAGTGGGTCACAAAGCAAGCCTCAACAGATAAAAGAAGATTGAAATAATCCCATGTATCTTGTCTGATCACCATGGAATAAAGCTGGACCTCCACAATAACAGAAATAACAAAAAGCCTACACACACATGGAAACTGAACAACTTGTTACTAAATGACAGCTGGGTCAGGGAAGAAATAAAGAAAGAAATTAAAGTCTTTCTAGAAATCAATGAAAATGAAGACACAACATACCCGAACTTGTGGGACACAATGAAAGCAGTGCTAAGAGGAAAGTTCATAGCACTAAGTGCCTTCAAGAAGAAATTGAGACAGCTCATTCAAGCACCCTAATGGCTCACTTAAAAACCCTAGAAAAGAAGAAGCAGACACACCAAGAAGGAGTAGACGGCTGAAATAATCAAACTCAGGGCTGAAATCAATCAATTGAAACAAATAAAACAATTCAAAGAATCAATGAAACCAAGAGCTGGTTCTTTGAGAAAATCAACAAGATCGACAAACCCTTAGCCAGGCTAACTAAAAGGCAGAGAGAAACCACCCAAATCAACAAAATCAGGAATGAAAAGGGGGATATAACTACAGACACTGAGGAAATCCAAACAATCATTAGGACTTACTTCAAAAGTCTATATGCCACAAAATTTGAAAATCTAAATGAAATGGACAATTTTCTTGATCGATTTGACTTACCAAAGCTGAATCAGGACCAGGTAAATCAACTAAATAGTCCTATATCCCCCAAAGAAATAGAAGCGGTCATCAAAAGTCTCCCATCCAAAAAAAGCCCAGGACCAGATGGCTTCAGCACAGAATTCTACCAGACCTTCAAAGAAGAGCTAACACCAATTCTCTTCAAACTATTCCACAAAATAGAAACAGAAGGAATATTACCAAATTCATTCTATGAAGCCACAGTCACCTTGGTACCTAAACCTCACAAAGACTCAACAAGGAAAGAGAATTTCCGCCAATCTCCCTTATGAACATTGATGCAAAAATACTTAATAAAATACTTGCAAACCGAATCCAAGAACACATCAAAGATATTATCCACTATGACCAAGTAGGCTTCATCCCAGGTATGCAGGGGTGGTTCAATATAAGGAAATCCATCAATGTGATCCACCATATTAACAAATTAAAAAAAAAACCACATGATAATCTCCTAGATGCTGAAAAAGCCTTTGACAAAATCCAACATCCATTCATGTTCAAAGTATTGGAGAGATCAGGGATACAAGGCACATATCTAAACATAGTAAAGGCGATATACAGCAAGCCTATAGCCAACATCAAACTGAACGGAGAGAAACTTAAAGCAATCCCACTGAAATCAGGGACAAGACAAGGCTGCCCACTCTCTCCATATCTCTTCAACATAGTGCTGGAAGTCCTTGCTAGAGCAATAAGACAGTTGAAGGAGATCAAGGGGATACAAATTGGAAAGGAAGAAGTCAAATTATCACTATTTGCAGATGATATGATAGTATACGTGAGTGACCCCAAAAAACTCTACCAGGAACTCCTACAGCTGATTAACACCTTCAGCAAAGTGGCGGATACAAAATTAACTCAAAAAATCAGTAGCCCTCCTGTATACAAAAGACAAAAGGGCTGAGAAAGAAATTAGGGAAACAACACCCTTCACAATCGCCAGAAATGACATAAGGTACCTCGGAGTAACCCTAACCAAGGAAGTCAAAGACTTATATGAAAAAAATTTCAAATCTCTGAAGAAAGAATTAGAAGAAGATATGAGAAGATGGAAAGATCTCCCATGCTCATGGCTTGGCAAGATTAACATAGTAAAAATGGCCATCTTACCAAAAGCAATCTACAGATTCAATGCAATGCCCATCAAATTACCAACACAATTCTTTACAGACCTGGAAAGAAAAATTCTCAACTTCATATGGAATAACAAGAAACCCAAAATTGCTAAAAGAATCCTCTACAATAAAAGATCTTCCGGAGGTATCTCCATCCCTGATCTTAAGTTGTACTATAGAGCAACAGTTTTAAAAACTGCATGGTACTGGCATAGAAACAGAATGGTGGATCAATGGAACCGAACAGAGGACCCAGAAATAAACCCACACACTTATGGACACCTGATCTTTGACAATTATGCCAAAACCATACAATGGAAAAAAGATAGCATCTTCAACAAATGGTGCTGGTCTAACTGGATGTCTACATGTAGAAAAATGAAAATAGATCCATACTTGTCACCCTGCACAAAACTGAAGTCCAAGTGGATCAAAGACCTCAACATAAAACCAGACACATTAAATCGGCTTGAAAAAAAAAAGTGGGAATACCCTAGAACTCATTGGTACAGGGGAAAACTTCCTGAACAGAACACCAACAGCACAGGCTCTAAGAGCAACAGTCAATAAATGGGACCTCATGAAACTGAAAAGCTTCTGTAAAGCAAAGGACACCGTCATCAAAACAAAGCGACCACCTACAAATTGGAAAAGAATCTTCACCAACCCTTTATCTGACAGAGGACTCATATCCAGTATATATAAAGAACTAAAGAAGCTGAAAAGCAGCAAACCAAGTAATCCACTTAAAAAATGGGGAACAGAGCTAAACAGAGAATTCTCTGTAGAGGAATACCGAATGGCAGAGAAGCACTTAAAGAAATGCTCAACCTCACTAGCCATTAGGGAAATGCAAATCAAAACAACCCTGAGATTTCACCTTACACCCATGAGAATGGCCAAGATCAAAAACTCAAGTGACAACACATGCTGGAGAGGTTGTGGAGAAAGGGGAACCCTTCTCCACTGCTGGTGGGAATGTAAACTTGTACAACCACTCTGGAAATCAATCTGGCGCTTTCTCAGACAACTAGGAATAGCGCTTCCTCAAGATCCAGCCATACCACTCCTGGGCATATATCCAAAAGAGGCTCAAGTACACAAAAAAGACACTTGCTCAACCATGTTTGTAGCAGCTTTATTTGTAATAGCCAGAAGCTGGAAACAACCCAGATGCCCCTCAACTGAAGAATGGGTGCAGAAATTGTGGTACATCTACACAATGGAATATTACTCAGCAATGAAAAATAAGGAAATCATGAAATTTGCAGGTAAATGGTGGGATCTGGAAAGGATCATCCTGAGTGAGTTGTCCCAGAAGCAAAAAGACACACATGGTATATACTCACTCATATAGACATACAACACAGGACAAACCCACTAAAACCTGTGCATCTAAAGAAACTAAGCAAGAGAGAGGACCCTAACTAAAATGTCCAATCCCCATCCGGAAAGGCAAAGAGGATGGACATCAGAAGAAGAAGAAAACAGGAAACAATCTAGGAACCTACCACAGAGGGCCTCTGAAAGCCTCTGCCCTTCAGACTATGAAAGCAGATGCTGAGCCTGATGGGCAACTGTCAGGAAGAGTGAATGGAATTTTAGGTAAGAACTGGGAAATAATAAGAGCTGGAGAGGACAGGGTCTCCACAAGGAGAGCAACAGAACAAGAAAATTTGAACACAGAGAACTTCCCAGAGACTCATACTCCAACCAAGGACTATTCATGGAGATAACCCAGAACCCTGAACAGATGTAGCCCAGGGCAGTTCAGAGTCCAATTGGGTTACATAGTAATGTGAAGAGGGACTGCCTCTGACATAATCTGATTGGCCTGCTCTTTGATCACCTCCCCTGGGGGAGCAGCCTTACCAGGCCATAGTAGAGGACAATGCAGCCACTTTTGATGTGAACTGATAGACTAAGATCAGAAAGGAGAGGAGAACCTCCCCTATCAGTGGACTTGGGGAGTGGCATGCAAGCAAAGGGAGGAGGGAGGGTGGGATTGGGAGGGGAGGAGGGAGGGACTTATGGGGGGATGCAGAATGAATAAAGTGTAATAGATGAAAAATTTTTTAAAAAGGGAAAAAAATAATTTAAGAACCTTAAATGACTTTCAAAAGTGGAGGAAAACAGGGAGTTAGTCAATTGGCATGGAGCACAACTCGCCCCTGGGGGCAATGGTCTCCTTAACCTACTCAGACCTCGGACACCACCACTGCTAGTTCTAGAACTGACGCAGGATGTTCCAACGATGGGGTTAAGGCTTCTCATAATATTTCCTATTTCCTATAAGCCCACACCTGTTTGTCTATATCCCCCATTTTTATTCATTATTAGCCAGATAGAGCCAAGTTATTGTGGTAATGATACTTTTTTTTGCCCAATGCTGGAATCCTAGTAAATTTAGGTATGCCCTGGCTACTCGCATGCCTCACTGGGTGCCTGTGCCCGTTGATGCCCCTCATGCTATGACTCTCTTCAGACAGAAAAGGGATCTTGGAACTACAGCCACCATTGTTACTACCATCTCATTCGCGGCTGTTGGAGCTACCACCGGGCATTAGCCATGAGTTATACTGGGCAGACTACTCAGACCCTGATCAATCATTTAGCCAATGTAGCTCATGCCTTAGTTGTACATAAAGGAATTAATGCTCAACTAAAAGGAAGCTTGATGGTGTTCAATCAGAGGAATGACCTCGTGCAGGAGCAAACTGATACCCTATGGCAAATCGCTCAACTTGGCTGTTAATGAAAATATGCTGGACTTTAAGTCACTAGCATATAACATGAGAATTTTTCCTGTGCTGCAAATCTCTCTAAACAATTGTCGAGCTATATTTTAGGTAATTGAACTGGAGAATTCGATACTACGATGGAGCAGCTGAGAGTGGCCATTGTCACAGTAAATTCTACCAGAGTGGACGCAGGACTAGCCACAGGATTATCATCATGGATTGCTGCAGCCATGAATCATCTGAAGGAAGGGGCGGGCATGGGAGCATTAGCAGGCCTTCTGGTGTTGGTCTCCTTGGTTTGCCTGTGGTATATATGCAAGATTAGAGTCTCACAACAGTGTGATGCAGCCATGATCATTCAGGCCTTTACAGCCATTGAAGCAGGACATCCTCCCCAAGCATGGTTGGATACCATAAAAAGCTAAAATGTTACGCTCAGGATGAGAGGCTAAGCACTGCACTCAGGGTCGGCCGCTTTCGACCCAGAGAAGAGCATGTCTGATTGCATGCGGGTTGATGCCCCAGGTCCCGCCTCTGAGAAAAAGGTATCGGACGGGTCTGATGCTCTTTGGGTGGATGACACCTAAATGAACATCAGTACAAAGTCCCAATTTATTTCTAATATCAGAGATCAGACCTCTACTCTTGCCTGATGCGTCTAAAACAAAAAGGGGGAACTGTAGAGAGCTGCGGAATGCTATGCCTTAAAGATGGAGCTGGTTTTCGCCTTCCACCTTCCCGATGGTGAGTGCTCTCTGTCACGAACAATTCCACATTTGGCTAAGGCTGAGGATCTGGCTTGCTTCCATGTATGTGGACCTATCTGCATTGCCCACGTGACACGCCTGGGTTGGCTACCCAGAGGCTATTTAAGCTGTGGGCTGGCTTTCCCCTGGGTCCGAGAATTGTTCAAGGTTCCTGAATAAACTGCAAAAAAAAAAAAAAAAAAAAAAAAAAAAAAACTTCAAGGAAGATATCAGAAGATGGAAAGATCTCCCATGCTCTAGGCTTGGTAGGATTGACATAGTAAAAATGGCCACTCTACCAAAAGAAATCTACAGACTCAATGCAATTCCAATCAAAATACCAACACAACTCTTTACAGACCTTGAAAGAACAATTCTCAGTTTCATATGGAAAAACAAAAACAAAAAAAAAAACAACGCAGAATTGATAAAAACATGCCTGTACAATAAATGATTTTTGGAGGTATCTTCATCCCACATCTCAAGTAGTACTATAGAGTAACAGTAATAAAAATTCACATAGTACTGGCACCTGTACTTTAAATCTTAAAGGGGTGTGCATCTACTCATTAATAATTTTTATTAAATTATATCAATAAGATGATTGGAAAAAACAAGTATAGGGGAATCACCTGCTGTCTCAGTTTCAGACCCAGCTTGAGGGTGCTCAGACACCAATGCTGCCTTGGGCTACTGTTTCTGCTCATCAACCTTAAAGCATCCCTGGCTTTTCTATTAAGAGTGTACTTTTCTTAGTTTTAAAATGTTCTCTAAGATTTTTTACATCCGAGTCATTAGCAAAAACATCTTTCCTGAATTTGTTAAACAATCTATTTTTCCAAATTCTTTCTAAGTGTAATGGTCATTGCTAACAATCTACATCTATGGCTGCTTTCAAGAGCAGTGGTTAATTCATTAATATGCTCCAGTAACCATGTGAAAAGAGATCAAGCATTGTTAACTTTAAATGCAAGTGATATTTCCCAGTGATGGGCTAGAAGCCTCCTTAGAGTTTTCATACAGCTCTTGTTATGAGGAATATGAACTTCATAAGGGCAACAAGCAGAGCTATGCTACATAAGAGCCCAAAGTACTCAGGACAAGCAGTTCTTGGGATTATTCTTCTTCAAAAGAAACTCATTGTGACTATGCTAACAGGGGAACCACATTCCATGAGTTCTACTGCTCTTTTGCTCTTGCTCCTGCATGACTCTTGACAGGACCAGGTAGCCAAAATAGTTTGCCTATATATGGGTGTCTTTATATTGGTGAGGCCCTGGTAAGGACAATTCAGGATATTGCATGGGTTATACCAGCCTGGAGAATCAGCTAACATGGAAGACCAGAAGGATTGCTGGGAGAAAATAGCAGGTAGCTTTGATTTGATATGTTAAGTAGGAACCTCTGCCATTAGTTCCAGTTTTGAATCCTACTTTCTATGGAAACAAACTTCACAGAAAGCAGCATGGTCTCCATTGGGTTATGATTATCAAGTGAGCCCACAAGGAAGAAAGGTGGCAAAGACAAAGGTTCTGTTTTTCTTTTCCCCAACCCCCATCCCTAGTCCATTCAAAAGTTGCCCTCTGCAATCCACCCATACCTTATTGGAACACTTCTCAGCTATTAAAACTAGGGAAATAAAATTTCTGCACTTACTTCTTCTCCATAGGCCAGTGTACTCACTCAGAAGATTTCATACCATGAAGCTTGCCTGCAACCTTACTGTGAAAGAAACACTGGGTATAACTCATTTTAAAGAGTCCCACCCCAAAACACTGTTTTATTTACCATCTCATATCCAGAAACATGTGAAATTTTAAATGCTATGAAGTCTGAAACATTTCATCACAAGCATTTCAGAGAACATGATTCTCTTGCTGCCTGGAGGCTTGTTTCCCACCAACCCAGGAATGCATGAGGGGCAGAAGATGAGTTATAAAGCTTGGAAATCCTGCAAGTATAAAAATGATCAGACACACTGGGAACCACCTCAGAAAGTAAGTTCAACTTTAATTCCAGAAAACAGAGGCTATCTACACCTTGGGGAGTGACTGGGATGATCCAAGAATAGATGTCGATAATTGTTTAAAACTAGGCACTTCAAGGATGTTTGATTTTCATTGAACAGCACATTTTTATCTTATGAACAAGAACACAGAACCTAATTATCCTATATTTGAAGGAAGGGGAGAGTTATCAGGGATCTGTGTCAAAGGCCATCTATCAAATTTGATTGGTGGTGTCTATGTCTAAAGACACTATCCAGATGAAGTCATGCAGAGAAAACTCACCCTTGACATGGTTACACATCTAGTCCAGAAGCAGGATCATACATGGAAAAGAAAGCCTCCTCCCTCATATCTCAAAATTCAGTGTGGGTTGTGATGTTTTTCAATAGTACCCCTGGAACAATAGGTATGTGTACACAAAGAAACTTCTACAGGCTACCACTGTTGTGTTACTCTCAGAGAACTTCCTAGCTGGTGTTAGTTCACCATTCCCTAAATATTCATTCACTGGAGTAAAAATTTCTTGTGTAAAGTGAGACAATTGAAAACAGTAAATGTTGAGAATCAGGATTATCAATAAGTCTTCCATAAACACCTTATTATATAATACTGTTGCATGTAATTGATATTCACCATTCATTGTATTCTTTTTAAAAATAAGTTTATTTACTTTAAATTCCAATCATAGTCCCCCTCCCTTCTCTTCCCCAGAACTACCCTCCTTTCCTATTGCCCCTATTCCCTTTCCCCTCCAGAAAAGGGAGGTCATTTCCATTGAGCTAGTTTTTCAGTTCTGTTGGATCTCAGTGGACCAAAGAACACAAAGGTCTTTCTACATTGCTTATAGTCACAGAATTCCTCGCCAGTGAGGTAATTTTGATGATGATGATGACTCTAGATTTGTGCAAGGCCTCACCATTTTAACAAATTCATAAGTTTTCTCCAGTATGAATCCTTTCATGATGATGAAAATTATACAAATGTGGAATAGTTTCACCATGTTAAAAGCACTCATAGGGTTTTTGTCCATTAGGATTTCTTTCATGAGTTTGAAGATGATTCTGAAGTGCAAAAGTTTATTCACATTGATTGCAGTCAGACAGCTTCTTTCCAGTATGTGTTCTTTTATTTATTAGAAGTTATGTGCAAAGGCTTTGCCACATAGTTATATTCATATGGTTTCCCTCCACAATGTGCTGTTGTCTTAGGAGATGAATATTACATACAAAGGCTTTATCACACTAATTACCCTCACCAGGCTTCTCTCCACTGTGTGTCTTTTCTTGTTTGTGGATATTACTCTGCTGTGCAAAGGCTTTATCATATTGGGTATATTCATAAGGTTTCTTTCTAATCTGTGTTCTTTTATGGCTTATGAGATGACTTTTTTGTGCAAAGGCTTTACTACACTGGTTACATTCATAAGGTTTCTCTCCAGTGTGTGTTCTTTTTTTTTTCTTCCATAATTTTATTTTTCTCATTAGTTACATTTTGTTAATTCTGTATCCCAGCTGTATCCCTCATTCCCTCCCCAATCCCACCCTCCCTCCCTCATCTCCTCCCTGTCCCTTTCCAAGTCCACTAATAGGGGAGGACCTCCTCCCCTTTCATATGACTCGATTTTGTCAGGTATTTTCCGGACTGGCTGCAAAGTCCTCCTCTGTGGCCTAACAGTACTGCTCCTCCCTTGGGAGGTGGGGAGGTCAAAGAGCCAGTCATTGAGTTCATGTTAGAAATAGTCCTTGTTCCCCTTACTATGGGAAACCAATTGATTACTGAGCTATCACGTGTCACATCTGAGCAGAGGTTCTAGGTTTTATCCTCTCATGGACTTTGGTTGAGCGTCCATCTCAGAAAAGACCCTGAGCCCAGATACGTTTGGTCCTTGTCGAGCTCCTATCCTTTCCACATCAAACTCCCCTTCTTTCATATGATTCCCTGCACTCTGCCGACAGTTTGGTTTTGAGTCTTAGTATCTATTTTGGAGCACTGCTAGGTAGAGTCTTTCAGATGCTTTCTGCGGTAGACTCCTGTCATACGTTCAATGCATATCCCATTTGTCTTTCTAAATGAGGATAGATCATCATACCCCATGTCTGCTTTCTTGATTATCTTCTTTAGGTGTATAGATTTCATTATGTTTATCCTATCTTTTAGGTCTATATGAGCGAGTATATTCCATGTTTGTCTTTCTCCTTCTGGGATACTTCACTCAGAATGATCTTTTCTAGATCCCACCATTTGCCTGCAAATTTCATGATTTCCTCCTTTTTGATTGCTGAGTAGTATTCCATTGTGTAGAAATACCACTTTTATGGATTAAGAGAGTACTGTTTCATGTAAAAGCTTTACCACACTGGTTATATTCATAAGGTTTCTCTCCAGTATGTGTTCTTCTATGGATTATGAGATGACTCTTTTGTGCAAAGACTTTACCACACTGATTACATTTGTAAGGCTTTTCTCCAGTGTGTGCTCTTTTATGCTGTATGAGATCAGTGGTATAGGAGAATGCTTTACCACATAGAGTGCATTTAGAAGGTTTCTCTCCAGTACTACTGCTTGCATGCCTGCAGAGATAATTACCACATGTGAAAGATTTACCACAGTCAGTGCTTTACACTAATAAATATATGTATCTATATTAATTAATTTCATAATTTGGTCTAATGGTAAAGGAGAATCAAATTTTAAAGTTTTATCATGTTATTTACATTAATGATTTTTCCCTTTATTATGGGTATTTTTTAAGATCCCTGTGATGGTAAGAGCATTTGTTAAGTGGTTCACTTTTATAGCTCATTTTTCTATAATAAGAATACAGAGCTTTACCAAAGCAATCCCATTTGCATTGTTTTTACTGTATGAATGACACTTCCTTTGCAAAGTGAGCCAGGAGAAGCAGAAGAAGTTCCAAATTCCTAGTATTCATAGGTATTTTCAGCAGTATTAGTTTGCTGATGAATTCTCAGAGAAGTTGCAAAACCAATTAACAGTAACCAGTTATCGCATTCAGAAAATCTACTCAAAGTGGGGACTACTACAAAATTAATTGTTCTTGGAGAACGACAGGTACACTACTTCTTTCAATATCCCTCGGCTCATGTGCCTTGCAAACATTGTGACATATGATATACCTATTTAAATTACAAGAATAACGAAGGATTTCCTCACTGAATTAACACAGTTTGTCTTTTGTTCATCATAGACATGTCATATAGGGATTAAGGTTTCTCCACAACAATATTCTTGACTCTCATAAGCTGCTCCTTTCACTAAATTTTACAATGTGACTGCATGAATATGAGTAACAGTGGTTGTTATTAGAAAGTTTTGGACACATACTGATCAACTATTCAATATGTATACCTCTTACAATATCTGAGTAGATAAAATGAGACTAAACAGATTGGCAGTTCAACTCAGTAGCTGTAATGTCTATATGATTTAAATGGTATTTACTGTTACAACATTATTTTATTTTCTTCTATCTTAAGGAATGCTTTGCAAACACAAATCAGATACCTGACATTGAGGTAAATGGAATTGTGAGATTATAATGATCATCAGTACACTTAAAGCAGTGCTGTTTTTACACTGTTGCTTTTCTTTAAAACCTCGAGGACACAGCCAGATGTGCTGGTACATGCCTTTAATCCCTGCATTCGTAGAGGCAGAAACAGGCAGATATGTGTGATTTCGAGGTCAGGCTGGTCTAACAAGCAAGTCTAAGAAAGTCACAGATACCCAGAAAAAAATCTATTTCAAAAACAGAAAATAAAAAGCAGCCAATAAACAAACAAACAAACAAACAAAAAACACCAAACTTCCAGGACACATTAAAATTTAAGATTTATATCTGTATCGACATGCACATAAAGTTACCTTTTATTACTTGTAGAACTTTGAAAATGTTCTTCAATATTATGGTCATCCCAATTGTAGCCTAAAATATAGTAACAGAAAATATATATTATTGGAAATGTCATGTTATTATTAAGGCAAAACTTAAATCACTATCTTCTGTGACCCTCAGAACCATGCCTGATTTATTTACCTCATTCCTCCTCATTCTCAATTGGAATTACAGAAGAGGATCAATAACAAAGTAAGAGTTGTCTCTTTATTTTAAAAGTGAAAGAAAAATTTCAGTCTTACCTATAGCAGTGAGGTTTTCACAGGTCTCTAGCATCACATCTTTGTAGAGTTGCTTCTGGGAAGGTTCCAGCAAGGCCCACTCTTCTTGGCTGAATTTCACATGCACATCACCGAAGGTCACTGAATTCTAAAATATACCATACATTTGTACAAAAGAAAGACTGGCAACAATATAAATTTATACTTCATTGTCAATATAATCTTATAATTCTAATGCTTCTTCCATTCATTTTCTGACACAGAAGTCCTAGTGTTAGACAGTTGGGTGCTGTGCATCAGGTGAAGGATGGGAGAAGAAAAAGCCTAAAGTTTAGATTGTAAAGGAAACAAAAGGCTTGCTTTGAAAACGTGTGTTAAAAGTGTTGTATTAGTTTTTAAGACATGAATGTGAAGTAGCCATTAGTTAGGCTCTTGAATGATCTATGAATTGTCTTCAATTACTTGGGTGAGTAGGACAGGACACTGTCATGAGACTCGTGGAAGGAAAAAACACAGTCATGACATTTTATCTAGCAACAAATGGGATGTGGCTATCAGGGGATTGTGAAGAGATGGGTGTTGTCAGTAAAAATACAACATGGCACTGGATATCATGTTTTGACCAGGGATCAGAGATGTGGCATACCAGTATATAAAAATGGGGGCTCATATATTTGTGGAAGGGAATTTGTACTACAGTGAATAGATGGATAAAAATAATGTGAGTGGCAAGCAACAATAATCATAGCTGATAACATCATATTTCTGAGTTCCCAGACAAAAGAAAAGGCATAGAACACATGGTTATTCTTTGATCGTTGTTTTCTATATTCTCCTTTCTAAATCATGTATAGTCTATACTTTAAAAATAAAGATTAAAACTTTTCTATTAAAACATAAGTGCTAATGTTATCACTAAGTCATTTTAGAAGAAAACTGAATAATGAAGGTTGACCGTGTCATATCTGAACTTTTTGAATAGGATATAGCTTTGGAATAGTCATGTCAATTAATGTGGAGAAAGACAAAGAGAGAGAAGAGAGCCAAATAGAATGAGAGAGACAGAGACACACAGAGAGAAATTACCAGATGAACAGTACTAAGTACACATCAGAGAAATTTATGAACAGTTACTAACTACAAAAAATGATGGACAAGCTGGGTGTATTCTGTCATACTTTTAATTCTATCACTCAGGAGGCAGAGGCAGGTGTACCTTATTGAATTGGATGCCAGCATGATCTATGCAAAGAGTTCTATTACAGACAGACTTATATAGTAAGACACAGCTACCCCTAAAAGTCAAGCAAACAAACACAAAAGATTGAAAGAACTCAGAGGTCTTTACTGAAGCTTCTACAAGGAATTATACATTCACTCCAGTTGTGCATTCATTTTCTAGAATTCTGCACTGCCCTAGCTTAAACTGTAACTTTAATAAGATCTTACTAAAAGGGAATGCATGTTTAAACAGCTAAAAATAGAAAGATGAATATATTAGCAATGTAAATGATGATCATAAGTAAGCAACATAAGGCAGGAGAGATGGCTCAGCAGTGAGGAGCTCTTGCTGCTCTTGCAAATAATTGGTCTGAAATGTCAGTGTTTAACTGGGACCCACTATTATCAATTGCTATAAGTTCATGAGTTCTGAAGACATCTTTGGACTACTGTGACGATCAGGCACACAAAAGGTTCATATTCATGCATACAATCAAAATACTCATATTCAGTAAAAATTAAAAAGATCCCAGATGGCAGGGCTGATTGCCTACTGTGACTGATCAGCAGGGTAGCAGAGACTGTACAGTGACAAATAGTTGGAACTTTTGGCCCCCAAACACCATTGACTGTATTTACCAGGTGATAAGAAACCCAATGATGAGAAAATCAATTGGGTCCAACCTCAGAGTACCCAGCTAATCCCTGTAAAATTCCTGGGCTGTTGTGGCAGGAGTAAGGTTTTCAAGCAAGTAGACCGAAGAAGTGTGTCCTGATCACTTTCCCAGGCTGGACTGTGGACCCCAGGGTGCCAGAGACTGGGAGTCCCAGTCTCAAGAAAATCCCACAGGGAAGGAAGCAAGTGTGAATGACCGAATGTCACCCAGTCTATCCCTGAAAAAGGTCCTGCAGACCTGTGGGCGCACAACAGCCAGCCCTGAGTGGGGCTCAAGCCACCAGCCCCACACACATGACTCTCCATCACAGACAGAACTGTGTGCCCCAGGGCACTAGAGGCTGGGTTTCCCTGTTGGGAGAAATCCCCACAAGGAGGTAAACAGCAAGTCCCAGCTTACAGCATTCAGCTGACCCCTCCTCCACTACCACCACCACATATGGGAATGTTCTCGAGAAAAGTTCTCAGGTTCCTGTCTAGTCACCAGCTTGGAGCCACCACTCGCAAGCGAGTGCCTATGTACTCTACACTCCTACCCCCAAACAGTACAGACTGGCACCCAGGTTACAGCTGCAGCTCACTAAATTTACAGCAAGAAACCAAGCTGCAGGGCAGCTGTCTCCTGGACTTCTCTCGGTTAGAGGAGAGCCCCATTTACTAACAAAGGCCACAATTACCACTCAGGTCTATACGTCTGAGGTGAGCTTTGGCAATTATTGAAAAACACCTGCCATTCAGTGACCATACACAAAAAGCTGAGGAGGCCTCCTTAGGGAAAGATCTACTTCTTGCCAAGGGGTTTTGACCCATGACAGGATTCCAGGAAGTAACAGAAACTAACATCTAACACCTAAGATATCCCAATGGGTAGAGGCCAGCATAAAAGTTCAACCAACAAAAGACAGAGCAATATGTCATCTCCAGAACCCAATTATCCAGGAGCAAGCAGCCCTGGATACCCCAGTGCAAATGAAATTCAAGAAGATGACCTTACATCCATGCTTATGGACAGGATAATAGAGGAAACAAATAAACTTCGTAAAGACCTAGATGAAGATAAAATCAAACAGAATATTGCCATCTGTAAAGAAATAGAAGAAGATAAAGACAAACAGATTGTGGCCATCCTTAAAGAAAAACAGGAAGTTGCAGCCAAATAATTTGTGGCCTTTAGAGAGGAAATACTTAAATCACTGAAAGAAATTAAAGAAACAGAGGATTGTTCAAACAAACAGCTGAAGTGATTGAAGGAAAATAGTCAGAGAGGTGAAGGAAATCAATAAAATGGCTCCAGATCTGATGACTGAATTGGAAAAATTAAAGAAAACACAAATGGAGGAGATTGTGGAGAGAAAGAACTTATGGAAGGAAACAGGAACTACAGAGGTAAGCATAATGAATAGACTATGAGAGATGGAAGAAAGAAATCTCAGGTGTGGAAGACACAATGGAAGAAATCGATGTATCCATCAAAGAAAATGTTAAATCTAAAAAATTCCTGACACAGACTATCCAAGAAATCCAAGACAACATGAAAAGGCAAAACCTAAGAATAATAGGAATACAGGAAAAAGAAGATTCCCTCCTCCAAGGCCCAGAAAATATTTTCAACAAAATCATAGAAGAAAATTTCCCCAACTTAAAAGAGAGGTCTATAAGAATACAAGAGGCCTACAGAACACCCAATAAATTAGACCAGAATAGAAAATCCTCCCACCACATAATAAACAGTAAGTATACAGAAAAAAGAAAAAATACTAAAAGCTGCAAAGGAAAAAGGCCAAGTAACATATAATGGCAAACCAATCAGAATCATACCTGACTTTTCATCAGAGACTATGAAAGCCAGAAGGCTCTGAACAGATATCATGCAGACCCTAAGAGAACACAGATGACCACCCTGGCTACTATACCCGGCAAAAGTCTCAGTCATCATAGATGGAGCAAACAAGATATTTAATGACAAAAACAAATTTAAACAATACCTACCCACAAATCCAGAGGTACAGAAGCTCCTAGAAGGAAAACTACAACCCAGGAAAGCTAACTACATTGAGGAAAACACAGGAAAGAAATAATGTCATTACAGCAAAACTAAAAGTAACCAAGCACACAAACACACTACCACAAGCAACATCAAAATAAAAGGAACTAACAGCCACTGGTCATTAATTTCCCTCAACATCAATGGACTTAACACTCCAATAAAGACATAGACTATCAGAATGGATATGTAAACAAGACCCAACAATTTGTTGCATACAAGAAACACATCTAAGTCACAAAGATAGACCTTACCTGAGAGTAAAAAGCTGGAAGGTTCCAAGCAAATGGACCCAAGAAACATGCAGGAGTAGCCATTTTAATATCTAATAAAGTAGATTTTCAACCAAAATTAATCAAAAGACATGAGGAAGGTCATTTCATACTCATCAAAGGAAAATTCCGCCAAGAAGAAATCACAATTCTGAACATCTATGCTCCAAATACAAAGGTACCCACGTTTGTAAAAGAAACATTAATAAAACCTAAACCGCACACAAATCCCCATACATTACTACTGGGAAACTTCAACACCCCACTCTCAACAAAGGACAGGTAAACAACAGAAATTAAACAAAGAAACAATATCTCTAATAGAGGTCATGTATCAAATGGACCTAACAGATATCTACAGAATCTTACACCCAAAGAAAAAAGAATTTACCTTCTTCTCAGCACCTCATGGAACCTTCTCCAAAATAGACCATATCGTTGGTCACAAAGTGAGTCTCAACAGATATAAGAAGATTTAAATAATGCCTTGTATCCTATCTAATTACCATGGACTAAAGCTGGACCTCAACAACAACAGAAATAGCAAAAAGCCTACACTCACATGGAAACTGAACAACTCACTACAAAATGAAAGCTGGGTCAGGGAAGAAATAAAGAAAGGAATTAAAGTCTTCCTAGGATTCAATGGAAATGAAGACACAACACAACCAAACTTATGGGAGACAATGAAAGCAGTGCTAAGATGAAAGTTCATAGCACTAAGTGCCTTCAAGAAGAAATTTGTAACATCTCACACAATCCACTTAATAGCTCATCTAAAGGCCCTAGAAAAAGAGAAGCAGACACACCAAAAAAATAATAGACACCTGGAAATAATCAAACTCAGGACTGAATTCAATATATTAGAAACAAATTAAACATTTCAAAGAATCAATGAAACCAAGACCTGGTTCTTTGAGAAAATTAACAAGATAGACAAACACTTAGCCAAACTAACTAAAAGGCAGAGAGAGATTATCCAAATTAACAAAATCAGAAATGAAAACGGGACAAAAGAAAAGAAACTAAGGAAATCCAAGCAATCATTAGGACTTACTTCAAAAGTCTATATGCCACAAAATTTGAAAATCTAAATGAAATGGACAGTTTTCTTAATCAATTACACTTACCAAAGCTGAATCAAGAGCAGGTAAATCAATAAAATAGTCCTTTATCCACTAAGGAAATAGCATTCCTCAAAAGACTCCAATCCACCAAAAGCTCAGGACCAGATGGTTTCAGTGCAGAATTCTACCACACCTTCAAAGAAGAGGTAACTCCAGCTATCTTCAATTTGTTCCACAAAATAGGAATAGAAGGAACACTACGAAATTCATTCATTGAAACCACAGTCACCTTGTAACCTAAACCTCACAAGGACCCAACAAAGAAAGAGAATTTCAGGCCAATCTCCCTTATGAACATTGATGCAAAAATACTCAACAAAATACTTTGCAAACCCACTACAAGAACACATCAAATATATCATCCACTATGACCAAGTAGGCTTCATGCCAGGTATGCAGGGGTGGTTCACTATACAAAAATCCATCAATATGATCCACAATATTAAAAAAAATTGAAAGAAAAAAAAAACACGTGATAATCTCCTTAGATGCTGAAAAAGCATTTGAAAAAATCCAGCATCCATTCATGTTTAAACTATTGGAGAAATCAGGGATACAATGCACATACCTAAACATAGTAAAAGCAATATACAGCAAGCCTATAACCAACATCAAGCTAAACGGAGAGAAACTTACAGCAATACCACTGAATTCAGGGACAAGGCAAGGCTGCTCACTCCATATCTCTTCAACATAGTTCTTGAAGTCCTTGTTAGAACAAGAAGAAAATTAAAGGAGACCAAAAGGATACAAATTGGAAAGGAAGAAGTCAAAGTATCACTATTTGCAGATTATATGATAGTATACCGGAGTAACTCCAAAACTTCTACCAGGGAACTCCTACAGATGATAAACACTGTCAGCAAAGTGGCTGGATACAAATTTAACTCAAAAAAAATTTAGCCCTCCTGTATACAAAAGATAAAAGGGCTGAGAAAGAAATTAGAGAAACAACACCCTTCACAATAGCCTCAAAGGACATAAAGTACCTTGGTGTGACCATAATCAAGCAAGTCAAAGACTTCTATGAAAAAAAAAAAAAAAAAAACTTCAAGTCTCTGAAGAAAGAATTAGAAGAAGATATCAGAATATGGAACTCTCTCTGATACTCATGGCTTGGCAGAGTTAACATAGTAAAAAATGGACATCTTACCAAAAACAATCTACAGATTCAATGCAATTTCCATCAAAACACCAACGGAATACTTTACAGACCTTGATTGAAGAGTTCTCAACTTCATATGGGATGCAATGAAAGCAGTCTGAAGAGGAGTTTGAATAGCAACAAAGGCCATCATAAGCTATTGGAGACATTCCATACAAGCAACTTAATGGCATACCTGAAAGCCCTAGGAAAAAAGAAGCAGACACAACCAGCGAGAGTAGACCACTAGGAAAAACCAAACTTAGGGCTGATATCAATAAATTAGAAACAAAGATAATAATTCAAAAAATCAATAAAACCAAGAGCTAGTTCTTTGAGAAAATAAAAAAACACAGACAAGTTCTTAGCCAAACTAAGTAAATGGCAGAAAGACACTATCCAAATCAACAAAGTCTGAAAGAAAAAGATATAACAGTCACTGAGAAAAATCCAAAGAACCATTAACTCTTATGTCAAAAGCCTATATGCCCCAAAATTTGAAAATCTAAATGAAATATACAATTCTCTTTAGATTCCACATACCAAAGTTGAATCAACATCAGGTAAAGGTATTAAATAGTCTTATAATGTCTAAGGCAATAGAGGCAGCCATCAAAATACTCCCAAACAAAAAAAAAAAAAAATCCAAGGGCCAGATGATTTCAGAGCAGAATTCTACAAGATCTTCAAAGAGCGAATAATGATATTCTCTAAATTATTTCACAAACTAGAAATGGATGCAACATGACCAAATTCCTTTTGTAAGACTGCAGTCACGTTGATAAATCCACAAAGGTCCCCCAAAAGATAGAGAACTTCAGACCAGTCTCTTTTATGAACAATGATATAAAAATACTCAATTAAATACTTGCAAATCAAATCCAAGAACATATCAAAGATATTATCCACCATGACCAAGTAGGCTTCATCCCAGGCATGCAGGGGCAGTTAAGTATATGGAATCCATCAATGTAATCCACCATATAAAGAAATTGAAAAAAAAAAAAAAGGACCATTTCCTTAGATGCTGGAAAAGCATTTGACAATATCCAACAGATATTTTTGTTTAAAGTCTTGGAGAGAGCAGGGACAAAGGCACATATCTAAAAATAGTAAGGATAGTATAGAGAATATATACAGAATATACAGAATATATACAGAATAGTATATAGCTAACATCAAACTACATGAAGTGAATGTTAAGTTAATTCCACTGGACTTGGGGACAAGGCCACACACTCTCTCCAAATCTCTTCAATACAGTACTTGAAGTCCTATCTAGGACAATAAGACAACTAAAGGAGATTAAGGGGATACAAATTGATAAGGAAGAAGTCAAAGTATCTCTATTCACAGGTAATATGACAGTATACAAAAATGAGCCCAAAATTCTACTGTGATGTCATGAATTCCTTGCAACGTGAAAATAATAGCATTGAGATGTCAAAATTACTTTGTGATATCCTTATAGAACCATTGTGAAGTCACAATTCAATTTTAATGTCATGATTCTGTAGTGATGACCCAATAGCCACATTGCAATGTGATATTACAATTGTGATGTGCTACTAGTAACATTGTGAGGTCACAATACCATTATGATGTCTTGGTAGAATTGTAATATCATAATATTGTGACATCACAATCGTATCATTCTGATTTCAAAATACAAATGTGATGTCCTACTAGTTTACAGTTGTGATGTCATAATTCCCTTGTGATGTCACAATAGTCTCCGTGAGATCATAATTGTGATATCAGAATGCCATTTTGACTAGAGAAATGTACCATTCTGAGTTCATCGTACAATTGTGATGTTACAATCATACCATAGTAACTTCACAATAAAATTGTGATGTCCTACTAGTACCACTGTGATATCATAATTCCCTTTGATGTCACAACAGTAGCATTGTGATGTCAAAATATCTTTGTGATATATTAATACCTTACTGATATCATAATGCCATTGTTACATCATAGTACAGTTGTGATGTCACAATAATAAACATTTGATGTCACAATTCAATTGTAATTCCATATTTCACTAGTGATGTCACAGTTGAAACATTATGATGTCAAAATACAATTATGATATCCTATTAATACCACTGTGATTTCACAATACGATTGTGATATCCTAGTAGTACCATTGTGAGGTCATAAAAAATTGTGATGTCACAATTGTAACAATGTGATGTCATAAGGCCATGTGACAGGAGAATAATAACATTGTGATGTCATAATACAAATGGGAGGTCACAATGCGACCATTGTATTGTCACAATACAATTGTGATATCATGTTTCAACTGTCAGTTCACAGTACTACCATTGTGATGGCACAATATGATTGTGATGTCCTATGAGTACCATTGTGATGGCATAATACACTTGATATATCACAATAATAGCATTGTGATGTCACAATGTCTTTGTGATATACTTATAGTAACATTTGATGTCATAATTCCATTGTGACTACAGAATATTACCATTGTGATATCATAGTAAAATTGTGATGTCACAATAGTACCATTGTGATGTCTCAAGTCAATGGTAATGTCATAATACTCTAGTAATCTAACAATTATAATATTGTGATATCACAATATGATTGTGATGTCCTACTAGTATGATTGTGATGTCATAATATACTTGCGTGTCACAATAGTAGCTTTGTGATGTCACAATGTCTTTGTGATATCCTACTAGTACCCTTGTGATGTCATAATGCGATTGTAACTAGAGAATAGTATCATTGTGATGTCATAGTACAATTCGGATGTTACAGAGTATCATTGTGATGTCACAAGTCAATTGTTATAATTCTCTAGTAATGTCAAAATCACTAAATTGTGATGTCACAATAAGATCGTGATGTTCTCCTAGTACCATTGTTATGTAATAATAGCATTGCGATTTCACAATAGTAGCTTTCTGAAATCACATTGTCTTTGTGGTGTCCTAATATTACCACTGGGGTGTCGTAATACCATTGTGACAAGACAATAGTCATAATGCTATTCTGACTACAGAAGAGTACCATTGTGATGTCATAGTACAATTGTGATGTCACAATCATACCATTGTGATATCACAATTTAATTGTAAAGTCATAATTTTCTAATGAAGTCACAGTCCACCATTGTGATGTCACAATACCATTGTGATGTCATACTAGTACCTTGTGATGTCATAATATCCTTGCGATGTCACAATAGTACCACTGTGATGTCACAATGTCTTTTTGACATACTCATAGTAACACTGTGATGCCATAATGAATTGTGACTAGAAAAAGTACCATTGTGATGTCATAGTACAATTGTGATGTCCTACTAGTATCATTGTTATATGATAATACCCTTTTGATATCAAAATAGTAACATTGCAATGTCACAATAATTTTGTTTTGAACTAATAGTACCATTGTGATGTCATAATAACATTGTGACTGGAGAATATTACAATTGTTATGTCATAGTACAATTTTGATGTCTCAATAGTTCCATTGGGATGTCACAAAAAGATTGTAATGTCATAATTCTCTAGGGATGTCACAATCATACCATTATGATGTCACAATACGAATATGATGTCCTACTAGTATCATTGTTATGTCAAAATACCCTAGTGATGTCACAATAGTAGCATTGTAATGTCACAATATTTTTGTGATAATAATGCATTTGTGATGTGAGAATAGTTCCATTGTGATGTCGTAGTACAATTGTGAAGTCACAATAGTATCATTGTGATGTAACAATTTAATTTTCTAGTGAAGTCACAATTGAACCATTTTGAAGTCACAAAATGATTGTGATGTTCTACTAGTACCATTGTGATGTCATAATACCTTGCGATGTCACAATAGTAGCTTTGTGAAGTCACAATGTCTTTGTGATGTCCGAATTGTAACATTGTGAAGTCATAATGCCATTGTGATTACAGTATAGCACCATTGTGATGTTACAATTAAAATGTAATGTCATAATTCTCTAGTGATGTCAAAATCGAACCATTTTGATGTCACGTTGAGATCATACCATTGTTATGTCATAACATACTTCTGATGTCACAATAGTAGCATGGTGATATCCTAGTATACCACAGTGATTTCACAAGTCAATGGTAATGTCATAATTCTCTAGTATTGTCACAAACACAAAATTGTGCAGTCAAAATAGATCATGATGTCCTATTTGTACTATTGTTATGTCATAATAACCTTGTGATGTCCCAATAGTAGCATTGTGATGTCCCAATACCTTTATGATATCCTAATAGTACCATTGTGATGTCATAATTCTATTATGACTAGAAAAGAGTACCATTGTAACATCCTAATCCTAACTCTAACTAGAGTACCATTACGATGTCATACTAAAATTGTGACATCACAATGGTACCACTGTGATGTCACAAGTCACAATTCTCTACTGATGTCACAACCAAACCATTGTGATGTCACAATAGGATTGTGATATCTTAATAGTAACATTGTGATGTCACAATATCATTGTGATGTCCTACTAGTACAGTTGTGATTTCATAATTCACTTCTGATGTCACAATAGTAGCATTGTAATGTAACAATTCAATTGTTATGTCATAATTCTCTGGTCATGTCACAATTGAACAATTGTGGTGTCATAATATGATTGTGATATCCTACTAGTACCATTAAGATGTCATAATGCACTCTGTATGTCATAATAGTAGCTTGGTCATGTCACAATATCTTTTTGATATCCCAATAGTACCTTTCTCATATCAGAATGCTATTGTGACTAGAGAATGGTACCCTTGTGAAGTATAGTACAATTGTGATGTCACAAGACTACCATTGTGATGTCACAATTCGATTATAATGTCATAGTTCTAGAGTGATGTAAGAATCAAAGCATTGTGATGTCACAATACGTTTGTGATGTCCTACTAGTACCATTATGATGTAATAATCTTCTTGCGATGTCACAATAGTAGCATTATGATGTCACAATGTCTTTGTGATATCCTAATAGTACCACTGTGATATTATAATTCCATTGTGACTACAGAATAGTACCATTGTGATGTCATTGTACAATTGTTATGTCACAATACTACTATTGTGATGTCATAATTCAATTGTAATATCATAATTCTCTATCAATGTCACATTAGTAGCATTGTGATATCCCAATACGATTGTGATGTACTGGTAGAACAATTATGATATCATAATTTCCTTGTGATTTCACAATAGTATCATTGTGATATTCATAAGGCCATTATGACTAGACAATTGTACATTGTGATATCATAATACAATTGTGATGTCACAACAGTACTATTGTGATGTAACCATTCAGTTGTAATGTCATAATTCTGTATTGTCAAAATTTAACCATTGTGATGTCACAATACAATTGTGATATCCTACTAGTTCCATTGTTATGTCGTAATACCCTTGAGATATCACAATAGTAACATTTTGATGTCACAATGACTTTGTTTTATACCAATAGTACCATTGTGATGTCATAATACCATTGTGACTAGAGAATATTACAATTGTTATGTCATAGTATAAGTTTGATGTCACAGTAGTACCATTGGGATATCACAATAAGATTGTAATTCTCTATGGATGTCACAATCACAAAATTATGATGTCACAATATGAATGTTATAATTCTCCAGGGATGTCACAATAAAACCAGTGTGATGTCACAATCATATTGTGATGTCCTTCCGATAGAGTTGTGATGTTATAATTACCTTGCGAACAATAGTAGCATTGTGATGTCCCAATGTGTTTGTGATATACCAATTGTACCGTTGTGATGTCACAAGTCAAGTCAATTATAATGTCATAATTCTCTGCAAAGCTCAAAACTGCCCAATGGTGAGTTCACAATACGATTCTGATATTCTACTAGTACCTTTGTGATGTCATAATTACATTGCGATGTCACAATAGTAGCATTGTGATGTCACAACTAATTGTACCACTTGAAGTCATAATGCAATTCTGAGTAGAGAACAGTACCATTGTGATGTCATAGTACAATTGTGATGTCACAATCATACCATTGTGATATCACAATTCAATTGTACAGGCATAATTTTCTAGTAATGTCAAAGTCAAACCATTGTGATGTCATAATACACTTCTGATGTCTCAATACTGCCATTACCATTGTTATGTCAACTGTAATATCATAATTTTCTATTGCTGTCAAAATAGAACCATTGTGAAATCACATTACAATTGTGATGTCCTACTAGTACCATTGTGTGTCATAATACCTCCTGTGATAAGACAATAGTAACATGCTATTGTCAAAATGTACTTTGTTTTATGTCATAGTAATATTGTGATGTCAATCATACCATTGTGATATCACATTATAATTGTTTTGTCATAATACAATAATGAAGTCACAGTCACACCATTGTGATGTCACAATACCATTGTGATGTCATACTAATTTTGATGTCATAATGTCACGATGTCACACCATTGTGATGTCACAATGTCTTTTTGACATACTCACTAGTAACACTGTGATGCCATAATGAATTGTGACTAGAAAAAGTACCATTGTTATGTCATAGTACAATTGTGATGTCCTACTAGTATCATTGTTATATGATAATACATTTTGATATCAAAATAGTACCATTGCAATGTCACAATCAATTTTGTTTTGAACTAATAGTACCATTTTGATGTCATAATAACATTGTGACTGGAGAATATTACAATTGTTATGTCATAGTACAATTTTGATGTCTCAATAGTTCCATTGGGATGTCACAAAAGATTGTAATGTCATAATTCTCTAGGGATGTCACAATCATACCATTATGATGTCACAATACGAATATGATGTCCTACTAGTATCATTGTTATGTCAAAATACCTAGTGATGTCAATAGTAGCATTGTAATGTCACAATATTTTTGTGATAATAATGCATTTGTGATGTGAGAATAGTTCCATTGTGATGTCACAAGTACAATTGTGAAGTCACAATAGTATCATTGTGATGTAACAATTTAATTTTCTAGTGAAGTCACAATTGAACCATTTTGAAGTCACAAAATGATTGTGATGTTCTACTAGTACCATTGTGATGTCATAATACCTTGCGATGTCACAATAGTAGCTTTGTGAAGTCACAATGTCTTTGTGATGTCCGAATTGTAACATTGTGAAGTCATAATGCCATTGTGATTACAGTATAGCACCATTGTGATGTTACAATTAAAATGTAATGTCATAATTCTCTAGTGATGTCAAAATCGAACCATTTTGATGTCACGTTGAGATCATACCATTGTTATGTCATAACATACTTCTGATGTCACAATAGTAGCATGGTGATATCCTAGTATACCACAGTGATTTCACAAGTCAATGGTAATGTCATAATTCTCTAGTATTGTCACAAACACAAAATTGTGCAGTCAAAATAGATCATGATGTCCTATTTGTACTATTGTTATGTCATAATAACCTTGTGATGTCCCAATAGTAGCATTGTGATGTCCCAATACCTTTATGATATCCTAATAGTACCATTGTGATGTCATAATTCTATTATGACTAGAAAAGAGTACCATTGTAACATCCTAATCCTAACTCTAACTAGAGTACCATTACGATGTCATACTAAAATTGTGACATCACAATGGTACCACTGTGATGTCACAAGTCACAATTCTCTACTGATGTCACAACCAAACCATTGTGATGTCACAATAGGATTGTGATATCTTAATAGTAACATTGTGATGTCACAATATCATTGTGATGTCCTACTAGTACAGTTGTGATTTCATAATTCACTTCTGATGTCACAATAGTAGCATTGTAATGTAACAATTCAATTGTTATGTCATAATTCTCTGGTCATGTCACAATTGAACAATTGTGGTGTCATAATATGATTGTGATATCCTACTAGTACCATTAAGATGTCATAATGCACTCTGTATGTCATAATAGTAGCTTGGTCATGTCACAATATCTTTTTGATATCCCAATAGTACCTTTCTCATATCAGAATGCTATTGTGACTAGAGAATGGTACCCTTGTGAAGTATAGTACAATTGTGATGTCACAAGACTACCATTGTGATGTCACAATTCGATTATAATGTCATAGTTCTAGAGTGATGTAAGAATCAAAGCATTGTGATGTCACAATACGTTTGTGATGTCCTACTAGTACCATTATGATGTAATAATCTTCTTGCGATGTCACAATAGTAGCATTATGATGTCACAATGTCTTTGTGATATCCTAATAGTACCACTGTGATATTATAATTCCATTGTGACTACAGAATAGTACCATTGTGATGTCATTGTACAATTGTTATGTCACAATACTACTATTGTGATGTCATAATTCAATTGTAATATCATAATTCTCTATCAATGTCACATTAGTAGCATTGTGATATCCCAATACGATTGTGATGTACTGGTAGAACAATTATGATATCATAATTTCCTTGTGATTTCACAATAGTATCATTGTGATATTCATAAGGCCATTATGACTAGACAATTGTACATTGTGATATCATAATACAATTGTGATGTCACAACAGTACTATTGTGATGTAACCATTCAGTTGTAATGTCATAATTCTGTATTGTCAAAATTTAACCATTGTGATGTCACAATACAATTGTGATATCCTACTAGTTCCATTGTTATGTCGTAATACCCTTGAGATATCACAATAGTAACATTGCGATGTCACAATGACTTTGTTTTATACCAATAGTACCATTGTGATGTCATAATACCATTGTGACTAGAGAATATTACAATTGTTATGTCATAGTATAAGTTTGATGTCACAGTAGTACCATTGGGATATCACAATAAGATTGTAATTCTCTATGGATGTCACAATCACAAAATTATGATGTCACAATATGAATGTTATAATTCTCCAGGGATGTCACAATAAAACCAGTGTGA
Organism: Meriones psammophilus; assembly: GCA_036365155.1. Lineage (NCBI taxonomy): Eukaryota > Metazoa > Chordata > Mammalia > Rodentia > Muridae > Meriones > Meriones psammophilus. Next base: position 373,923 of record JAEOAE010003153.1, read on the forward strand.
TGTCACAATCATATTGTGATGTCCTTCCGATAGAGTTGTGATGTTATAATTACCTTGCGAACAATAGTAGCATTGTGATGTCCCAATGTGTTTGTGATATACCAATTGTACCGTTGTGATGTCACAAGTCAAGTCAATTATAATGTCATAATTCTCTGCAAAGCTCAAAACTGCCCAATGGTGAGTTCACAATACGATTCTGATATTCTACTAGTACCTTTGTGATGTCATAATTACATTGCGATGTCACAATAGTAGCATTGTGATGTCACAACTAATTGTACCACTTGAAGTCATAATGCAATTCTGAGTAGAGAACAGTACCATTGTGATGTCATAGTACAATTGTGATGTCACAATCATACCATTGTGATATCACAATTCAATTGTACAGGCATAATTTTCTAGTGAAGTCTCAGTCAAACCATTGTGATGTCATAATACACTTCTGATGTCACAATACTGCCATTGTGGTGTCACCAGTCAACTGTAATATCATAATTTTCTATTGCTGTCAAATTGAACCATTGTGATGTCACAATACAATTGTGATATCCTACTAGTAGCATTGTGTGTCATAATACTCCTGTGATATCACAATAGTAACATTGCGATGTCAAAATGACTTTGTTTTATGCTAATAGTAATATTGTGATGTCATAATACCATTTTGACTAGAGAATATTATAATTGTTTTGTCATAGTACAATTTTGATGTGACAATAGTACCATTGGGATTGCACAATAAGATTGTAATGTCATAATTTTCTAGGGCTGTCACAATCACACCATTATGATGTCACAATATGAACGTGAAGTCCTACTAGTACCATTGTTATGTCATAATATCACCAGAGTATTAAGGGTACCATTGTTATGTCATAACACCCTTCAGATGTTACAATAGTAGCATTTTGATGTCATAATAGTACCATTGTGATGTCTCAAGTCAATGGTAATGTCAAAATGCTCTAGTATTGTCACAAACACAAAATTGTGCTTTCATAATAGATCGTGATGTCCTACTTGTACTATTGTCACAATACAATTCTGAAATTCTACTAGTACCTTTGTGATGTCCTAATTACCTTGCGATGTCACAATAGTAGCATTGTGATGTCACAATATTTTTGTGATAACCTAATTGTACCATTTGAAGTCATAATGCCATTCTGACTACAGAATAGTACCATTTTGATTTTACAGTACAACTGTGATGTCACAATCATACCATTGTGATATCGCAATTCAATTGTAAAGTCATAATTTTCTAGTGAAGGCACATTCGAATTATTTTGATATCAATACCATTCTGATGTCCTACTAGTACCGTTGTGATGACATAATACTCTTCCGATATCACAATTTTAATATTGTGTTGTCACAATGTGTTTTTGTTATCCCAATAGCACCACTGTGATGTCATAATTCCTTTATGACTAGGGGATAGTACCATTGTGATATCAAAGTACTATTGTGATGTCACAATACTAATATTTTCTTTTATTATTATTATTATTAATTACACTTTATTCATTTTGTATCCCCCATAAGCACCTCCCTCCTACCCTCCCAATCCCACCCATCCTTCCCTCTCTGCATATAGTATTTTCATGGCACAAGTCAATTGAAAAGTCACAATCACTCCATTGTGGTCCCAATACTACCTTTCTCATATCAGAATGCCATTGTGAATAGAGAATAATACACTGAAATATCTTAATACAATTATGATGTCATACTTACTATTGTGATATAACCATTCAATTGTAATGTCATAATTCTCCAGGGATGTCACAATAAAACCAGTGTGGTGTCACAATGAGATTGTAATGCCCTACTGGTAGAATTGTGATGTCATAATTCCCTTGTGATGTCACAATAGTAGCATTGTGATGTCACAATGTGTTTGTGATATACCAATAGTACCGTTGTGATGTCATGAGTCAATTGTAATGTCATAATTCTCTATGAAGCTCAAAATTATTCAATTGTGGCTTGCCTGTCTTATCACCTCTGATATTTCTATTTTCCTGTGATGTGACTGAAATGTCGCCTGTGATCTTTGAAGTCTCTCTTGGGATGGTTGAAATTTCACCTGCAATGGATGACCTTTTCCATGTAAAGATTCAAATTTGACCTCAGTTTGTTGAATTTTCACCTGCAAAGACTGAACTTTTTTGTACCATCGCTGAAATTTTCCCTGTAACGGCTGAAGTTTCACCTTGGATGGTTAAAGATTTCTTGTAAAGGTAAATTTTGCACCCTTGATATTTGAAGTTACCTTTAGGTGGCTGAAATATCACCAGTGATGGTAGAAGTTTCCATTGTGATGGTTGAAGTTTTTCCTTTAAGTTTGAAAGTACACCTATATAGGCCGAATAATTGCCTGTGACGGTTGAACTTTCTAGGGAGGTGACTGAAATGTCGCCTGTGATGTTTGAGGGCTCTCTTGTGATGGTTGAAATGTCACCTGCAGTGGTTGACCTCTTACCTGTGAAAGGCGAAATTTTGCCTGATATGGTTGAAATTTTGCCTGCAAAGCATGAACTTTCCTGAGCCATCAATGAAATTTTGCCTGTAATGGTTGATGTTTCACTTGGGATGGTTGAATTTTTTCCTGCAAAGTTTAAAATTGCACCTTCGATAGTTGAAGTTTCCTTTGAGGTGGCTGAAAATTCAATTGTGATGGTTGAAGTTTCACCTAGTATTGTTGACATTTTTCTTCTTAAAATAAAATTTGAACCCTTGATAGTTAAAGTGTCCAAGAGGTGGCTGAAACTTCACCTGTGATGGTTGAAGTTTCCTTTGTGATGGTTGATGCTTTTCCTGACCTATTTGAAATTTCACCTGGCTTGCCTGGCTTATCGCATGTGATAATTGGATTTTCCTGAGATGTGACTGAAATGTCACCTGTGATGTTTGAAGTCTCTCTTGTGATGGTTCACTTGTCACTACCAGTGGTTGAGTTTTTTCTGTGAAGACCGAAGTTTCACCTGAGATTTTTAAATTTTTACCTGCAAATACTGAACTTTCCTGTGTCATTGCTGAAATAACCCCTGTAATGTTTGAATTTTCACCCAGGATTGTTGATGTTTTTCTTGTAAAGATAAAATTTACACACTTGATAGTTGAAGTTTCCTTTGAGGTGTCTGAAATTTCACCTGCGATGGTTGACGTTTCCGTTGAGATGGTTGCAGTATTTCCAGCAAATTTCCAATTTCACCTACGCAGGGTGAATTATCTCCTGTCATGGTTGAACTTTCCTGGGACGTGACTGAAATGTCACCTGTGATGTTTGATGTCTCTCTTGCGATGGTTGAAATGTTACCTGCAATGAAATTTGATCTCAGATGGTTGAATTTTTGCCTACAAAGACTGAACTTTGAGGTGGCTGAAATTTCACCTGCCATGGTTGATGTTTCTGTTGTGGTGGCTGAAGTTATTCCAGAAAAGTTTGAAATTTCAACTGGATGGGCTGAATTATCTCCCGGGAGAGGGAAGAAGAACCCGGAGCCAGGTGGTGGCAGAGCCCTGGGGCAGAGGGAGGAGCCCAGGGCAGAGAAGGAACACAGGCAGAGGCGGAGCTTGAGGAGGAGGCGGAGCCCGGGGCGGAGGCAGAGCCTGGGGGCAGGGGGAAGCAGAGCCCAGGGGCAGAGGTGGAGCCTGGGGGCGGAGGCGGAGCTCAGGCGGCGCCTGCCCCACACCCTTACCTGGCTTCTCCTGGTCTCAACCTACCACTATGAAGTACTCCAGTAGCCAAACCATGACTGCTGCCACTGCGCCCAGGAAGAGAGTTCCCATTGCCGTCCTCGCCACCACTGCCCACCAGGCCCTGGAGGAGCTCAGCGATTTCCCTTCAGCATCTGTAGTCATAGCAATGGCGCTTCCATCATACTTGACAATGGAGGCTCTCGAAAGCTCTTCCCCCGCCCCACCCGAGAGGGCTTGGCCTTCTGGGTTAGGGCGCTGTGAGACCTGAAATTTCTGAAATCTTACTATTAATTTGACAGGACAAAAGGATCTTTGAGATAAGTGTACCTCAAAGCATTTCTCTCCTGTTTTCAAACCCCTTGTCTTAGCTACTTTTCTATCAATGTTCTAAGATATCATGACCAAGGCTGCTTATAGAAGAAACAGTTGTTTGGGTATCTAGAGTTTCAAAGGGTAAGTCCATGACCATTATGGAAGGGACCATGGAGGCAGACAGGTATGGCAGGCAGAGCACCAGAGAGAACAGTGGTTAAGAGCTTACATCCTAATCTACAAGTATGAGGCAAAGGGCTAACTGAGCATAATGTGGGATTTTAAAACCTCAAAGCCCACCCACAGTAACACACCTCTTCAACAAGATCACAGTTTGTAATTTTTCCAAAACAGTTCCAACAACAAGGTACCCTATTTTCAAACATATGAGACTATAGGTGTCATTTTCATTCAAACAAATACACTCCTCAATAGCTTCCTATGTAGCCAGGAATTAAGATAAAAAATGTCAATGTCCCAAAGCATCCCAGTCACTCAGAGTCTTGTGCAGTTTTGTTGTTGTTGCTGCTGTTTTATTTTTGAGACGTAGTTTAATATAGTCCAGGTTGACCTTCCTTCCTGACTTTCCTAATGCTCCATTTACAGGCATGTTTCAACACACTTGCTTTATGATCTTTTTTTTTGTTTGTTTGTTTGTATTTGTTTTGTTGTTGTTTTTGTTTTGCTTTTCAAGATATGGTTTCCCTGTGTAGCTTTGCCTGGACTGGACTAGCTCTGCAGACTGGATGACCTGAAAATCACAGAGATCCAGTGTGTGCCACTATGCCCACTCACCTTTTCTTTTTTTGAGGGGGGTATTTTAATCTTTTGCATAGATGAGTCATAAGAGTATTTTACTTGCATATATATATATATGGATACCACATGTGTGCATTATATCCCAGGAGGTCATATAGGAGCTACAGAAGATTGTCAACCACCATGGACATGCTAGGAAGTCTGAAAAAAAAAAGCACAGAACGTTTTGTCTTGTTTTAATATTTATTATGTATACAATGTTGTATTTGCATTTATACCTGCATGCTGAAGAGGGTGCCAGATTTCATTATAGATGGTTGTCAGCCAGGCCTGTTAGAGATTAGGATCTGGGGATACACATGTTTGCTCACCAGGATTATCTAGAAATGTGGCAGGATGAGGATTTTTTAATTTGTAATTTTCAAACATGTATTTATTAATTCATGAATGTGAATGAAAAAGACCAGATTGGTGGGTGTTCAATTTGGGTCAGGTAGCTTGATCCAGTGAATATTGAATTTTGAATTAAGGGACTGTCCTGGGCCCATATGTACAATCTTCATTGACACAGTTCTGTCAGTTCAAATATGAGACACAGGCTATTGGCTACAGCTGTGTCTGTCAGGTTACAGGTCTCAGCAGCTAATATTGTACACAGGGACAACATCAAACAGTATCTTATTAATGGCTTTCCCTCTACAAGAGAATGGCCTGTGTTTTTCAAAGTCAGTATGCCTGTGTGTTTTCTTTTTCAACTCTGAGGTTAAGAGCACTGGATGCTCTTTCAGAGGTCAGGAGTTCAATTCCCACCAACCACATGTTGGCTCACAACGTCTATAATGAGATCTGGTGCTCTCTTCTGGTGTGCAAGGCACATGCATGCAAAATACTGTATACATAATAAATAAATAAACAAATAGTAAATAAGTCAGTTGTTGGTATTATTAAATTTTACTTTGTTGATGCATCACTGCTCTAGTCTCTTATTAGTTAATATTCTTTGATAATCCCAGTCTTTAATAATTTCATTCCTTTTTCTCTAGTGCTTTGATTTTTGTTTTTGTTTAAAGCAATGTCTCCTATAGATCAGTCTTTCACATGTTATGTAGTTTACACTTTATTTAAACACAGAATGCTAACTCTACTGCCCAATGCCTAAACATAATCCTGCAATTCTTTTCAGGTGGGCGCTGACTGGTCAGTGTGAAGTAAAAGAGATCCCCACTGACCTCCCTGGGTTTTGTTTGTTTGTTTGTTTGTTTGTTTGGAGGTGGGTGATTAAAAATAAAGAGGGACCTGTGTAAGAATTGAGTTCACTGACCTACTTTGAAGCTGGTGTTGTCACAACACAGAAAGGGAGGGGGAGGAGGGAAGATGGCAATGAGTCAAGTAATCAATATTACATGGTCAGTAAAAGTGGAATGTGTACAAGTAGGGCTGGGAGTCATACACAAAGGGAATCAAGAATACTGATTAGTTGCTGAACTTGTTTCTGGAAAACAATTTTCTACAGTTACACTCGCTCAAACACACAGAAGATCTGGAAAAAGTGGTGTGGTAGTACCTAACAAGAATGCTTTCCCCTCCCCCCATTTGAAAATGCACAACCTGAGAGAAAAGGTGTAATACTTTGTGTGCTCTAATACATATTTGAATTCCCTGAAGAATATTGGAGCATAAAGCCATTTTCAACTTTTAAAAATAACTTTTGAGATTATAAAGAAATCATTTCAACCTTCTCATTTCACTCTACTCTTACGTCTCAAATGCTGGGATGAATCATTAATGTGGCTACTTAACAATCAAAGAAGTGGCTGTCAGGTTCTCCCAACATCCCTCAGTCCTTACTTGTTACAAGGTATGGGTGTCAAACACAGATCTCTAGCCCAGGAGTTGAGCTGCCCTCCTCCCAGCTGTCCTTCCTTATGTATTCTAACAGTTTTGGTTACCTGGTCTTTTTCATTTATCCTCCTGGCCCTTTGTTCTGGCTCTCCACTTCCCTCTCTCCTCTCGTCTCACATAGCTCAGGGTCATGTCAACTCTAGACTGTCCCAGATTTCCATGTGTCTGACTGTGTTCTCTCGTCTATCTATAGTAAACTTTCTACTCCAATATTCCTAGGTACAGCCATATCCTTTTTGTTTTATATCTCATTTTTGTTGAGCTCCCATTAACTACTCCTTTCTTTCAAATTCATGGACATTTGTTTCTTTAATGGTTGTTACTCTTTGGCTTTGACTGAAGTTTCGATGAAGGACTTCCCAACTATGAGGTAGAGGTGACTGCACTGGACACTGAGTGTGTAATGGAATGTGCAACATAAGTGGCTTGTATCTGGGAAGATGAGCAGTTGCCCTGGTACACTGGAAGATTGTATTTTAAAACATTTCCAAGATGAAGATGTTGCAGGATATTTGATCCCAGTGTGATACCTGAGATTGTGAACTGCGAAAACCCATGCTTTGTTTGGTCTGGGTGAGCCCTAACACAAATCTTAATTTCAAGAATTTACAATTTATTGTAAACAGGTGATTACGGTATGGTTCCGTCAGCCCTAGAACATGCCTTTAATTCAAAAGCTCTCTGTGCACAGGATTTAATAATGTTAATTCTAGGTCAAGAGGCAAAGCAATAAACCAGCTGACAGATATTAAAGAGTAAGTGGAACTTTCAGCTGAAATGTATCTAAGACAGAGGGTAAAAGTGGAAGGAGTTTTAGCTTTGTAGATTTTGGGCTTTTTGAACTTTGAGCTAGAAGCCTTTGGCCTTGGGTTCCTTTAGCCTATCCTCCCTGAGCTGTCATCTGAACTGGTGAGCTTTTGGGGCTTTTTCCTCTTAGAGGTGAGGTGAATAGCAGGGTCAGATGGGTGCTTTCTTTGCCTCTCTGCACTAGCAGGTTTTAAAATCGAATAATTGGGATTTTCATTATTTTATAACAACACTAGGTTTCTGTGTGCCCATAGGGTTTAGAACAAAGCTAGAATGCCTCTGCTATCTGCATCATTTGATCTTTGATCCACTGGTAGAGGATCTACTACTGTCCTGAGACTCAGCTCTATTGTTCAACATAATGATGCACTCTGGGCAGGCCTAACAATCAGGAGCAACAGTGGGAGGTAGTTTATGGGTTTGTTCTGGGATTTTCCTCTGATGTAGCTCTAAAGAGCTGTGAGTGAGACCAGACCATGTCATGCTGAGTGTGGGGCCATTGTCCCCAGGCCAGGAATAGCAGGCTGCTGAGCTATCACAGCCTGTTCTGCTTTGAAAGAGATGGACTGTGGTTCAGACTATGGTTCAGGCTGTGGTTCTGTTGGTCTCCATGTGGTGATCTCGGCAGAGACCCTTGGCCTCCAACCCTTCTTGAGTGTCCAGAGAAGTGAGGACTTTGTGGTCTGGGCAGTAGAAAGTTGTGGTGCTTATAATATCACTTTCTAGTGTGCACACACATGCATTGGTTTTGCAGTGGACAGATTGGAAAACTGAAGGTCTCATTTCTAGAAATGATGAATGTTGTATTCCACATACAGTTTTGAGTAACAAATTTTACAAATCGTTTTGAAACTGGAAGAAAATGGTGGTGTGGTGGTGGTGCTCATCTTTCAGGAATACTTGATTATGTTTTTTTTTTTTTTTTAACTTTCAACTACCACCAGTCACAATGGCATGCTTTAGAGAAATTCAATACCAGGGTACAAAATGAATTTCTGAGATGCAGAATTTTGTCAGGTGTGCCTGGTTTTAGGTAAGTGGATAGGGCAGATTCCACATCTTGTGACATCATCCATGCATCAGAAAACATATTAAATTATTCTCCAACATTGTTTTGTGTGTGAGTTTTGGCAAGGGCTGGGATGTGCCTGAACCCACCAGGGAACATGAGGGAATGCAAGCCATAGCTTATCTTTATGATCACCTCCATTTTCCACTTCCAGAGCAAAAGGGCTCTCTGGAAAGGAGGTTAGTAGTAGATGGAGGGTTAGAAATATAACAGTTTAGGTGTCACTTTGAGTTTGTCTTGTGTGATTTGTGAAATCTGTGTTTATTTGATTTTTATTAAAAAACAATCAAATTTATCTCTGGTCCAGTGCACATTTTTCAGGTCGAGCTTCCTTAGGTCTTTTCATGTAAACTTGGCTATATTTTAGGCTTATGTTTTGGGCTTTTTCTCTCACCCCCTCATTCTTTCACAAACACTGTACACATTCTTAATTATTGAAGTTTGTGGTAAGTACAGAAGTCACATAATGCCAGAAGATTATGAGATTCATGACAATAGAATCATACCTCATTTTTCTGTTTTCCTCTGTTTCTTACCAGGTGACTTTTCTGATATGAGATAGAGATTTTGGATTGTTCCTTAGCAATCACATAAAGACAATTTGCACTATGTCTGTAGAAGGCAGAAGAGACAACATGAAGGTGAGTGATACCAGTTGGACAGTTTACTCTTTCTCTTTTGACAGTTTCTTTTGGTGATCTGTCATTTTCTTCAGAAGTTTCATGTGTCCAGTTGTCTCCATATTCGTTAGTTGGAAGATTTTATTCTCCTGAAAAGATTAAATCAATACCCTGCCCCATCCCTAATTCAGGGGAGAGGGTCCTACCTTTTTAGGCATGTTATATCTTTTATAGGGCAAAATGTTTTTTTTTGGAAATAGAAAAAGTATAATATCTCAATTAAAGTTAAAAGATCTTTGAAAGTTTATAAATATACCTTAAAGTGTATTTATTTCTAGGTAATAAAGGGCATTCACTTTCATTTTCAGCCTGCCTTTTACAAGCAGCTTTTAAATAAAATCACTGTAAATCCTATGTGCCTGCCTCTCCCTCTCAGGTGGTATGTAAAAGGCATGTGCTTCCAAATGCTGGGATTAAGGCTATGAACCACCAACACCCTGTCACTGTAACTAATGAATTTAGAAAACAACTAATTAATAGAGAATTGCTTGTCTCTGCTGGGCTTAAATGAATGGTCTATCACCACGTTGCTCAAATATGTTATATTCACTCCAAGTTATTCCAACACAAGCAAGTTTATACCTTTGAATTTACTTCAAACATTTTAAACCTCTTAGCTGTTTTTAATATGAAACAACAAAAGTATCTTTTTTATTTAAGAAGAAAACTTTAGTCTTTATTAAGTTAGTTTGAACTCAATGACCACGCTGTCTGATGAACAGTTACCTCTGCTTATTCAGGAGATCTCTACTATTCAAAGCTAATCATGATCAATTTTGATAGGATGTACCTTTCTTTTCCTGTGGAAACATTCAGTTTTACCAGTGAAGACAGAGTTCAGTAGTTTCTCACTGTCTACTCCTTTTAGTTATGTTTACTTCTTTTTGTTCTAGAGTATTTAGGTGTGCTGTTAAGTTGCTACTAAGAGATCTTTCTGATTGTTTTTTTCTGAACGTACTTAGTGCTATGAACTGTCTTCTGGTCAACACTTCCATTGTGCACTATGAGTTCTGATATGTTGTGTATTCATTTCATCGGCTTCTAGAAAGTCTTTAATTTCTTTTTTTTTTTCAGTTTTGATCCATTTTTTTTTAATTCGGTAGAGAGTTGTTCAGTTTTTATAAGTTTGTAAGCTTTCTATTGTTTTTGTTATTGGTGATGTGCTGCTTTAAACCTTTGTGGTCTGATAGGATGCAGGAGGTTATTGCAAGTTTCTTATATCTTTTGAGCCTTCCACTGTTCATCAATTTTGGAGAACAATATATGAGTTGCTGAGAAGAGGGAACAATCTTTTGTGCTTGGGTGGATGTTCTGTAAACATCATTTGGGTATATTTAGTTTTTTTTTTTTTATGTTAGTTAGCTGGAGCATTTCTCTGTTCAGTTTGGTCAGGAGGACCTGTCCATTGATGAGCGTGATATATTGAAGTCTTCTCCTATTGGTTCATAAGGGCCAGGATGTGATGCAAGCTGCAGAAGGGTTTCTTTTATAATTTGGGTGGTCTTAGGTTGGGGCAGAGATGTTGAGTATTGAAATGTTATATTGCTGGATATTTTTGAATATGTCATGTCCTTTGCCATCTTTTGACTATTTTTTTTTTCAAATCTGTTTCGTTAGATATTAAAATTGCTATATGAGCTTGATACTCTAGTCCATTAATTTGGAATATTTTTTCTAGCCCTTTACCTTGAGATAATGTCTATCTTGAGGTGAAGCTGTGTTTGATATATTTAGAAGAAGGGTGGAGTTTGTTTTATCATCCATTTTTGTGAGCCTGTGTCTTTTTATTGGTGAATTTGGGTCAATGGTATTAAGAGATATCAACAAACAGTGATTGTAAATCCTGGTATTTTGGAGGTGGTGGTGGTGGTTTTAGCACCCTGTGTTGGGCTATATTTATAGATACATATTATTTAAAATTGACCTTTTTATGGAACATCTTATTTTCCCCATTTGGTGATTGAAAGTTTCTGGGCATAGTTAGTAATTTGAGTTGACTTCTGTACTTTTTTAGAGTCACAAGCACTCTGTCTAATCCCTTCAACTTCTAGCATTTTTACTGAGAATACAGGATTAATTCCAATAGATCTGCCTTTTTTGTTTCTTGGTTGGTTTTTGTTTATTTAGTTTTTTTTTTTTTGGTTGTTTGTTTTCAGTTGCAGCTTTTCATATTCTTTCTTTTTTCTGCATGTTTAGTATTTTGATTATTCTGTGCTAGGAGGAATTTCTTTTCTGGTCCAGACTCTTTGGTATTTGGTATGCTTCTTGTGCCTTGACGTGATTGACATCTTCTTTAAGTTAAGAAATTTTTCTTATATGATTTTGTTGAAAATATCTTCTGGACCTTTGATCTCATCCTTCTTCTGCTAATGTGATTATCAGCATGTTTTGTGTTGTCATACTGTCCCAGAGTTCCTGGATGTTTTGTGGTAAGGAATTTTTAGATTTAACATTTTCTTTGACACGTGTATCTATTTCATCCTTTTTTCTGTTCTTGTTTTGTTTTGTTTTGTTTTGTTTTTTAATTTTCAGACAGGGTTGCTTTTTTGCCTTTGCTGTCTTGGAATCACTTTGTAGACCAGGCTGGCTTTGAACTCATAACAATCCAGCTGTTTCTGCCTCCCTGAGTTCTGGTATTAAAAGAATGTGCAAACACACCTGTCTTCCATTTCTTCTATTTTGTATTCAGTGCATAAATTTCTCTCTTTGATCTCTGTTTTCTGTGTGAACCTTACCTCTGTATTTCCTAATTCATTTTTTATTTTGGGAAAGGAAAGAACCAGAATGTACAAGTTCAGTGCTGGCCAGGGAATTCTTTGACTCTAATCCTATTGTATTTGCTTATAGGACTGTGTTATATTTATAGGCATATCTTTGTATTTCCTTTTGACAGGGGTGCTATGTATATTGTGTGGTTTGACTAGTTATAACTGTATTTTTTCTCTTGAAAGTGATAGACCTTCACCTCTTTTTGCCTTTTAAAAATTTATGTTATATTTCCTTGAGTTTTGTTGATTTGTAGACTTGATTTACAGAAACAATTCTACTGTTCTTTGTGTTTTCAAATTGTTGCAATCATCAATGTCTCAAAGTTTGCTACTTAAGTGATTGATAGAGTTAACACATTGGTCTGAGTTTTTAAAACTTTCTCATATATTGTCTCTGTGTCCTAATTAGCTTCAGTTGTCAACGTTTCAAAGCCTACAGTCATCTGAGGGAGCCTCAGTTAAGCCTCAGTTAAGCCTCAGTTCTCTAACCCTCATCAGAGAAGCTGGTTGCTCTATCTGTGAGAGATTGTGTTGACAGATGATTGATGTGGGAAGGCTCTTCCACTGAGAGATGCAATATCCCTAAGCAAGTGAGCCTGAGCTGCATAAGACAACTACCTGAGGATGAGACAGTGATGAAGCAAGAGACCAACCCAGGAAACGTTTGCCCATGGCTTTTGCCTTAATTTTCTTCAAGCTTGACTTTCTATGCTAAGCTCCCAAAATGATGGACTGTGATCTGACAGTACCAAACTCAATGAGTAAACATATTCATGACCTGAGATTCTTTTGGTTAGGGAATGTAGTCACAGAACAAAGTAGAAAATTAGAACAAAAATATATGGGAAGAGTGATTTAGCTACTGGACAGAACCATGGAATGTTCTCTTTTTAAAGAATGTGGAAAACATCAGGATTTAAGATGGCAAAGGCTTTAGAAAGCTGTATACAGAGCTTCATCAACTGTTCTGGTAGGGTCTAGTAGATAAGAGTGTTGAGATTAATGCAGACAGAGTAAGTCCAGGTTTCACATTTCAGTGGACAATAGACTCCACGGAAAATTAAGCTAGAGGTCATTTGTGTGATATTTTCACTGAAAATCATACTTATTCTGCCCATGCCCTGAGTAAGGCAGAATTAAAAAATATCAGGCTGCATTTCTTACTTGGAATACTAAATCTGTTAAATGGTTATTGTTAGTGAGAGTTTCAGGACAAAAGTGAAAGAAAGAGACGAGTGGAGCAGAAATAAATGTAAAGTTTTTGGTGTGTTGAGAAAAGCATCACTAGGTAGTTTCAGATGGCAGTCACATGCTGAAACAGAGACAGGAATTTTTTAAGGAGACCATCATCATCAAAGAGAAGGTCCTAGGTCTGCATTTGAAGCCTAAGATGGTGTCCTTAAATTAACACTCCCTCCTGATAATTCTTCTGTTAATCGAAATAGTAGGCTAAATGATTCCTAGTACCAGGAAAGAACTTCATATAAAACCTGCTCCAAATGTGTTCCAAGTGTGGCACAGTCCATCCCAAATTGTCCATCCCAACTTATAATCCAACTTGACAGGCTCACCCATGTTATGCTCATTCTGGAAACAAGAAAGATGCAAAATTTAAGATTCTTCCTTTGTATTTTCAGTTCAACACTATGACAGCCATCTGTGTTTGGCAGAGTCAGCTGTAAAGGTTCATTGCATGAAGCAGTGAGGGTGAAGCCTAAGTTGTGTCTTGACAGTACAAGATGTTGAGGTGCCTAAGTTATGAGATACCTCCCATAGAGTGCTGCCTGTAGCGAGTGGAAGTAACCAAACTGAGATGTATGAGATGTTGTGGGGATAGGGCTATCTAAGCCTTTAAAAATAGCAACAGAATTTGTCGTTTTCCTTGCTAATCTTTCCTTGGTCCAGTCTTCCCACACTATGTATACATTCCTCTGTACTGGAATGGGAAGGGGCATTCTGTGCATGTAAGTTGGAATGATGTGCTTTGTTTCTGACGTTACAAGATGTGGCAGCCAAGAGATTTTATTGTGTATCAGAAGAAACATCGAATATTTGAACAGTGTATGAGCTATTACAGAATTTTAGGATCCTTGAAGTTAGACTACATTTTCATCATGGGATGACAACAAGCCTATAGGGAATTTGGTCAGAACATATTTGCTTGAATCAAAAAAGCTTCCAGAGAAGATGATGTTTCTGTTTTTGACATTGAAGAAAAAGTTTCTGTGTAGCCCTGGTTGTCCTGAAAGTTGGTATGTAGACCAAGCAGGTTTTGAACTTACAGGTTTAGCTCCACTCGAGTGTTGGGTTTAAATTTAGGCCAACATGCCTGACATAAACATCATCATCATTGGCTGCTGATCCTGGGTTTTTATTTTGTTTTGTTTTGCTTTGTTTTGTATATGTAAGCAGAGGTTATTGTGCTGATCTTCATCCACATCTGGCAGTTAAAATTTGGCAGAGAGTATATTTAATTTCTTAGGATGACATGTATTCATGACACTAACACTGCCTGAGCTTTCTGAGTCATTGCATTGCAGGTGTGTGACGTTCTTCTTACCTGTTGTGTTTTTTAAACTTTATGTGTTTATTTAATTCACATTTAATTTAAAATTGTTTTCTGTAATTTATTCTCCATCATGAACTCAGGTCTTTGATCACCAACTCCTGAGGGGTGCAGCCTTGTGAGAAAACAGAGGAAGATGATGCAGCCATCCTTGATGAGACCTAATAAGCTAGGAACAGGCAGAAGTGGAGGAGTTTCTCCCCTATTATGAGACTAGGGAAAGGGCGTAGAAGGGGAAGAAGGAGGGTGGATAGGGCTGGGAGGAGATGAGGGAGGGGGCTACTATTTGATATCTTTACCTGATCTTGATTCAACTTTAGTAGGTGAACAATTGTATATTTCATTTAGATTTTCAAATTTTGTGGCATATAGACTTTTGACATAAGAGTTAAAGTTTCTTTGGATTTTCTCAGTGTCTGTTATATCTGTCTTCCTTTCAGACTTTGTTGTTTTGGGTAGTGTCTCCCTGCCATTTACTTATCTTGGCTAAGAGTTTGTCTATGTTTTTGATTTTCTCAAAGAACTAGCTCTTGGTTTCATTGATTCTTTGAATTATTCTTTGTTTCTAATTCATTGATTTCAGCCATGACTTTGGTTATTCCTAGTTGGGTGTGTCTGCTACTTTTTTCCTAGGGCTTTCAGGTGTGCCATTAAGTTGCTTGTATTGGATGTCTCCAATAGCTTATGAAGCTTTTAGTGCTATTAAAAGTCCTCTTAGGACTGCTTTAATTGAATCCTATGAGTTTGGGTATGATGTGCATTCATTTTCATTGAACTGTAGGAAGTTCTTTCTTTATTTCTTCCCTGACCTAGATTTCATTGAGTAGGGAGTTATTCAGATCCCACGTGTGTGTAGTCTTTTTATTATTTCTGTTATTGTTGTGGTCCATCTTTAGTCCATCATGGTCTGAAGGGATACAAGACATTATTTCAATCGTTCTGTATCTGTTGAGGCCTGGTTTGTGACCTACTGTATGGTCAGTTTTGGAGAAGGGTCCATGAGGTGCTGAAAGAAGATAGATTCTTTTCTGTTTGGGTTAAAAAATTCTCTAGATATCTGTTAGGTTCATTTGATTCATGACATTCATTTATGTCATTATCTCTCAGTTTAAGTCCTTTTCCATTGCTCTGTCCCTTGATGATAGTGACATATTGACCTCTCCCACTATTAAAGTACGATGATGGATATGTTCTTTAAGTTTTATTAATGTCTCTTTTACAAATGTGGGTGTCCTTGTATTTGGGGCATTGTTGCTCAGCATACAGATGCCATCTTGGTGGAATTTTCTTTTGTTGAGTATGAAGTATTCTTCCACATTTTTTTAAATTTATTTATTTATTTATTTTTATTTAGGAGCAATAACTGATATCAGGCAATATTTTCATAGTTTGAAACTATGTGTAACTGAATAGTTTTTAAAAAAATCTTTCAACATTTTATTGTGTTCTTTTTAAATTTTTATTAATAACAGTTTATTCACTTTGTATCCCCCTGTACCTCCCTCCTTCCTCCCCTCCCAATCCCACCCTCCATCTTTCCCACCCCTGTCCCTTCCCCAGTCCACTGATAAGGGAGTTCCTCCTCCCCTTCACTCTGATCCTAGTCTATCAGGTCTCATTAGGAGTGGCTGCATTATCTTCTTCTATGGCCTGGCAAGGCTGATTCCCCCTCAATGGGAGGTGATCAAAGAGCAGGCAAATGAGTTCCTGTCAGAGACAGTTTCTGTCCCCATTACTATGAAGCACACTTGGATACTGAACTGCCATAGGCTACCTTTTTGTGCAGGGGTTTCAGGCCATCTCCATGAGTGGTCCTTGGCTGGCATATCAGTTTCAAAAAAGACCCCTGTGCCCAGAATTCTTGGAACTGTTACTGTCCTTGTGTCCTTGCTGTCCACTCCAGGTTTACTATCTCCCAGTTCTTCCATAAGATTCCCTTCACTCTGCCCAAAGTTTGGCTATGAGTCTCAGCATCTGCCTTGACACTCTGCAGGGTAGAGCCTTTCCAAGGCCCTCTGTGGTAGGCTCCTGTCCTGTCCCTGTATTCTCCCTCATCTTATGGCTATCCTCTTTGCCTGGGATTTGAGCATCTTAGCCAGCATACTCCTTCCTGATTAACTTCCTTAGGTGTACAGATTTTAGTATTTTTATCTTATATTTTATATCCTATATCCACTTATGAGTGAGTATATACCCTGTAAGTCTTTTTCCTTCTGGGATACCTCACTCAGGATGATCTTTTCCACTTCCCACCATTTACCTGCAAATTTCATGTTTTCCTTATTTTTCATTGCTGAATAATTTTCCATCGTATAGATATACCACAATTTCTGTATTCATTCCTCAACTGAGGGCCATCTGTGCTGTTTCCAGCTTCTGGCTATTACAAATAAAGCTATTGCAAACATAGTTGAGCAGATGTCCTTGTTGTATACTTGAGGGCCTTTTGGATATATGCTTAGGAGTGATATAGCTGGATCTTGAGGAGGTGCTATTCCTAATTGTCTGAGAAAGTGCCAGGTTGATTTGTAAAGTGGTTATATAAGTTCACATTCCCACCAGCAATGAAGGAGGGTTCCCCTTTCTCCAAATCCTATCCAGCATGAGTTGTCACTTCAGTTATTTGTCTTAGTCATTTTGATGGGTGTAAGGTGAAATCTCAGCGTGGTTTTGATTTGCATTTCCCTGATGACTAAGAATGTTGAACATTTCATTAAGTGTTTCTCTGCCATTCTATATTCCTCTATTGAGAATTCTCTGTTTAGATCTGTACCCCCCTTTTTTTTTTAAATTTGTGTTACTTGATTTGTTGGTGTTTAATTTCTTGAAATCTTTATAAATATTGGATATTAACCTTCTGTCAGATAAAGAGTTGGTGAAGATCCTTTCCCAATCTGCAGGCAGTCACTTTATTTTGACAACAGTTTCCTTTGACTTATAGAAGTTTTTCAGTTTCATGAGGTCCCATTTATTGATTGTTGCTCTTAGAGCATGTACTGTTGAAGTTCTGTTCAGGAAGTTGTCCCTTGTTCCAATGAGTTCAAGGCTCTTCCTCACTTTTTCTTTTAACAGGGTTAGTATGTCTGGTTTTATACTGAGGTCTTTGATCCACCTGAACTTTAGTTTTGTACAGTGTGATAAATATGGATCTATTTGCATTTTCCTACATGTAGACATCCAGTTAGACCAGCACTTTTTGTTGAAGATGTTATCTTTTTTTCCATTGTATGGTTTTAGCATCTTTGTAAAAAATCAGGAGTCCATAGTGTGTGTGTGTATTTCTGGGACTCTATCCAATTTCATAGATCCACTAGTTGGTGTCTATGCAAGTACCATGCAGTTCTTATTACTGTTACTCTATAGTACAACTTGAGATCAGGGATGGAGATACTGCCAGAAGATCTTTTATTATGGAAGATTGTTTTAGCAATTCTGGGTTTCTTGTTATTCCATATGAAGTTGGGAATTTTTCTTTCAAGGTCTGTAAAGATTTGTGTTGGTAATTTGATGGGAATTACATTAAATCTGTATATTGCATTTGGTAAGATGACCATTTTTACTATGTTTATCCTGCCAAGCCATGAGCATGAGAGATCTTTCCATCTTCTGATATCTTCTTCTATTTCTTTCTTTAGAGACTTGAAATTTTTTCATACAAGTCTTTGACTTGCTTGGTTAGGGTCACACCAAGGTACTTTATGTCCTTTTTGACTATTGTGAAGGGTGTTGTTTACCTAATTTCTTTCTCAGCACTTTTGTCTTTTGTATACAGAAGGGCTACTTATTTTTTGAGTTGATTTTATATCCAGCCCCATTGCTGAAAGTATTTGTCAGCTTTAGGGGTTCCCTGGTAGAATTTTGGGGGTCACTCAGGTATACTATCATATCATCTACAAATAGTGATACTTTGACTTCTTCTTTTCCCATTTGTATCCCCTTAATCTTCTTTAATTGTCTTATTACTCTAGCAAGGACTTTGAGAACTATGTTGAAGAGATATGGAGAGATGGGGTAGCCTTGCCTTGTCCCTGAATTCAGTGGGATTGCTTTAAGTTTCTCTCCATTCAGTTTGATGTTGGCTATATGTTTTCTGTATATCGCCTTTACTGTGTTTAGGTATATGCCCTGTGTCCCTGATCTCTCCAATACTTTAAAAATGAATGGATGCTGGATTTTTTCAAAAGCTTTTTCAGCATCTAAGGAGATTATCATGTGTTTATTTTTCTTTCAATTTGTTAATATGGTGGATCATATCGATGGATTTTTGCATATTGAACCACCCCTGCATACCTGGCATGAAGCCTACTTGGTTGTAGTGGATGATATCTTTGATGTGTTTTTGTATTGGGTTTGCAAAGTATTTTGTTGAGTATTTTTGCATCAATGTTCATAAGGGAGATTGGCCTGAAATTGTCTTTATGCTGGGGTATCCAGGGCTGCTTGCTCCTGAATAACTGGGTTCTGGAGATGCCATATTGCTTTGTCTTTTGTTGGTTGAGCTTTTACACTGGCCTCTACCCACTGGGATATCTTAGGTGTTGGGTGTTAGTTTCTGGTACTTCCTGGAATCCTGTGGTGGGTCGAATCCCCTTGGCAGGAAGATGATTTTTTCCAAAGGAGCTCTCCGTTTTTTAGGTATGGTCACTGAATGGCAGGTGTTTTTCAGAAATTGCCACAGCTCACCTCAGGTGTACAGACCTGAGTACTAATTGTGGCCTTTGTTAGTAAAGGGGGCTATCCTCTCATCCAGAGAAGTCCTGGAGACAGCTGCCCTGCTGCTGGGTTTCTTTCTGTAAATTTAGAGAGTGCTGCTGTAACCTGGGTGCCCCATGTTTTGGTCAGTTTAGTTAGGAAAATTGGTTGTCCCTTGGAGAAGTATCTGGGGGTTGATCTCAGGGAACCCAGCCTTCTGTAGGTCTAAGTTTGGAGCTTTGTGCTCCAGTACCCAAGTGGTAATCAGTGGCAGGTCAGCACCACTTTCATGTGTGCAGCAGGAGGCTAGAGTCTGGAGACTGTGGATAACCAGAAACTTTTCTGGAGTTAGAAAAGTTTCTGGCCCTGAGGTAGGGCCAGATATTTACTCCCACCTTTGGGTTTTCTCTATACAGGAAGACCCAGTCTGTACTGTTCAGGGGAAGGGGGGCTTGTAGAGTGCATAGGCACTCGCTTGTGATTTGTTGCTCCAAGCTGGTGACTGGCAGGAACCTGAGAACTTTTCCTGAGAACATTCCTGTGTGTGGTGGTGGTAGTGGTGGTGGGGGTCATCTGAGTGCTCTAAGCTGGGACCTGCTGTTTCCCTCTTTGTGGGGTTTTCTTCCAACAGGGAAACCCAGCCTCTAGTGCCCTGGGGCACACAGTTCTGTCTGTGACAGAGAGTCAGGTGCGCAGAGCTGGCAACTGGAGCCCCACTCAGGACTGGCTGCTGTGCACCCACAAGTCTACAGGACCTTTTCCAGGGATAGACTGGATGACCTGAGGTCAGACCCACTTGCTTCCTTCCCTGTGGGGTTTTCTCGAGATTGGGCTCCCAGTCTCTGGTGCCCCAGGGTGCACAGTTCAGCCTGGGAAGTTGATCAGGACATGCGGGCGTGTGGCTCTGGTCTAGTGACCCAGTGCCTGTGTGACCCGGGTTCTTGCTGGGTGACCTGAGAGTAGACCCGACTGATTCCCACACTGTGGTGTTTCCGCTGATCTGGGAAACACAATGACTGTTGTTTTAGTGTCCAGAGTTCAGTCTCTTAGGCACTGTACTAAGATTGCTGCCCTGCTTCTCAGACAGTGTCATCCCGGTGCCACCATCTTGGATTACCTTCTTCCTCATCTCTTTCCATTAATGGTTGTTGAAAGTCTATTTTATTAGATATTAGGATGGTTATTCCTGCTTGTTTCTTGGGTCTATTTGCTTGAAAACCTTATTCCTGCTAAAACAGCCCAGGAAATTTTCAAGGGATTATCTGAATGCTCTGAGGTTGAACCCAATTGCTTTTCTCATCATTGGGGTTCATCTCACCTGGTAAATACAGTCAGTGGTGTTTGGAGGCCCACAGTTCCAACTATTGGTCACTGTGCAGTTTCTGCTACCCTGCTGATCAGACACAGTGTGTGTTCAGCCCTTCCAGCTGGGATCTGTTTTTAATTTTTACAGAATATGAGTATTTTGATTGTATGCATGAATATGCATCTCTTGTGTGCCTGATCTTCACTATAGTCTGAAGATGTGTTCAGAACTCATGAACTGATAGTAGTGGGTTCCAGGTAAACAATGACAATTGAGCCCACTTATTTGGAAGAGTAGCAAGAGCTCCTCACTGCCGAACCACCTCTTCTACCTTATGTTGCTTATTTATGATCAGCATTGACATTGCTAATATTTTAATTTTTCTATTTTTAGCTGTTTAAACATGCATTCCCTTTTAGTAAAATGTTATTAGAGTTACAGTATAAGCTGGGGCACTGCAGATTTCTGGAAAAGAAATGCACAACTGGAGTGAATGTATAATTTTTTGTAGAAGCTTCAGTATGGTCCTCTGAGTTCTTTCAATCTTTTATGTTTGTTTGATTGACTTTTAGGGGAGGCTCTGTCTTACTATATAGGTCTAGCTGTCCTGGAACTCTTTGCATAGATCATGCTGGCATCCAATTCAATAAGATACACCTGCCTCTGCCTCCTGAGTGATGGAATTAAGGCATAACAGAATACACCCAGCTTGTCCATAATTTTTGTAGTTAGTAACTGTTTATAAATTTCTCTGATGTGTACTTAGTACTGCTCATTTCTTAATTTCTCTGTGTATCTCTGTCTCTCTTTCTATTTTGCTCTCTTCTCTCTGTTTGTCTTTGTCCACATTAATTACCATGACTATTCAAAAGCTATATCCTATTCAAAAAAGTTCAGATATGACATAGTTAAACTTCATTATTCAGTTTTCTTCTAAAATGACTTAGTGATAACATTAACACTTCCTTTTTAATAGAAAAATTTTAATCTTTATTTTTAAACTATAGACTATACATGATTTAGAAAGGAGAATATACAAAACAATGATCAAAGAATAATCATGTGTTCTATGCCTTTTCTTTTGTCTGGGAACTCAGAAATATGATGTTATCAGCTATGATTATTGTTGCTTGCCACTCACATTATTTTTATCCATCTATTCACTGTAGTACAATTTCCCTTCAACAAATATATGAGCCCCCATTTTCATATACTGGTATGCCAAATCTCTGATACCTGGTCAAACATGATATCCAGTGCCATGTTGTCTTTTGACTGACACCACCCATCTGTTCACTGTCACCTGATAGCCACATCTCAATTGTTGCTAGATAAAATATGATGACTGTGTTTTTTCCTTCCACCTGTCTCATGACAGGGTCCTGACCTAGTTGCCCAAGTAACTAAAGATGATCACACAAGATTCATCACTCAAGAATCCAACTAATGTCTAATTCATATTCATGCCTTACAAACTAATGAAACGCCTTTAACAAAGGTTTCCAAAGCACCCCTTTGGTTTTCCTTACAATCTAACCTTTAAGGTTTTTCTTCTCCCCTTGTTCACCTGATGAACAGCACCCAACTATCTAACACTAGCACTTCTGTGTCAGAAAATAAATGGAAGCAGCACTAGAATTATATGATTTTATTGCCAATGAAGCATAAATTTATATTGTTGCTACTCTTTCTGTTGTACAAATGCATGGCATATTTTAGAATGCAGTGACCTTCAATGATGTGCATGTGAAATTCAGCTAAGAAGAGTGGGCTTTGCTGGAACCTTCCCAGAAGCAACTCTACAAAGATGTGATGCTAGAGACCTGTAAAAACCTCACTGCTACAGGTAAGACTGCAAATTTTCTTTCACTTTTAAAATAAAAAGACAACTCTTACTTTGTTATTGATCCTCTTCTGTAATTCCAATTTTGAATGAGGAGGAATGAAGTGAATATATCAGGCATGGTTCTAAGGGTCACAGAAGATAGTGATTTAAGTTTTGCCTTAATAATTACATAATATTTCCAATAATATATATTTTCTGGTACTATATTTTAGGCTACAATTGGGATGACCACAATATTGAAGACAATTTTCAAATTTTTACAAGTAATAAAAGGTAACTTTATGTGCATGTTGATACAGATATGAATCTTAAATTTTAATGAGTCCTGGAAGTTTGCTGTTTTTTTGTTTGTTTGTTTGTTTATTGGCTGCTTTTTATTTTCTGTTTTTGAAATAGTGTTTTTTTCTGGGTATCTGTGACTTTGTTAGACTTGCTTGTTAGACCAGCCTGACCTCAAAATCACACAGATCAGCCTGCTTTTGTGTCCACAAGTGGTGGGATTAAAGGCATATACCAGCACACATGGATGTGTCCTGGAAGTTTTAAAGAAAAGCAACAGTGTAAAAACAGCACTGCATTAAGTGTACTGATGATCATTAAAATCTCACAATTCCATGTACTTCAATGTCAGGTATCTGATTTGTGTTTTCAAAGTACTCCCCTAAAATAGAAAAAAATAAAATAATGTTGTATCAGAAAATACCATTTGAATATTATGGATATTACAGCTACTGAGTTGAACTGCCAATCTGTTTAGTCTCATTATATCTACTCAGATATTGCAAGAGGTATACACATTGAGTAAGTGACCAGTATGTGTCCAAAACCATCTAATAAGCAAATATTTCATAGTACAACCAGTGTTACTCATTTTCATGTAGTAACATTGTAAAGTTTAGTGAAAAGAGCAGCTTATGAGAGTCAAGAATATTGTTGTAGAGAAACCTTAATCCCTATATGACATGTGTATGATGAACAAAATCAAACTCTGTTAATTCAATGATGGGATCTTTTATTATTCTTGTAATTTAAATTGGTATATCATATGTCACAATGTTTCTAAGACACATGAGCATAGGGATATTGAAGGAAGCAGTGTACCTGTCTTTCTCCAAGAACAATTGATTTTGTAGCAGTACCCACTTTGAGATTTTCTGAATGTGATAAATGGTTACTGTTAATTGGTTTTGCCACTTCACTGAAAATTCATCAGCAAACTCATACTGCTGAAAATACCCATGAATACTAGGAATTTGGAACTTCTTTTGCTTGTCCTGACTCACTTTGTTAATGAAATGTCATTCATATACTACAAAAAATTTTGACTGTGATTGCTGTGCTAAAATTCTGAATTCTTACAATACTCTTCATATATTTGACTAAAGCTCTCATAGAAAAATTATGCTATAAATTTGAATCACATAATAAATGCTCTTACTATCACAGGGATATTCAAAAATACCCATAATGAAGAATACCATGAATGTAAATAAAGTGATAAAACTTTAAAATTTTATTCTTTTTTACCATTAGACTGAATTATAAAATTAATTCATATAGATAATTATATTTATTAGTGTATTGAAATGACTCTAGGAAATCTTTCATATGTTCTAATTATCTTTGCAGGCATGAAAGCAGTCATACTGGAGAGAAACCCTTCAAATGCACTCTATGTGGTAAATCCTTCGCCTATACCACTGTTCTCATACGGCATAAAAGAACACACACAGGAGAGAAGCCTTACAAATGTAACCAGTATGGAAAAGCCTTTGCACGAAACAGTACTCTCTTAAGACATAAAAGAACACACACTGGAGAGAAACCTTATGAATGTAACCATTGTGGTAAAGCCTTTGCAGAAAACAGTCATCTCAAAAGCCATAGAAGAACACACACTGGAATGAAACCTTATGAATGTAATCAGTGTGGTAAAGCCTTTGTACAAAACAGTGCTCTCATAATCCATAAAAGAACACACACTGGAGAGAAACCTTATGAATGTAACCAGTGTGGTAAAGCCTTTGCACAAAACGGTGATCTCATACGGCATAAAAGAACACACACTGGAGAAAAACCTTATGAATGTAACCAGTGTGGTAAAGCCTTTGTACAAAACAGTGCTCTCATAAGCCATAAAAGAACACACACTGCAAATAGTGATAATTTCACTTCTTCCTTTCCAATTTGTATCCCCTTGATCTCCTTCAACTGTCTTATTGCTCTAGCAAGGATTTCCAGAACTATGTTGAAGAGATATGGAGAGAGTGGGCAGCCTTGTCTTGTCCCTGATTTCAGTGGGATTGCTTTAAGTTTCTCTCCGTTCAGTTTGATGTTGGCTATAGGTTTGCTGTATATCGCCTTTACTGTTTAGATATGTGCCTTGTATCCCTGATCTCTCCAATACTTTAAACATGAATGGATGTTGGATTTTGTCAAAGGCTTTTTCAGCGTCTAGGGAGATTATCATGTGGTTTTTTTCTTTCAATTTGTTAATATGGTGGATCACATTGATGGATTTCCGTATATTGAACCATCCCTGCATACCTGGGATGAAGCCTACTTGGTCATGGTGGATGATATCTTTGATGTGTTCTTGTATTCGGTTTTATGTAGTATTTTGTTGAGTATTTTTGCATCAATGTTCATAAGGGAGATTGGCCTGAAATTCTCTTTCTTTGTTGAGTCTTTGTGAGGTTTAGGTACCAAGGTGACTGTGGCTTCATAGAATGAGTTTGGTAATGCTCCTTCTGTTTCTATTTTGTGAAATAGTTTGAAGAGAGAGTTGGTAGCTCTTCTTTTGAATGTTTGGTAGAATTCTGCGCTGAAGCCATCTGGTCCTGGGCTTTTTTGGATGGGAGACTTTCGATGACTGCTTCTATTTCCTTGGGGGATATAGGACTATTTAATTGATTTACCTGGTCCTGATTTAGCTTTGGTAGGTGGAATCGGTCAAGAAAATTGTCCATTTCATTTAAATTTTCAAATTTTGTTCCGTATAGATTTTTGAAGTAAGTCCTAATGATTGCTTGGATTTCCTCAGTGTCTGTAGTTATGTCCCCCGCTTCATTTCTGATTTTGTTGATTTGGATGGTGTCTCGCTGCCTTTTAGTTAGCTTGGCTAAGGGTTTGGCTGTCAATGAACGTATATTGGACTTTGTGTCACTAGCATACAACATGAGAACTTTCCCTGTGCTGCAAATCTGTCTAAACAATTGTCAAGCTATATTTTAGGTAATTGGACTGGAGAATTCGATACTACGATGGACCAGCTGAGAGTGGCCATTGCCATGGTAAATTCTACCAGAGTGGACGCAGGACTAGCCACAGGAGTATCATCATGGATTGCTGCAGCCATGAATCATCTGAAAGAATGGGCGGGCATGGGAGTGTTAGCAGGCCTTCTGGTGTTGGTCACCTTGGTTTGCCTGTGGTATATATGCAAGATTAGAGTCTCACAACAGCATAATGCAGCCATGACCATTCAGGCCTTTACAACCATTGAAGCAGGATAGTCTCTGCAAGCATGGTTGGCTACCATAAAAAGTCAAAATATTACGCTCAGGATGCGAGGCGAAGCACTGCACTCAGGGTCAGCCGCCTTGGACCCAGAGAAGAGCATGTCTGATTGCATGCGGGTTGATGCCCCAGGTCCCGCCTCTGGGAAAAAGGTATCGGACGGGTCTGATGCTCTTTGGGTGGATGACACCTAAATGAACATCAGTACAAAGTCCCAATTTATTTCTAATATCAGAGATCAGACCTCTACTCTTGCCTGATGCGTCCAAAACAAAAAGGGGGGACTGTAGAGAGCTGCGTAATGCCGCTCCTGAAAGATGGAGCTGGTTTCCGCCTAACACCTTCCCGATGATGAGTGCTCTCTGTCACAAACAACTCGACATTTGGCTAAGGCTGAGAATCTGGCTTGCTTCCATGTATGTGGACCTATCTGCATTGCCCACGTGGCATACTGAGGTTGGCTGCCCAGAGGCTATTTAAAGTGGGCTGGCTTTCCCCAGGGTCAGATGATTGTTCAAGGTTCCTGAATAAACTGCATTAAAAAAAAAAAAAAAGTGAACCATCAAAAAAAAAAAAAAAAAGAACACACACTGGAGAGAAACCTTATGAATGTAACCTGTGTGGTAAAGCCTTTGCACGAAACAGTAATCTCATTTGCCATAAAAGAACACACACTGGAGAGAAACCTTATGAATGTAACCAGTGTGGTAAAGCCTTTGCAGAAAACAGTCATCTCAAAAGCCATAGAAGAACACACACTGGAGAGAAACCTTATGAATGTAACCAGTGTGGTAAACCCTTTGCAGAAAACAGTAATCTCATATGGCATAAAAGAACACATACTGAAAAGAAACCTTATAAATATACTCAATATGATAAAGCCCTTGCACAACAGAGTAGTCTCTGAAAATATGAAAAAACACACAGTGGAGAGAACCCTTGTGAGGGTAATTAGTGTGATAAAGCCTTTGCATGTAAAAGTCATCTCCTAAGACAACAACACATTCTGGAAGGAAATCATATGAATTCAACTATGTGGTAAAGCGTTTGCACATAACATCTCCTAATACATAAAGGAGCACATACTGGAAAGATGTGTGACTGTAACCAACGTGAAAACTTTTGGACTTCAGAATAATCTCCACACTCATGAAAAAATCCTAATGCACAGAAAGCCTGTGAATGTTTTTGACATCGTGAAACCATTCCACATTTGTATAATCTTCATCATCATGAAAGGATTCATAATGGAGGAAAAACTTATGAATGTGTTAAAATGGTGAGGCCTTGCACAAATCTAGAGTCATCATTATCATAAAAGTATCCTTACTGGAAAGGAATTCTGTGAGTATAAGCAATGTAGAAAAGTCTTTGTGTTCTTTGGTCCACTGAGATCCAACAGAACTGAAAAACTAGCTCAATGAAAATGACCTCCCTTTTCTGAAGGGGAAAGGGAATTAGGGGCAATAGGAATGGAGGGTACTACTGGGGGAGAGAAGGGAGGGGGACTACGATTGGAATATAATGTAAATAAACTTATTTTTAAAAAAATACAATGAATGGTGAATATCAATTACATGCAACAGTATTATTTAATAAGGTGTTTATGGAAGACTTATTGATAATGCTGATTTTCAACATTTACTGTTTTCAGTTGCCTCACTTTACACAATAAACTTTTAGTCCAGTGGATGAATATGTAGGGAATGGTGAACTAACACCAGCCAAGAAAGTTCTCTGAGAGTATCACAGCAGTGGTAGCCTGTAGAAGTTTTTTTTGAGTGCACATACCTATTTTTCCAAGGGTACTATTGAAAAACATCACAACCAACACTGAATTTTGAGATATGAGGGAGGAGGCTTTCTTTTCCTTGTATGACCCTGCTTCTGGCCTAGATGTGTAACCCTGTCAAGAGTGAGTTTTCTCTGCCTGACTTCGTCTGGAGAGTGTCTTTAGACATAGACACCACCAATCAAATTTGATAGATGGCCTTTGACACAGATCCCTGATAACTCTCCCCTCCCTTCAAATATAGGATAATTTGGTTCTGTGTTCTTGCTTTTCTTATTCATACAATAGGAATGTGCTGTTTAATGCAAACTGAGCATCCTTGAATTACCTAGTATTAAACAATTATCTACACCTATACTTGGAGCATTGCAGGCACTCCCCAAGGAATATAAGCCTCTGTTTTCTGTTTTTTAGAATTAAAGTTGAACTTACTTTCTAAGGTGGTTCCCAGAGTGGCTGACCACTGTTATGCTTGCGGGCTTTCCAAGCTTTATACTACTCATCTTTTGCCCCTCATGGCTTCCTGGGCTGTTGGGTAACAGCCCTCCAGGCAGCAAGACAATCACATTCTCTGTAATGCCTATGATAAAATGTTTCAAACTCCATAGCATTTCAAATTTCACATGTTTCTGGATGTGAGATGGTCAATCAAACAGTGTCTTGGATTGGGACTCTTTAAAATGAGTTATACTTATTATTTCGTTCACTGTAAGGTTGCAGGCAAGCCTCATGGTATGAAATCTTCTGAGTACAGTGGCCCATGTAAAATAAATAAGCGCAGGAATTTTATTTCTCTGTTTTTAATAGCTGAGTACTGTTCTGATAATGTATAGGTGGATGGCAGAGGAGAGGAACTCCCCTTTTGAGTGGTCTAGGGAAAAGGGATGGGGAAAGATGGAGGGAGTGTGGGACCTGTAAGAGTTGAGGGAGTGACCTTCAATCAGCATATACAATGAATAAATTGTGAAAAATAAAAACAATTAATGAAATAAAATAAAATATAGTAAGGAAAACAAAACGAAAAAGCAAAAATTTGAGTCTAGTTTGTGTAACTGCCCTCCCTCAAAGAGAATAAAGAAGATATATAGAAAGAAAAGAAAAACATAATCTTTGTCTTTGTCACCTTTCTTCGCTGTGGGCTCACTTGAAGATCATTATCCAATGGAGACCATGCTTCTCTCTCTGAAGTTTATGTTACCATGGAAGTAGGATTCAAACCTGGAACTAATGGCAGAGGTTCCTAGTTAACATATCAAATGAAATCTACCTGCCATTTTCTCCCAGCAATCCTTCAGTCCTTCCATGTTTTCTTTTCCTCCAAGATAGTATAGCTCATGAAATGCCCTGAATTCTCCTTCCCAGGGCCTGAGCTAACCTTATTCCCCTCTCATTCACATATAGGAAAACTATTTTGGCTACCTGGTCCTGTCAAGAGCCATGCAGGAGCAACAGCAGAACAGCTGTAGAACTCATGGAATATGGCTCCCATTAGCATAGTCATGATGAGTTTGTCTTGGAGAAGCACAATCCCAAGAACTGCTTTTCCTGAGGACTTTGAGCTCTTATGTAGCATATCTCTGCTTGTTGTGCTTATGATTCCCATATACCTCATAACATGAGTTGTAAGGAAAACTCTAAGAAGTCTTCTAGCTTGTCACTGGGCAATATAACTGGCATTTAAAATTAACAATGCTTGATCTCTTTTCACATGTTTACTGGAGCAGATTAATGAATGAACCACTTCCCTTGAAAGGAGCCATAGATGTAGATTGTTATCAATTTGCATTATACTTAGAAATAATTTGGTAAAAGAGATTGTTTAACAAGGTCAGGGAAGATGTTTTTGCTAATGGCTCTGATGTAAAAAATCTTAAAGAACAATTTAAAGTTAAGAAAAGTTCACTATTAATAGAAAAGCCAGGGATATTTTAAGGTTGGTGAGCTGAAACAATAGCCCAAGGTAGCATTGGCTGTCTGGACTCCCTGAAACTGGGTCTAAAACTGAGACAGCAGTTGATTCCCCTATATTGGTTTTTAGCCTCAGCTTCTTGATGTGATTTAATAAAAATGATTAGTGAGTAGATGCACACCCCTTTAAGATTTAAAGTATAGTTTCCAGTACCATGGCATTTTTTATTACTGTTGCCCTATAGTACTACTTGAGATCTTGGATGAAGATTTCTCCAGAAAATATTTATTGTGCAGGCATTTTTTTTTAAAATCAATTCTGGGTTTTTTGTTTTTCCATATGAAACTGAGAATTGTTCTTTCAAGGTCTGTAATGAGTTGTGCTGGTATTTTGATTGGAATTGCATTGAGTCTTTAGATTTCTTTTGGTAGAGTGGCCATTTTTACTATGTTAATCCTCCAATCCTGGAGTATGGGAGATCTTCTGATATCTTCCTGAAGTTCTTTTTTTTTTTTTTTTTTTTTTTCGTACAAGTCATTCACTTGCTTGATTAGAGTCACACCAAGGTACTTTATGTTATTTGTGGCTTTTGTAAAGGGATTTTGTTTCCCTAATTTCTTTCTGAGCCCATTTGTCTTTTGTATAAAGGAGGGCTTCAGAATTTTAAAATTTAATTCTGTATCCAGTCATTTTGCTGAAGTTGTTTATCAGCTGTAGGAGTTCCCTGGTTGAATTTTTTGTGTTATATCAGATCATCTGCAACACAAGCTGGACCGGATGTGGAGAAAAGGGAACCCTTCTCCATTGCTGGTGGGAATATAAACTTGTACAACCACTTTGGTAATCAATCTAGTGCTTTATCAGAAAATTATGAATAGTGCTACTAGAATATTCAGTTATACCAACTCTGGGCATATATTAAGAAGATTATCAACCATACAACAAGGACATTTGCTCAACTCTACTCATAACAGCTTTATTGACAATAGCCAGAATCTGGAAACAACTTAGATGTCCCCAAACCGAGGAATAGACACAGAAATTGTGGCACATTTATACAATGCAATAGTATTCAGCAATTAAAAACAAGGAAATTAGCAGGCAAATGGATGCAACTAGAAAAGACCACCCTCTCTGAGTGAGGTATCCAGAAGCAGAAAGACACTTATGGTATATACTCACTTATATGTGCATATTAGTCATATAATATAGGATTAAAATACTAAAATCTATAGTCGTAAAGGATATAAACAACAGGAAGAACCCTAGGGAAGATACTTAATCCTCATTTAGAAGGGAAAACGGGATAGACATCAGTAATGAGAGGAGACATGGAACAGGGCAGGAACCTACCACAGAGGGCCTCTCAAAGAATCTACCTAGCAGGGTATTGAAGCAGATGGTTAGACTCATAGCCAAACTTTGGGCAGAGAGCATGGAATAATATGGAAGATTCAGGAGATAGAAAGACCTGGATGGGAGAAGCCCTCCACAAGAAGGCCAATTGAGCCAAAAAAATATGGGCCCTGGAGGTCGGTACTGTTCCAACCAAGGACCATGCATAAAGAACTCCTAGAATCCCTGCTCAGATGTAGCTCATAAGTATCTCAGTTTCCATGTGAGTTCCATATTAAGGGTAACAGCAGCTGTTTCTAACATGAACTCAGTGGAAGGTTCCTTGATCATCTACTCCTGGAAGGTGCAGCCTTGCCAGGCCACAGAGTAAGAAAGTGCAGCCATTCTTGGTAAAACTTGATAAGATAAGCTAGGATAAGGTAGTAGGGAATGATGACTTTCCCTATCAGTGGACTAGGAGAGGGGCATAGGGGTAGAAGAGGGAGGTAGGTTATAACAGGTGGAAGATGAGGGAGGCGCTTACAGCCAGATAACAAAGTGAATAAATTGTAATAATCAATAAAAAATAAAAAATAAGGGATTTTTGTTTGTTTGTTTTTCTGAGATGGCTGGACTCAGGCAACTGTCTCTTAAAAACAACTAGAAAGAATAGTATTTCAGCTCTACACATTTTTCTTTTTTCTGTAATACTATATATAATAAATACCCTTGATAAAATTCAGTGTTTTGTTACATATTCTTGGTATTATAATATTGTATAATGTATTATAAAACAAATTTTGACATGTTAAGTGTGTAAAAATAGTTTATGAAAAAGTGACTTGAATTTTCAAAAGATCAAAGAGTGTTATTCAAAACTCTGGAGGGTGAAAATGGAAGGAAAATGATGGAAGAATAAAATAATATATAAATAAATTAATATCGCTTTCACATCAATTACATTTGGTTATTGAGATTTTAAAAATATACACAGAATACTTTTCAAGTAAACAATGTATGCTACTGTTAATAGTCATTCTGTACTTATCCTGAAGTATTTTCTTTTATATTATTCCTCTCTTGTCACTGAAATGTGTTTTTTGACAAGTCATGCCACAACACCCTGACGTTCAGGCTCTAATACTGACCATTCAACTCTTATTTCAGGGTACTGACTGCTTATAGCCCAATTAGCAGTGAAGTCAGACAACGTATGATTTCTGTGTCTAGCTAAGGGCACAATTTTTGATGATACATTTTTAGTTCATCCACAATTTCAAAGTAAAATGATTGACTTTCTTGAAATGTTAAATGTTCTCTCTCACACACATGCACACACACATGTGCATATATAATGCATGATACAAGTAATAGCAGTTATTGGAAACACAAGACTCAAAATTGAAAGAACCAAAAGAAGGCTGTATGGGAGATTTTGTAGGGAGGACAGAGAAATGAGAAAAAAAAAACTGATTATATTAAAATCTCAAAAAACGAAAGCACATGTTTTCCATGAATAAAAAAATTGAATAATATAATATTTTGCACTGATGTGATTCAGGACAATCAAGTCTATTCTATCTTAGCACACAGTCAGCTGTGCTTCAGTAAATATGAGTATAGATGTGAGCTGGACCTGCCCAAGTGGTCTGTTGTTTTCATATGGATAATGGTGGAACTCCTCATTCAGAGTGTACAGTATATATTCTCTTTTAAATTGATTCAATAATTTTAGTTATTTTTGTGTGTGAACTGGATGAAATAAAGATCCCCTAAACTTCTTTCTAGGTCCACTTTCTTCTACTGTCTCCTTCCATCCTTTTACACAGAGATGCTATCTAACCTGGATGGTAAAGAGTGTTCAGAGTGTTCAGGCGATCCAGCAGAAGAATGGAAATTTTTTGTCTAGTCCATTCTATTAGTTCATGTCTTTCTATTGGAGAATTGAACATCCAAGCTGAGAGTTTTCAATGAACAATGTTCATTATTTCCCTTTATTTTGTAGTTATGGTGTGTGTGGGGGGTTGCCTCTTTATTTGATGCTTGGGATTATTCACTTTTTGTCTTTCATTGGGTGTGGTTAACATTTTTAGATAGGAGTTTTGCTTTGATTGGCTTCTGTAGCAAAGGAGTTTTACAGCGATACTGCTCATATTTGGTTTAATTGTGCAATATATTTTTATTCACCATTTATTATTGAACGTTTACTGGATATAGTAATAAGGATCCCTTAAAGATTATATACAATCTGTCTCAGCTATTCTAGGTTTAGAATTTTTCTTGGGAGATCAGGAGTTACTCTAATGAGCCTGAATTTATATGCAACTTAGTCTTTTCAACTTGCAACTTTTAATATACCTTCTTTGTTTAATATAATTTTCTTTACATTTAGTGTTTTGATTTTATATGCTGAGCACAATTTCTTTTCTGGTAGGCTTTGTTGTTTTCTATACTTTTTGTACTTTTATAGGCTACCCCTTCTTCATCAGGTTAAGGATATATTCTATTATTTTGCTGAAAATATTTCTGGGATTTTGATGTGAGTTTTGTCTTCTTCCTCTATTTCTATTGTTCATAAATTATTTTTTTGCACTTTTTAAATATTCTGGATCTTTTGTGCATGGCTATTTAACATTTCTTTTGATGCAATTATCCAGTTGTTGTTGTTTTTTTCTTCTTGTTGTTCATAATCATCTTCATCTTCTAGTCCTTCTCCTCCTGGTTCTCTTCTTGCTCCTCCTCCTCTTCCTTTTTTTTCTTTTCAAAATAGTCACTTTACTCATATACTCACCCTGATTAAAATTTTCCCTTCCTCTAATCCTCGCAACTCTTTCCCATCTCCCCTTCCATCCTGTCTAAATTCACCCTCATTTAAAACAAAGAGGGCTATAATACATAATAAGAAAATAAAATAGCAAAAAGAAAAAAGCAAACACATCTGAGTAGGAAAAAAAGCAAAAGAAAAAGAGCCCAAGGTGAGAAAAGATGTACACTTGTACACATATGCAGGAATCTCATAAAATATTAAACTTGAAACAATGGAATGCACACAGAGGACAAGTAGCTTTAAAAATAGGAAAAAAAAATCTTAAGCAAATTAAAATAAAAACTATGATAAAAAATTTTAAATGAGAATCCAAAGTTGCCAGTGAGTGAAATTTTTTGCCATTTTCCTTTTGGAATGTACTCTTAAAAGTACAGTTAAGAGTAGTCCCTTGGATACAATGAGTGTACCTTGGAGAAAACGAAATTTTAATTTGCAAGCACTTATCAGTTAGAGATAGGGCCAGGGACAACATTAAAGGCCTTGTGCATGCTGCCTCTGTCTCTAACAGCTTATATATTCTTCTGTCCTCTTAATTTATAGTGATTTGTTCTTTGATATCCTCTATCCTTTCTGGTTCTTACACTCTTCTGGCTGAATTACTGAAGAGCCTGAAGGGCATATTCTGAGGTCTCTCACTGACTGTCTATTTTCTCTATGGGTCTCTGAATTTGTCTCCATCAGATGCAGGATGACATTTTTTTGATGATGGCTGAACAAGATACTGGTCTATGAGTATAGCAGAATGGTGTCAATGGTCATTTTATTACTTTCAGTAGAATGCAGTATTTGCTTTTCCCCCAGAACCATGGTCTGTGTAATTTCTTTTTCTTGATCAATAAACCAGTGTCAGGTGTGGATTCCATCATGTAAAGTGGGCCTTAAGTCAAAGTATAGATTGGTGTTTACTCCTACAACTCACACTAATATGTCTTACAGGTAGAACATTGTTATAGTTCAAAAGTTTGGTAGCTGGGTTAGTGTTTATATTTCTCCTCTTTTAGTTGCAGAATACTTCCCATATCAAAGTTGCTAGAATGTAAGTGTGATGGTTCTTTGTAGGCACAAGCTCTATTTATCTATGTTCCATTTAAGTGTAAGTGTTGTCTCCAGCAAGAGGGTATTGTGGTCAGTTTGTAAAGAGCAGACTATAGTCTTGGCAAAAGCCTGTGTTGTTTTGGCATTGCAATCACACTACTTTGGCCAATACCTCAGTTAATTATAAACTATTACCAGTACTAGATGCTTAATTTAGTGCCAAGAGATTTCCAGTTGGGACTTTCTTCTTGTGTGGTGATTTCATTTATATTGGCTTCATATATATATATATATATATATATATATATATATATACACATTTATATTGGCTTCATATATATGTATATATATATACATTTATATTTATATTTATATATTTATATATATATTTATATATATACATATACATTTATATATTTATATTTATATATATTTATATATACATTTATATTGGCTTCATGTATATATTAAATATATATATGTATATATTAAATATATATTTATATATATACATTATATATATATTAATATATATAAATATATATATTTGAGAAAGCTTCTATTGCATTAGGTGTCCACTGTACCAAACAAATGACCCTTAATTTTACCTGTCTTTCCTCATGTTACCTTTTCATTGCCCTCTTCCTTTCCCAAGCCCCATCAATTCTATCTTTTTGGCCCACCTTCCATTTGTACCAAGTATTTTGTTTCCCTTTCCTATGGAGAAATCTCTGCCTCCCCTAACCTCCAGTTCTTAATCTGTATGTATCCCCTGTGGTATTATGTTCAGTTGCTTGCATATCATACATCTTGCAACTAATTTATATGTAAAAGCAAATACATACCATATTTCTCTTTTGGGGTCTTGGTTTTCTCACCCTCAGTTACCTGCAAAGGTGCATTTACCTCCACATTTCATGATTTGATTTTTTAAATGTCTGAGTAATATTTGATTATGTAAATGCACTAGTACTATCACAAAAAATAGAAATTCACACTGGAAAGTTAGAAATACACACTGGAAAAACAGATAAAATCTTCATAAATGGTGCTGACCAAACTAGATGTATATATGTAGAAACATACAAACAGGTGCTTATTTTCACTCAAAGTCACCTCCAAATGGATTAAAACCTCACCAAAGTTCATATACAGTTAAAGCCATGAAGTCAGCACAGCTATTTGACAAAGATCAAGTACATAGGAGCTGAATGTTACAATAGCCTTCATGCTATTTATCAGGCTTGGTCTTGATCTCCACTTGCTACATGCTTAGCAGGCTTTCATTACATGGACACCCTGGGGGCATTGGAGCAATGGGAAATTTTTTAATGAATCATTTATGCCTTCACCCTGGAGTACTGCTTCTAAGCTTCCCCAGAAAAATCCTGATCATACTGCTCCTCTCATATTTAGGGAAAAATCAATTATCTGGCCCTACATGAATGTCTTCCTCATGGAAGTTGTAACTCACATAAAATGGCAGAAAACTTCTTATGAGACTTCAGCTCCAAGATAGTCTTGCAAAATCTATCCCTGTGCTTCCTCAAGAAGAAAATAATCAGAACAACATACTCTTAAAAAGGCAAACAAAGTTTCTAGAACCAGGAGAGTTGATAGTATTTGAGATTAAATACCTTGTACTTTTGAATCCTCAGATGATTACTTGGCATATAAGATTAGGAGTTACATATGGTATGCCCTCAATGATTAGATAAAGAAGTAAATGAATGGCTGGAGACATGTTCACCTTACACTAGGGTCTATAATGATGGACAAAGAATGTTTTCTAAAAATGATTTTTAAAGTAAGGTATTAGGACCTCCTTTTCCTAGAAATATCAGCTTTCACAGTATCACTGTGGTGTTGTATGACCAAATAATGAAAGAATACTTATATTTAGCACATAAGTAAATTCTACAAAGATATGAGGTATAGACAATACATTATGCCAGGAATTTAATAATAACTGTTGCTGCTTTGGCCTAAATTGTTTTTTCTTGAGGCTGTCCATTAAAATATGATAATATACTTCTTGGGACAAAGCAATATGCCCAAGGTGGCTTGAAGATTTTCTATCTATTGCCATTGAATCTGAGAATGCTTCCAACCTGAGAATGGGCTTTCAGGCTGTGGCAAATATGCCTCCAGATTCTCAAAAATGTCAGGTTATGGGATTGATGAAGAAAAATGATAGTAAAAGATAATGTTTATCAGTGATGACTAAAGTTATGACCAAGAGACAGTTAAAACTCCTGTCTGGGGACAAGAAGGATATCATCTATGTTTTAAAACAATGTGAATCTATCTTTTTTATTATTGAACTCTGTCTAAATAAAGAAGTACTCTGACTGCCAGTCAGTCAAGACTTTCAGTTTCTTTGGACAACCATGTCTGACTCATTTCTGCACCACCTTATCCTTCCCTACTCTCTGGAATCTATCAACTTCTGGGGCTGGTCCCCAGTCTTTCACCACACTCTTTCTTTTCTTTCACAGTAGGGTGAATACTCAAAACTGAAGATCTAGAGCTACATGCTTCGGAGTAGATAGGACATGTGATATCTGTTTTCTGGATTTTAGTTACCTAAAGCAATATCGTCATTTATATTTCTATCTACTTATGTGCATACCATTTCACTTATCTATATCAGTTGAAGGATATTTAGGTGTTCCCATTTTGTACCTATTGTTAACAGAATAGCAATGAGTATGGTTGAGAAAATTTTTTTGAAGGAGTATGTTGAGTCCATTGTGCATATGTCAAGGAAAGTTCCAAGTGGTTCATATGGTAGATTTATTTTCATCATTTTGAGAATTCTGAACACTGATTTCTGCTATAGGTATACAATTTTGCAAACTCCTTTGCCAGAGGTCCAGGTTTTTGCCTGTCAATCAGAAGATGTCAGCTGTCAACCTAATTCCTGTTTCCTTCAGAAAATAAAATACTAAGAGAAAAATATATAGTACCTGTATTATTTTTCACAATTACTATTATGTAATTAAATGTTGATACTTATATGTCCACGAATTCAAAAGTAACATGGACAAATTACTAAAATGTGTTTTCAGAGGTAGTTTCTATTCTGAAATAGAATGTATCTATATAACATTGCTTAAATGAAGGGCTCTTTTAATTATGATTAGATATACACTTTATATAAACTTACTAAAAGTAGGGATAAATAATTTTATTTGAAGACACTAAGGTATTTTATTATAGTCTGGTTATTGGACTTAATGATGGGTGGGTCATGGTGCTTGAGAAAGATACCCAAAACGACAGCTGTGCTGACAGATAAGCACAGACCCATGCAGGCCAGGGCCAATTCCAGAGAATCCTCAAAGGACAGGAAGTTCACTGCCACGGAAGGCACTGCTTTCTCTCTAGGTTTGGGTACTCTTGAATTCAGCAAGGATACACTCCTGCTGATCTGTGGGGAGAAAGTAAATCAACATCTCAACTCCTACAAGTCACTCCATGAAGAAAGATTTCCAATGATATTGTCTGCATCCTATCACATTCTCTTTTACTATAGTGCCAAGAAGGACACTAAACATACATTATTTGTCATTTGAGGTATTGGTTGCCTAAGTTTTTTTTTTCTAGATAGATCTATGATTAAAGATGATGAGTATTTTTTTGTGTTTCTCAGTAAATTGTGTCTTATTTATGCTTCATTCTGTCACCCATGTTTATCATTAATTTTACAATTTATTCACCTTGTATCCCAATTGTAGCCCACTCGCTTATCTACTCTATGTCCCACTATCCCTTCCTCCTCCTCCCCTATCCTTCTCCTGTAGTCCTCTGATAGGGAAGGTCCTATCATACCCTGGCTCATCAGGTTCCATTAAGACTCCTGTATTCTATTCATCTGTAGGCTGTCTAGGTGCCCCCCAGGGATAAGTGATCAAGAAGCAGGCAACCAAGTTCAGAGACTGTCTCTTCGCTCCTTACTAGGATTCCCATATGGAGACTGAGCTGTCTATGGGCTACATCTGAGCAGGGGGTCTAAGTCCTCTCATGCTCTTTGGTTGATGCATCACTCTCTGCAGGGCCCCAGGACCCAGATTTTTTGGCTTTGTTGGTCTCCTTGCGTGACCCATGACGCCTTTAGGTCCTTCTCTCTCCCGCTTCTTCAATAAAGACTTTTTGTGCTCTATACAAAATTTTGCTGTGGGTCTCTGAATCTGCTTCAATCACCTGTTGAGGGGAGTCACTTAGTGTACATCCGTGGAAGGCTCCTATCCTGTTCTCTCTCTTCTATGGGTTCTTGCATCTATCCTGTTTTCTTTTCTGAATGAGAATTAAGCATCTTCCCTATGTTTCTCCCTGTACTTTAGCTTTTTAAAGTCTGTAGATTTTAGTATGTCCAATCTATATTGTATGGGTAATATCCACTTGTAAGTGAATATATACTATTCATGTATTTCTGCTTCTGGGATATATCACTCAGGGTGATCTTTTTTAGTTCCATCCATTTGCCTGCAAATTTCATGATTTTCTTGTTTTTAATACCTGAGTAGTATTTCCTTGTGTAAATGTACCACAATTTCTGTATCCATTGCCCCACTGAGGGACATCTAGTTTGATTCCAGATTCTGGCTATTTTGATTAAAGCTGTTATTGTCATATTTGAACACATGCCCTTGTTGTATGGTTGAGCATCTTTCTGATATATGCCTAGGAGTTGTTTAGCTGAGTCTTGGGGTAGCAGTATTCCCAGTTTTCTGAGAAAGCACCAGACTGATTTCCAAAGTGGTTGTACAAGTCTACATTCTCACCAGCAATGGAAGAGGGTTCTCCTTTCGCACATCTTCTCCAGCATGTGTTGTCTCTTGAGTTTTTGATCTTAGCCATTCTGATGGGTGTGAGGTGGAGTCTCAGAGCCATTTTGATTTTCATTTCTCAGATTTTTAAGGATGTTGAGCATTTTTAAGTGTTTCTACACCGTTCAATAATCCTCTGTTGAGAATTTCTCTTTAGCTCTGTACCCAATTTTTAGTTGGATTATTTGATTTGTTGGGTTCTTTATAAATTCTGTTATTAGCCTTCTGTCAGATGCAGAGTTGGTGAAGATCCTTTCCCAGTCTGTAAGCAATTATTTGGTTCTGCTGACAGTGTCCTTTGCTTTAGAGAAGATTTTAAGTTTCATGAGATCCCATTTATTGATTGTAGATCAGTTGTTTATCAGCTGTAGGAGTTCCTGGTTGAATTTTTTTGTGTTATATCAGATCATCTGCAACACAAGCTGGACCGGATGTGGAGAAAAGGGAACCCTTCTCCATTGCTGGTGGGAATATAAACTTGTACAACCACTTTGGTAATCAATCTAGTGCTTTATCAGAAAATTATGAATAGTGCTACTAGAATATTCAGTTATACCAACTCTGGGCATATATTAAGAAGATTATCAACCATACAACAAGGACATTTGCTCAACTCTACTCATAACAGCTTTATTGACAATAGCCAGAATCTGGAAACAACTTAGATGTCCCCAAACCGAGGAATAGACACAGAAATGGCACATTTATACAATGCAATAGTATTCAGCAATTAAAAACAAGGAAATTAGCAGGCAAATGGATGCAACTAGAAAAGACCACCCTCTCTGAGTGAGGTATCCAGAAGCAGAAAGACACTTATGGTATATACTCACTTATATGTGCATATTAGTCATATAATATAGGATTAAAATACTAAAATCTATAGTCCTAAAGGATATAAACAACAGGAAGAACCCTAGGGAAGATACTTAATCCTCATTTAGAAGGGAAAATGGGATAGACATCAGTATTTGAGAGGAGACATGGAACAGGGCAGGAACCTACCACAGAGGGCCTCTCAAAGAATCTACCTAGCAGGGTATTGAAGCAGATGGTTAGACTCATAGCCAAACTTTGGGCAGAGAGCATGGAATAATATGGAAGATTCAGGAGATAGAAAGACCTGGATGGAGAGGCCTCCACAAGAAGGCCAATTGAGCCAAAAAAATATGGGCTGGAGGGGGGTCCTGTTCCAACCAAGGACCATGCATAAAGAACTCCTAGAATCCCTGCTCAGATGTAGCTCATAAGTATCTCAGTTTCCATGTGAGTTCCATATTAAGGGTAACAGCAGCTGTTTCTAACATGAACTCAGTGGAAGGTTCCTTGATCATCTACTCCTGGAAGGTGCAGCCTTGTCAGGCCACAGAGTAAGAAAGTGCAGCCATTCTTGGTAAAACTTGATAAGATAAGCTAGGATAAGGTAGTAGGGAATGATGACTTTCCCTATCAGTGGACTAGGAGAGGGGCATAGGGTAGAAGAGGGAGGTAGGTTATAACAGGTGGAAGATGAGGGAGGCGCTTACAGCCAGATAACAAAGTGAATAAATTGTAATAATCAATAAAAAAAAAAAAATAAGGATTTTTGTTTGTTTTTTTTCTGAGATGGCTGGACTCAGGCAACTGTCTCTTAAAAACAACTAGAAAGAATAGTATTTCAGCTCTACACATTTTTCTTTTTCTGTAATACTATATATAATAAATACCCTTGATAAAATTCAGTGTTTTGTTACATATTCTTGGTATTATAATATTGTATAATGTATTATAAAACAAATTTTGACATGTTAAGTGTGTAAAAATAGTTTATGAAAAAGTGACTTGAATTTTCAAAAGATCAAAGAGTGTTATTCAAAACTCTGGAGGGTGAAAATGGAAGGAAAATGATGGAAGAATAAAATAATATATAAATAAATTAATATCGCTTTCACATCAATTACATTTGGTTATTGAGATTTTAAAAATATACACAGAATACTTTTCAAGTAAACAATGTATGCTACTGTTAATAGTCATTCTGTACTTATCCTGAAGTATTTTTTTATATTATTCCTCTCTTGTCACTGAAATGTGTTGTTTTGACAAGTCATGCCACAACACCCTGACGTTCAGGCTCTAATACTGACCATTCAATTCTTATTTCAGGGTACTGACTGCTTATAGCCCAATTAGCAGTGAAGTCAGACAACGTATGATTTCTGTGTCTAGCTAAGGGCACAATTTTTGATGATACATTTTTAGTTCATCCACAATTTCAAAGTAAAATGATTGACTTTCTTGAAATGTTAAATGTTCTCTCTCACACACATGCACACACACATGTGCATATATAATGCATGATACAAGTAATAGCAGTTATTGGAAACACAAGACTCAAAATTGAAAGAACCAAAAGAAGGCTGTATGGAAGATTTTGTAGGGGGGACAGAGAAATGAGAAAAAAAAAAACTGATTAAATTAAAATCTCAAAAAACGAAAGCACATGTTTTCCATGAATAAAAAAAATTGAATAATATAATATTTTGCACTGATGTGATTCAGGACAATCAAGTCTATTCTATCTTAGCACACAGTCAGCTGTGCTTCAATAAATATGAGTATAGATGTGAGCTGGACCTGCCCAAGTGGTCTGTTGTTTTCATATGGATAATGGTGGAACTCCTCATTCAGAGTGTACAGTATATATTCTCTTTTAAATTGATTCAATAATTTTAGTTATTTTTGTGTGTGAACTGGATGAAATAAAGATCCCTAAACTTCTTTCTAGGTCCACTTTCTTCTACTGTCTCCTTCCATCCTTTTACACAGAGATGCTATCTAACCTGGATGGTAAAGAGTGTTCAGAGTGTTCAGGAGATGCAGCAGAAGAATGGAAATTTTTGTCTAGTCCATTCTATTAGTTCATGTCTTTCTATTGGAGAATTGAACATCCAAGTTGAGAGTTTTCAATGAACAATGTTCATTATTTCCCTTTATTTTGTAGTTATGGTGTGTGGGGGTTGCCTCTTTATTTGATGCTTGGGATTATTCACTTTTTGTCTTTCATTGGGTGTGGTTAACATTTTTAGATAGGAGTTTTGCTTTGATTGGCTTCTGTAGCAAAGGAGTTTTACAGAGATACTGCTCATATTTGGTTTAATTGTGCAATATATTTTTATTCACCATTTATTATTGAACGTTTACTGGATATAGTAATAAGGATCCCTTAAAGATTATATACAATCTGTCTCAGCTATTCTAGGTTTAGAATTTTTCTTGGGAGATCAGGAGTTACTCTAATGAGCCTGAATTTATATGCAACTTAGTCTTTTCAACTTGCAACTTTTAATATACCTTCTTTGTTTAATATAATTTTCTACTTTACATTTAGTGTTTTGATTTTATATGCTGAGCACAATTTCTTTTCTGGTAGGCTTTGTTGTTTTCTATACTTTTTGTACTTTTATAGGCTACCCCTTCTTCATCAGGTTAAGGATATATTCTATTATTTTGCTGAAAATATTTCTGGGATTTTGATGTGAGTTTTGTCTTCTTCCTCTATTTCTATTGTTCATAAATTATTTTTTTTTGCACTTTTTAAATATTCTGGATCTTTTGTGCATGGCTATTTAACATTTCTTTTGATGCAATTATCCAGTTGTTGTTGTTTTTCTTCTTGTTGTTCATAATCATCTTCATCTTCTAGTCCTCTCCTCCTCCTGGTCCTCCTCCTTTTTTTCTTTGTTTGCATCCTCCTCTTCCTTTTTTCTTTTCAAAATAGTCACTTTACTCATATACTCACCCTGATTAAAATTTTCCCTTCCTCTAATCCTCGCAACTCTTTCCCATCTCCCCTTCTATCCTGTCTAAATTCACCCTCATTTAAAACAAAGAGGGCTATAATACATAATAAGAAAATAAAATAGCAAAAAGAAAAAGCAAACACATCTGAGTAGGAAAAAAGCAAAAGAAAAAGAGCCCAAGGTGGGAAAAGATGTACACTTGTACACATATGCAGGAATCTCATAAAATATTAAACTTGAAACAATGGAATACACACAGAGGACAAGTAGCTTTAAAAATAAAAAAAAAAAAATCTTAAGCAAATTAAAATAAAAACTATGATAAAAAATTTTAAATGAGAATCCAAAGTTGCCAGTGAGTGAAATTTTTGCCATTTTCCCTTTTTGGAATGTACTCTTAAAAGTACAGTTAAGAGTAGTCCCTTGGATACAATGAGTGTACCTTGAGAAAACTAAATTTTAATTTGCAAGCACTTATCAGTTAGAGATAGGGCCAGGGACAACATTAAAGGCCTTGTGCATGCTGCCTCTGTCTCTAACAGCTTATATATTCTTCTGTCCTCTTAATTTATATTGATTTGTTCTTTGATATCCTCTATCCTTTCTGGTTCTTACACTCTTCTGGCTGAATTACTGAAGAGCCTGAAGGGCATATTCTGAGGTCTCTCACTGACTGTCTATTTTCTCTATGGGTCTCTGAATTTGTCTCCATCAGATGCAGGATGACATTTTTTTGATGATGGCTGAACAAGA
The DNA here is from genome assembly GCA_036365155.1 of Meriones psammophilus. Lineage (NCBI taxonomy): Eukaryota > Metazoa > Chordata > Mammalia > Rodentia > Muridae > Meriones > Meriones psammophilus. Next base: position 418,128 of record JAEOAE010003153.1, read on the forward strand.
TACTGGTCTATGAGTATAGCAGAATGGTGTCAATGGTCATTTTATTACTTTCAGTAGAATGCAGTATTTGCTTTTCCCCCAGAACCATGGTCTGTGTAATTTCTTTTTCTTGATCAATAAACCAGTGTCAGGTGTGGATTCCATCATGTAAAGTGGGCCTTAAGTCAAACTATAGATTGGTGTTTACTCCTACAACTCACACTAATATGTCTTACAGGTAGAACATTGTTATAGTTCAAAAAAGTTTGGTAGCTGGGTTAGTGTTTATATTTCTCCTCTTTTAGTTGCAGAATACTTCCCATATCAAAGTTGCTAGAATGTAAGTGTGTGATGGTTCTTTGTAGGCACAAGCTCTATTTATCTATGTTCCATTTAAGTGTAAGTGTTGTCTCCAGCAAGAGGCATTGTGGTCAGTTTGTAAAGAGCAGACTATAGTCTTGGCAAAAGCCTGTGTTGTTTTGGCATTGCAATCACACTACTTTGGCCAATACCTCAGTTAATTATAAACTATTACCAGTACTAGATGCTTAATTTAGTGACAAGAGATTTCCAGTTGGGACTTTCTTCTTGTGTGGTGATTTCATTTATATTGGCTTCATTATATATATATATATATATATATATATATATATATATATATATATTTATATTATACATTTTATATATATATATATATATATACATTTATATTTATATTTATATATTTATATATATATTTATATATATACATATACATTTATATATTTATATTTATATATATTTATATATACATTTATATTGGTTTCATGTATATATTAAATATATATATGTATATATTAAATATATATTTATATATATAAATTATATATATATTAATATATATAAATATATATATTTGAGAAAGCTTCTATTGCATTAGGTGTCCACTGTACCAAACAAATGACCCTTAATTTTACCTGTCTTTCCTCATGTTACCTTTTCATTGCCCTCTTCCTTTCCCAATCCCCATCAATTCTATCTTTTTGGCCCACCTTCCATTTGTACCAAGTATTTTGTTTCCCTTTCCTATGGAGAAATCTCTGCCTCCCCTAACCTCCAGTTCTTAATCTGTATGTATCCCCTGTGGTATTATGTTCAGTTGCTTGCATATCATACATCTTGCAACTAATTTATATGTAAAAGCAAATACATACCATATTTCTCTTTTGGGGTCTTGGTTTTCTCACCCTCAGTTACCTGCAAAGGTGCATTTACCTCCACATTTTATGATTTGATTTTTTAAATGTCTGAGTAATATTTGATTATGTAAATGCACTAGTACTATAACAAAAATAGAAATTCACACTGGAAAGTTAGGAATACACACTGGAAAAACAGATAAAATCTTCATAAATGGTGCTGACCAAACTAGATGTATATATGTAGAAACATAGAAACAGGTGCTTATTTTCACTCAAAGTCACCTCCAAATGGATTAAAACCTCACCAAAGTTCATATACAGTTAAAGCCATGAAGTCAGCACAGCTATTTGACAAAGATCAAGTACAGAGGAGCTGAATGTTACAATAGCCTTCATGCTATTTATCAGGCTTGGTCTTGATCTCCACTTGCTACATGCTTAGCAGGCTTTCATTACATGGACACCCTGGGGGCATTGGAGCAATGGGAAATTTTTTAATGAATCATTTATGCCTTCACCCTGAGTACTGCTTCTAAGCTTTCCCAGAAAAATCCTGATCATACTGCTCCTCTCATATTTAGGGAAAAATCAATTATCTGGCCCTACATGAATGTCTTCCTCATGGAAGTTGTAACTCACATAAAATGGCAGAAAACTTCTTATGAGACTTCAGCTCCAAGATAGTCTTGCAAAATCTACCCCTGTGCTTCCTCAAGAAGAAAATAATCAGAACAACATACTCTTAAAAAAGGCAAACAAAGTTTCTAGAACCAGGAGAGTTGATAGTATTTGAGATTAAATACCTTGTACTTTTGAATCCTCAGATGATTACTTGGCATATAAGATTAGGAGTTACATATGGTATGCCCTCAATGATTAGATAAAGAAGTAAATGAATGGCTGGAGACATGTTCACCTTACACTAGGGTCTATAATGATGGACAAAGAATGTTTTCTAAAAATGATTTTTAAAGTAAGGTATTAGGACCTCCTTTTCCTAGAAATATCAGCTTTCACAGTATCACTGTGGTGTTGTATGACCAAATAATGAAAGAATACTTATATTTAGCACATAAGTAAATTCTACAAAGATATGAGGTATAGACAATACATTATGCCAGGAATTTAATAATAACTGTTGCTGCTTTGGCCTAAATTGTTTTTCTTGAGGCTGTCCATTAAAATATGATAATATACTTCTTGGGACAAAGCAATATGCCCAAGGTGGCTTGAAGATTTTCTATCTATTGCCATTGAATCTGAGAATGCTTCCAACCTGAGAATGGGCTTTCAGGCTGTGGCAAATATGCCTCCAGATTCTCAAAAATGTCAGGTTATGGGATTGATGAAGAAAAATGATAGTAAAAGATAATGTTTATCAGTGATGACTAAAGTTATGACCAAGAGACAGTTAAAACTCCTGTCTGGGGACAAGAAGGATATCATCTATGTTTTAAAACAATGTGAATCTATCTTTTATTATTGAACTCTGTCTAAATAAAGAAGTACTCTGACTGCCAGTCAGTCAAGACTTTCAGTTTCTTTGGACAACCATGTCTGACTCATTTCTGCACCACCTTATCCTTCCCTACTCTCTCTGAATCTATCAACTTCTGGGGCTGGTCCCCAGTCTTTCACCACACTCTTTCTTTTTCTTTCACAGTAGGGTGAATACTCACAACTGAAGATCTAGAGCTACATGCTTCGGAGTAGATAGGACATGTGATATCTGTTTTCTGGATTTTAGTTACCTAAAGCAATATCGTCATTTATATTTCTATCTACTTATGTGCATACCATTTCACTTATCTATATCAGTTGAAGGATATTTAGGTGTTCCCATTTTGTACCTATTGTTAACAGAATAGCAATGAGTATGGTTGAGAAAATTTTTTGAAGGAGTATGTTGAGTCCATTGTGCATATGTCAAGGAAAGTTCCAAGTGGTTCATATGGTAGATTTATTTTCATCATTTTGAGAATTCTGAACACTGATTTCTGCTATAGGTATACAATTTTGCAAACTCCCTTTGCCAGAGGTCCAGGTTTTTGCCTGTCAATCAGAAGATGTCAGCTGTCAACCTAATTCCTGTTTCCTTCAGAAAAATAAAATACTAAGAGAAAAATATATAGTACCTGTATTATTTTTCACAATTACTATTATGTAATTAAATGTTGATACTTATATGTCCACGAATTCAAAAGTAACATGGACAAATTACTAAAATGTGTTTTCAGAGGTAGTTTCTATTCTGAAATAGAATGTATCTATATAACATTGCTTAAATGAAGGGCTCTTTTAATTATGATTAGATATACACTTTATATAAACTTACTAAAAGTAGGGATAAATAATTTTATTTGAAGACACTAAGGTATTTTATTATAGTCTGGTTATTGGACTTAATGATGGGTGGGTCATGGTGCTTGAGAAAGATACCCAAAACGACAGCTGTGCTGACAGATAAGCACAGACCCATGCAGGCCAGGGCCAATTCCAGAGAATCCTCAAAGGACAGGAAGTTCACTGCCACGGGAAGGCACTGCTTTCTCTCTAGGTTTGGGTACTCTTGAATTCAGCAAGGGATACACTCCTGCTGATCTGTGGGGAGAAAGTAAATCAACATCTCAACTCCTACAAGTCACTCCATGAAGAAAGATTTCCAATGATATTGTCTGCATCCTATCACATTCTCTTTTACTATAGTGCCAAGAAGGACACTAAACATACATTATTTGTCATTTGAGGTATTGGTTGCCTAAGTTCTTTTTTCTAGATAGATCTATGATTAAAGATGATGAGTATTTTTTGTGTTTCTCAGTAAATTGTGTCTTATTTATGCTTCATTCTGTCACCCATGTTTATCATTAATTTTTACAATTTATTCACCTTGTATCCCAATTGTAGCCCACTCGCTTATCTACTCTATGTCCCACTATCCCTTCCTCCTCCTCCCCTATCCTTCTCCTGTAGTCCTCTGATAGGGAAGGTCCTATCATACCCTGGCTCATCAGGTTCCATTAAGACTCCCTGTATTCTATTCATCTGTAGGCTGTCTAGGTGCCCCCCCCCCAGGGATAAGTGATCAAGAAGCAGGCAACCAAGTTCAGAGACTGTCTCTTCGCCCCTTACTAGGATTCCCATATGGAGACTGAGCTGTCTATGGGCTACATCTGAGCAGGGGGTCTAAGTCCTCTCATGCTCTTTGGTTGATGCATCACTCTCTGCAGGGCCCCAGGACCCAGATTTTTTGGCTTTGTTGGTCTCCTTGCGTGACCCCTGACCCCTTTAGGTCCTTCTATCTCCCGCTTCTTCAATAAAGACTTTTTGTGCTCTATACAAAATTTTGCTGTGGGTCTCTGAATCTGCTTCAATCACCTGTTGAGGGGAGTCACTTAGTGTACATCCGTGGAAGGCTCCTATCCTGTTCTCTCTCTTCTATGGATTCTTGCATCTATCCTGTTTTCTTTTCTGAATGAGAATTAAGCATCTTCCCTATGTTTCTCCCTGTACTTTAGCTTTTTAAAGTCTGTAGATTTATTTTAGTATGTCCAATCTATATTGTATGGGTAATATCCACTTGTAAGTGAATATATACTATTCATGTATTTCTGCTTCTGGGATATATCACTCAGGGTGATCTTTTTTAGTTCCATCCATTTGCCTGCAAATTTCATGATTTTCTTGTTTTTAATACCTGAGTAATATTTCCTTGTGTAAATGTACCACAATTTCTGTATCCATTGCCCCACTGAGGGACATCTAGTTTGATTCCAGATTCTGGCTATTTTGATTAAAGCTGTTATTGTCATATTTGAACACATGCCCTTGTTGTATGGTTGAGCATCTTTCTGATATATGCCTAGGAGTTGTTTAGCTGAGTCTTGGGGTAGCAGTATTCCAAGTTTTCTGAGAAAGCACCAGACTGATTTCCAAAGTGGTTGTACAAGTCTACATTCTCACCAGCAATGGAAGAGGGTTCTCCTTTCGCACATCTTCTCCAGCATGTGTTGTCTCTTGAGTTTTTGATCTTAGCCATTCTGATGGGTGTGAGGTGGAGTCTCAGAGCCATTTTGATTTTCATTTCTCAGATTTTTAAGGATGTTGAGCATTTTTAAGTGTTTCTACACCGTTCAATAATCCTCTGTTGAGAATTTCTCTTTAGCTCTGTACCCAATTTTTAGTTGGATTATTTGATTTGTTGGGTTCTTTATAAATTCTGTTATTAGCCTTCTGTCAGATGCAGAGTTGGTGAAGATCCTTTCCCAGTCTGTAAGCAATTATTTGGTTCTGCTGACAGTGTCCTTTGCTTTAGAGAAGATTTTAAGTTTCATGAGATCCCATTTATTGATTGTAGATCTTAGAGCCTGTGCTGCTGGTGTTGTGTTCAGGAAGTTGTCTCCTGTGCCAATGTGTTCAAGCCTCTTCCTCACTTTTTTTAATAACAGATTAAGAGTATTAATTTTATGTTGCGGTATTTGATCCACAAGGACTTTATTTTATGCAGGGTGATAAGTATGGACCTATTTGTATCTTTCTATATCTGGACATCCAGTTAGACAAGCACAATTGGTTGAAGATGTTCTTTTTTCCATTGAATGGTTTTGGCTTCTTTGTCAAAAATCAGGTGTTGTAGTTGTGTGGGTTTATTTTTGGGTCTTTGATTCAATTCTACTGATCCACCAGTATGTTTCTATGCCAATACCACACCGTTTTTACTGTTTCTCTGTAGTACAGCTTGAGATCCAGGAGGGCCATCGTGAACCACAGCTGCACTTCAGGGCAGTTCTGACAGGAATGGCCTTGAGAGCGGCCTGACCACTGGATTATTTTAACTATTCTGGCCTTTTTGTGTTTTTATGTAATGTTGAGAATTGTTCTTTCAAGGTCTGTAAAGAATTGTGTTGGTATTTTGATGGAAATTGCATTGGATCTCTACATTTCTTTTGGTAGGATGGCCATTTTGCTGTTATTCCTACTGATCCATGAGTATGGAGATCATTCCATCTTATGATATCTTCTTCAATTTCTTTCTTCAAAGACATGAAGTTTTTTTATACAGATTTTTCACTTGCTTGGTTAGTCACACCAGTACATTTTATCTTATTTGTGGCTATTGCATGGTTGCTGTTTTTTTTTTTTTTTTTCCTAATTTCTTTCTCAGCTCTCTTGTCTTTTCTATACAAGAGGGCTTCAGATATTTTTTTAGCAACTTTGTTTCCAGCCACTTTGCTGAGGTGTTTATCAGCTGTAGTAGTTCTCTGGTAGAATTTTTAGGGCCACTCATGTATACTGTCATATCATTTGTGAATAGTGATACTTTGAGTTCTTCCTCTCTGCTTTGTATCCCCTTGATTTCCTTTAGTTGTTTTACTGCTATAGATAGAACTTCCAGTAATATGTTGAAGAGAAAGGAGAGAGTGACCAAACTTGACTTGTCTCTGATTTCAGTGGGATTGATTTGAATTGCTTTCCATTTAGTTTGATGTTTGCTATAGGCTTGTTGTATATTATCTTTACTGTGTTTAGGCGTGTGCCTTTTATCTCTGATATCTCTAAGTCTTTAAACATTAATTGATCTTGAATTTTATTAAATGTTTTTCAGCATCTATTGAGATGATCATGTGGTTTTTTATTTCTCAGTTTGTTTATGTGGTGGATTTCACTAATGGATTTCTGTATATTGTAGCTCCCCTGCATGCCTAAGATGAAACCTACTTGGTCATGGTATATGAGATCTTTGATGTTTTCTTAGATTCATTTTGTGAGTATTTTATTGAGTATTTTTGTTTCAATATTCATAAGAGGGAATGTTCTGAAATTATCTTTCTTAGTGTATCCCTGCCTTTTAGTTAGCTTTTGTGAGGTTTAGGTATCAAGGCGAATGTGGCCTCATAGAATGAGTTTGGTAATGTTCCTTCTTTTTCTGTTTGTGAAATTGTTTGAAGAGTATTGGCGTTACCTCTTCTTTGAAGGTCTGGTAGAATCCTGCACTGAAGCCATGAGGCTCTGAGCTTTGTTTGGCAGGAAGAATTTGATGACTGCTTATATTTTGTTAGGGCATATAGGTCTATTAATTTAGTTACCTTATCCAGATTCAACTTTGATAAGTGTAATCTTGCAAGAAAATATTCCATTTCATTTAGATTTTCAAATTTTGTGGCATATAGACTTTTAAGGTAAAACCTAATTATTCTTTGAATTTCCTCAGTGTCTGTAATTATACCGCCTTTTATTTTCTGATTTTGCTGATTTGTATAGTGTCTCCCTTTGTTTTAGTTAGTTATGCTAAAGGTTTGTTTATCTTTGTCATTTTCTCCAAGAACCAGCTCTTGCTTTTGTTTATTCTTTGAATTGTTTTCTTTGTTTCTAATTTATTGATTTCTGCCTTAAGTTTGATTATTTCTAGCCATTTACTCTTCTTGTGTATGTCTGCTTCCTTTTGACTAGGTCATTCACGTGTGTTGTTATGTTGATTTGAAATGCCTCAGATTTCTTTATGAAGGCACTTAGTTCTATGAACTTTCCTCTTAGAATTACTTTCATTTTGTCTCATTAGTTTGGGTAAGTTGTGCCTTCATTTTTGTTAAATTCTAGAAAGTCTAATTAGTTTATTCCTTCCATAATCCAGCTGCCATTGAGTAGAGTTCAGTTTCCATGCATATGCAGGCTGTTTACTATTTTTGTTACTATTGAGGTCTATCTTTAGACCATGTTGTTCTAATATGATAGAAGGGATTATATTGGTATAATGTTCTTTTTTGGAATGTATACAATTTACCCTTGTTCATTCAAATGCTGATTGTTCTCCTCCACTGTCTGGTTTCAATCCAGGTATTGCATTGTGATGCTTCTTCTAACCATCACCTGTCTCAAGTTTGCATAAACATGCCACCATTTGTTCTCTATATTGTCAATTAAAACAACCAGCCCCAATACTGAGTAATGGAGAGGATAAGGTGAGACATCCTGGCCCAGAGTGGGAGGAAGCTGAAGGAGGCAGAAGAGGAGAAGAGGAGAATCTGCAGGAGAGGTCTTGGCATCACATGTAGAAATGAAATGAAACTAAGATATCACTAAAAGCAATATGATGGGTGAATCTGAATGGTAGGAAACTCTGTGGGCTTAGAGGTTTAGGATGGAGTAACTGTTGGCCAGCATTGTGCTCTAGGTTAATGAAATAAATCCTAGTCTCTGTGTGGTCATTTGGTTATACAGCAGTTTAGGAATAACCACTGCTTAACTAAAAGTTTTATCAATAGTAAATATTAATAACCTACAAAAAATGGCACCTAACTCATCTAAGTATCCACACCGTTTAAATCTTACTTTAATATAATTTGGTGGGGGAGAGGAATAAACTCCCAGTGATACAACTCAAACTTTAAACCCAAAACCTCCCAGATAAATTACTGGCTCTTTAAAAGAGACTCTTAAACATGCCTCAGAGCAAAAGACAGCCTACTGTGGGCAGACCTGAGACTGAGCAAAACTGGTTGCCACTACAGTCTAACAGGATGAGAGAAACATTAAAACGGACTTCTTTGAGCTTGGCTGATATTCTCTTCTACTGTATTAAGACAGAAATAAAGGAAAGTTTAGAAATTATGACTATGGTTAAATTCCTATTCCTCAATTTAACTTTAATAATTGATTAAGCCTTTTATGTCTTATCAAAGGCAAAGGCTTCAGAAAAGATACTGGAACAACACAAAGAACGAGTAGAACAATATGAAGAAAAAAATGAAGGTTGGAAATAGGACATAAAACAAGAGATACAAAAACGTACATACAGAACATGATAAACAACAGGAAAAGAGGGCAGAGGTTTTAGAAAAGATACTGGAAAACACAAAGAACAACTAGAATAATATAAAGAAAAAATTAAAAGTTAGGAGCAAGGCATAAAACATGACATCCAAGAGATTATTGAACAAAACAAACAACAGAGAGATAGGTGTGAAATATGGGTACCGACCTTAAAAGAAGAGTTTAGAATATTAAGTAAAGATAATACTCAGGCAGATGAAAAAATATAATAATAAAGAAAGCCAAACAAAGGTGGTTAGAAAACAAATGTTAGCTTATTTATCCAGTTTACAACAGAGACAAGCAGAAGATGATCACTCACAGGATTACCATGAGGCTGAATGGCACCCTGTGGAAGTGCTAGACCTGAGGTGGATATTCAATTCCAAAGAGTTGGAACTTTATCTAAAGTGAAACAAAGTGTTAGATGGCTTAAATGTACAGGAACCGAAGGTCAAATAAGAAAACTAAGACCATATGTGGCTGAGATAGCCATAAACTTATGGAAAAGAGATCTGTTCCAACAATGGAAGACCCAGATTAACATCCCCCCCCCAAGTTCTGAGACAAGCCAAAAAACAGGTAATACTCTTGATAAAGAAGCTAAAATTATTTTAAAATGTCATAAAAACAGTTTCAGACTGTCCAGACTGTCCATAAACAAAATACAGAAGAGGCCATCTTTTCAACTGCCTGTTACAATCTGGAATCCCATTGCCTTCCTTGTTACCTAAAGAATGGCCTATTATAGTGATTGATTTAAAGGATTGCTTTTTCACAATTCCTTTACATGAACATGATAGGGAAAGGTTTGCTTTCTCAGCACCCACTTTGAATAGAAGCTGTCCAATAGAGATATCACTAGACATTCTTACTACAAAGGATGTTGAACAGTCCTATTTTGTGCCAATATTTTGTACAACAGCTGTTTGAGATAATCCATAAGCAGTTCCGTCAATCCATAATTTACCACTATATGGATGATATCTTATTGGCTGATTCAGATAGAAAAACATTAGAAAATATTTTTGATGAAATAAATAGAACTTTGCCTTGTTGGGATTTAGAGATTGTGAAAAAAAAGTAGAAAAGGGAGATTCTATTAATTACCTAGGATACAAAATGGGCCTACAAAATACTCGACCACAAAAAGTATAAATTAGAAGAACCCAATTAAAACTCTCAATGATTTTCAAAAATTGCTGTGAGATATTACATGGCTATAGCCTACCTTTGGTTTAGCTACTCAAGAGCTAAGTAACATTTCAAATCTTACAGGATGATAAAAACTTTAAAAGTCCAACAACATTATCAACTGAAGATGAAAGTGAATTGGCTCTGGTAGAAAGGAAATTGCAAGATGCATATATAGACCATATTGATCCAAAGGGGCCTGTATTTTGGTTATCTTGCTTTCCACTCATTCTCCCACAGGAATTCTTATGCAGAGGGAGGACTGTCTTAGAATGGATATTTTTGGCACACAAACAAAATAAAACCTTAAAAACTGAATCCTTATGATTCAGTTCAAAAATCAAAATTATATACAATTCTTTTGGTGTTATCATATTTTCAAGAATCTCTTAATATAGCCACTGACTCACAATATGCAGAAAGAGTTTTTTTTGCATATATAACCTGCTGATCTAATTCAGGATAATTTGGACTTAACTTCACTGTTTCTTCAACTACAACGAGTAATCAGAAATAGTAATAATCCACTGTATATAACATAGATCAGATCTGATATGGGTCCACAAGGCCCTCTAGCACAAGACTGATGAAATTGATCAACTATTGATAGGAAGTGTGTTAGAGGCCTCAGAATTTCATTAAAACACCATGTTAACAGCAAAGGTTTCAAAAGAGAGTTTTCTATCACTTGGCAACAAGCCAAAGAAATTGTGTGAAAATGTCCCACTTGTTCATTATATGACTAAACTCCACTAACTGCAGGAAGTAACCCTAATGTAACCAAAGAAATGAAATTTGGCAAATCACGTATTTTATTTTATAGAGTTTGGTAAATTGAAATATGTGCACCATACTATAGACACACATTCAGGGTTCCAATGAGCAAAAGCCATAAGTTCTGAGAAGGCTGATTCAGTTATTACATATTTATTAGAAATTATGGAAGTTATGGTTATGCCTACACAATTTAAGACTGATAATGCTACAGCATATGTCTCTAATAAAATGGAAATATTTTTTTTACATATTATAAGATAAAACATGTAACAGTTATACCTCACAATCCTGCCGGTCAAGTAGTCATTGAAAAATTGAATCGTACTTTAAGGGACATGCTTAACAAACAGAGAGGTGGATTAAAATACCACAGAGATAGATTACATAATGCTTTATTGACCTTAAATTTCTTAAATGTTAATGAACAACAAACAACAACTGCACAAAGACATTGGATTATAGAAAAAAAACTGCTGAATTATTTCAGCCTATATATTTCAAAGATACCCCAACTTCACAATGGACAGTAGGGAATGTGTTGCACACTGGGGAAGAGGTTTTGCATATGTTCACACAGGAGAAGAGAAAGTATGTGTTCCTTCAAAATTAATAAAAATCAGATTTCACAGAGGAAGACCACCTGAAGACTTCAGTCACACACAAGAAGAGAGAAATCAAGAAGACCAAACAAAACAATAATACAAATTGATAATCCCTTCACATGGGAAAAAATCTAAAACTGACTGAGACATAAAAAATGTCTCCAGCCAGAACTTCAACAATACATGGCCAATAAATCCTTGGCTATAATATCCTCAATATTTATTATGCCATTCTTTTAATTGGCATTGATAAAATTGGTTTGCAGTTTAATTTCATTTTGAACATCTCTTACATTTATACTTTTAGAACTGTATAATGCTTGTGAGAAATTATATGTTTTCAGAACAAAAGGAGTGAATACTGGAGATGCTGAACCAAACCTGACAGAATCTTCCTTCCAGCATGCTGAGACATTGACACATCTGTTTCAATATCTTGCATGTTCCAGAATTCTGCTTGTTCCTGCCTCAACTGCTTCAATTGCTGTTTCTCATCACGGCCAGTTCCCAAGAGAGCTTTGAAGAAAGGTACAAATCTTAATTGGTCCCACATTTTAGACTGTTCTAAACAGGACTTTTATTAACTTTCATTATTTTCTCAACATTCAAAAGCTGGACCACAAATATTGCTTATTTAATTATACATTTTTTCCAATTTTCTTTGGGACCCCAAAAGGATTTCTGCATGTCCAAAATGTCAGCTAGAAGAAATCAATGAGAATGATGTCCTATTTTACTTAAGGGGGATTGGGTAGGTTTTGGGTTGTTTTCTGTGGTTACCAGTGTTTATTGTCATTGGGAGATGTTTATAAATTACTAATGGTCTCATTCAGAGTGAAACTGTTATGCCCAGTTTGGGAACCCCAAAAGACCAGGGATACACTCTGCTAAGAATACATGAGGTTTTTAAAATTGTATACATGTACGGACATAGAACACAAACATCCTATGGATGCAGAAGAGGAATGTAGCCCTGAGATCTAGGGAAGCAAGGTTTTTATGGGGCAAAACTGCAAGCAGGGACTTACATGTTTTGGCGTTACATGATTGTGTAATGGAAACTGAATTTTGAAATGATTGGTCCACTTTGGGCACCAAGACTACAAACAGTTCTGGCCTGGTCCTATGGGCCAGTTTCCCAGCAACTGTATAATTATTGGGCAGGAAAGAATGCATTAAGGCTAATTTGTCTCTTCAGGGCATTAAGGCTAGTTCTTCCCTGAAGGAGGCTGGACATGTTTCCAACTAACTAGCCTTTATTCATGCTTCTGCTCTAAACTTTAAAACAATACCCACTGATTTTAAGTCTTTGGTCTCTCAAATCCACTAAGAATTCATGTAATTGAGATTTTAAAAATGAAATAAAATGAAGTTTCAAATCTTTCTTCCATCTGCTATTTTTCCCATAAACTCTACTGTGTGCCTTCCTTGTGAAAGGAACCTGGCAATGTGCCAGCAGGTTTAGCTCTCATTTTTTTTTATTTCAATCTTATTATTATTATCATCATTATTATTATTAATTTGGGTTTTTGAGACAGAGTTTATCTGTGTATCCCTGGCTGTCCAGGCCTTTTTGTATACCACGATGGCCTCAAACTCAGAGACATACTCACAGACATCTACTTGCCTCTGCCTCCCAAGTGTTGGGATTGAAGGTGTGTGCACTGTGCTTGGCAGGACTTTCTTATAGCCTGGTTGAAATCATACTTTATGACTTAGGACATGTCTAGACAAGTGAGTGTGAAGAGCTGACAGAGGTGCAAACCCTTGGTTTTAGAGAGAGGGTTTCTCTTGTGGCCTTGCATGTCCTGAACTCATTTCGCAAACCCAGATGGCCTGGAACTCACACCAGCCTCTGCTTGCCCCACTGACAACCACAGGCATGTGACACCACACCTGGCTTCTTGTTATACTCTTTAAAAACGATTTATAATCTCTGTCTGCCTTCCTGAGACCAGCCCTGTTTTGACTGGGAGAGTCGGCACTCACTAAAAGAAAGGGGGGCAGCGACCCCAGGATTCCTTCTGCAGTGAGCAGGGACTGGCTGGGCCCTGGCTGATCAGGGGAAATTAAACTGGACACATTTAAACTGGGAATACATAAATTTAAGCTGGGGCTGTGTGTGCAATGAACTAGCTTTACTTACTAATGGACTCTTGTGCTTTTTCCCCCTCTTCTAAGAAGTGTAAATTATTATTATCATTATATTATTATCAAATTATTATTAAATTTTTACTAAGTTATTAAATTAAATATTATCATCAAATATTAATAATATTAAACAATATTAAATAACATTAAATATTAAATTTCTAAATTTTTAAATTATTATTTAAATTATTAAATTATTATTGAATTATTATTAAATTATTTTTAAATTATTAAATAAAATATTATTATCAAATATTATTAATAGTAATAATATTAAATATTATTGTTAAATTATTATTAAATAACATATAATATTTATTATTAAATTATTATTATTATTAAAAAGGGAATGAGTGTTGTTTTCGGAGGAAATTTTATTTATTTATGATTCCTGGTGTAGTTCTCTTTATTATGGAAGATTTGTTTATTATTTGTACACTATTCTGTCTGCACGCAAGAGGAGGGCACCAGGTCTCACGATAGATTGTTATGAGCCACCATGTGGGTGCTGGGAATTGAACTCAGGACCTCTGGAAGAGCAGCCTGTGATCTTAGACTCTGTGTCATCTCTCCTGCACCCTCATTTCTTATTTTTATTTTTAAAATTTTTATTTATTCATTTCACATCCCTGTCTTGGACCCCTCCCTCTTCTCCTCCTGGTCCTCCTCTCCCTGTCTCCCCTCCCTATCATCCCTCACCTGGCTTCTCAGAGAAGGGAATCCCCCTGCCTCTCCTGTACACACCCACCCACCCCAGCCTGTCAAGAGAGTTTAGAGAGTTTCTTCCCATTAGAGAGAGTTTCTCCCCCTTAGAGAGAGTTCCTCCCCATTAGAGAGAGTTTCTTCATATTGGAGAGAGTTTCCCCCCTTAGAGAGAGTTCCTCCCCAGTAGAGAGTTTCTCCCCATTAGAGAGAGTTCCTCCCTATTAGAGAGAGTTTCTTCCCCTTAGAGAGAGTTCCTCCCCATGAGAGAGACTTTCTCCACCTTAGAGAGAGTGGCATCAGGACTGAGCACACACTCTTTGCCCGGCGAGGCAACATCAACAGGAGAAGTGAAAGAAGAGCGAGCTTGTGGGTCGGGGTGCATTCATAGGTGTGTTGGTCCTGCTGGGTTGACAAGGTCTTCTTCCCCTTGTGTCCTTCATCTACTCTGGTGCTTACACTCTGCACACAGAGTTTCTTGAGCCCTTAAGGGCATGGGTTTTTGGAGACATCTTATCTAGGGTGGAATGGTCCAAGGCCTCTCTCTCTCTCTGCAGGTCGACTGGACATGGGTCTCTCTATTCCCATCTGCTGCAGGAGGAAGTGTCCAATGATGGCCAACCAAGGCAAAGATCTGTGACTATGGCTGTGCTCCTGGAGCACAACTGTAGCATTTAGATTTCTCTTATGTCCTTGGCCTCTGTAGACTCAGGTTCCTGGCCACTCAAGCAGTATTGATCAAGGTTCCTTCTCATGGGTTGGGCCTCCTGAAACCCAATTAGATTTTAGTTGGTCACTTCCGTGACCTTTATGCCACAAGCGCACCAGCAAATCTTGTAGGCAGGTCACTGTTGGAGAGTGAAGGGTGTATGGTGGGTCGGTGTGTACTTTTCTCCATCCATCATCCATTCATCCATTGTCCTCAATCCATCCATCCATCTATCCATCCATCCATCCGTCTATCCATCCATCCATCCATCCTCCTCCATCCATCCATCCAACCATCCTCCTCCATCCATCCATCCATCCATCCATCCATCCATGTTCCAGTATCGCAAACAGCAGTCTATAAGGGTGAAGGTTCTCGGTAGGTGCCAGCTGGGATTCGCTGTGTCCAATGACTTGTGAAGGTGTTGTCCTCAGCAACAGAATCTCACCATCAGGTTGAGGAGAGCACTGGAGGATGGACACAGGTTGGGTAGCCCCAGGCCCTGCTTTGATATAGCACAGAGACCTCCTTCATCCCGACTCCACAGGACTCTGGGAAGCCTGCTCTAAAGACACGCCTTCGTTTGTTCTTATTAAATTAAAATAAATACAGAGTATTAAATGAAAACATCAGATATATAAAGTGACACTTTTGTGCTACCAGAGGGCACCAGATTCCTTGACAGATGGTTTGAGTGCCACCGTGTGGTTCCTAGGATGGAACCTGGCACCTTAGTAAGAGATGGATTCTCTGTGTCACATAGCCCTGGCTGTTGCGATGACAAAGGTCGGCTTTTTTTTTTAAGATTCATTCATCCATCCATTCATTCATCCATTCATTCATTGTACAGCATTCTGCCTGTGCACCAGAAAAGGACACCAGATCCCATTACAGATGGCTGTGAGCCACCATGTGGTTGCTGGGAATTGAACTCAGGTCCTCTAGAAGAGCAGCCAGTGTTGTTAACCTCTGAGCCACCTCTCCTGCCTCCAGTTGTTTTTTTTTTTTTTTTTTTTTAAAAAAAATATTTTCCATGTGAGCACATTTCTGACTTCTCAAGACTAGTCCTGCTTTGACTGGGAGACTCGAAATTAATTTTAAAAAGGGACAGGGAACCCAGGATCCCTTCTCCAGGGACCAGGGACCAGGGACCAGCTGGACTGTGTCTGATCAGGAGAATTCAAAGCGCAAATTTGTCCTGCACACAAGTGGCTTCCAGCAGCCCTGTGTGTTTACTTCCGGTACCAGGGGGCAGGGCGATGACGCCACAAATTGGCTCGGAAAGGCTACTGATCCTGAAGACTGCGAGGGGCGCAGGGAGGGGACATTTACAGAACACAAGGGACCAGGAAAAACGCTATGTGCGCTGTGGCTCGGGGAAAACGCTTCCGGGGGATACTTCTGGGTCCTGACAAAGGCCAGGCTAAGTAAGGAGGAGGAGGATGGCTTCTGAGTGTGTAATGCGGTGCGTACAGCATTCTGGGAATTGTATTTCTGCGTCTGCGACCCAGCAAAGCGGACGATACAGTGAGACCCGGCTATGTTACTACAAACAATCCCAGAAGTCCTTGCTCTGAGGCAGTTCTCACAGAGGCTCCCAACAGGCAAAATGCACTCTGCCCTCTGGGATTATTTGTAGTTCCCTGGCTATGGAGTACTTGGCTTTAAGAATTTTCGTGTCTGGGACATATCATCATGAGTTCAGTGCTCTGTCGTAAGGATGTTCACAATCGTACAAGATAAAACAGATTTTTTTTTTTTTTTTTTTTTTTTTTGGTCTATGAGACACCTATAATACAACGTGAGTGGCTAGATTTGGGGCCGAAATGCAGTAGATAGATTTAGAGCCTGGACAGCTCCTAAGAGGGTGTGTGGGGTATTGGAGTTTTTGGACAGGACTGTGCTAAATGTTAAGTGGGCCGCGAGCACCCACAAGCATACATGCCATGACTTCAATGTGTTATGTACTGTTGTTTAAAGCAGGCACTTGAGGAAAACTATAAGGTTATCTTCCAAGAAGCTGGCAGTTGGTGGAAATTCAAAGTTCAAGAGTTAGGGCGGCACTCTTCATTTTCCTAATTCCTCATCCTGCATCCTGTTATTTTCAGGTATTTCAGACCGAACAAACAGCATCTTTTCGGGCTGGAAATCGACTGTAGTTTTCAATTCAGATAGGTAGTAGCACATAATTTTTGAGGATTCTCTTAGAAAACCCTTCCCAATAACTCAGAAGTTGACTTCTCATGCCTGGTGTTGGAGTTTTTGTTAGATGGAGGGACAATTGTCATCACAGATGGAAAAATTTCATTAAAACTAAATTTTAGTTTTGTACAACAGCTTACATGGATTATACATATCTTAGTTACTATTATGATTCCATATTACTTTTTCAGACATCCTTATTGTTATTTTACCATCTTCTCTTTTGTATTTCTTTCTGGCTTACCTCTGAAATTATTATACCCCCTTCAAGTTTTTCCCATTTTCTCTTTCAAATCTCTATACCCTTCTACTTCCTACTGCCCCCACACACTTCTATTCTCACCTTGGAAATGGTCACTATTTCATTCTTGGTTTTTTAATTACTGCCGAATATGGACTCACATATGAGCACAAACATATTCAGTTTAGAGCTGGGAAACTTAGAAGAGAGAATATGTGAAGTTTTTCTTTCTGTGTTTGGATTACATCATATAACATGATTTTTTTTTCTAGTTCCATCTATCTATCTGCAAGTTTTATGTTTTTATACTACTCAATAGTGATGTATTTTAAAATCATGACCTAAAGAGCTAATATTTAATTCATTTTTAAGGTTATTTAATAATTACATCATTTTGTGCCTTCTCTTTTCTTCCCTCCAAACCTTCCCACAGACCTCTCCTATTTCTCTTTCAAATTCATCTTCTTTTTTCAAATTTGTATTATGCTCTTAATATAAGTTGCTCAGTTTAATAATGTTACTTCCATGCATGTTTTCAGGGTTGATTGCTTGGTATTGGATAACTAAATGATTTTATGCTCTTTCCTGGAAAGATTTTTTTTTCTCATACTCTCAGTATTTATTAGTTCCCTGCAGATTTTTGTGTAGGATTAAGGACAATGTTTTCTTCCTAGACCACTTTTGCATGTCTATTAGCATTTTCAATTTTTAGTTCGTTTTTATACAGGTATATTGGTAAGCCTTTTTTTCTTTATTTTTTTTATATTGGTCCATCTTATGGGTGTAGCTTCTAGTATTATTAGGAGACAAATTTACCAGACCATACTCTGATCCTCTGCCATATATATATATATATATATATATATATATATATATATATATATTTACCTCCTGTTATGCATGATCACTGAGTCTTAGATCTGGGAATTGTTTTGTAGATGTATCAGATGTGACAGTTCTCCAGAATTCTGCCTTGTGATTGGTTGTGGTTTTCAGTCATGATTGTAGTTCAAGGAAAAGCTTCCTTGGTCAGTGTTGAACTAGACTTATCTATGTGCATTATTAAAAGCATTTAGGTTGCAACATGTTTATATTCATGCATGTACTTACATGTATTATAGGGATTTATGTAGATAATTCACAGTATGATTGCTTAAAACTCTTTCAAAAATTTACTGTTATTTCACCCACTTCCTTTTTTTATATTTATCCTGTAAAAGACCTGGGGTCTTATAGCTCAGGAATTCAAGATCACACTCTTCTCAGGAATTCCCAGAGACCACAACTCAATGCAAAAGCAAGAGCATTTTTTTTTTATTTCAATCGCGATAGGGTCACCCCTCAAAAGGCAGGAGATGGCCCCAAGCATGCAAAGCACAGGGGTTTTATACTTAAAAATCTGGCCACTTTTGCTCTATACATTGATTGGTCAGCAAGAATAGCATGAAGATAGTTTACGCCTAGTTGTTTGCAGTTTTTGACCATTTGTGAGTTTTCTCAAAACAACTCACCCTGCCCTTCAAGAGCTACCTGACTCTGGCTTTAATTCAAGGCTATCTCAGAGCAGTTCATCTTCCCATTTGAGAGCCATATGCCTCTGGGTTTAATTCAAGGATGGGAATAGTCACAGCTGTTTTTCTTTTAAGTTGTTTTCATTCTCAGGTGGGCTCTCATCCCCCCTTTTCTTTGTGCTCCAATTTTAACCCTAACATTGTGGATCAATCTCAGAGAGAGATTGATACTGCCTCTGGAGCATCAGGACCTGAACCACACTTACACATTCCCTGACGAAGGCCGGTAATCGGTTAACAATACAGGGTACTATTGTGACAAGGAGCAAAAGGGTAGCAAAAGGTCCCAGTAAGAGAAGCACATAGGGGAGCATACCATTAAACCCATTCCAAAAAGGAGATTCTATTAATTCTCATCTCCTTTTTTCAAGATATTTTTGTAATTTTTTAATCTTTCCTTTAACAATGCCTGATTTATTAGTGTAAAAACAGCATTTCTCCTGTACGGGTAAGCAGATTCCTCCTTTTTCAGCCGTAAGGAGGTCTAATCCCCTCTGGGTCTGTAGAACTACTTCTGCTAAGGAATTGAGCTGGACTTGGAGGTCATTGATGGTGCTCAAAAGCAATTGTACAACACTAATTTACTGTTGGGACAGTTTCTTGTATTTCTAAAATAAAACACACAAGCCAGCTGACCCAGCTCCTATGGAAGCAGTCATCCCAATTCCCACTAACAGAGGAATGAATTGAATGGCTTTCTTCATTCTTCCAGCTATTAAGTCAAAGCTGGGGACTGGGACTGGCTCATCCACTGGAATGATGCTAATATCAGGGAGTTGCCTGTACACAGATCCCAGTCCAATCTGTGGGCAAGAACGTATAGGCTTTATTATTCCTGCATAAGAAAACAGTGTTATTGTCAGGGCAGAGAGCTGTGGAGATGTCAATTGTTGAATCACAAATGGCAAAGGTAGCATCCCCTACAGGTAGATCTGAGCTATCATTTTTGTAGGGTTTTGTCAAACAAGTAACATTTTGCTTGAAGAGAGGCTGCACTCTCATAGGGGGTGCTGAGTGTCAGGACCACTCAGCAGTGGAATAAGTGGCGTTGGGGGGGGGAGCTCCAGAGAAACAGGCTGCCTTTGTCAGAGGCGGAGCCAGCAGTCACTTGCAAGCAAAGGGTTGGTGTCATTTAGGAGGCTATGAGTGGCAGTAATAACATCTACAGTCTGGGGGTCTAAAATAAAGTTTCCTCTACTATCAGGAAGAACCAGAGGGTTGTAATTGAGGGACGAGTATTCTTTTTTCTATTAACTCTTCAATGCATTGTTTAACCTGTTCTTGTCTGACCTGATCATGCACCCCTCCTCCATCTGAAAGGTGAATGGGAGGTACCTTTCTTCAGCATACAGGCTTTCCTACCATCCCCGAACAAGGGGCTTGGAGTAATTAAGATCCATGGACTCCTGTTGGCACACTGTGGAACCAATCGTCTATCCTCATCTCCTCCCTGACTTGGTTTAATATGGCAGTGAAATAGGTGATGTTATCTTTTCCAGTACATTGTTGCACAACCCTATAGCAACTCCTATGCACAGCCTGTTGGTAGGTATCACAAGGGTAAGGCATGGGGCACAAATTTACATAAAGAATCATTTTAGGCTTGGTTACACAATGCCATTCTAAACTTGGAGTGCTCTCTGAAGGTTGTAGGGCTCTATATGCCCATGTATCACCACACTCAACTTGAGCATAGGCCTTGTTGGGCCCCTAAATCTCACCATTTAGTAAGACTCTGCCATTCATCACCCCACCCTTGCAATCACAGGGTTTACCATATATTGCTTCCAGGGCCTTGCGAGCCTGGTGAGGATCACCAAAGCTCCCATCAATAGTTACCCAATTGAGTACAAACAGCACCACCCAGAGGTACCATTGTCTGTCATTGTCCCTGATGAGTTTCAGTTTTAACAGGTTGCTGGAAGCTTGGACTTTCCAGGTGTCAGCAGGTTGATGAAGAGCAGGCTTGACATGTGACCCATGGATTCAAGCTGCAATGCTCTCTACTTTGACGGCTGTTAGGGTGTTGAGCAGGACACAATAATGAACCTTCCACCGAGGTTCCAGATTCTGGCTGTGGTGTCATAACAAGTACACCATATCCAACCTGGAACTGATGGGGCACCTCCAAGGCCCTGGGCACATTTGCACTGCCAACCTTGCTCAAATTCTCTTTCTGAATAAGTTGCAGTCCATTCAGCATGGACAACAAGTCAGAGTTACCACTATTTATGTCAAGGGGGTCCCCAAGAAGAGTCAGGGTAGCAGGAACCCCATATAGTAGTTCGAAGGGAGTTAAGCCTAGTATGGAGGGAGTATTTCTGACTCTAAAGAGGGCCAAGGGAAGGATCACTGCCCAGTCACCATCTGTCTCCATGGTCAATTTGGTGAGAGACTCTTTGAGAGTTCTATTCATTTTCTCTACCTATCCTGAACATTGAAATCTATAAGCACAATGTAACTTCCAATCAACCCCCAGAAAGCTGACCACCTCCTGGCTTACCTGAACAGCAAAAGTTGGCCCAATGTCTGATCCAATTACCTTTGGAATACCAATCCAAGGAAAAATGTCTTCCAGAATCTTTTTGGCCATGACCAGGGAGGTTTCTTTCTTTGTGGGAAAAGCTTCCACCCATCCTGAGAAAGTGTCCGCAAAAACCAGGAGATAATTATTGCCTTACCTGGATGGTTTACTTTCAGTGAAATCCACTTCCCAATGCATTCTAGGTCTAGTTCCTTGTCACTGACCAGCAGTGACACCTGAATACCACCTGAGAGGTTGGGAAAGAGAGAGAGACACGGTGACACAGAGAAGGACACCGAGTCTCCATGCTGATCCAGGTGTCGATTTAATGGACGTCAGGTTAACACTTAAGTAGGCAGAAAAGTACAAGAAGTTTCTCATGTAGGAGCTTTACTTGGTCAAAACATAGGAGAGCTCACTCAAGGTTACACAGAGCTTGCTGTCTGGTTACTATGGTTGCACACACACACTTTCTCAGGGTCAGAGCAGTCTGCTGTAGGACCACCAAAGTCAGTTTATAAGAACCTGGACTTTGGAAAATAGCCAAAGCCAATAGGCTGGATTCCCCTGCTCAGATGCCATTAACTCAAAATTTGCCATTAACACCAAAAAGGCTGTCACTGTTCCTCTCAGCCACTTCCCTGTGCTCTGGAACTCTTACCTATGTTTATCCTCTGGCAAGGTTCACATTCCCTAGTCACTCTCAGTCAGGGTGGTGAGGTTTAGTGTTCAGTACTTGGATTGGCGGGCAATATCAGCCAATTTCTTTGCCCACAAGTGAGTCCACTTATGCATCTGAGTAATTAATCTCTCAGCATCTTCCTGTGGTAGAATGATCTTACCTTTAGAGTCAATCCATGCCCCCACATCGGTGTTAAATATCCCATTTTTGCCATATTAACTTTAAGTCACTTTCTGAGTAGTTTAGTCATTCTTCTCTGGAAAGTTCAGCGGTTAGTACCACTGGGACAGAGTTTCCTCTAGCAGCTACTTTAGCCTCCTGATCGGCCATGTTATTCCCCTTTGTTGCCTCAGAAGTCCCCTTCTGCTGTTCCGGGCAATGAATAATGCTTACCTTGTTGGGCAGCAACAAGGCATTGAGCAAAGTCAGAATCTCGTTTTTATTTTTTATCTCAATTCTGGCTGATGTTAGCAGGCCTCTCTGCTGATAGATGGTCTCTTGCACATGGGCTGTTGCGAAGGTGTACTGACTATCAGAGTAGATGTTTCTTTTTACCCTTTCCCAGAGTTGATGCCTGGGTTAAAGCAATCAATTCAGCTCGCTGAGCAGAAGTGCCCTCCAGCAACGCCTGGACCCATATTACCTTATGTCCATCTACTACTGCTGCCATTGCCTTTCTCTTCCCATTCTCCCAAAACTGCTCCCATCCATATAGTATGTCATCTCACAGTAGGGCAGAAGCTGATCTTTCATGTCCTTTAGCCATCCCTGTTCCTCTGCTAGAACCTGCAAACAAACATGCTCCAGGGGCTGTATTTCTGGATCTGGCAATAAGGTGGCAGGGTTTAGCAGGGGTGCTAGGTTATAGGCATACATGGTCCTTAAAACAGTCTCATAAAAGACCCCTGTGCTCTGATATATTTGGTGCTTGTAGAGTTCCTGTCCTCTCCAGGTCACACTAACTCCCTCTTCTTTCATATGATTCCCTGTGCTCTGCCCAAGGTTTGGTTGTGAGTCTCAGCATCTGTTTTGATATACTGCTAGGGAGAGTCTTTCACAGGTCCTCTGGAGTAGGCTTCTGTCCTGTTTCTTGTTTTCACCTATATCCATCCCATTGGTCTTTCTAAGTGAGGATGGATCATCTTAACCCAGGTCCTCTTTCTCATTTATCTTCTTTAGGTGTACAGATTTTACTATGTTTAGCCTATCTTACAGGTCTAACATCCACTTAAAAGTGAGTGTATACCGTGTATGTCTTTCTGCTTCTGGGATACCTCACTGAGGATTATCTTTTCTGGATTGTTTGTTTTTTCATGTTTACATTTTATGACTTCTTTGCATGGTCTAGAATTAAACCTGTCTGTTGTGTAGCTGGTAAAGAGGTTTCCTATTATATAAGCTGCTTCACCACCTAAAGAATGGATTGCAAAAGCATTTTAGTTTCATATTGTAAAACCTGGAGTCTCACTGCTCAAGAGCTCGGAATTGTGCCCTTCCCAGGAACACTCATAGACCACAACTCGATGCAAAAGCAAGAGTTTTATTCCAATTGCGATAGGGTCCCCCCTCCAAAGACAAGAGGTGACCCAGAATATGCAAAGCACAGGGTTTTACACCTGAAATCCAAACCACTTTTGCTCTATACATTGATTGGTCAGCAAGAATAGCATGAAGATAGTTTACACCTGGTTTTAGATAGTATACAGCTGCTTGTAGATAGTTTACAGGTGGTTGTAGATAGTTGTTCTCAGAACAGTTGACCCTTTCCTTCAAGAGTTATCTACACCTGACTTCAATTCAAATAATCACAGGTGTTTTTCTCTTTCCCAGGTGGTCCCACACCCCCTCCTTTTTTAACTCAATTTTAACCCTAAAACTGTGGATCAACCTCATAGAGAGGTTGATATTCTTTCTGGAATATCAGGACTTGAACTGTACTTATACTTTCCCTGACAAAGGGGAGTTCTGGTCAGTGAGTTTATTGTCCCTGATGAGTTTCAATTTCAGCGGGTAGTTGGAGGCTTGGATGCCGGGACCAGCCGGGCAGGGTCGAACGGTTCTTGAGTCGGGTGTGAGGATTAAAATTAATAAAATAATCACACAGCACACAGGAAACTTTTTAAAGGTCCAGACTCGACAGCTTTTGCAAAAGGCAGACTGCTGCAACAAGCAGCAAGTCTCCAGTGCTGCCTCAATCCTCCGCCTCCAGCCTTCTGACCACTTATTTATTTTGAGGAGTTACTTTAGCCAGTAAAACATCTCAGAACAATAGGTTAATTTGCACAAGGAGCCTGAGGAAGAGGTGTAACCCTCACAAGCTATCCCACCTGCTGTCACAAACAAAAGGAGATGGACTTGCAAGTTCTCCTCTGCCATTAGTAAAAGGCCTCCAAAAGCCATCTCTCCGCCGAGATTTAAATATCAAAGCAGGCTGCTGAGTCATGGCTCCCGACATGTCCCCCTTTTTTATATTATTAAAATTGGCCATAACTTAATAGTTATGGAGCAGAAGATTGTGCCTGTCTTAGGTTGTTTCTCTCGAAAGGTATATATTTTTTATTCATGTCCCCATTTTTGGGTCAATATTTGTACATGAATTTAATACACCCCAGAGAAAACTTACCCGTCTTTGACTACCAACCTCTGCTAGGGTGGACATTGTGATATGATCTTGTGCAGATCAGCTCAGCTTTGACACACCAAAAGGCCTTCAGGCAGATTTCAGTTGTCACTGATAGGAGCATGTCTCCTATTGCAAGCCAAGTCCAAAGTAACACTCCAAAAGTGACTAGCAGGTGACTCCCTGTGCAAATTACCATGTCTGAGAAACATTTAGAGGAACCACAGTAAAAGGCTGTCGAGCAAACAGAACCATTTGAAAGCTTAACATCTCAAAGCAGCAAAACAAAAGGAGAAATTACATAGGCAGCTACAGGCCCCCCCCCCCAAGAGTTCCTGTAGCAAGTCTGTTTTGCTCTGCTGAAAACCAGAGCCAGATTAAAGTTTCACAGTTTTCTCTTGATTTTGTTGAAGTTTGTAGCAAAACAGTCAAGTCCAGTTTATTATATAAGAGGTTTTTCTTCATGATGTCTTCTCCCAGGAGCAGAATGAAACAAAAGCGGGGTCAGGAGCTCAGGTATAACGCAGCTTTTCAGTCTAGGTCAGGGCAGAGTTATGGTTGTCTGTAGCGGGAACATCTTCTTTCTGGGGAACAACTGCAAACCGTACCAGCCTCTCTGGGATCCACCTGGCTCCCTCTGCGTCCTGTGGAAAAACACAAACATGCCCTCTTCCCCATATTAATACAGGGTCGGGGCCCTGCCATATTCCAGTAATTGGATCTTTTCATTTTACTTGGGCAAAATTATCTTTGATATTAGGATATCACAATCGATCAGCCGCAGAACGGCCTTGTGTATCCACATTCAAAAAATTTAAAATAAAGAGAGCTTGATTAATATTTGGGGATATGACTCCCCCCTTTTTTATTTTTTGCAATTGGTTTTTAAGAGATCCATGGGCTCATTTTATAATATTTTGGCCCTGGAAATTACATGGCAGCAAGACACTTTAAGCAATGACTTATAACATGATTGATGGCTTTCCCTGTTAAGGGAGTTGTCGTGATAAATCCTGAAAAAGTGTCAATTGTTTTATGAACATATTTTAGTTTTTTAAATTTTGGGACATGAGTTACATTTATCAGTATACAAGTTAAAAGAGGTAGAAGCCAATTTTTTAAAGACTGCAGCAATAGCCCGTAATTTTACAGCTTGAGCTGAGGGCTGGCAATGTTTGCAAAACAAAAGTTTGTCCCTCTAGTACATAAGCAGCTTTTTCATTTGAAGATCCATCAGTGAATACTGTTGGACCTTGAGGTAATGGCTTTTGTTTAATTATTTTAGGAAATACAAAAGCATGCTCATTGGCAAATTGAAGTAATTTTTGTTTTGGATAATGATTATCAATACGTCCTAAATAATGAGCAAAAGCTATCGCCCAACAATCTGCATTTTGAAATAACCAATCTACTTGTTGTTTGGTAAAAGGGACTCCAATTAAGGAGGGCTCTCTACCAAAATATTTACAAGATTTTATGCGAGCCATTTGAACTAAACTAGCCACTGCTTTATAATATGGTGTCAGAACTCGAACAGGAGACATAGGCAGGTGCAACCATAATAATGGTCCTTCTTGCCACAATACAGCAGTTGAGTATGAACAGTAGCCAAAATATATGCGCCCCATTCTTTTGAATAATCAATATATTGAATATGGTGCTTTTTAATAGCTAATTTTATCTTTTGCAAAGCATCATGAGCTTTTTTGGTAAGTTTTTTTTTTTTTGACAAAGGATTAACCTCTTTTTTTAAAATGTCAAAAAGTGGTTTTAGTTCTCCTGTTGTTAATTTTAAATGGGGTCTTAGCCAATTTACGCCATGACAAACAAAGCCCAGTTGATTATTTTAGTTGATATTTTAATAAATTGGCGGACCCTTACCAGAAAGAACTGACAAATACCTTGCAGCCAGAGAGCTTTGAATTTTAGCTGTTATTAACCTAATTATTTGGATGAGTACTATTGTCTGTAACTTAGTACCACAATCCTTGGCCTTTGGTCTCAAGGCTGCTTGGCAAGCACTGTTAGCATTCTCATAAGCCAATTGTTTTACTAATAACAATCTAGACTTTTTATCACTTATAAGTCTGTTTGCTGCTTGCATTAATCTTGCCACAAAATCTTGAAATAACTCATTAGGTCCCTGACAGATTTTAGACAAATCCTCCACCTGTCTACCTGCTTGTGGAAGCTTATTCCAGGCCCTCCGGCAGCAGTATTTACCTGAGCATAAACAGCCACATCAAAATCCAATTGTTGTCCTATTTCCTTGTAGATTCCTTCTCCAGCAAGCATGTCATAAGTTATAGGAATTTGCTGAGCTCGATTAAGTTTAGTTGTAGCTTGACAATGCTCTGCAAAATCTGACTTCCATAATAGATTATCTCCTCCTGATAAGCATGCTCTTGCTAACTGTTTTCAGTTCCCTGGGCAGAGAGCCTCAGTAGACATGGATTCCAGCAGAGCCGGGGTAAAAGGCACTGTAGGACCGTATTGGGAACATGCAGATTTTAATTCTCTTATCTGTTTAAAAGGTATAGGAGCATGGACTCTCACCATATTACCTTGTCCATCGGGTTGCTCTAGAACTGGAAAACTATAAAACTCAGATACGTCTTCTCCATTCTGCCTGACTTCTTGTAAAGAAGCTTGTAAAGCAGATACAGACATTCGTACAGTGGACAAAGGGAAAGGTCCCCTTGCCTTCTGGGCCATTGAAACTGTAGCATTCCCAGGAGGAGGGCCTAAGCCTTCCACCAAAGATGGAGTTGGAGTATGAGATTGAGTATCATTTTTTCCTAGTAGTTAATGCTCCAATTTTTCTGTTTGTTTCTCCAAGCCATACTCCAGTCTTTTAATTTCTTTTTGCCAAGGCTTACGCTTTTTAACATGCATAGCCTGAATTGGAGGGTATCTCTCAGAATAGTGCTGATGTGGTTCTTCCTCCAACTCTATAACCTCATTAGTTGCAAGTCTTCCTCAAAGTCTCCTTCTGGCAAGAAATTATTGTCATCAGAAGGACAATACAACTCCTCTGGAGGAGCTGATGGTATAATAACATTTTCTCTTGAAGCCTGCCATCTTTTTAACCTCCTTCTCTCTGAGCCTGAAAGTTTAGCTTTCTCAGTTTCCTGTTGCTTATACAGACTACCTTTAATTAAGTTCCATAAAGAAAACACTAGGCTAATGCCTTGTCCCATTTTTATTTGGGATTTACTCACGCTCCCCTTCTATTTAATGCGAGCTCGCCAGCCAAACAGCGGTGTCCTTCACAGGTTCCCTGTATCTCAAGCCCCCACGTTAGGGCGCCAATCTGCGAGACCAGCCGGGCAGGGTCGAACAGTTCTTGAGTCGGGTGTGAGGATTAAAATTAATAAAATAATCACACAGCACACAGGAAACTTTTTAAAGGTCCAGACTCGACAGCTTTTGCAAAGGCAGACTGCTGCAACAAGCAGCAAGTCTCCAGTGCTGCCTCAATCCTCCGCCTCCAGCCTTCTGACCACTTATTTATTTTGAGGAGTTACTTTAGCCAGTAAAACATCTCAGAACAATAGGTTAATTTGCACAAGGAGCCTGAGGAAGAGGTGTAACCCTCACAAGCTATCCCACCTGCTGTCACAAACAAAAGGAGATGGACTTGCAAGTTCTCCTCTGCCATTAGTAAAAGGCCTCCAAAAGCCATCTCTCCTTGAGATTTAAATATCAAAGCAGGCTGCTGAGTCATGGGCTCGACATGTCCCCTTTTATATTATTAAAATTGGCCATAACTTAATAGTTATGGAGCAGAAGATTGTGCCTGTCTTAGGTTGTTTCTCTCGAAAGGTATATATTTTTTTATTCATGTCCCCATTTTTGGGTCAATATTTGTACATGAATTTAATACACCCAGAGAAAACTTACCCGTCTTTGACTACCAACCTCTGCTAGGGTGGACATTGTGATATGATCTTGTGCAGATCAGCTCAGCTTTGACACACCAAAAGGCCTTCAGGCAGATTTCAGTTGTCACTGATAGGAGCATGTCTCCTATTGCAAGCCAAGTCCAAAGTAACACTCAAAAGTGACTAGCAGGTGACTCCTGTGCAAATTACCATGTCTGAGAAACATTTAGAGGAACCACAGTAAAAGGCTGTCGAGCAAACAGAACCATTTGAAAGCTTAACATCTCAAAGCAGCAAAACAAAAGGAGAAATTACATAGGCAGCTACAGGCCCCCCAAGAGTTCCTGTAGCAAGTCTGTTTTGCTCTGCTGAAAACCAGAGCCAGATTAAAGTTTCACAGTTTTCTCTTGATTTTGTTGAAGTTTGTAGCAAAACAGTCAAGTCCAGTTTATTATATAAGAGGTTTTTCTTCATGATGTCTTCTCCCAGGAGCAGAATGAAACAAAAGCGGGGTCAGGAGCTCAGGTATAACGCAGCTTTTCAGTCTAGGTCAGGGCAGAGTTATGGTTGTCTGTAGCGGGAACATCTTCTTTCTGGGGAACAACTGCAAACCGTACCAGCCTCTCTGGGATCCACCTGGCTCCCTCTGCGTCCTGTGGAAAAACACAAACATGCCCTCTTCCCCATATTAATACAGGGTCGGGGCCCTGCCATATTCCAGTAATTGGATCTTTTCATTTTACTTGGGCAAAATTATCTTTGATATTAGGATATCACAATCGATCAGCCAGAACGGCCTTGTGTATCCACATTCAAAAAATTTAAAATAAAGAGAGCTTGATTAATATTTGGGATATGACTCCCTTTTTTTATTTTTTGCAATTGTTTTTAAGAGATCCATGGGCTCATTTTATAATATTTTGGCCCTGGAAATTACATGGCAGCAAGACACTTTAAGCAATGACTTATAACATGATTGATGGCTTTCCCTGTTAAGGGAGTTGTCGTGATAAATCCTGAAAAAGTGTCAATTGTTTTATGAACATATTTTAGTTTTTTAAATTTTGGGACATGAGTTACATTTATCAGTATACAAGTTAAAGAGGTAGAAGCCAATTTTTTAAAGACTGCAGCAATAGCCCGTAATTTTACAGCTTGAGCTGAGGGCTGGCAATGTTTGCAAAACAAAAGTTTGTCCCTCTAGTACATAAGCAGCTTTTTCATTTGAAGATCCATCAGTGAATACTGTTGGACCTTGAGGTAATGGCTTTTGTTTAATTATTTTAGGAAATACAAAAGCATGCTCATTGGCAAATTGAAGTAATTTTTGTTTTGGATAATGATTATCAATACGTCCTAAATAATGAGCAAAAGCTATCGCCCAACAATCTGCATTTTGAAATAACCAATCTACTTGTTGTTTGGTAAAAGGGACTCCAATTAAGGAGGGCTCTCTACCAAAATATTTACAAGATTTTATGCGAGCCATTTGAACTAAACTAGCCACTGCTTTATAATATGGTGTCAGAACTCGAACAGGAGACATAGGCAGGTGCAACCATAATAATGGTCCTTCTTGCCACAATACAGCAGTTGGAGTATGAACAGTAGCCAAAATATATGCGCCCCATTCTTTTGAATAATCAATATATTGAATATGGTGCTTTTTAATAGCTAATTTTATCTTTTGCAAAGCATCATGAGCTTTTTTGGTAAGTTTTTTTTTTTTTTGACAAAGGATTAACCTCTTTTTTTAAAATGTCAAAAAGTGGTTTTAGTTCTCCTGTTGTTAATTTTAAATGGGGTCTTAGCCAATTTACGCCATGACAAACAAAGCCCAGTTGATTATTTTAGTTGATATTTTAATAAATTGGCGGACCCTTACCAGAAAGAACTGACAAATACCTTGCAGCCAGAGAGCTTTGAATTTTAGCTGTTATTAACCTAATTATTTGGATGAGTACTATTGTCTGTAACTTAGTACCACAATCCTTGGCCTTTGGTCTCAAGGCTGCTTGGCAAGCACTGTTAGCATTCTCATAAGCCAATTGTTTTACTAATAACAATCTAGACTTTTTATCACTTATAAGTCTGTTTGCTGCTTGCATTAATCTTGCCACAAAATCTTGAAATAACTCATTAGGTCCCTGACAGATTTTAGACAAATCCTCCACCTGTCTACCTGCTTGTGGAAGCTTATTCCAGGCCCTCCGGGCAGCAGTATTTACCTGAGCATAAACAGCCACATCAAAATCCAATTGTTGTCCTATTTCCTTGTAGATTCCTTCTCCAGCAAGCATGTCATAAGTTATAGGAATTTGCTGAGCTCGATTAAGTTTAGTTGTAGCTTGACAATGCTCTGCAAAATCTGACTTCCATAATAGATTATCTCCTCCTGATAAGCATGCTCTTGCTAACTGTTTTCAGTTCCCTGGGCAGAGAGCCTCAGTAGACATGGATTCCAGCAGAGCCGGGGTAAAAGGCACTGTAGGACCGTATTGGGAACATGCAGATTTTAATTCTCTTATCTGTTTAAAAGGTATAGGAGCATGGACTCTCACCATATTACCTTGTCCATCGGGTTGCTCTAGAACTGGAAAACTATAAAACTCAGATACGTCTTCTCCATTCTGCCTGACTTCTTGTAAAGAAGCTTGTAAAGCAGATACAGACATTCGTACAGTGGACAAAGGGAAAGGTCCCCTTGCCTTCTGGGCCATTGAAACTGTAGCATTCCCAGGAGGAGGGCCTAAGCCTTCCACCAAAGATGGAGTTGGAGTATGAGATTGAGTATCATTTTTCCTAGTAGTTAATGCTCCAATTTTTCTGTTTGTTTTCTCCAAGCCATACTCCAGTCTTTTAATTTCTTTTTGCCAAGGCTTACGCTTTTTAACATGCATAGCCTGAATTGGAGGGTATCTCTCAGAATAGTGCTGATGTGGTTCTTCCTCCAACTCTATAACCTCATTAGGTTGCAAGTCTTCCTCAAAGTCTCCTTCTGGCAAGAAATTATTGTCATCAGAAGGACAATACAACTCCTCTGGAGGAGCTGATGGTATAATAACATTTTCTCTTGAAGCCTGCCATCTTTTTAACCTCCTTCTCTCTGAGCCTGAAAGTTTAGCTTTCTCAGTTTCCTGTTGCTTATACAGACTACCTTTAATTAAGTTCCATAAAGAAAACACTAGGCTAATGCCTTGTCCCATTTTTATTTTGGGATTTACTCACCGCTCCCCTTCTATTTAATGCGAGCTCGCCAGCCAAACAGCGGTGTCCTTCACAGGTTCCCTGTATCTCAAGCCCCACGTTCGGGCGCCAATCTGCCGAGACCAGCCGGGCAGGGTCGAACGGTTCTTGAGTCGGGTGTGAGGATTAAAATTAATAAAATAATCACACAGCACACAGGAAACTTTTTAAAGGTCCAGACTCGACAGCTTTTGCAAAAGGCAGACTGCTGCAACAAGCAGCAAGTCTCCAGTGCTGCCTCAATCCTCCGCCTCCAGCCTTCTGACCACTTATTTATTTTGAGGAGTTACTTTAGCCAGTAAAACATCTCAAAACAATAGGTTAATTTGCACAAGGAGCCTGAGGAAGAGGTGTAACCCTCACAAGCTATCCCACCTGCTGTCACAAACAAAAGGAGATGGACTTGCAAGTTCTCCTCTGCCATTAGTAAAAGGCCTCCAAAAGCCATCTCTCCGCCGAGATTTAAATATCAAAGCAGGCCGCTGAGTCATGGCTCCCGACACTTGGACTTTCCAGGTGTTGCAGGTTGATGAAATGCATGCTTAACATGTGACATGTGGATTCAAGCTGTGATGCCCTCTACTTTGACTGCAGTTGGTGTGGTGAGGAGGATGTAATAAGGACCCTTCCACCGACGTTCCAGATTCTGGTTGCCATGTCACTGCACATATACCAGATCTTCAACATGGAACTGATGGGGCACCTAAAAGGACCCAGGCACATATGCACTGCTAACCTTGCTCCAAATTTTTTTTCTGAATAAGCTGCAATTATTTCAGCCTGTACAAGTCAGAGTTACCACTAGTTATGTCAAGGGGGTCCCCAAGAAGAGTCAGGGAACAGGAACCCATATAGTAGTTCAAAGGGAGTTAAGCCTAGTATGGAGAGAGTATTTCTGACCCTAAAGAGGGCCAAGGGAAGGAGCACCACCCTGTCACCGCCAGTCTTTATGTTCAATTTGGTGAGAGTCTCTTTGAGAGCTCTATTCATTCTCTCTACCTGTCCTGAACTTTTAGGTCTATAAGCACAATGTAACTTCCAATCAAGCCCCAGAAACCTGGCCACCTCCTGGCTTACCTGAACAACAAAGGTTGGTCCATTGTCTGACCCAATTACCTTTGGAATACCAAACCAAGGAAAATGTCTTCCAGAATTTTTTTGGCCATGATCAGGGCGGTATATTTCTTTGTGGGAAAAGCTTCCACCCATCCTGAGAAAGTGTCCAAAAAAACCAGGAGATAATTATTGCCTTACCAGGATGGTTTACTTTCAGTGAAATCCACTTCCCAATGCATTCCAGGTCTAGTTCCTTGTCACAGGCCAGCAGTGTCACCTAAATACCACCTGAGAGAGGGCTGGGAGAGAGAGAGAGACAGGGTGACACAGAGAAAGACACCAAGTCTACATGCTGATCCAGGTGTCGATTTAATGGACGTCAGGTTAACAAGTAGGCAAAAAAGTACAAGCAGTTTCTCATGTAGGAGCTTTACTTGGTCAGAACATAGGAGAGCTCACTCAAGGTTACACAGAGCCTTTTGTCTGGTACTATGGTTGCACACAGTTTCTCAGGGTCAGAGCAGTCTGCTGTAGGACCAGCAAGGTCAGTTTATAAGAAACTGGACTTTGGAAAATAGCCAAAGTTAAGAGGCAGGGTTACACTGCTCAGATGCCATTAACACCAAATTTGCCATTAACTCCAAAAAGGCTTCCACAGTTCCTCTCAGCGGCTTCCCTGGGCTCTAGAAACTCACACCTATGTTTACACACTGGCAAGGTTCACACGCCCTAGTCACTCACTCAGTCAAGGTGGTGAGGTTTAGTATTCGGTACTGGGATTGGCGGGCAACTTCAGCCAATTTCTTTGCCCTCAAGTGAGTCCATTTATACATTTGAGTATTAATCTCTCAGCATCTTCCTGTGGTAGAATGATCTTACCTTTGGAGTTTATCCATGCCCCCAAGTCAGTGTCAAATATTCCCTTTTTTTGCCACATTAACTTTAAGTCACTTTCTGAGTAGTTTAGTCATTCTTCTCTGGGAAGTTCAGCAGTTAGTACCACTGGGACAGAGTTTCCTCTAGCAGCTGCTTTAGCCTCCTGATCAGCCACATTATTCCCCTTTGCTGTCCTGGAAGTCCCCTTCTGATGTCCTGGGCAATGAATAATGCTTACCTTGTCCAGCAGCAACTAGGCATTGAGCAAAGCCAAAATCTTGTTATTATTTTTTATCTCTTTACTGGCTGATGTTAGCAGGCCTCTCTGCTGATAGATGGCCCCGTGCTCATGGGCTGTTGGTAAGGCAAACCAACTATCAATGTAGATGTTTATCTTTTTGCCCTTTTCCAGAGCTAATGCCTGGGTTAAAGCCATCAATTCAGCTCGCTGAACAGATGTGCCCTCTGGCAATGCCTGGGCCCATATTACCTTATGTCCATCTACTAATGCTGCCCGTGCCTTTCCCTTCCTGTTCTCAAAAAACTGATCCCATCCATACAGTATGTCACCTCGGCATTGGGCAGAGGCTGATCTTTCAATTCCTTTTGTAATCCCTGTTCCTCTGCTAGAACCTGCAAACAATCATGCTCCAGGGGCTGGATTTCTGGATCCTACAATATTGTGGCAGGGTTTAGCCTTGTAGCCAGAGTAAAGATGACTCTATCATTATTCAAGAGCAAGGCCTGGCATTGTGTCATGTGGGCATTCATGAGCCATCAATCAGGTGGCTGCCTATAACACTCTCAAGGGCATGAGGAGCACAGATGGTGAGGTCCTGTCCCAGAGTCAGTTTGTCTGCATGTTATACTAGTGCCGCCACTGCTTCTATTATTGCCAGCCAGGTTGGCCATCTTGCCACTACTGAATCAAGTGTTTTGGATAGATAGGCTACCGGTCTCTTCCAGGGTCCAATTTTCTGTGTTAGCA
This sequence comes from Meriones psammophilus, assembly GCA_036365155.1. Classification (NCBI taxonomy): domain Eukaryota; kingdom Metazoa; phylum Chordata; class Mammalia; order Rodentia; family Muridae; genus Meriones; species Meriones psammophilus. The sequence continues at coordinate 453,122 of JAEOAE010003153.1, forward strand.
CCCCATTGACCATTCCCTGATTCTCAGCCACATAGAGATGGAAGGGTTTGGTTACATCAGGGGGTCCCAATGCTGGAGCCAATATTAAGGCTTGTTTGATATTATCAAATGCAGCTTGTTCATCCTGTCCCCAGATGAAAGAGTCATTGCCCTTTGTAAGGGCATGCAGAAGGACTGCCATGTTGGCAAATCCCGGAATCCACAGCCAGCAAAACTCTGCTGTACCGAAAATTTCCCTCGTTTGTTCAGTAGTCCGTGGAGGGGGAATATGAAATACAGTCTCTTTTCTAGCTTCCGAAGGCCATCTCTTTCCCTCTTTTAATATATATCCCAGATAACTGACCTGCAGGATGGGAGTTTTTCGCTGTAGCTGAGCTCACCTATCTCTTGCTACAGCTGGTCGGTGGCGTCAAAACAACTTTCTTTACAATCTGCTGCTAATAGTATATCATCCACATATTGGAGATGAGTTACCTGGGGATTGGTGGCCTGGAGGTACGCCAGGTCTAGGTGTAGGGCTTCATCTTCCTTTTGGGACAATCCTGGATCCAGTGTCCTTTCTCCTTGCAATAGGCACACTGATCCTTAGACAGAGGGCCCCTCTGATTTCCAGGAACTCTCTCCCTGTCATTATGACTGCACTGTGGTGGCCAGGATCTTAGTCAACTTTCTGTCTTGCCTCTTATCCTTTCTCTTTCGATCACTTCCTGCTCTTTTTGCTTTCTTTCCTCTTTCTCTTCTTTCATCTCCCAGCTGTAAAAAACCTTTTCTGCTACCTGCACTAAATCCTTTAACGACTTTTCCTGTAAACCCTCTATTTTCTGGAGTTTTCTACAAATATCTCTGGCTGACTGGTCCATAAAGGTTATAGTCACCATTGGCTTATGCTCATCTGAGATAAGGTCATAGGGCGTAAACCTGCAGTATGCCTCTATCATCCATTCAAGAAAGGCTTCAGGAGATTCATCCGGCACCTGAACCATCTCTCTTACCTTTGTCAAATCGGTGGGATTTCAAGCGGCCCCATGGAGACCCGCAATTAGAGTCTCGTGGTAGACCTTCAGCCATTCTAAACCTCCAGATGTGTTGTAATCCCAGTTGGGGCAGGTGAGTGGAAAGCCATCATCAATCTCATTAGGGAGGCTCGAAGGCCTCCTGTCCATTCCAGGCACAGTCTTTCTCGTCCCAAGGAGGACCCGTCTCGTTCCTCAGTAGTTAAGAAGGCCTGCAAGAGTTTCTGGCAATCATCCCAAGTGGGCTGGTGAATAGGACAGATTCAAACAAATATGTGCCATGTATCTCACCTCCAAGAAATGATAGTCACTGCCTGTCCCATAATAAAGTCATCCATCAAGAAAGTCAAAGAAGCAACAATTATAGAGACAAAGAGAACAAGACAGGCAGTTAGACAAGGACGCCCTTACAGGTGGTACCACAGAATTCTGATTGAGAGGCTGCCTCATGGCGGCTGTCTCTGAAGAGAAACATGGGAAGAAGACCAACAGGACCTAGCCTCCTCAAATGGAATCTGGAATGTCCTATAGTTCCCAGTCAAACGATATTCTGACATATCTGTCTATCTCAGGGACTGAGCAGATGACCAAAAATATCCAGATAGGTGACTAAAGAGAAACAGTGGTATACCAGAAATGAGACTAACCTGCTCAGAGCTCAACCTCTGAGCCCAGCCAGTTGAGGGTTAAGGAAGGGCACACTGTTTTCCGGGCAACACACCAAAATGTAAGACCTAGAGTCTCACTGCTCAGGAGCTCAGGATTGCGCCCTTCACAGGAACACTCACAGACCACAATTCAATGCAAAAGCAAAAGGTTTTATTGCTGTCGAGATAGGGTCGCACCTCCAAAGACAGGATATGACCCTGAACATGCAAAGCACAGGATTTTTATGCCTGAAAATCAGATCATTTTTGCACTATACTTTAAAGCTGTTTTTTTTTTTTTTTTTTTCCTCAGAACAGTTCATCCTGCCCTTCAAGAGCTATCTGCAACTGGCTTCAATTCAAATAATCACAGTTGTTTTTCTCATTCCCAGGTGGTCCCTCATTTGTTCTGATGAAGTCACTGAATAATGTCATGTTGCAGTGTTAAGAGTGCAGGGATCTGTTAAGGAGCCTGTGCAAAACAACAGTGTCATTCACTAAGGTAATTCAAGGCCCTAGAGAAGACTGTTCACCAACTTCATACAGAGATTGGGTTCAGCTCTAAAGAGGGCAGTACCAGACTGACACAAGATAAGCACTGATGCAATTATTGGCGCATGATACTGCAAATACCATATGTAGGAGAGCATTTAGAGCATGAAAAGGAGGAGCGGCCCCAAGAGATGAATGATTAAGAGAGACAACTGTTATTGGCTCTCAGGAGCATCATGCCAACCTCACAGGATAAGCTACAGCTAGAGTTCCCAGTTCTCAAAACACCCGGTGTGCTATTTTGGGTGAATCCGGGCATTTACCAAAAAAAAAAAAAAAAAAAAAAAAAAAAAAAAAAACTGTGAGGTTAAAATCGTTAAAATCTCTAGAACCCAAAATAGGAGGTGTGTTAACACAGAGGCAAGTGGTCCCTTTACTCACAGAAGGGAACAAGCAGATTCTGGCTCCAAGGGAATGCAAAGGTTCCCGGAGTTCATGGCAGCTGTGACAAGGGAAAGCACTGGTCTAGGGATCACTGCTCTGAGAGGGACATAGAGGCTAACCTCTTTCCATCGGGAAACCAACAGAGGGACCTGTCAGGCTTAGGCACCTCATGCAACAATACGAGCTGTCTCCCATCAGGCATCTATGAGGTACTAGGCAGGTAGGAAAATCTCAACTGAGGATTTCAGATTTGATACACACCACTGCATGCAGCAGCACAGCTTTGCATCTGGCTGCAGATAAACCTCTGACCCTATCTGCAAGGGTTCTATGTCACAAAGGAAATACACCTGTTTATGGACCTGTGTATTCAGGGATGGTAAAGAGAATCTCTGGAAGAAGCAGAATAACTTCTACAGGATCTATTGTACACCCAGGTACTGTCGATGGGGACTGCAAGGAAAAAGTTAAAATTATGGCGCATGTAAAACAGGAGATGCAAAAATAAGGCAGGGGTAGAATTGCTCAGCTTTTACTGTTCTCCTCCATCTAGGGAAAAGCCACACCCTTAAGGACGACAGGCACATTTGGCAGTACTGGAAATTGTGTGTTCTGGAAAACACTGCCTAATGATCAGAGATCCAAATTAATGGCAGCAACAAATGTTGTTCCTTGAAATGCAGGAGATGACTTCAGTATCCTCTCCCAAAAGTCTTGGGATTCACAATGTGTGCTTCTGAAGGTTCATACAGTTTCTAGGAATCTGTAAAATTTCTCCAGTAGGACAAAGTGTATGGTGGATTAAATAGGTGGAACCAGAGGAACCAAGAGGGAACTTGACACCTTCTGTGGCCTGCCACTGAAGGAGAAATTCAGAAATAATTCCAGGAGTCTTTCTGCAGGATGAGTCTACTCTTTGCCCAAATGCTTAGACTTGCAGGGTCCTAACCATATTTAGATTGTGGAAATCATACACCGGGAGACTGATGCTCAAAGGAACTTAAGGCAGATGGCACACGCAGAGTGCAAGATCTGTTCTAGCCACGTTTCTCCTTGAGCATCAGCCAGAGCTGAATGAATGACCTTGTTAAAGTAGGCAAAGACTGCTCCTGGCTTATGCCTTTTCTCCTTGCCCGATCATCAGAAGCCGTGCCTTAGACTCTCCCCTCAAACTCCTTGTGTTCTAACACAGGTGCGTACTGTGAGCTAAGCAGTGGAATTTGGGTAGAACGAAAGGTCAACTGTTTCTGGAAAGGCTGCTTTAGGGTGGGATATGGGAAAATTCGCAGGAGGAAGGAAGGGTTTCACAGTTTGGAAGCAGAAGAGCGTTCCACGTTTTGGCCTATAATTGGAGGCCTCGAGGGAGTGGGTGGGGCCTCAGGTCGGTATTTAAGGGTGAGCAGAGGACCCCTTTACGCATTTGCCATAGTCTGCACTTTCCTGGGTGTTGTTCTCAGTACACACTGGAGAGAAAGAACTCTTGTCAAAGTGTCCTCGGCAGGATGGAAGATCAGGCAGATGTGGGTGGCTGCAGCACGGCAAAGACATCCCGGCGTCAAAAGACTGTTTGGTAGGCCAAGCAGAAGGAGTTCTTGCTCTCAGTTTTCGCCAAGACACCTTACCCGAGCTTCAGGACCAGGCAGGAACTGGCCAGGGAATTCGGAGTTCCAGAGTCCTCCATCCGCGTGTGGTTTCAAAACCGCAGAACTAGAACTGGCATGTCGAGGAAGACCTCAAAGCAGACCACCGCAGGCTCCAGCCATGAAGCCTCCCAACAGCCTCCTGAAAAGCTTGTCGCCAGGGTACAACAAGCAAGAGGCCCGCCCTCAGAACGGAGAAGGCCTCGAACGCGGCTTAGTCCAGCACAGATCAGCATGCTAGTGCAAGCTTTTGAGATCTCTCCATCTCCAGACTATGCCATGAGGGTGCAACTGGCACTGAGCACAGGTTTGCCTGAGGACACCGTCCACATATGGTTCCAGAACAGAAAGGCCAGGCAGAAAGGCCACGCTGGAGGCAGCACAGCTAAAGGTGAGGACCTGCCTGCCTCTCCTGCCCTGGAAAGGGCTCCTGGAGAATCGTGTTGCATTGAGCAGGAGGCTTCCCAGGACAGCTTGTTGACATTGGGTTCTGCAGGAGGCCAGTGTGCAGAAGCGTTGATGTCAAGACCCGAGCTCACCTTCTTCACAGAAGCCTACCCAGAATCCAGCGACTCCTGCCCTGTCCAACTCTTCCTGGAGCAACTGGTGAGAACAGTGGAAGAGGAACAGGGACCAGCCGCTCTGGACCCAGATGTACCATGGGAGCAGATCGAACCAACACTGGAGGCCCCCTTCACGGAAGAAGAATATCAGGCTCTGTTGGACGATATTTGACCGCATTGAGAATGCCCGGAATTGGGACTGTAAAACCCCGTTGCCTGGACCCTAACCTGACCATTGTCTCAGAGACTCCAGCCAGAAATGAGCTTGGACAGATGCTCAGACTTGCACCTAAGAAAGGTGCAGAGCTCTAGGGATCCTGAGTAAGTGTTGGGGAAAAGATGGAAGGCCCTGGAGGTGCGAGGAACCTCACAAGAAGACCAACAGAAACAGCTGACCCAGCCCCCAGGGGGCTTGCAGAGACTGAGCCATCAAATAAGGAGCATGCTTGGTCTGGACCTAGGGACCCTGCACACACGTAGCAGGTGGGAGGTGAATCCTTGTGCTTAATGTGGGTTGCCCTACGAGGGAGGTGTTGTGGAGTGGCACAGCGGCGGTGGAGAGTTGTTTCTAACCTGAACTTTGTTGTTTCTAACCTGAACTTTGTTGCTTCTGGACAGTTTTTGAAGGACAGTTATATAATGTTAGCTTCAATTATGATCAGGATAAATATGTAATTTGTCTGCTATTGTACTCTGCATCATTAAATTATTTTTAGGCATTGCTATGACCTGGTTATTCTTTTCATTTGGAAGTTAATGTAAAGAGGAGATATGAACCTTCTTCTTGAGGATTTCAGTGTATTTGAAGGTGAGTTGTGCCAACCAGCCTCATGGACTAAGCCACTGATAGATTCCTCGATTTTCCTTTTTTAGCCATCCACTGTTGAATTAATTGACTCACAGATTGTAAATCATTCTCATATATCCTTTCCTATAAAGAGAGAGTTAGAGGGAAAATAAACTATGCATATAATCATCTTTCATATAGGACTACCAAATTTTCTGCTTTTAATAATGTCATGTAATTCATTCAGAAATCACTTAAACAATAGTAACTGACATATGAGGAGTTATAGAAAAAAATATTCATCATCATACAAAGTCAAAATGCTACATAAATTTTTGGGTATATTGATGGACCAGGAATTAACTTTTTTGATGCAGTTGCATTCTAAAATATCATAATTGAATTACAAGTATTTTAATTTTTGCAGCATTTATATATAGTTTATTTTTACCTCAAATTAGTCCCTTCTTTGTCTCAATTTCCTCAACACACATTAAAGTTTGTGTTCATTTTTCATTTTCTTAGGTTATAGAGATTTAATTTCATGTGGGGATAACACCACGAAAATTAACTGTTCTATGCATGACACTGCTAATACCAAAACAGCATTCAAATAATAAGTAGACCTATCAGAATCACACTAGAATTCTCAGCAGAGATTATGAAAGCCAGAAGGGCTTGGATAGATATCATGCAGACACTAAGAGACCGCCGATGCCAACCCAGACTACTATACCCAGTATATAAGCAGCCATCCAGCCCTACAGAAGATACTAGAAGGAAATCCCCAACGTAATAATATGAAATACACTCCAGAAAATACATTGAGGCCCACACCATGAGAGGAAGTCCATGCCTGACACTGCCTGGATGACCATGAACCAGTCAAGATAGCCTAGAGACAAACAATATCTGTAAACATGACAGGCAAAAAACTGTCAATAAAAGATACTCTGCTATAATCTTAGTTGAGTGCCTAGCCCAGTTGTCATCAGAGAGACATCACCTGGCATCTGATGGGAGCAGATGCAGAGACCCACAGCCAAACACAATGATGTATCCAGGGGAACCCCAGAAATGAGGAAATAGGTATCGTAGGAACCAGAGATATCAAGGACACAACAAGAGCATGGCCCTCTGAGTCAACTGGGCTCATAGGGGATCACAGAGACTGAAGGACAAAAACATAAACATTCTATGAGTCTTGTGAGCTAGGTTGTTGGCATACACCTTATGATCATTATCCTGATGTTGCTGAGGGACTTCCAACAGTGAGAATGGGGGTGTCTCTGACTCTTTTTCCTGCTCTAGCTACACTTTCTCTCCTCATGTATTGCTTTGACCAACTCTGATATGAGGGATTGTTCTTAGTCTTATTATAACTTGCTATGCCATCACATTTTTTTCATTGAAAATAAAGAAGCAGTGGATGAAGGAGAGGTGAGTTGGGCAGAGTAGAGGTGGATAGATTGTGGCTGGGAGGAGTGGAGGAAGAGGAAACTGCAGTTCGGATGTAGTGCATGAAACAACAACAAAAATAAAATGCTAAAACAAAATAAACTGTCAGCATCTCAGGCTGTTGGTGATCACCTGCATTCCTAGCACTCGGTAAGTTAAAGGTAGGTGGATCTCTGTGAGTTCAAGCACAGGCTGTTCTATAAAGAGAGTCCGGGACAGCCAAAATTATTCAGAAAAATCCTGTCTTCAAACAAACAAAAAATTGTCAGCATTTTGTTTCATCTTTAGGAACTTTGTTTTATGTCCCACTTTTTTAATTTTTATTTTTAATATGAGATACAGCTTGTTAACTTTGTATCCCAGCTGTAGCCCAGTTCCTCATCACCTCCCTATCCCACCTTCCTTCCCTCATCCCCTCCCTACCCCTATCCAAGTCCCTGATAGGGGAGGGTCTCCTCCTGTTCCAACTGACCCTTGCTTATCAGGTATCATCAGGACTGGCTGCAATGTCCTCCTCTGTGGCCCAGCAAGTCTGATTCTCCCTTGGGAGGGGGGAGGTCAAAGAGCCAACTACTGAATTCATGTCTGAAATAGTCCCTGTTCCACTTAGTATGGTACCCATGTGGATACACAGGTGACATGGACTACATTTGAGTAAGGGTGCTAGGTTATATGCATACATGGTCCTTGGTTGGAGAAACAGTCTCATAAAAGACCCCTGTGCTCTGATATATTTGGTCCTTGTAGATTTCCTGTCCTCACCAGGTCACACTAACTCCCCCTTCTGTCATATGATTCCCTGTGCTCTGCCCAAGGTTTGGTTATGAGTCTCAACATCTGTTTTGATACACTGCTAGGTAGACTCTTTCATTGGTCCTCTGGAGCAGGCTTCTGTCCTGTTTCTTGTATTTGCCTATATCCATCCCATTGGTCTTTCTAAGTGAGGATTGATCATCTTAACCCAGGTCCTCTTTTTCATTTATCTTCTTTAGGTGTACAGATTTTACTATGTTTAGCCTATCTTATAGGTCTAGCATCCACTTAAAAGTGAGTGTATCCCATGTATGTCTTTCTGCTTCTGGGATACCTCACTCACGATTATCTTTTCTGGATTGTTTGTTTGTTCATGTTTGCATTTTATGACTTCTTTGAATGGTCTAGAATTAAACCTGTCTGTTGTGTAGCTGGTAAAGAGGTTTCCTATTATATAAGCTGCTTCACCACCTAAAGAATGGATTGCAAATGCATTTTAGTTTCATGTTGTAAGACCTGGAGTCTCACTGCTCAAGAGCTCAGGATTGTGCACTTCCCAGGAACACTCAGAGACCACAACTTGAGGCAAAAGCAAGAATTTTATTCCAATTTCTCTAGGGTCCCCGCTACAAAGACAGGAGACAGCCCTAAATATGCAAAGGACAGGGTTTTATACCTGAAATTCAAACCACTTTTGCTCTATACATTGATTGGTCAGCAAGAATAGCATGAAGATAGTTTACACCTGGTTTTAGGTAGTATACAGCTGGTTGTAGATAGTTTACAGGTGGTTGTAGATAGTTGTTCTCAGAACAGTTGACCCTTTCCTTCAAGAGTTATCTACGGCTGACTTCAATTCAAATAATCACTGATGTTTTTCTCATTCCTAGGTAGTCTCTCTCACACACACACCCCTTTTGCCTCAATTTTAACGCTAAAATTGTGGATCAACCTCATGGAGAGGTTGATACTCTTTCTGGAGCATCAGGACCTGAACTGCACTTATACTTTCCCAGACAAAGGGGAGTTCTGGTCAGTGAGTTTATTGTCCCTGATGAGTTTCAGTTTCAGCCGATAGCTGTAGGCTTGGACATTCCAGGTGTTGCGGGTTGATGAAAAGCCGGCTTAACATGTGACACGTGGATTCAAGCTATGATGCCCTCTATTTTGACGGCAGTTGGCGTGGTGAGGAGGATGTAATAAGGACCCTTCAACTGAGGTTCCAGATTCTGGCTGTCATGTCACTGCACATATACCAGATCTTCAATGTGGAACTGATGGGGCACCTAAAAGGACCCAGGCACATATGCACTGCCAACCTTGCTCAAATTTCTTTCTGAATAAGCTGCAATTCTTTCAGCCTGTACAAGTCAGATTTACCACTAGTTTTATCAAGGGGGTACCCAAGAAGAGTAAGGGAACAGAAACCCATATAGTAGTTCGAAGGGAGTTAAGCCTAGTAGGGAGGGAGTATCTCTGACTCTAAAGAGGGCCAAGGGAAGGAGCACCACCCAGTCCCTGCCAGTCTCCATGGTCAATTTGGTGAGTGTATTCTATTCATTCATTCTACCTGTCCTGAACTTTGGGGTCTATAAGCACAATGCAACTTCCAATCAAGCCCCAGAAACCTGACCACCTCCTGGCTTACCTGAACAACAAATGTTGGCCCATTGTCTGACCCAATTACCTTTGGAATACATTACCGAGGAATAATGTCTTCCAGAATCTTTTTGGCCATGACCAGGGAGGTTTCTTTCTTTGTGGGAAAAGCTTCCACCTATCCTGAGAAAATGTCCACAAAACCCAGAAGATATTTATTGCTGTACCTGGATGGTTTAATTCAGTGAAATCGACTTCCTAATGCATTCCAGGTCTAGTTCCTTGTCACAGGCCAGCAGTGACACCTGAATACCAACTGAGAGAGGGCTGAGAGAGAGAGAGAGACAGGGTGACACAGAGAAAGACACCAAGTCTACATGCTGATCCAGGTGTCGATTTAATGGACGTCAGGTTAGCACTTAAGTAGGCACAAAAGTACAAGCAGTTTCTCATGTAGGAGCTGTACTTGGTCAAAACACAGGAGAGCTCACTCAAGGTTACACAGAGCCTGGTCTCTGGTTACTATGGTTGCACACACACACTTTCTCAGGGTCAGAGCAGTCTTTTGTAGGACCACCAAGGTCAGTTTATAAGAAACTGGACTTTGGAAAATAGCCAAAGCCAATAGGCTGGATTCCCCTGCTCAGATGCCATTAACTCAAAATTTGCCATTAACTCCAAAAAGGCTGCCACAGTTCCAATCATCCATTTCACTGTGCTCTGGAACTCTTACCTATGTTTATCCTCTGGCAAGGTTCACATGCCCTAGTTACTCTCAGTCAGGGCGGTGAGGTTTAGTGTTCAGTACTGGGATTGGCGGGCAACTTCAGCCAATTTCTTTGCCCACAAGTGAGTCCACTTATGCATCTGAGTAATTAATCTCTCAGCATCTTCCTGTGGTAGAATGATCTTACCTTTAGAGTCAATCCATGCCCCCACGTCGGTGTCAAATATCCCTTTTTTTTTTTTTTTTTTTTTTGCTGTATTTACTTTAAGTCACTTTCTGAGTAGTTTAGTCATTCTTCTCTGGAAAGTTCAGCGGTTAGTACCACTGGGACAGAGTTTCCTCTAGCAGCTACTTTAGCCTCCTGATAGGCCATGTTATTCCCCTTTGTTGCCTCAGAAGTTCCCTTCTGCTGTCCCTGGCAATGAATAATGCTTACCTTGTTGGGCAGCAACAAGGCATTGAGCAAAGTCAGAATCTCGTTTTTATTTTTTATCTCAATTCTGGCTGATGTTAGCAGGCCTCTCTGCTGATAGATGGTCTCTTGCACATGGGCTGTTGCGAAAGTGTACTGACTATCAGAGTAGATGTTTCTCTTTACCCTTTCCCAGAGTTAATGCCTGGGTTAAAGCAATCAATTCAGCTCGCTGAGCAGAAGTGCCCTCCAGCAACGCCTGGACACATATTACCTTATGTCCATCTACTACTGCTGCCATTGCCTTTCTCTTCCCATTCTCCCAAAACTGCTCCCATCCATATAGTATGTCATCACACAGTAGGACAGAGGCTGATCTTTCATGTCCTTTAGCCATCCCTGTTCTTCTGCTAGAACCTGCAAACAATCATGCTCCAGGGGCTGGATTTCTGAATCTGGCAATAAGGTGTCAGGGTTTAGCAAGGGTGCAAGGTTATAGGCATACATGGTCCTTGGTTGGAGAAACAGTCTTATAAAAGACCCCTGTGCTCTGATATATTTGGTCCTTGTAGAGTTCCTGTCCTCTCCAGGTCACACTAACTCCTTCTGTCATATGATTTCCTGTGCTCTGCCCAAGGTTTGGTTGTGAGTCTCAGCATCTGCTTTGATATACTGCTAGGGAGAGTCTTTCACAGGTCCTCTGGGGTAGGCTTCTGTCCTGTTTCTTGTTTTCACCTATATCCATCCCATTGGTCTTTCTAAGTGAGGATTGATCATCTTAACCCACAGGTCCTCTTTCTCATTTATGTTCTTTAGGTGTACAGATTTTACTATGTTTATCCTATCTTATAGCTCTAGTATCCACTTAAAAGTGAATGTATACCGTGTTTGTCTTTATGCTTCTGGGGCACCTCACTGAGGATTATCTTTTCTGGATTGTTTGTTTGTTCATGTTTACATTTTATGACTTCTTTGAATGGTCTAGAATTAAACCTGTCTGTTGTATAGCTGGTAAAGAGGTTTCCCATTTTATAATCTGCTTCACCACCTAAAGAATGGATTGCAAAAGCATTTTAGTTTCATGTTGTAAGACCTGGAGTCTCACTGCTCAAGAGCTCGGAATTGTGCCCTTCCCAGGAACACTCATAGACCACAACTCGATGCAAAAACAAGAGTTTTATTCCAATTTCGATAGGGTACCCCCTCCAAAGACATAAGACGACCCAGAATATGCAAAGCACAGGGTTTTATACCTGAAATTCAAACCACTTTTGCTCTATACATTGATTGGTCAGCAAGAATAGCATGAAGATAGTTTGCACCTGGTTTTAGATAGTATATAGCTGCTTGTAGATAGTATACAGCTGCTTGTAGATAGTTTACAGGTGGTTGTAGATACTTGTTCTCAGAACAGTTGCCCCTTTCTTTCAAGAGTTCTGTACACCTGACTTCAATTCAAATAATCACAGGTGTTTTTCTCATTCCCAGGTGGTCCCTCACCCCCTCCTTTTTTACTTCAATCTTAACCCTAAAATTGTGGATCAACCTCATGGAGGGGTTGATATTCTTTCTGGAATATCAGGACTTGAACTGTACTTATACTTTCCCTGACAAAGGGGAGTTCTGGTCAGAGAGTTTATTGTCCCTGATGAGTTTCAATTTCAGCAGGTAGTTGGAGGCTTGGACTTTCCAGGTGTTGCAGGTTGATGAAATGCATGCTTAACATGTGACATTTGGATTCAAGCTGTGATGCCCTCTACTTTGACTGCAGTTGGTGTGGTGAGGAGGATGTAATAAGGACCCTTCCACCAAGGTTCCAGATTCTGGTTGCCATGTCACTGCACATATACCAGATCTTCAATGTGGAACTGATGGGGCACCTAAAAGTACCCAGGCGCATATGCACTGCCAACCTTGCTCCAAATTTCTTTCTGAATAAGCTGCAATTCTTTCAGCCTGTACAAGTCAGAGTTACCACTAGTTATGTCGAGGGGGTCCCCAAGAAGAGTCAGGGAACAGGAACCCACATAGTAGTTCAAAGGGAGTTAAGCCTAGTATGGAGAGAGTATTTCTGACCCTAAAGAGGGCCAAGGGAAGGAGCACCACCCTGTCACCGCCAGTCTTTATGTTCAATTTGGTGAGAGTCTCTTTGAGAGCTCTATTCATTCTCTCTACCTGTCCTGAACTTTTAGGTCTATAAGCACAATGTAACTTCCAATCAAGCCCCAGAAACCTGGCCACCTACTGGCTTACCTGAACAACAAAGGTTGGTCCATTGTCTGACCCAATTACCTTTGGAATACCAAACCAAGGAAAATGTCTTCCAGAATTTTTTTGGCCACGATCAGGGTGGTTTCTTTCTTTGTGGGAAAAGCTTCCACCCATCCTGAGAAAGTGTCTACAAAAACCAGGAGATATTTATTGCCGTACCTGGATGGTTTACTTTCAGTGAAATCTACTTCCCAATGTATTCCAGGTCTAGTTCCTTGTCACTGGCCAGCAGTGAAAGCTGAATACCACCTGAGAGAGGGCTGAGAGAGAGAGAGAGACAGGGTGACACAGAGGACACCAAGTCTACATGCTGATCCAGGTGTCGATTTAATGGACGTCAGGTTAACACTTAAGTAGGCAGAAAAGTACAAGCAGTTTCTCATGTAGGAGCTTTACCTGGTCAGAACATAGGAGAGCTCACTCAAGGTTACACAGAGCCTGCTGTCTGGTTACTATGGTTGCACACAGTTTCTCAGGGTCAGAGCAGTCTGCTGTAGGACCACCAAGGTCAGTTTATAAGAAACTGGACTTTGGAAAATAGCCAAAGCCAAGAGGCAGGGTTCCACTGCTCAGAGGCCATTAACTCAAAATTTGCCATTAACTCCAAAAAGGCTGCCACAGTTCCTCTCAGCCACTTCCCTAGGCTCTGGAAATTCTTACCTATGTTTACCCTCTGGCAAGGTTCACATGCCCTAGTCACTTACTCAGTCAGGGTTGTGAGGTTTAGTATTCAGTACTGGGATTGGCGAACAACTTCAGCCAATTTCTTTGCCCCCGAATGAGTCCATTTATGCATATAAGTTATTAATCTTTCAGAGTCTTCCTGTGGTAGAATGATCTTACCTTTGGAGTCAATCCATGCCCACACATCGGTGTCAGATATCCCCTGTTTTTGCCATATTAACTTTAAGTCACTTTCTGAGTAGTTTAGTCGTTCTTCTCTGGGCAGTTCAGCAGTTAGTACCACTGGGACAGAGTTTCCTCTAGCAGCTGCTTTAGCCTCCTGATCGGCCATGTTATTCCCCTTTGCTGCCTTGGAAGTCCCCTTCTGATGTCCTGGGCAATGAATAATGCTTACCATGTCCAGCAGCAACTAGGCATTGAGCAAAGCCAAAATCTGGTTATTATTTTTTATCTCTTTACTGGCTGATGTTAGCAGGCCTCTCTGCTGATAGATGGCCCCGTGCTCATGGGCTGTTGGTAAGGCAAACCAACTATCAGTGTAGATGTTTATCTTTTTGCCCTTTTCCAGAGCTAATGCCTGGGTTAAAGCCATCAATTCAGCTCGCTGAACAGATGTGCTCTCTGGCAATGCCTGGGCCCATATTACCTTATGTCCATCTACTAATGCTGCCCGTGCCTTTCCCTTCCTGTTCTCAAAAAACTGATCCCATCCATACAGTATGTTACCTCGGCATTGGGCAGAGGCTGATCTTTCAATTCCTTTTGCAATCCCTGTTCCTCTGCTAGAACCTGCAAATAATCATGCTCCAGGGGCTGGATTTCTGGATCCTGCAATATGGTGGCAGGTTTTAGCCTTGTAGCCAGAGTAAAGATGACTCTATCATTATTCAAGAGCAAGGCCTGGCTTTGTGTCATGTGGGCATTCATGAGCCATCAATCAGGTGGCTGCCTTATGACACTCTCAAGGGCATGAGGAGCACAGATGGTGAGGTCCTGTCTCAGAGTCAGTTTGTCTGCATGTTATACTAGTGCCGCCACTGCTTCTATTATTGCCAGCCAGGTTGGCCATCTTGCCACTACTGAATCAAGTGTTTTGGATAGATAGGCTACCGGTCTCTTCCAGGGTCCAATTTTCTGTGTTAGCACCCCATTGGCCATTCCCTGATTCTCACACACATAGAGATAGAAGGGTTTGGTTACATCAGGGAGTCCCAATGCTGGGGCCAATATTAAGGCTTGTTTGATATTACCAAATGCAGCTTGTTCATCCTTTCCCCAGATGAAAGAGTCACTGCCCTTTGTAAGGGCATGCAGAAGGGCTGCCATGTTGGCAAATCCCGGAATCCACAGCCGGCAAAAACCCACTGTACCTAAAATTTCCCTCAGTTGTTCAGTAGTATGTGTAGGGGGAATATGAAATACAGTCACTTTTCTAGCCTCCGATGGCCATTTCTTTCCCTCTTTTAATATATATCCCAGATAACTGACCTGTTTCCTGCAGGATGGGACTTCGTTGCTGTAGCTGAGCTCACCCATCTCTTGCTACAGCTGGTCTTTGGCCTCAAAACAGCTTTCTTTACTATCTGCTCCTAATAGTATATCATCCACATATTGGAGATGAGTTACCTGAGGATTGGTGGCCCGGAGTTGCACCAAGTCCAGGTGTAGGGCTTCATCTTCCTTTTGGGACAATACTGGATCCAGTGTCCTTTCTCCTTGCAATAGGCACACTGATCCTTAGACAGAGGACCCTCCGATTTACAGGAACTCTCTCCCTATCATTATGACTGCACTGTGGTGGCCAGGATCTTAGTCAACTTTCTGTCTTTCCTCTTATCCTTTCTCTTTCTCTCAGCGTTTTCCTGCTCTTTCTGCTTTCTTTCCTCTTTCTCTTCTTCCATCTCCCAGCTGTAGAAAACCTTTTCTGCTACCTGCACTAAATCCTTCAATGACTTGTCCTGTAAACCCTCTATTTTCTGGAGTTTTCTTCAAATATCTCTGGCTGACGGGTCTATAAAGGTTATAGTCACCATTGGCTTATGCTCATCTGAGATAGGGTCATAGGGCGTAAACCGGCAATATGCCTCTATCAGCCATTCAAGAAAGGCTTCAGGAGATTCATCCGGCACCTGAACCATCTCTCTTACCTTTGTCAAATCGGTGGGATTTCAAGTGGCCCCATGGAGACCCACAATTAGAGTCTGGTGGTAGACCTTCAGCCATTCCCTACCTCCAGATGTGTTGTAATCCCAGTTGGGGTGGGTGAGGGGAAAGCCATCATCAATCTCATTAGGGAGGATGGAAGTCCTCCTGTCCATTCCTGGCACAGTCTTTCTTACCTGAAGGAGGACCCATCTCGTTCCTCAGTAGTCAAAAGGGCCTGCAAGAGATGCTGGCAATCATCACAAGTGGGCTGGTGTGAGAATAGGACATATTCAAACAAATATGTGCCATGTATCTCACCTCCAAGACATGATAGTCACAGCCTGTCCTATAATAAAGTCGTCCATCAAGAAAGTCAAAGAAGCAACAACAATAGAGACAAAGAGAACAAGACAGGCAATTTGACAAGGACACCCTTATGGGTGGTACCACAGAATTCTGATTGAGAGGCTGCCTCACGGCAGCTGTCTCTGAAGAGAAACAGATGGGAGGAAGACCATGCAGGACCTAGCCTCCCCAAATGGAATCCGGAATGTCCTCCAGTTCCCAGTCAAGAGATATTCTGACAAATATGTCTATCGCAGTGACTGAGCAGATGACCAAAAAGGTCCAGATAGGTGACTAAAGAGAAACAGTAGTTTACCAGAAATCAGACTAACCTGTTCTGAGCTCAACCTCTGAGCCCAGTCTGTTGAGGGTTAAGGAAGGGCACGCTGTTTTCTGGGCAACGCACCAAAATGTAAGACCTAGAGTCTCACTGCTCAGGAGCTCAGGATTGCGCCCTTCACAGGAACACTCACAGACCACAACTCAATGCAATAGCAAAAGGTTTTATTGCTGTCGAGATAGGTCGCACCTCCAAAGACAGGACATGACCCTGAACATGCAAAGCACAGGGTTTTTATGCCTGAAAATCAGATCACTTTTGCTCTATACTTTACAGCTGGTTGTTTCTCAGAACAGTTCACCCTGCCCTTCAAGAGCTATCAGCACCTGGCTTCAATTCAAATAATCACAGTTGTTTTTCTCATTCCCAGGTGGTCCCTCATTTGTTCTGATGATGAAGTCACTGAATAATGTCATGTTGCAGTGTTAAGGGTGCAGAGATCTGTTTAAGAGCCTGTGCAAAACAACCGCCCCATTCAGTAAGGTAATTCAAGGCCCTGGAGAAGACTGTTCACCAACTTCATACAGAGACTGGGTTCAGCTCTAAAGAGGGCAGTACCAGACTGACACCAGATAAGCATTGATGCCATTCATGGCGCATGATACTGCAAATACCACATGTAGGAGAGCATTTAGAGCATGAAAAGGAGGAGCAGCCCCAAGAAATGAATGATTAAGAGAGACAACTGCTTTCGGCTCTCAGGAGCATCATGCCGACCTCACAGGACAAGCTACAGCTAGAGTTCCCAGTTCTCAAAACACCCGGTGTGCTATTTTGGGTGAATCCGGGCATTTACCAAAAAAACTGTGAGGTTAAAATCTATAGAACCCAAAATAGGAGGTGTGTTAACACAGAGGCAAGTGGTCCCTTTACTCACAGAAGGGAACAAGCAGATTCTGGCTCCAAGGGAATGCAAACGTTCCCGGGGTTTCATGGCAGCTGTGGCAAGGCAAAGTACTGGACTAGGGATCACTGCCCAAGAGGGACATACAGGCTAACCTCTTGCCATCAGGAAACCAACAGAGGGGCCTGTCAGGCTTAGACCCCTCATGCACCAATATGAGCTGTCTCCCATCAGGCAGCCATGAGGTACTAGACAGGTAGGAAAATCTCAACTGAGGATTTTAGACTTGATACACACCATTGCATGCAGCAGCACAGCTTTGCATCTGGCTGCAGATAAACCTCTAACCCTATACACAAGGCTTCTATGTCACAAAGGAAATACAGATGTTTATGGACCTGTGTATTCAGGGATGGTAAAGAGAATCTCTGGAAGAAGCAGAATAACATCTACAGTATCTATTGTACACCCAGGTACTGTTGATGGGGACTGCAAGGAAAAAGTTAAAATTATGGCACATGTAAAACATGAGATGCAAAAATAAGGCAGGGGTAGAATTGCTCAGCTTTTACTGTTCTCCTCCATCTAGGGCAAAGCCACACCCTGAAGAACAACAGGCACATTTGGCAGTACCGGAAATTGTGTGTTCTGGAAAACACTGCCTAATGATCAGAAATCCAAATTAATGGCAGCAACAAATGTTGTTCCTGAAATGAAGGAAATGACTTCAGTATCCTCTCCCAAAAGTCTTGGGATCCACACTATGTGCTTCTGAAGGTTCATACAGTTTCTAGGAATCTGTAAAATTTCTCCAGTAGGACAAAGTGTATGGTGGATTAAATAGGTGGAACCAGAGGAACCAAGAGGGAACTTGACACCTTCTGTGGCCTGCCACTGAAGGAGAAATTCAGAAATAATTCCAGGAGTCTTTCTGCAGGATGAGTCTACTCTTTGCCCAAATGCTTAGACTTGCAGGGTCCTAACCATATTTAGATTGTGGAAATCATACACCGGGAGACTGATGCTCAAAGGAACTTAAGGCAGACGGCACACGCAGAGTGCAAGATCTCTTCTAGCCATGTTCCTCCTTGAGCATCAGCCAGAGCTGAATGAATGACCTTGTTAAAGTAGGCAAAGACTGCTCCTGGCTTATGCCTCTTCTCCTTGCCCGATCATCAGAAGCCGTGCCTTAGACTCTCCCCTCAAACTCCTTGTGTTCCAACACAGGTGCGTACTGTGAGCTAAGCAGTGGAATTTGGGTAGAACACAAGGCCAACTGTTTCTGGAAAGGCTGCTTTAGGGTGGGATATGGGAAAATTCGCAGGAGGAAGGAAGGGTTTCACAGTTTGGAAGCAGAAGAGCGTTCCACGGTTTGGCCTGTAATTGGAGGCCTTGAGGGAGTGGGTGGGGCCTCAGGTCGGTATTTAAGCATGAGCAGCGGACCCCTTTACGCATTTGCCATAGTCTGCACTTTCCTGGGTGTTGTTCTCAGTACACACTGGAGAGAAAGAACTCTTGTCAAAGTGTCCTCGGCAGGATGGAAGATCAGGCAGATGTGGGTGGCTGCAGTAAGACAAAGACATCCCGGCATCAAAAGACTGTTTGGCAGGCCAAGCAGAAGGAGTTCTTGCTCTCAGTTTTCGCCAAGACACCTTACCCGAGCTTCAGGACCAGGCAGGAACTGGCCAGGGAATTCGGAGTTCCAGAGTCCTCCATCCGCGTGTGGTTTCAAAACCGCAGAACTAGAACTGGCATGTCGAGGAAGACCTCAAAGCAGACCACCGCAGGCTCCAGCCATGAAGCCTCCCAACAGCCTCCTGAAAAGCTTGTCGCCAGGGTACAACAAGCAAGAGGCCCGCCCTCAGAACGGAGAAGGCCTCGAACGCGGCTTAGTCCAGCACAGATCAGCATGCTAGTGCAAGCTTTTGAGATCTCTCCATCTCCAGACTATGCCATGAGGGTGCAACTGGCACTGAGCACAGGTTTGCCTGAGGATACCGTCCACATATGGTTCCAGAACAGAAAGGCCAGGCAGAAAGGCCATGCTGGAGGCAGCACAGCTAAAGGTGAGGACCTGCCTGCCTCTCCTGCCCTGGAAAGGGCTCCTGGAGAATCGTGTTGCATTGAGCAGGAGGCTTCCCAGGACAGCTTGTTGACATCGGGTTCTGCAGGAGTCCAGTGTGCAGAAGCGTTGATGTCAAGACTCGAGCTCACCTTCTTCACAGAAGCCTACCCAGAATCCAGCGACTCCTGCCCTGTCCAGCTCTTCCTGGAGCAACAGGTGAGAACAGTGGAAGAGGAACAGGGACCAGCCGCTCTGGACCCAGATGTACCATGGGAGCAGATCGAACCAACACTAGAGGCTCCTCTCATGGAAGAAGAATATCAGGCTCTGTTGGACGATATTTGACCGCATTGAGAATGCCCAGAATTGGGACTGTAAAACCCCGTTGCCTGGACCCTAACCTGACCATTGTCTCAGAGACTCCAGCCAGAAATGAGCTTGGACAGATGCTCAGACTTTCACCTAAAAAGGTGCAGAGCTTTAGGGATCCTGAGTAAGTGTTGGGGAAAAGATGGAAGGCCCTGGAGGTGCGAGGAACCTCACAAGAAGACCAACAGAAACAGCTGACCCAGCCCCCAGGTGGCTTGCAGAGACTGAGCCATCAAATAAGGAGCATGCTTGGTCTGGATCTAGGGACCCTGCACACACGTAGCAGGTGGGAGGTGAATCCTTGTGCTTAATGTGGGTTGCCCTACAAGGGAGGTGTTGTGGAGTGGCACAGCGGCGGTGGAGAGTTGTTTTTAAGCTGAACTTTGTTGCTTGTATCCTGGACGGTTTTTGAAGGACAGTTATATAATGTTAGCTTCAATTATGATCAGGATAAATATGTAATTTGTCTGCTATTGTACTCTGCATCATTAAATTATTTTTAGGCATTGCTATGACCTGGTTATTCTTTTCATTTGGAAGTTAATGTAAAGAGGAGATATGAACCTTCTTCTTGAGGATTCAGTGTATTTGAAGGTGAGTTGCGCCAACCAGCCTCATGGACTAAGCCACTGATAGATTCCTCGATTTTCCATTTTTAGCCTTCTACTGTTGAATTAATTGACTCACAGATTGTAAATCATTCTCATAAATCCTTTCCTATAAAGAGAGAGTTAGAGGGAAAATAAACTATGCATATAATAATCTTTCATATAGAACTACCAAATTTTCTGCTTTTAATAATGTCATGTAATTCATTCAGAAATCACTTAAACAATAGTAACTGACATATGAGGAGTTATAGAAAAAATATTCATCATCATGCAAAGTCAAAATGCTACGTAAAATTTTGGGTATATTGATGGACCAGGAGTTAACTTTTTTGATGCAGTTGCATTCTAAACTATCATAATTGAATTACAAGTATTTTAATTTTGGCAGCATTTATATATAGTTTATTTTTACCTCAAATTAGTCCCTTCTTTGTCTCAATTTCCTCAACACACATTAAAGTTTGTGTTCATTTTTCATTTTCTTAGGTTATAGAGATTTAATTTCATGTGGGGATAACACCACGAAAATTAACTGTTCTATGCATGACACTGCTAATACCAAAACAGCATTCAAATAATAAGTAGACCTATCAGAATCACACTAGAATTCTCAGCAGAGATTATGAAAGCCAGAAGGGCTTGGATGGATATCATGCAGACACTAAGAGACCGCCGATGCCAACCCAGACTACTATACACAGTATATATGCAGCCATCCAGCCCTACAGAAGATATTAGAAGGAGATCCCCAACCTAATAATATGAAATACACTCCAGAAAATACATTGAGGCCCACACCATGAGGGGAAGTCCATGCCTGACACTGCCTGGATGACCATGAACCAGAGTCAAGATAGCCTAGAAACACATGAAATCTGTAAACATGACAGGCAAAAAAAAATGTCAATGAAAGATTCTCTGCTATAATCATAGATGAGTGCCTAGCCCAGTTGTCATCAGAGAGACATCACCCGGCTTCTGATGGGGGCAGATGCAGAGACCCACAGCCAAACACAGTGATGTATCCAGGGGAACCTCAGAAATGAGGGAATACGTATTGTAGGAACCAGAGATATCAAGGACACAACAAGAGCATGGCCCTCTGAGTCAATTGGGCTCATAGGGGATCACAGAGACTGAAGGACAAAAACATAAACATTCTATGAGTCTTGTGAGCTAGGTTGTTGGCATACACCTTATGATCATTATCCTGATGTTGCTGAGGGACTTCCAACAGTGAGAATGGTGGTGTCTCTCACTCTTTTTCCTGCTCTAGCTACACTTTCTCTCCTCATGTATTGCTTTGCCCAACTCTGATGTGAGGGATTGTTCCTAGTCTTATTATAACTTGCTATGCCATCACATTTTTTTTCATTGAAAATAAAGAAGCAGTGGATGAAGGAGAGGTGAGTTGGGCAGAGTAGAGGTGGATAGATTGTGGCAGGGAGGAGTGGAGGAAGAGGAAACTGCATTTAAGATGTAGTGCATGAAACAACAACAAAAATAAAATGCTAAAACAAAATAAACTGTCAGCAGCTCAGGCTGTTGGTGATCACCTGCATTGCTAGCACTCAGGAAGTTTAAGGTAGGTGGATCTCTGTGAGTTCAAGCACAGGGTGTTCTTTAAAGAGATTCTGGGACAGCCAAAATTATTCAGAAAAATCCTGTCTTCAAACAAACAAAAAACTGTCAGCATTTTGTGTTTCATCTTTAGGAACTTTGTTTTATGTTCCACTTTTTTACTTTTTATTTTTTTAATATTAGATACAGTTTATTAACTTTGTATCCAAGCTGTAGACCAGTCCCCTCTTTCCATCCCTTTCCAACCCTCCTTCCCTCATCTACTACCTAAGTCTACTGATAGTGGAGGGCCTCTGCCTGTTCCAACTGACCCTAGATTATCAGGCATCATCAGGTTTGCTGCAATGTCCTCCTCTGTGGCCTAGCAAATCTGATCCTGCCTTGTGAGGGGGGGAAGTCAAAGAGCCAGCCATTGAGTTCATGTCTGTAATAGTCCCTGTTCCACTTAGTATGGTACCCACTTGGATACAGAGCTAACATGGACTATATTTGAGCAGGGGTGCTAGGTTCTATGCGTACATTGTCCTTGGTTGGAGATACAGTCTCATAAAAGACCCCTGTGCCCTGATATATTTGGTCCTTGTGGAGTTCCTGTCCTCTCCAGGTCACACTATCTCCCTCTTTTTTTATATGATTCCCTGTGCTCTGCCCAAGGTTTGGTTATGAGTCTCAGCACCTGCTTTGATATACTACTAGGTAGAGTCTTTCCCAGGTCCTCTGTGGTAGGCTAGGGTCCTGTTTCTTGTTTTCTCCTATGTCCATCCCATTTGTCTTTCTATGTGAGGATTGATCATCTTAACCTATGTCCTCTTTCTTGTTTATCTTTTTGTTTATCTTCTTATAGATTTTAGTATGTTTATCCTATATTATAGGTATAGCCTCCACTTAAAATTGAGTATATACCGTGTATGTCTTTCTGCTTCTGAGATACCTCACTCAGGATAGTCTTTTCTAGATTGTTTGTTTGTTTGTTTCTTCATGTTTACATTTTATGACTTCTGTGAATGGTCTAGATATAAACCTGTCTGTTGCATAGCTGGAACAGTGGTTTCTCATTTTATGAGTTGCTTCACCACCTAAAGAATGGATGGCAAAAGCATTTTAGTTTCATGTTGTTAGACCTGGAGTCTCACTGCTCAGGAGCTCAGGATTGTGCACTTCCCAGGAACACACATAGACCACAACTTGAGGCAAAAGCAAGAGTTTTATTCCAATTTCTATAGGGTCCCCCCTACAAAGACAGGAGACACCCCTAAATATGCAAAGGACAGGGTTTTATACCTGAAATTCAAACCACTTTTTCTCTATATATTGATTGGTCAGCAAGAATAGCATGAAGATAGTTTGCACCTGGTTTTAGGTAGTATACAGCTGGTTGTAGATAGTATACAGCTGCTTGTAGATAGTTTACAGGTGGTTGTAGATACTTGTTCTCTGAACAGTTGCCCCTTTCTTTCAAGAGTTATCTACACCTGACTTCAATTCAAATAATCACAGGTGTTTTTCTCATTCCCAGGTGGTCCCTCACCCCCTCCTTTTTTACTTCAATTTTACCCCTAAAATTGTGGATCAACCTCATGGAGGGGTTGATATTCTTTCTGGAATATCAGGACTTGAACTGTACTTATGCTTTCCCTGACAAAGGGGAGTTCTGGTCAGAGAGTTTATTGTCCCTGATGAGTTTCAATTTCAGCGGGTAGTTGGAGGCTTGGACTTTTCAGGTGTTGCAGGTTGATGAAATGCATGCTTAACATGTGACATGTGGATTCAAGCTGTGATGCCCTCTACTTTGACTGCAGTTGGTGTGGTGAGGAGGATGTAATAAGGACCCTTCCACCAAGGTTCCAGATTCTGGTTGCCATGTCACTGCACATATACCAGATCTTCAATGTGGAACTTATGGGGCACCTAAAAGTACCCAGGCACATATGCACTGCCAACCTTGCTCCAAATTTCTTTCTGAATAAGCTGCAATTCTTTCAGCCTGTACAAGTCAGAGTTACCACTAGTTATGTCGAGGGGGTCCCCAAGAAGAGTCAGGGAACAGGAACCCATATAGTAGTTCAAAGGGAGTTAAGCCTAGTATGGAGAGAGTATTTCTGACCCTAAAGAGGGCCAAGGGAAGGAGCACCACCCTGTCACCGCCAGTCTTTATGTTCAATTTGGTGAGAGTCTCTTTGAGAGCTCTATTCATTCTCTCTACCTGTCCTGAACTTTTAGGTCTATAAGCACAATGTAACTTCCAATTAAGCCCCAGAAACCTGGCCACCTCCTGGCTTACCTGAACAACAAAGGTTGGTCCATTGTCTGACCCAATTACCTTTGGAATACCAAACCAAGGAAAATGTCTTCCAGAATTTTTTTGGCCACGATCAGGGTGGTTTCTTTCTTTGTGGGAAAAGCTTCCACCCATCCTGAGAAAGTGTCCACAAAAACAAGGAGATAATTATTGCCTTACCTGGATGGTTTACTTTTAGTGAAATCCACTTCCCAATGCATTCCAGGTCTAGTTCCTTGTCACAGGCCAGCAGTGTCACCTGAATACCACCTGAGAGAGGGCTGGGAGAGAGAGAGAGACAGGGTGACACAGAGAAGGACACCAAGTCTACATGCTGATCCAGGTGTTGATTTAATGGACGTCAGGTAAACAAGTAGGCAAAAAAGTACAAGCATTTTCTCATGTAGGAGCTTTACTTGGTCAGAACATAGGAGAGCTCACTCAAGGTTACACAGAGCCTTTTGTCTGGTTACTATGGTTGCACACAGTTTCTCAGGGTCAGAGCAGTCTGCTGTAGGACCACCAAGGTCAGTTTATAAGAAACTGGACTTTGGAAAATAGCCAAAGTTAAGAGGCAGGGTTACACTGCTCAGATGCCATTAACTCAAAATTTGCCATTAACTCCAAAAAGGCTACCACAGTTCCTCTCAGCGGCTTCCCTGGGCTCTGGAAACTCTCACCTATGTTTACACACTGGCAAGGTTCACACGCCCTAGTCACTCACTCAGTGAAGGTGGTGAGGTTTAGTATTCGGTACTGGGATGGGCGGGCAACTTCAGCCAATTTCTTTGCCCTCAAGTGAGTCCATTTATACATTTGAGTTACTAATCTCTCAGCATCTTCCTGTGGTAGAATGATCTTACCTTTGGAGTTTATCCATGCCCCCAAGTCAGTGTTAAATATTCCCCTTTTTTGCCACATTAACTTTAAGTCACTTTCTGAGTAGTTTAGTCATTCTTCTCTGGGAAGTTCAACAGTTAGTACCACTGGGACAGAGTTTCCTCTAGCAGCTGCTTTAGCCTCCTGATCAGCCACATTATTCCCTTTTGCTGCCTTGGAAGTCCCCTTCTGATGTCCTGGGCAATGAATAATGCTTACCTTGTCCAGCATCAACAAGGCATTGAGCAAAGCCAAAATCTTGTTTTTATTTTTTATCTCTTTACCAGCTGATGTTAGCAGGCCTCTGTGCTGATAGATGGCCCCGTGGTCATGGGCTGTTGGTAAGGTGTACCAAATATCAGTTTAGATGTTTATCTTTTTGCCCTTTTCCAGAAATAATGCCTGGGTTAAAGCAATCAATTCAGCTCTCTGAGTAGAAGTGCCCTCTGGCAACGCCTGGGCCCATATTACCTTATGTCCATCTACTACTGCTGCCCCTGCCTTTGTCTTCCTGTTCTAAAAAAAAAAATACTGCTCCCATCCATATAGTATGTTACCTCGGCATTGGGCAGAGGATGATCTTTCAATTCCTTTTGCCATCCCTGTTCCTCTGCTAGAACCTGCAAACAATCATGCTCCAGGGGCTGGATTTCTGGATCCTGCAATAAGGTGGCAGGATTTAGCCTTGTAGCCAGAGCATAGGTGACTCTATCATTATTCAAGAGCAAGGCCTGGCAATGTGTCATGCCGGCTTTCATGAGCCACCAATCAGGTGGCTGCCTTATAATACTCTCAAGGGCATGAGGAGCACAGATGGTGAGGTCCTGTCCCAGAGTCAGTTTGTCTGCATCTTTTACTAGTGCCACCACTACTGCTATTATTCGAAGGCAGGTTGGCCATCTTGCCACTACTGAATTTAGTGTTTTGGATAGATAGGCTACCGGTCTCTTCCAGGGTCCAATTTTCTGTGTTAGCAACTCCTTGGCCATTCCGTTTCTCAGGCACATAAAGATGGAAGGGTTTGGTTACATCAGGGAGTCCCAATGCTAGGGCCGACATTAAGGCTTGTTTGATATTATCGAATGTGGCTTGTTCATCCTTTCCCCAGATGAAAGAGTCTTTGCCCTTTGTAAGGGCATACAGATGGACTGCCATCTTGGCAAATCCTGCAATCCACAGCCGGCAAAACCCTGCTGTACCTACAATTTCCCTCAGTTGGTAGTAGTCCATGCAGGGGGAATATGAAATACAGTCTCTTTTCTAGCCTCTGATAGCCATTTCTTTTCCTCTCTTAATATATATCCCCAATAACTGACCTGTTTCCTGCAGAACTGGGCCTTTTTTGCTGATGCTCTATAGCTGAGGTCACCCAGCTCTTGTAACAGCTCGTCAGTGGCTTTAAGGCAGGTTTCTTTACAATTTGCAGCTAATAGGATGTCATCCACATTTTGGAGAAAAGTTACCTGGGGATTGGTGGCCCAGAAATGTGCCAGGTCCCAGTGTAGGGCTTTATCAAATATAGTAGAAGAATTTTTAAACCTTGAGAAGTCGAGTCCATGTAAGCTGGCCTGAGACCCCTGAGTCTGGGTCTTTCCATTCAAAAGCAAAAATGTCTTGGCTGGTAGGGCTGAGTTGGAGATAAAAAAAAATGTGTCCTTAAGGTCCAGGACCGTATACCAAACCCTGTCAGGGGGAAGGGAACTCAACAGGTTATATGTGTTGGGCGCAGTAGGGTGTAAGTCCATGACCTGTTTGTTAACTTCCCTGAAGTCCTGTAGGGGTCAATAGTCATTGCATCCCGACTTCTGAATTGGCAGCAATAGAGTATTCCAGGCAGAATGGCACCTTCTGAGAACCCCTAGGTCAAGGAACCTGTTTGTGAGGGTGGATCCTCATGGGTTTTCTTAGACATTGGATATGGTTGCACTGTGATTGGGTAGCCTGAGGCTTCAGCTTTATTGGAACTGGAGCTGTTTCTCTGATTTTCCTAGGCCATCTGTTTCAGCCCATGCCCTGGGAATCTCTGTAGCCACCAGTCAATGTCTTTTTCTGGACTTACCACCTTTTCAAAAAGGCGGTATTCATCTTCCAGTTGAATTGTCAGTACATGAATGGGATCTCCTTTATTGTCTGTCACCTGTGGGTCATCTGGTCTAAAATGGATATAGGCCCCAGTCTTAGTTAGGATAACTTGCCCTAACAGTGGGTATGGGCATTTAGGGACAACTAAGAATGAGTGGGATACCCGGCCAACTCCAAGGTCCAGCGTTCTTCGGGTAGTCCATAAGTATTGTTTACATCCAGTGGCTCATTGGACCCATGATTTCTTCCCCTTTTTAGCTCCAAAGTCTTGTAACAGAACAGAATACTGGGCACCAGGGTCCACCAAGAAGTGTACTGGCTTCCCCTCCACCATAAGGGTTACCCTGGGCTCAGGGAGCCAAATCCCATCCCCCCTAATTGCTATCATCACCCAGAGTTTGAACCCGGGTCTCAAGGGCTCGAGCGTTTGGTTTTTCTGGCTTTTTCTTCCTTTTAGGACAATCCTTGATCCAGTGTGCTTTCTCCTTGCAATATGCACACTGATCCTTAGACAGAGGGCCTCCTGGAGTCTGAAGGGTCTTAATCTTGACAACAAGGATCTTGTTCAGGTGAAGGGTGCCCTCCTGTGGCCATCCAACCTGAAAAAGAGGCCACTCTGAGGAACAGAAAGTTTGCCATTTCCCATTTTTAACTTCAACTGAAAGGTTATGTGCCCTATATCTCACCCCCAAGAAATGATCACGGTTGAGGGATAAGGGTATAGTCACAGTTTGGCCCATAATAAAGTCGTCCATCAAGAAAGTAAAAGAGGGAACAATGATAGAGACAAAGAGAACAAGGCAGGCAATTAGACAAGGACGCCCTTGCGGGTGGTACCACAGAACTCTGATTGAGAGGCTGCCTGGAAGTGGCTGTCTCTAACAGGAAACAGATGGGAGGAGGACCATCCCAGTCCTAGCCTCCCAAACTAGAGCGTCCTCCAGTTCCCAGTTAAGCAATAGTCTGATTCGTCTGTCTATCACAATGACTGATCAGATGACCAAAAAAAGGTCCACATAGGCACCTAAACAGAAACAAATTGGTAAGACAGAAACAAGCAAATCAAAACAGAAATCATACTAACCTGTTCTGAGCTCGACCTCTGAGCTCAGTCTGATGAGGGTTGGGGAAGGGACACGTCCTTTCCCGGCCAACACACCAAAAATGTAAGACCTGGAGTCTCACAGTTCAGGAGTTCAAGATCGCTCCTTTCCCAGACATTTTTTTTTTCCAATTGCGCTAGGGTCTCCCCTCCAAAGACAGGAGACAATCCCAAGCATGCAAAGCACAGGATTTTGCAGTTTTTGGCCATTTGTGAGTTTTCTCAAAACAATTCACCCTGCCGTTATTTTTTAAAACCTATCTCAGAGCAGTTCATCCTGCCCTTTGAGAGCTACGTGGCTCTGACTTTAATTCAAAGATGGGAATAGTCACAGCTGTTTGCATTCTCGAGTGGGCTCTCAGATGGAGATGAAGAGAGAGAGAGAAGGAGACAGCAGGACATGATAGGGGAAGAGAGAGTAGGGGGCACCCCAACAGAGAAGGGGGAGAGGGCAAGAAGGCAATAGCAAGAGGGCGAGAGGCCAAGAGAGAGACAAAGTGGGCAGGCAGATCCTTTTAAGGAGCAAAGTAACCACACCTGCCCTCCCTGGCAGTCAACACATAATGACATCACAGGTTGCTGGGAAAGCCAGAAACAGGTGCCTAAATACTAAGAGTTGGCATAGACCATTAATCCCAGCACTCTGCCAGGCAGAAGCAGGCCAGTCGCTGTGAGTTCAAGGTCAGGCTGGTCTACAGATCTAGTCCAAGATAGCCAAGTCTAAAAGGAAAAACCCTCTCTTAAAATACCAAAATATTCATATGTATAATTAATATATTCTCACTAAATTTAGTAATATAAACCAATATTTAATAAATATGTTATATATTAATATATACATTTTGTTTTAATCATATGTATATGTTTCAATTTATGTTTTAATCATATAGATATATAATTGAAATAAAAAATCTGAGCCAGGCTTTGTGGCACATATCTCTAATCCCGTCTCTCCAGGAGACACAAGCATGCTGCTGTGTAAGTTCAGTGTCACCCTGGTCTACAAAGCAAGTCCAGGACATGCACGGCTAGAGAGAAACATTGTCTAAAAAAACAGGCTAGATGTGTGTCTAGATATGTCTGAAATCACATAGTGTGACTAGGCTATAAGAAAGTCTTGTCAGGCATGGTGACACACATCCGTAGTCCCAGCACTTGAGAGGCAGATGAAGGTAGGTCTCTGTGAGTTCAAAGTCATCCTGGTTTACAAAGAGATTCCTGGATTGGCAATGATGCACTGAGACACCATGTTGCAAAAATAAAACATTAAATTAAATAAAAAAAAATCAAAGCCTGGACTGTTGGCAAATGCCTCTAATACTAGCACTATGACTGACAGAGGGAAATTTATCTGTGTTAGTTAAAGGCCTGCCTGGTCTAGAAAGCATGACAGGTCAGTCAAGGCCATACAGAAAATCTCTTTCTCAAAAAACAACATCCAGGGATGTAAACAAAAAACTTCTAGTATCTGAAGGTTGTTTCTTTTTTATTCACTTTTTAAAAATTTATGTTTTTGTAAATTACAGTTTATTTATATTGTATCCACGCTGTGGCTGCATCCTTCATCCCCTCCTTTACTCAACCTCCTAACTTCCTCCCATTTCTGTCCCCAAGTTCACTGATAGGGGAGGTCCTCCTCCACTTCCATCTGACCCTAGCCTATGAGATCTCATCAGAACTGGCTGCATTGTCCTCCTCTGTGGCCTGCTCCCCCATCAAGGGGAGGTGACCAAAGAGCCAGACACTGAGTTCATATCAGAGACAGTTCCTGTTCCCATTACTAAGAAACTCACTTGGAGACTGAGCTGCCATGGAATATATCTAGTCAGGAGTTGAATAGGTTCAAGGTTATCTCAATGCATGATCTTTGGTTTGAGTATCAGCCCCCCAAAATACTCCTGTGCCCAGTATTTTTTCATCTTTTGCTCTCCTTGTGGAACTCCTGCCCCTCTCAAAAGTCTTCCTTAGTCATCAGGGAAATGCAATTCAAAATAAACCCAGGATATCACATTACACCTATCAGAATGGAAAACATCAAAAACTCAAATGACAACACATGCTGGAGAGGATGTGCGGAAAGGGGAACACTCCTCCACTTCTGGTGGTAATGTAAACTTGTACAACCACTTTGGAAATCAATGTGGTAATTTCTCAGAGAATTAGGAATAGTGCTACCTCAAGATCAGCTATATATCTCCTAGGCATATATCCAAAATTTGATCAAGTGTACAACAAGGACATTTGCTTGACCATGTTTGTAGCTGCTTTATTTGTAATAGGCAGAAGCTGGAAACACTCAGGTGCCAGTAAGTTGAGGAGTGGATATAGAAATTGTGGTACATTTACACAAGGGAATACTACTCAGCATTTAAAAATAAGGAAATCATGAAATTGGCAGGCAAATAGTGGGATCTAGAAAAGATCATCCTGAGTGAGGTATCCTAGAAGCAGAAAGACACACAGGGTATATACTCACTCATAAGTGGGTATTAGACATATAATATAGGATAAACGTACTAATATCTGTATACCCTAAGAATCTAATCATGAAAAGAAACATGGCCTTGGATGAAGTAAATTATTTACGATGTTCACTTATAAGGTAGTGGAGGAGGTCACCAATTGTGGTTGTGTTCTATATTTTGAACCAATGGAGTAGCTTTTAAAGTTTGCTGTATGTGTATTAAATCCAATCACAGAAGTTTATTAGGTCATTCTGATATTCTTTCTGTGGCTGCTGTTGATCTAGTGCATCTAATAATACTTGGTGATAAGTATTTTTCTGATGCAAAGTATAGAATGGGATCTCCATCATCTATGTGATCCATTGCTTATTTATATCAGGTGGTGGGTGATCATGCTTTACAATGAAGGGTCTCTGAGAAAGTGTGGTGCTTTTGTTTTTCACTTTCACAAATACCTTTAAGTTGTTTGTTTTCAAGCCTGATTTGGATGTCAGTAATTAGGCAAAGCTACAATTGAAGTCTTGATTCTCATATGTCACCCTTCTGAGTACAAGTCCAAGGGTGGAAGATGTTTCCCTAATGTGTTCTATTTTTACCAACATTAATGTTAAAATGCTTAATAGTGTGTATGTAGGTATGTATGACTGTATGTATGTATATCTATATCTATATGTATGTATGTACTGTTTGATGTTCCATCCTTCATGGTTCCATTATTTACTATATGACACATGATGTTGAAGTACTGCCTTCTGAGAGAATTATCTAGAGGTGCTAAATAATGTAACAGCAATGATATTTATTTCAAAAAGCATATTGTGTGTGTGTAATGTTACTATGGGTTCTTATGCCATGACAGATGTGTGAAGACTTGGTGACAGCTTTGTGGGGTTTACTTTGGTCATTGTTTTACAATGTTCAAAGTCATGTTGCCTGTTTTGTTTACCACAGTCATTCCCCACTGAGTTCATTGATACTCAAATAAACTTTATTGAAATATTACATTAGTAAAATATTGTCATCTATGCAGATTATAAACCTATTGTCATATAAGGAATAATAAATGTTATGTCCAAATTAAAATGATATAATGTTGTCATTTTTTTGGAATGTGTTAGTTCATTCTTAGGAGTAAAGACTTGTTCATAACACTGTGTCAGATCTACAAGTGAATGTCAGAGAATTGTCTCAGTGGGCATAGTTGGTTGTTTCTAAGCCTGATGATTTGAGCTCAATTTCTGGGTAGCCAATATTACTCCTATAGAATTTTCTAATATTTCTATACTTGGGCATTTGTATATGCAAATTCACATACCAGTACATACATAAATCATTTTTAAATCAAAATAAGGGCCAGGTTTTTTCACTTGTCAAAAGACTCTTTGGGTTTCATGTCGAAAACTCACATATGGGATGTAAACAAAT
Organism: Meriones psammophilus; assembly: GCA_036365155.1. Taxonomy (NCBI): domain Eukaryota; kingdom Metazoa; phylum Chordata; class Mammalia; order Rodentia; family Muridae; genus Meriones; species Meriones psammophilus. The sequence goes on from JAEOAE010003153.1 coordinate 485,143, forward strand.
AGTAAACAGCAATAAGTTGTCATCTCATGGCACATGCATACTCAAACATTTTTCAATGGATAAAATTAAAGCAAAGGAGAAAACCCACTTACTGACAACATCAGAAATGATTTTGCAATTGTAAATAAATGTAGAATTTGAAGACTTATTACTGTTCATTAAAAGAAAAAAATGTTACCTGTGTACATCTTATTTTATCTTTTCATTCCTTGATTCAAGAATAAGTCATTAAAAATATCTTAGCTTTGTTCAGAGGTGCATCCCTGTCATCCTAGATCTGGGAGTCCATGGCAAGCTAATCTTTCTGAGATTGTGGTCAGCTTGGTCCACAGAGTGAGTTCTCTTTGGATTTGTTCATTCGTTTCTATATTGGTTTGTTTGTTTGTTTAGACAGAATTTATTTGGTGTAAGCTTGGATGTCCTACAGTCACTTTATAGACCTGGCTGGACTCAAATTCAGGCCGCCTCCTCCCTGAATGCTGGAATTTCAGGTGTGTGCCACCATGCCCAGCTCCAAAGATTGAGTTCTAAAACAGGCGTGCTATGTAGACATATCATGTATTTAAATGATCCCCCAAAATGTACTCTATATCTCAAATTATAGGTCCCCCCTCAGGGATAGTGCCCAAAAAGCTGGGTCTTGGTACTGGTCCTGGTCCTTGACCTCAGATCCTAGCTCTAGGCCCAGCTGTGGCCCCAAAATTCTGCTGTCAAGTGCTGACTCTATTGGGCTTTCTCTCTGGGACTCAATCTAGCCCAGTAGACCCCCTGGGCACCAACTACACACCTGGCAGCATCATCTATAGATGGATGCACATGCCCAATTCACAGGAAACTCTCGACAAAAACAGGCCCCATACCTCTTGGCTTAGTCAGGAACACAACCCAGGAATGGCTCCAACCACTGTGGGCAAATGGGGAGGCCCCAGCTCCAAATATATCACTTAAGATGAGTAATCAACACCTTTTTAATAATAATATGAAACCAATAACAATAATACAACAGTAAAAAACAGCAATTTAAAAATATACAAAATTAAGGCAATCTTTTCTGTAATGGGAATAGGCGCTGGGTGTCCTCAGTCGGTGATTGTACCAACTATATGTCTACCTTGGGCAGTGAGGACACAGGATCAGGTGCCCCCAAGTGCACCACATTGGAGAGAAACAGTAGCTCACTCACCAAGTCCACAAGGGACTGTGCGTCCTCTGATGCTAAAGCTGGAGGTTGCACTGGTCCAGGTTCTGGCAAGACTGGGGGTCCCGCATAGTCCAGCAGCCACCTCACAATGGCCAGTTCCGGGGCTCCAGCGAAATCCTGGGGGAATTTCTGCAGCCACTGGGACAAGAACGAGAAGATGGCACTGTGGGTGAGAGCAGGGCAGAGGGACACAGGATTGGGAGCCTGGCCTAGCATCGCTGCTGCGGGGGGTGGGCATTGGTATCCCCCAAGGCCCTTCCTTTCCTGTCCCTCTCTCTGCTGCTCAAAACCCAGGAGCCTGGTGGGAAACCTCTGGCCTCTACCAGCAGGTGAGGTCGCGGGGACAGTCCCTAGGGAGAGAACCCCAAAGGTGAGGCTCCTGGCCAAAACTGACCCTCCACCCTCGCCCCAAACGCCCCTTCCTGCTCACCTCCCCCTCCCCCCCAAGCCTACTCATGTCTTTGTCTGCTTTTCTGCCTGAAGGATCTATACCTGTGACAGTCCACGGGGGTGTTACCCCTAAGGCCCCGTGTCCCCAAGCCACCCAGACATCTAGAAGGAACTATTAGAATCTTCCCAGGGATGGGTGTGGGGGTGCTAGGGGCTCCATCCATAACAAACACCGCAAATGGGGTCCAGAATCCTTTACACAAACGGGGAAAGGTCGCTCAGGGCATGAGAAAGGGTGGTGTGTGACATTCCCTGGGAAAGGTGAATGGCACCTTTTACAGCCCCACCCCTCCCTCAATCGCCCATGTTTGGTCATGTCACTTTAAGGAGCCAGGCCTGGGACCCAGGCTGCCGGAACTCAGACGTCCAGTTCTGTGAGTGCACAGGGCATGGGCCCTGGGAAACAGCAGGAGGAGATCTGAGGGCTGGATAGATCCCTGGTGGAACCACTCTCCTGCCTTTTCAGGATCAGTTCCAGAACCACCCAGATGGTGGCAAACTTTGGATAAAGGGCCAGAAAGAAGAAGAGGGACACCCTGTCGTCCCTCTGCACAGCGGTGGGCAAATAGGGGATCATCTGCTACACATAGTCCAAGCCATCATTGCTGAGAATGGGGATGCCATGTGGGAAGGCTCACTCCCTTTCACTATGAGGAAGGACCAGGGTGAAAGACTCCCGATGGGTGTCTTCCGTCAGGGAGACCCCCTCCCAAGGGTCAACGAGACCAATTCGGATGCAAACAGCAAGAGGCTTTTATTTTGATACACGGGTACCCGGGGCGACCAAGTCTCTCGGAGGACTTTGCGCGCCCCCTGAGGGGAAAGCTGGGCTTTTTATAGGGTCTCAGAGCAAAAGCGCGGGTACAGGAGCGAGAAGCATAGTTACAGGGAGCTGATTGGTACATTTAAATGAGATTACAACTTGAGTCAGAGTTTGGCAGGGACACCATGATATCAGGAACTGGGTGGTCGGAAAGGTCATGATGGCTCTCAATCTTGGGACCGCCACCTGTTGTTTGTCTTAGGGCTCCTATCTCAGCTGGAACAGTTTCAATATTTGTCTTAGGGCCCCTATTTCAGCTGGAACAGTCTCACAAACTTCTCATATGCGTGGTCAGCACAAATTGATTTTTGGCTCAACTGGGGCAGCCTGACCGCAGATATCTCCAGCAGCTGGGTCTCTTCAGCTAGTTCCCTCCCTAGCCCACAGAGTTTCTCAAAACAGTGGTAGCCTTCAGAGTTTCTCAAAACAGTGCTGTACAAAATGACATTAACTATTAGCTGCTTCTAACTTTTGGTGAGGCGGGGGTCTTTCAGGTGGGCATTGTCTTTAACCCCAGCACTTGGGAGGCAGAGGGAGGCGGATCTCTGTAGGTTCAAGACCAGCCTGTACTACATAGGGAATCCCAGGACAGCCAGCCAGAGTTCTGTAGAAAGAATTTGTCTCAAAAAAAAAAAAAAAAAAAAAAAAAAAAAACTAAATAAAATTATTGTAGGGGGAAGAACAATGTAACTGAAAACTGAACAAGATTAAAAACAAAACTGATTCTCCACACTAGCAGTCTGGGTAAGATTATGTCTGTAAGAGACTGACAAGTGAAATGACATGACATTTTGGAGCAGCAAGAATATTCTCTAAATACAGCCCAATGTGTGTGTGTGTGTGTGTGTGTGTGTGTGTGTGTGTGTGTGTGTTTTCATGATGCCGGTGAAGCATGCATACTAGGGAACACATAGGAAGGTTAGAAGACAACTGTGCAATCGCTTCTTGCCTTCCACCTTTTCATAAATTCAGGCATTGAACTCAGGTCTCCAGGCTTGCCCAGCAAGAGCTTTTATCTGCTGAGCCATCTCATCGACCTGCAAGCGGTTTTTTAAGTGACCTCAATTAAGCAGTAGTGAGAAAAAATTAGGAAGAATCCCTTCTCTTAAACAAATTCTTAGGAATGAATAAATAAAAAACAGGGGTACGCTAGTGCTACCAGCGACTAACAATCAGCAAAACACAACCTAAGCACCTCCAGAGACAACGGGCTGTAGGGCTGGCAGCTAAAATTCCTTGCAAATGTAAAACTGGAATTACCCTGAAATAAAAGTTTTCCAGGCTCTACAGTAAACTTGTGATTACATCTTGTTTATCTATACATAACAACACAAAGAGATAAAAATAAGAAAATAAGCGTGCGTGAACCGTGTATACACCTGGGTGTGCAAGTCCATCAAAGTATAAACAGTAGTGTATCTACCAAACTGTTCCTTATGAAGAATTCTCTGATGAATAAAGAGAACAATCAAATCATGTGAAAGCTAAGAGAGAGAGAGCACCTGCAGTGGCTGTCTTTACTTAAGAAGAGTCACTTCATTCTGGAATGCTGCCACATATGTCTGGAAACACTGTTCCTAGATATGTGCAAGGATCCTATGGCCTTTCCAAGTACCCAGAATTCTTTGGACCTGGATGTCCAAGCTCCTACATTCCACCCCACCCCCAGGGCAGGAGGGAGGCAGCACCGGACTCTCTTTACTTCCTTTCTGGGAGGACTAGCCCCAGCATCACTCTTCCTCAGGATGCAGGGCACAAGTGTATCCCTAGGAACTCCTCACACTGTGCTCCTTCCCTCCTAACCCTGGCGGCCCAAGAGCGGAGTCCCGGTACCGGCAGCCTCCACAGAAGCTCTTGGCAGAACCTGAGCAGGATCTCCCGACCCGTCCAGACCGCCAGCCCCCGGCTGTAACTCCGCAGCCATCCTGTGGGTTCCTCACACACGCCTGCAGCCAGCCAGGCTCCGCTGCTCTGGGATGGCCAAAGACACGTGGACCCTCCACTCCTCCACCGCGGGACCCAACCCTCTCTCCTCCCAGACTCCCAGCCACGAAGCCCCGCCCCGCATAGCTCACTGGACTGTTGCCTGGGGCAGAAGCGGAGCCCGGGGCGGGAGAAGGGGGTCAGGGAGGAGCCCGGGGGCATGGGCGGAGCCCGGGGGAGGGGCGGAGCAGAGTCCGGGGAGGCCATGGGCAGAGCCCTGGGGGCGGAGGCGGAGTCCGGGTGGAGCAGAGGCGGAGCGCTCAGAGGGAGCAAAGGCAGAGCCTAGGGGCGGAGGCGGAGACCAGGGATGTGGGGGCGGAGCCTGCAGGTGTGGGGCGGAGCCCGGGAATGTGAGTTAGGAGCCCCGGGGCGTTGGCATAACTCGTGAAAGGATGGAGGCGGAGCCCCGAGGCGGAGGGAGCCCAGAGTTGCGGAGACGGAGCCCCGAGGTGGATGCGGAGCCCAGGAAGGGCGGAGGCGGAGCCCGGGGGCAGAAGGAGGAACCCGGGGCGGAGGAGGACCCCAGGGAGATGGAGGCGGAGCCCGGGGAGGATGGAGGCGGAGCCCAGGAGATGGAGGCTGAGCCCGGGAGGAGGGCGGATGGAGGGGGGGGGGGGAGGGGCGGAGACCGAGCCTAGGAAGGGCGGAGGCGGGGCCGTGGGGGAGGAGAGGGAGAGTCTGGTTGGGCGGATGCGGTGCCCAGGCGGTGCCCGCCCCACACCCTTACCAGGCTTCTCCGGGTCTCAGCCTACCATGAAGAAGTAGTTCACTAGCCAAGTCATGACCGCTGCTACCGCGCCTCAGAAGAGGGTTCCCGTCGCTGCCTCCGTCCACTATGCCGGGGAGGAGCTCAGCGTTTTCCCTTCAGCGTCTGTAGCCATAGTAACGGCACTGGACAATGGAGGCGCTCACTGCGCCTGCGCCGCGCCTCGCGCAAGCCCCTCCCCCGCCCCACCCGGTAGGTTCTGCCTTCTGGGTCAGGGCCCTGTGAGGCCTGAAATTTCTGGAATCTTACTATTAATTTTACAGGACAAAAGGATCTTTGAGATGAATGTACCTCAAAGCATTTCTCTCCTGTTTTCAAACCCCTTGTCTTAGCTACTTTGCTATCACTGTGCTAAGATAATCATGACCAAGGCTGCTTATAGAAGAAACAGTCGGTTGGGTACCTAGAGTTTCAGAGGGTAAATCCATGAGCATCATGGCAGAGACCATGGTGGCAGACAAGAATGGCAGGCAGAGAACGAGAGAGAACAGTGGTTGAGAGCTCACATCCTGATCTACAAGTATGAGGCAAAGAGCTAACTGAGAATCGTGTGGGATTTTAAAACCTCAAAGCCCACCCACAGTGACACACCTCTTCAACAAGATCACACTTCCTAATTTTTCCAAAACAGTTCCATCAACCGGGACCATATTTTCAAACATATGAGTCTCTAGGGGCCATTATCATTCAAACAGCTACACTCCTCAATAGCTTCCTATGTAGCCAAGTATTAAGATAAAGATTTGAATGTCCCAAAGCATCTCAGGCACTCAGATTCTTGTGCTGTTTTGTTGTTGCTGCTGCTGTTTTGTTTCTGAGACAAGTTTCATATAGTCCAGGTTGACCTTCATTCCTGACCTTCCTGGTGTCCATTTACACATGTTGCTTTATGATCTTTTTCTTTGCTTTTAGTTTGTTTTGTTGTTATTTGTTTTGCTTTTACAAGAGAGCATTTCCTTGTAGCTTTGCCTGGACTGGTCTAGGTCTGTAGACCAGGATGGACTTGAACTCACAGAGATCCAGTGTGTGCCACTAAGCCAACTGACCTTTTTTTTTTTTTTTTTTTTTGGGGGTATTTTTATCTTTTATGTAGATGAGTGATAAGAGTATTTTACATGTATAAATAATATACCACATGTGTTCCTTATATCCCAGGAGGTCATATGGCATCAAATTCCTAAAACAGGAACTACAGAAGATGGTCAGCCACCATGTACAAAAAACTCTAGGAAAAAATTAGAGAATGTTTTGTTTTAAGATTTATGGTTTATTATGTATACAATGTTGTGTTTGCATGTACAACTGTATGACAGAAGAGGGCACCAGATTTCATTATAGATGGTTGTGAGCCATATGTGGTCCCTTGGAATTGAACTCATGACCTCGGGAAGAGCAGCCAGTGCTCTTAACCTCTAAGCCATCTCTCCAGCCCCACAGAAAGTATTTTTCATCACTAAACCATGTCTTCAGCCCCTCTGGCTTCCTTTTTAATCTTTATTATTATTAATTTCTTCTTCCCTATTATATTCAAAACATATTCAACTTCTTTCATTTTCCCTACAGAACTAAAATGTTCTCAACTCTAGGCCCCTGAATACATGTTTTCTTTATCCCTTCTAGGGTGTTAGGTCCCCCTTGCTTTTCTTTAGGTTTCATAGTGGATTTTATAGTGATGTATACGTTTCTATAAGTTGGTTTATGGTGGATTACCCCACAAGACTGTAAGCTTATAGAAAAAGAATGGTGTTTGCATGAATCATTTTTTGTGTGTTCAGGACTTAGCACAGTATTGGGTACCTTATTCACAAACAGTAACTATCTGTGGAAGGACAAATAATCTTTTAAACACTAAATGCCTTTAACAAAGTCTTCATAATCTGATATTAATAAAGCATTCCTACCTAGAGCATGGGAACATGTAACTTTTTTTTTTTGCTAATGCCAGCCATTGTACCACCTGTAATAAAATTCTCCTGAAGTCTTTTTATCTTGTTCTGTTACTGCTGTTACTAGGACAGCCTCCTCCATGCCTATTGCCTTCTCTGTGTTCTCTTTCATTTATCCCATAGCTTACTTTCTGTAAGCTTTCCTGAATTTTATTGTCTGACTTTATCATATGCAAAGACTATCTCTATCTACCTGTTTTGTACAGAAGCTAGGAATACAGCTCAGAACATTTGTTCCACAAATACGAGGTAAAAAAGGAGGAGGAAGAGGAGGAGAAAGAAAAGGATAGGAGAAACAAAGCATTGCTTTTCTTTATGCAGATGCTCTGCCTTAAATACAGGTGTTAACAGTCTTCCTGTCTCTGCTTTCCAAACAAGATAGAAATTCCAGATACAGCAACAGTGTTACTTATTTGGTGTTAGTTTTTAACCTGGTCCCTCTCCTGACATTCACTGTGTACCTGCTATATACATAGTTGGTTTTATATACATGTTTATTTTCTGGGAAGAATCTATGTTTTCATTAGGTTTTATGGGAGGTTAGATCCTCTGAAAAATTCCTGAGCTTTGCACCCTGCTATAACTATCCCTAGGAGACCATATCTCCAAAGCTGATTATGTCCACTTTGTATATCATTTGATGTTTTGACTTCAGGATGCATCTTGAACCTTGTTTTCAACAAAATGTTGTAAACATGCCCTAAGTTTAACAGACATTTTATGCCTCATGAAAAAAAAAATCATCCTAATATGTCTTGTCTGAAAAGATCATCTGAGATCATTGTACAATGCACTCAGTTACTTTCACTTTAGTCATTAACATTATTAGTACTATTCATTGTTTTTCATTAGTTTTCTACAGACCCAAGTATGATGACCCGCTTATAAGGAACTGTGTACACATTATTAACTAAGAAAATAAAACCGCACATTCAAAACAAGCAAAACCTCCAAATATTGATAAGAATTAGTTTTGGATTTAGGGGCAAAAAATAATTCAATTAAAATGTGAGGAAGACATTGAAACACCATTATTCAGCAAGCTTTTAGAGTAAATATTTATGTATATGCATGTAAATATGATGAAAGGATGTACACATAAACACAACTAAGAATTCTTAAGTGGAACTTAGTTAAGCAGGATTTTTTTTTCCTTTCTGTTTTCTTGCCAGGAAATTTTTGAACATGTTCCTCCCATCCCCTCCCCTTCTGTTCCTTCCTTGCTCAGTGTGAATTTACAAACATTGCTCTTGAATGGATGCAGTTCTGTGAAAGCATTGTCCAAAGGACCCTGCTGACTCATGACTAGACCTTGAACCCCAAATGCATTCTAACTATTTTTTTCTTGTACTGGTGATTAAGTAAAGGAACTCATTTTCAGAGGGAAGGGGAAATACCTAGACATGCTTAATTCCTCATCTACCCCCTTATATTCTTTAGCACTTTGGGAGCACATTGACAAAAGGTTCCCCATCCATGCAAACCACAATCATACATGTGCTATCTAAGATTTTCTAAAAAAATTCTTCTAGTTGGGACCTCGCCTAAAAAAATAATTGGCTTGATTCTCAGGTGACAATCTCTTAAGTGCCAATGCAGGGAAGAGCACCCCAGCTAATAAGGCATGTACCAAGGTGCCCAGGTTGGTATTCTTGGCACAGTGCCAGTACACAGATTCAGACCCAGGAGCTCAGTGGAGCCAAGCCTTCCCTATTTGAGGTCGGTTCACTTCCTTGTTGAAGCCACCTATGGCTCAAAAAAAGAAGTTTGTGGGATTGGGAGTGCAGCTCAGTTGATAAGAGGTGGAGCAGAAGGATCAGATATTCAAGCTGTTTAGCTTAAGGCCAGGCTGGGCTACAGGGGACCCTAAGTAATACTAATAGTAATAAATAATACTATAATAACTACAATACGTTTTAGCTAAAAGCATTATTTGGTGGTCGTTGTTCCAAGCCAGAGGTCATCGACTTTCTTCATACAGGAAGCAAGGAGGCAACAAGGTCCAGCCCAGCAGGATTTTCTGCACACAGACCCCTCTCCAAATGAGCCTTCCTAGCCAAACATGTGGAAATATGTGTTCCCACTGGTGACCAGAGATGCCCCAGCTTGTAGTGCTGGGAGCATGGGGAAGGCAAAATCACCATAGAGCACAGCTTTTTTATCACCAGCCCACTGAGATCATCACATGCAAACAAAACCACAAAAGAACAACAAAGGAAAAAAAATGTACTGGGTACAATGCGCTCAAAGAGAATGGAAGAAGAAAATACCAAAACTCAGAACAGTGGCCTGTCTCTCTATGGGCCCTCTATCCTGTTCCATTAGTGGTGACCTACCTTAAAATTAGGCTCCACCCAACTACACCAGAGTTTGGAATGGTGACCTGCATTCTGGCAGACCAGAGAATGGAGCAGCATCATATCTGTTGATCTCTGCCAGACCAGAGGCCAAAGCACCAGCCAAACTCTGCCAGACCAGAGATCACAGCAGCAGCAAATCTCTGCAGATCAGAGTCCAGAGCAGGGGACACGCTCTGCCAGACCCAAGGTCAGAGTAGTGGATAAGCTCTGCCAGACCAGAGACCAGAGAACATTGGCAGAGGTGCCAAGCCTGGGGCTCCACATACTGTATCCATCCCTTGCCACCTCCTTGCCCCTCTCAATGGAGCCTGTGGAGCATGGTTCAAGGCTCCTGATATGGAAAAGAATCAGGTCTAGGGGATAGAAGGATTTTTTCCCATGTCCTCAGTCAGTCAAAGACAAAAAAACAAACAAACAAAAAAAGAATGGCAGCGACAGACAAAACAGTTAAACAAGACACAAAGACTAGATCCCATTGCTTGTGCAGCAGAAAAATACACAGAGCCAGGCAGCAGATCCCACCACTCCTGCAGTGGAAAAAATGAAAGTAGGATATCAATGAATCTCTGCTGCAGGAGCTACCTGCATTATCCTTGTCCAAAGTTCCAGAGATCACAGAAAACTGGGTACTCAACCACCTTTTACAGATATGGGCACATTCATCCTCTCTGAGGTCCAGGGATCACAGAAAACTCAGTGCTCAACTCCCTTTACAGATGAGCCTTTTTTTTTTTTGGGGGTCTGGAAAGTCTTCCAGGCCCCCTGTGGCCCATAGCTGTCCAGAGCATCAGCTCTAACCTTTCTGATGACACATATTACACATTTTGCCTTGAGTCCCAAAAAAACAAACTAGAGAAACACAGAGAAAGACACAAACAGATACAGACAGAGTGCTCACTTACTGGCTGTTGTTCAGCTCCATGTGCCTGGGGTGCTTGGGAGACTTGGGGATCCAATATAAGAACCCATATGTTATGGCCAGATCTTAGGGTGACCAAAGATCACCAGGAGCCAGATCACATATGCAAGAGCAAAGAGTTTTATTTGGGCTCATGCTGGGTCTCTCCATTTTTACCAACACAGTGGATCAGAGAGAGCCCTGAGCAGGTGCATGGCAGAGTTTTGATTGGGGTTTTAGGAAGGACCAGGAAGTTCTGGTTTAATAGTTACAGGATTGGGTGACATTCAGCAAGGGCAAGCTTTTTACAAAGTGATTGGCTAGCTAACATAACTAACATTGAGGGAGCTATTTCTAGGCCTCAGGAATGTTGGGTATTTTCTGTGTCACTGAAGGTTCTACTACAAGGTTGGTAGACTGCTCAGCACAAATGCCCCACTTTGAGATAAGATACCTTCCCATTTTTGTGGTTATCCTCAGGCTGTTCCTTGGGTAAGGAATCTTACGACCTTGTTTTTGGAATTGGTGACCCATGGTCCAATTCCTGGTGGCTTTATAATAGAGTCACTATTCTGGTGAAATTTAAGTGCCCTTTTTAGGACTAGTTCCTGGTGACCTTTGGGGATGTCTCTCCATTCTAAAAGATCCATTTGGATTTTGTGGGGGTTGTAAATTATATGTCCTGTGTCAGAGAGCACTCAAATATTAAGCTGTGATATAGAAGAGTAGAACTGATGATGTAAAGGATTTACTATTGCTGAGAAACTAGTGGTACCAGTTAGAATTTAGCTGAGGGAAGACTGCCTGTAAAACACTCCACAGATAAGCAGTATGTCAACCAAGCCTGTTAGAGATTAGGATCCCGGGATGCACATGTTTGCTCACCAGGATTATCTAGAAATGAGGCAGAGTGAAGTTTTTTAATTTGTAATTTCCTAACATGTGTTTATTAATTCATGAATGCCAATGAAAACAGACCAGATTGGTGGGTGTACAATTTGGGTCAGGTAGCTTTATTCAGTGAATATTGAATTTCAAATTAAGGGACTGTCCTATGTTTATATGTACAATCCTCATTGACACAATTCTGTCAGTTCAAATTTGAGACACAGGCTATGGGCTAAAGCTGTGTCTGGGATAACATCAAACAGTATCTTATTAATGGCTTTCCCTCTACAAGAGAATGGCCTGTGTTTTTCAAAGTCAGTATGCCTACGTGTGTGTTTTTTTTTGTTTGTTTGTTTGTTTGTTTTTCAACTCTGAGGTTAAGAGCACTGGCTGCTCTTCCAGAGATCAGGAGTTCAATTCCCACCAACCAAATGGTGGCTTACAACATCTATAATGAGATCTGGTGCTCTCTTCTGTTGTGCAAGTGTACATGCATGCAGAACACTGTATACATAAGAAAGAAAGAAAGAAAGAAAGAAAGAAAGAAAGAAGAAAGAAAGAAAGAAAGAAAGAAAAAAGAAAGAAAGAAGTCAGTTGTTGGTATTATTAAATTTTATTTTGTTAATGCATCACTGTTCTAGTCTCTTATTAGTTAATATTCTCTGATAATCCCCAGTCAATAAAAATTTCATTCCTTTTTCTCTAGTGGTTTGATATTTGTTTTTGTTTAAAGCAATGTCTCCTGTAGATCAACCTTTCACATGTTATGTAATTGAGACTTTCTTTGAGCACTGAATGCTGTTCCTACTGCCCAGTGCCTAGAACATTGTCCTGCAGCTCATTTTAGGTGGACCCTGACTGGTGAGTGTGAAGTAAAAGAGACCAGTGAATGAATGTCCACTGAACACTCTGATATTTTTTGGAGGTGAGTAATTACAAATAAAGAGATACCTGTGTAGGAATTGACTTCACTGACATACTTTGAAGCTGGTGTATTCACAACACAGAAAGGGAGGGGAAGGAGGGAAAATGGTAATGAGTCAGGTAATCAATTTTAGATGTTCAATAAAAATGAAAACTGTACACTTGGGGGGATTCATATACAAAGGGAATCAAGAATAAGGATTAGTTGCTGAACTTGTTTCTGGGGAGCAAATTTCTATAGTTGTATGAGTTCAAACAACACAGAAGTTCCGGATAAACTGCTGTGGTAGTGACTAACAGGCATGTTTCCTCTTCCGCACCACATTTGAAAATGCACAACCTGAGAGAAAAGGTGTGAGTAATACTTGGTGTGCTCTAATACATACTTGAAGTCCCTGAGGAATATTGGACCATAAAGCCATTTTCAACTTTTAAAAAGAATTTTTCAGAGTATAATGAAATTGTTTCAATCTTATCATTCCTCTCTACTCTTATGTATCAAATGCTGGAATGAATGGGTTAAGGTGGCTACTTAACAATCAAAGCAAATGTGGCTCTCAGGTTCTCCCAGCAGCCCTCCATCCTTACCTGTTACAAGGTATGGGTGTCAAACACAGATCTCTAGCCCAGGAGTTGAGCTGCCCACCTCCCTGCTGTCCTTCCTTATGTATTCTAACCATTTTGGTTACCTGGTGTTTTTCATTTATCATTTATCCTCCTGGCTCTTTGTTCTGGCTCTCCACTTCCCTCTTTCCTCTCGTCTCACATAGCTAAGGGTCATTTCAACTTTAGACTGTCCCAGATTTCCCTGTGTCTGACTATGTTCTCTCGTCTATCTATAATAAACTTTCTATTCCAACATTCCTAGGTACAGCCATATACTTTTCATTTTATTTCTCATTTTCATTGAGCTCCCATTAACTACTTTCTTTCAAATTCATGGCCATTTGTTTCTTTAAAGGTTCTTACTGTTTGGCTTTGACTGAAGTTTGGCTGAAGGACTTCACAACTATGAGGTAGAGATGACTGCACTGGACACTGATCTTGTAATGGAATGTGCAACATAAATGACCTGTATCTTGGATGATGAGCAGGTGCCCTGGGAAAGTGGAAGATTGTACTTTAAAACATTTCTAAGATGAGGATGTTGCAGTGTATATTTGATCCCAGTGTGATCCCTTAGATTGTGAACTGTAAAAACCTGTGCTTTGTTTGGTATGGTTGAGCCCTAACACAAATCTTAATTCCAAGAACTTTCTGTTTATTCTAAACAGGTGATTATGGTATGAATCTGTCAGCCCTGGAACATACCTTTAATTCAAAAGCTCCTGTGCATAGGATTAAATAATGTTAACCCTAGGTCAAGAGGCAAAGCAAGAAACCAGCTGACAGGGATTAAAGAGTAAGTGGAAATTTCAGCTGAAATGTATTTAAGACAGAGTGTAAAAGTGGAAGGAGGTTTAGCTTGGTAGCTATGGGGCTTTTTGAGCTTTGAGCTAGAAAGCCTTTGGCCTTGGATTATTTTGGCCTATCCCCCCTGAGCTGTCATCTGAACTGGTGAGCTTTTGGAGCTTTTTCCTCTTAGATGTGAGGTGAGTAGCAGGGTCAGATGGGTGCTTTATCTGACTTTCTGAACTAGCAGGTTTTCTCCCCAGTACCTAGCTCCTGGGTCTGTATTGGTAAACTCAAACAATTGGGATTTTCATTTTTTTATAACAACACTAGGGTTCTGTGAGCCCCTAGGGGTTGGGGCAAAGCTAGAATACCTCTGCTATCTGCATCATTTGATCTTTGATCAACTGGTAGAAGAGCTACTACTGTCCTGAGACTCAGCTGTATTGTCCAAGCTAATGAGGGAGTCTGCATGGGACTAGGAGTCAGGAACAACAGTGGGAGGTAGCTTATGGGTTTGTTCTGGGATTGTCCTCTGATGTAGCTGTAGGGAACTGTGAATGAGAACAGAGCCCATGCCATGGTGAGTGTGGGGCCATTGTTCCCAGGCCAGGCAGAGCAGGTCTGCTGAGCTATTACAGCCTGATATGCTTTGACCGAGATGGGCTGTGGTTCAGACTCTGGTTTTGTTGTTTTCCATGTGGTGACCTCAGCAGAGATCCTTGTCCTCTGACCCTTCTTGAGTGTTGACTGTCCAAGGAGGAGGGGACCCTGTGGCTTGGGCAATAGAAAGTTGTGGTGCTTATAGTATCACTATCTAGTGTGCACACCCAGGCATTGCTTTTGCTGTGCATTGGATAGATAGATTGGAAAACTGAAAGTCTCATTTCTAGAAATGCCTCATGTTATATTCCACACATGGTTTGGGGTAACAAATTTTATAAATAGTTTTGAAACTGGTAAAAAAAAAAAAGTGGTGGTGGTCATCATTAAGCAACACTTGCTTGTTTTTTTTTTTTTTTTTTTTTTTTAATTTACTTTTCACCTTTCAACGACCACCAGGCACAATGATGTGATTCAGGGAAATTCAATTTCTGGGTTCAAAAGGATTTTCTGAGATGCAAATTTTTGTCAGTGTCAGGTGTGCCTGTTTTTAGGTAAGTGAATAGGGCAGATTACACATCTTGTGACATAATCCATGCTGCAAGAAACAGATACTAAATTATTCTCCAACTTTTTTGTGTGTGAGTGTTGGCAAGGCTGGGCTGTGCCTAAACTCACAAGTGGACATGAGGGACTGCAAGCCATAGCCAAGCTTTATGATCACCTCCATTTTCTAAGAGACTTCCAGAGCAAAAGGACTCTCTGTAAAGGAGGTTAGTAGTATCTGGGGGTCAGAAATATAACAGTTTAGGTGTCACTTTATGTTTCTCTCGTAACAGTTGTGGAATCTGTGTTTAATTAATTTGTATTAGTTAGAAAAAAAGGTATCTCTGGTCCAGTGCACATTTTTCATACTAGAGTTTCCTTTTGTCTTTTCATGTAAACTTGACTATATTTTGGGCTTATGTTTTTGGCTTTTCCTCATACCCCCTCATTCTTTCACAAACACTGTACACATTCTTGATTATTGAAGTTTGTGGTAAGTACAGAAGTCACATCATGCCAGATTATGAGATTTGTGACAATAGAATCATCCCTTATTTTTCTGGTTTCCTTTGTTTCCTACCAGGTGGCTTTTCTGATATGAGATAGAGATTTTGGATTGTTCTTTAGCAATCACATAAATACAATTTGCACTATGTCTATAGAATGCAGAAGAGATAAGATGAAGGTGAGTGATACTATTTGGCCAGTTTACTCCTCTTTTGACATTTTCTTTTGGTGATCTGTCATTTTCTTCAGAAATTTCATGTTTCTAGTGGTCTCCATATTCTTTAACTGTATGATTTTATTCTCCTGAAAAGATTAAATCAAAACCCTGCCCCATCCCTAATTCAGGGGTGAAGATTGTACCTTTTAGGCATGTGATATTTTTATAGGGCAAATATTTTTTTTTTGAAAAAAAAAAATAGAAAAAGTATAATATCTCAATTAAAGTTAAAAAATCTGTGAAAGTTTACAAATATACCTTAAAGTGTATTTATTTCTAGGTAATAAAGGGCATTCACTTTCATTTTCAGCCTGCCTTTTACAAGCAGCTTTTAAATAAAATCACTGTAAATCCTATGTGCCTGCCTCTGCCCCCCAGGTAGTATGTAAAAGGCATGTGGCTCCCAAATGCTGGGATTAGGGCTATGAACCACCAACACCCTGTCATTGTAACTCCTGAATTTAGAAAACAACTAATTAATAGAGAACTGCTTGTCTCTGCTGGGATTAAAGGCACTGTCTATCACCACACTGCTCAAATATGTTATATTCACTCCAAATTATTCCAACTCAAACAAGTTTATACCTTTGAATTTACTTAAAACATTTTAAACCTCTTAACTGTTTTTAATATGAAACAACAAAAGTATCTTTTTTTATTTAAGAAGAAAACACTAGTCTTCATAATTTTTTTTTTTGGACTCAATGACCAAGCTGTCTGATGAACAGTTACCTCTGCTTATTTGGGAAATCTCTACTATTTAAATCTAATCATTATCAATTTTGATAAGATCCACCATTTTTTTTCCTGTGGAAACATTCGGTTTTACCAGTGAAGACACAGTTCAGTAGTTTCTCACTGTCTACTCCTTTTAGTTATTTTTACTTCTTTTTGTTCTAGAGTATTTAGGTGTGCTGTTAAGTTGCTAATAAGTGATCTTTCTGACTATTTTTTTCTGAATGTGCTCAGTGGTATGAATTGTCTTCTGGTCAACACTTCCATTGTGTATTATGAGTTTTGATATGTTGTGTATTCATTTCATTGACTTCTAGAAAGTCTTTACTTTCTTTCTTTATTTCAGTTTGGATCCATTTTTTATTCAATGGAGTGTTGTTCAATTTCTATGAGTTTGTAAGCTTTCTATTGTTTTTGTTATTGGTGATGTGCTGCTTTAAACTTTAGTGGTCTGATAGGATGCAGAAGGTCATTGCAAGTTTCTTATATCTTTTGAGACTTCCACTGTTCAAGTATATCATCAATTTTGGAGAATAATATATGAGTTGCTGAGAAGAGGGAACAATCTTTTGTGCTTGGGTGGATGTTCTGTAAACATCTTTTGGGTATATTTAGTTTTTTGATGTTAGTTAGGTGGAACATTTCTCTGTTCCGTATGGTCAGGAGGACCTGTCCATGATATATTGAAGTCTTCTCCTATCAGTTTATAAGGGCCAGGATGTGATGCAAGCTGCAGAAGGGTTTCATTTATAACTTGGGTGCTCTTATGTTTGGGGCATAGATGTTAAGTATTGAAATGTTATACTGCTGGATATTTTTTTCAATATGTTATGTCCTTTGCAATCTTTTGATTAGTTGTTTTTGAAGTCTGTTTTGTTAGATATTAAAATTGCTTTACAAACTTGATACTCTAATTCATTTATTTGGAATATCTTTTCCAACCCTTTACCCTGAGATAATGTCTATCTTGATGTGAAGCTGTGTTTGATGTATTTAGAAGAAGGGTGGATTTTGTTTTATCATCCATTTTTGTGAGCCTGTGTCTTTTTATTGGTGAGTTTGGGTCAATGGTATTAAAAGATATCAACAGTGATTGTAAATCCTGGTATTTTGGTGGTGGTGGTTTTAGCACCCTGTGTTGGGCTATATTTATAGATACATAATGTTTAAATTTGACCTTATCATGAAACATCTTATTTTCTTCATTTGCTGATTGAAACTTTCTGGGCATGGTTAGTAATTTGTCTTGGCTTCTGTAGTTTTTTAGAGTCAGAAGCACTCTGTCTAAGCCATTCAACTTCTAGCATTTTTACTGAGAATACAGGATTAATTCCAATAGATCTGCATTTTTTTTTTTTTTTTTTTTTGGTTTGTCTGATTTGTTGGTTAGTTTGGTTTGTTTTTTTTTGTTGTTGTTGTTGTTTTGTTTTGTTTTTTTTCCGTTGCAGCTTTTTATATTCTTGCTTTGTTCTGCATGTTTTGTATTTTAATTATTCTGTGCCAAGAGGACTTTCTTTTCTTGTCCAGTCTCTTTGGTATTTTGTATGCTTCTTGGCTTCTTGTGCCTCCATAGACATCTTCTTCTTTAGGTTAAGAAATTTTTCTTGTATGATTTTGTTGAAAATATCTTCTGGACCTTTGATCTCATCATTCTTCTTCTAATCTGATTATCAGCATGTTTTGTGGTGTCATAATGTCTCACAGTTCCTGGATGTTTCCTGAATGTTTGTATGTAGACTAGGTTGGTTTTGAACTTACACCTCTAACTCCAGTCTAGTGTTGGGCTTAAATCTAGGCCAACATACCTGGCATCAACATCACCATCATTGGCTGCTGAGCATGGAATATAGAGTTTTAGGTATTTATTTTGTTTTTTTTTTTGTATATGTAAGCATAGGTTATTGTGTTGATCTTCATCAACATCTTGCATTTGAAATTTGGCAGGGAGTATATTTAATTTCTTAGGATGCCATTTATTCATGACACTAACACTATCTGAGCTTTCCAAGTCATTGAATTGTAGGTGTGTGACGCTCTTCTTACCTGTTTTTTTTTAATTTTATTTGTTTTTTACATTTAATTTTTTTTTTTTTATTTAATTTTATTTTAATTTTAAGGTTTTTAATTTAAATTTGTGGGTGCTGGGAATCGAACCCAGATTCTTTTTTTAATTTATTCTCTGACATGAACTGGAGTCTTTGATCACCTCCTCCTGGGTGGTGCAGCCTTACAAGGCCACAGAGGAAGATGATGCAGCCCGACTTGATGAGACCTGATAAGCTAGAAGGGGAGGAGATCCTCCCCAATTAGGAGACTAGAGAAAGGGCATAGGGGGAGAAGAGGGAGGGTGGGTGAGACTGGAAGGAGATGAGGGAGGGGGCTAAGGCAAGGATACAAAGTGAACACATTGTAATAAATAAATTAATTAAATTAAAAAATAATTTATCCACTTAACATCACAATTTTAATCTTCTCCCCTGCCTCTTCCTTGTCTCACCCTCCATTCTTCTTTCCTCCTTATCCCACTTCCTATATCTCAGATACAGGGAACCCTCCTCTACTACCATCTGAACCCAGCCTATCAAGTCTCACTAGGACTTCTTGCATCCTCTTCCTCTGTGGCATAGCAATGCCCCTCCACCAAGGAGAAATGATCAAATAGCACACAACAGAGTCCATGTCAAAGCCAGCACATTTTCCCCTTACTATGGATCAAACATGGAGACTGAGCTGCCTATCAGAGCTGCCTATATATACCCCTATATCTGAGCAGGGGTCTGGGTCCTCTTCATGAATGGTCTTTGATGGGTCCATCAATTTCTGCAAGTCCCCATGGGACCAGATTTGTTGTCCTTGTTGGTCTTCTTATGGAGGTCCTGCCAGCTCTGGGTCTTTCTACATTCTATCCTCCCATTCTTTCCTATGATTCCCTGTGCTCTACCCAAAGTTTGGCTGTGAATCGTAGCATCTGCTTCAAACCCCTGCTGGGCAGAGTCTTTTGGAGGATATGTATGTTAGGCTCTCATCCTCTTCCCTCTCCTCAGTCACTTCTGGTGTCGATTTTATTTGCACTCTTGCATAAGAATTAAGCATCCTCCATAGGGTCCTCCTTTTTATTTAGCTTCTTTAGGTCTATAGATTGTAGTATATTTATCCTATATTATGGCCATTATCCATTTACAAATGAGTATATACCATGCATGCCTTTCTGGTTTTGGAATAACTCACATAGGATGATCATTTCTAGTTCCATCTACTTGCCTGAAAATTTTATAGTTTCCTTTTTTTTTTTTTTAATACCCGAGGTGCATTCCATTGTGTAAATGTACCACAATTTCTGTAAAATAATGGTTTGGTTGAGAGACATATAGTTTGTTTCCCTGTTATTGCTATTATGAATACAGATGTTATGAACACAGTTGAGCAAATATCTTTGTTGAATGGTGGAGCATCTTTTTGACATATGCCCAGGAATGGTAGAGCTGGGTCTTGAAGTAACACTCTTTCTAATTGTCTGAGAAAGCATCAGATTGATTTTTGAAGTGGTTGTATAAGTTTGCATTACCACCAGCAATAGAGGAGTGTTCCTCTTTCTCCACATTCTCACTAGCTTGCTGTCACTTCAGGTTTTGACCTTAATCATGACGGGTTTAAGATGGAATGTCATTTGCATTTCCATGATGACTGCAGATATTGAGCATTTAATGTCCACCATTTGATATTCCTCTGTGGAGAAATCTCTGTATAGTTCTGTACCCCAGTTTTAAATTGGATTATTTGGATTATTGGAGTTTAATTTCTTCAACTCTTTATATATATTGTTTATTAGCTCTTTCAGTTGTATGTAGGGTTGGTGAAGATCTTTTGCCAGGCTGTAGGTGGTCATTTTATTCTATTGACAGAGTTCTTTGCTTCATAGAAGCTTTTTGTTTCATGAGATCCTATTCATTAATTCTTGATCTTAGAGCCAGTGTTCTTGGTGTTCTGTTTGAGGAATTTATCATCTAGGCCAATGAGATCAAGAATCTTTCCCACTTTTTCTTCTAACAGATTTAGTGTATCTGGTTTTATGTTGAGGTCATTGAACAACTTGGACTGTAGTTTGATGCAGGGTGATAAATATGGATCTATTTTCATTTTTCTACATGTAGACTTCCAGTTAGACCAGCACCATTTGTTGAAGATGCTGTCCTTTTTCCATTGCATGGTTTTGGCTTCTTTGTCAAAAATCAATTGTCCATAGATTTGTGGGTTTATTTATGGGTCTTCAATTCCATTCATCCACCATTCTGTTTTTATTTCAGTACCGTGCAGTTTTTTATTACTATTGATTTATAGTAGAGCTTGAGATCAGGGATGGTGATACATACTGAAGATCTGCTATAGTACAGGACTGTTTTAGCTATTCTGGCTTTTTATTTTTCCATATGAAGCTGAGAATTTTTTTTCAAATTCCTTAAGGAATTGTTTTGATATTTTGATAGGAATATCATTTAATCTATAGATTGTTTTTGGTATGATAGCAAGTTTACTATGTTGATCCTTCTGACCCATCAGCATGAGAGATATTTCTATCTTCTGGTATCTTTTTCAATTTCTTTCTTCAGAGGCTTAAAGTTGTTTGTTTGTTTGTTTGTTTTTTTTTTTTATGCAGGCTTTTCACTTGCTTGTTGAGGATAACTCCAAGGTACATTATTTTTTTTTTCCTGCCTATTGTGAAGGGTGTTGTTCTCCTAATTCTTTCTCAATCCATTTGTCTTTTGCATACAGGAGTGCTACTGATTTTTTTTTTAGTTAACATTATATCCAACCACTTTGATAAAGTGTTTTTCAACTGTAGGAGTTCCCTACAGCAGAATATTTGGGGTCACTTTTATATACTGTCATATATGTGAATAGAAATACTTTGACTTCTTCCTTATCAATTTGTATCCCCTTGATCTCCTTTAGCTGTCTTATTGCCCTAGATAGGACTTTGAGTACTGTACTGAAGAGATTTGGAGAGAGTGTGTGGCCTTGTCTTGTCCCTGAGTTCAGTGGAAATGATGTAACTTTCTTTTCATTTAGTTTGGTGTTAGCTATAGGATTCCTGTATATTGTCTTTACCATTTTTAGATCTGTGCCTCTGTCCCCAGTCTCTCCAAGACTTTAAGCAAGAATAACTGTTGGATATTGTCAAATGTTTTTATAGCATCTAAAGAAATGATCCTGTTTTTTTTTTTTCAATTTGTTTATATGATGGATTAAGATTCCCTATATTGAACTATCACTGCATGCCTGGGATTAAGCGTACTTGGTAATGGTGGATGATATCTTTGATATGTTCTTGGATTTGGTTTGCGATTATTTTATTCAGTATTTTTGCATCATTGTTCATAAAAGAGATTGCTCTGAAGTTCTTTTACTTTTTGGGCGTCTTTGAGGATTTATCAAGGTGACTGTGGTCTTACAAAAGGAGCTTGGTCATGTTGCGTCCATTTCTATTTTGTGGAATAATTTGAAGAATATCAATATTGACTCTTCATTGACAGTCTTGTAGAATTTTGCTCTGAAATCATCTCACTCTTGGCTTTTTTTGGTTGCAAGTATTTAGATGGCTGCTTCTATTCCCTTAGGCAGTAAAAGACTATTTAATATCTTTACCTGATTTTGATTCAACTTTGGTAAGTGGAATCTATCAAGAGAATTGTATATTTTATTTAGATTTTTAAATTTTGCGACATATAGTTTTTTGACATAAGATCGAATGGTTCTTTGGATTTTCTCAGTGTCTGTTATCTCTCTCTCTCCCTTTCAGACTGTTGATTTGGATAGTGTCTTTCTGCCATTTACTTAGTTTGACTAAGAGTTTGTCTATGTATTTGATTTTCTCAAAGAACTAGCTCTTGGTTTTGTTGATTCTTTGAATTATTCTCTTTGTTTCTAATTTATTGATTTCAGCCCTGAGTTTGGTTAGTCCTAGTAGGCTACTCCTGTTGAGTGTGTCTGCTTCTTTTTTCTAGGGCTTTCAAGTGTGCCATTCAGTTGCTTGTATGGGATGTCTCCAGTAGCTTATGAAGGCCTTTAGTACTATTAAAACTCCTCTTAGGACTGCTTTCATTGCAGTTTGGGTATGATGTACCTTCATTTTCATTGAATTGTAAGAAGTACTTTCTTTATTTCTTCCCTGACCTAGATTCCATTGAATAGGGAGTTGTTCAGTTCCCACGTGTGTAGGCTTTTTGTTATTTCTATTATTGTTGAGGTCCATCTTTACTCCATCATGGTCTGATAGGATACAAGATATTATTTCAATCTTATTGTATCTGTTGAGACCTGGTTTGTGACCTACTGTATGTTCAGTTTTGGAGAAGGGTCCATGAGGTGCTGAAAGAAGATAGATTCTTTTCTGTTTGGGTTAAAAAATTCTCTAGATATCTGTTAGGTTCATTTGATTCATGGCATCCATTTGTGTCTTTATTCCTCAGTTTAAGTCCTTTTCCATTGCTCTGTCCCTTGATTATAGTGACATGTTGACCTCTCCCACTATTAATGTACGGTGATTGATATGTTCTTTAAGTTTTATTAATGTTTCTTTTACAAATGTGGGTGTCCTTGTATTTGGGGCATTGTTGCTCAGAATACAGATGCCATCTTGGTGGAATTTTCCTTTGATGAGTATGAAGTATCCTTCCTCATTTTTATTTATTTATTTATCTATTCATCTATCTATTTATTTATTTATTTTTATTTAGGAGCAATAACTAATATCAGGCAATATTTTTAAAGTTTAAAAGTATGTGAAACAGCATAGTTTTTTAAAAATCTTTCAACATTTTATTGTGTTCTTTTTAAATTTTTATTAATAACAGTTTATTCACTTTGTATCCCCCCTATACCTCCCTCCTTCCTCCCCTCCTGATCCCACCCTCCATCTTTCCCACCCCTGTCCCTTTCCCAGTCCACTGACAAGGGAGTTCCTCCTCCCCTTCACTCT
Organism: Meriones psammophilus; assembly: GCA_036365155.1. NCBI lineage: Eukaryota > Metazoa > Chordata > Mammalia > Rodentia > Muridae > Meriones > Meriones psammophilus. The sequence goes on from JAEOAE010003153.1 coordinate 508,358, forward strand.
GATCCTAGTCTATCAGGTCTCATTAGGAGTGGCTGCATTGTCTTCTTCTGTGTCCTGGCAAGGCTGATCCCCCCTCAATGGGAGGTGATCAAAGAGCAGGCCAATGAGTTCCTGTCAGAGACAGTCCCTGTCCCCATTACTATGAAGCCCACTTGGATACTGAACTGCCATAGGCTACCTTTTGTGCAGGGGTTTCAGGCCATCTCCATGAGTGGTCCTTGGCTGGTGTATCAGTTTCAAAAAAGACCCCTGTGCCCAGAATTTTTGGAACTGTTACTGTCCTTGTGGAGCTCCTGTCCTCTCCAGGTTTTACTATCTCCCAATTCTTTCATAAGATTCCCTGCACTCTGCCCAAAGTTTGGCTATGAGTCTCAGAATCTGTCTTGATACCCTGCAGGGTATAGCCTTTCAAAAGCCCTCCGTGGTAGGCTCCTGTCCTGTTCCCTGTTCTCTCCCACTTCTGATGACCACCCTTTTTTTACTTTCTGCATGGGGTTTGAGCATATTAGCCAGCATATTCCTTCCTGATTAACTTTCTTAGGTGTACAGATTTTAGTGTTTTAATCCTATATTTTATATCTAATATCCACTTATGAGTGAGTATATACCCTGTGAGTCTTTCTGCTTCTGGGATACCTCACTCAGGATGATCTTTTCCACTTCCCACCATTTACCTGCAAATTTCATTTTTTCCTTGTTTTTTATTGCTGGGTAATATCCCATCGTATAGATATACCACAGTTTCTGTATCCATTCCTCAACTGAGGGGCATCTGTGCGGTTTCCAGCTTCTGGCTATTACAAATAAAGCTACTACAAACATAGTTGAGCAGATGTCCTTGTATACTTGAGCGCCTTTTGGATATATGCTTAGGAGTGGTATAGCTGGATCTTGAGGAGGCGCTATTTCTAATTGTCTGAGAAAGTGCCAGGTTGATTTATAAAGTGGTTTTTATAAGTTTACATTCCCACCAGCAATGAAAGAGGGTTCTCCTTTCTCCAAATCCTATCCAGCATGAGTTGTCACTTGAGTTATTTGTCTTAGTCATTTTGATGGGTGTAAGATGAAATCTCAGGGTAGTTTTGATTTGCCTTTCCCTGATGACTAAGAATGTTGAACATTTCTTTAAGTGTTTCTCTGCCATTATTTATTCCTCTATTGAGAATTCTCTGTTTAGCTCCATACCCCATTTTTTAATTTGGGTTACTTGATTTGTTGCTGTTTAACTTCTTGAAATCTTTATAAACACTGGATATTAACCTTCTGTCAGATATAGGGTTGGTGGAGATCCTTTCCCAATCTGCAGGCAGTCATTTTGTTTTGACAACAATTTCCTTTGAATTATAGAAGTTTTTCAGTTTCATGAGGTCCCATTTATTGATTGTTGCTCTTAGAGCCTGTGCTGTTGAAGTTCTGTTCAGGAAGTTGTCCCCTGTTCCAATGAGTTCAAGGCTCTTCCCCACTTTTGCTTCTAACAAGGTTAGTATGTCTGGTTTTATACTGAGGTCTTTGATCCACCTGAACTTTTGTTTTGTGCAGAGTGATAAATATGGATCTATTTGCATTTTCCTACATGTAAACATCCAGTTAGACCAGCAGCTTTTGTTGAAGATGCTATCTTTTTTCCATTGTATGTTTTTGGCATCTTTGTCAAAAATCAGGAGTCCATATTGTGTGGGTGTATTTCTGGGACTTCTATCCGATTCCGTTGATCCACTAGTTGGTGTCTATGCCAGTACCATGCAGTTCTTATTACTGTTGCTCTATAGTACAGCTTGAGATCAGGGATGGAGATACTGCCAGAAGATCTTTTATTATGGAAGATTGTTTTAGCAATTCTGGGTTTCTTGTTATTCCATATGAAGTTGGGAATTTTTCTTTCAAGGTCTGTAAAGAATTGTGTTGGTAATTTGATGGGAATTGCATTGATTCTGTATATTGCTTTTGGTAAGATGGTCATTTTTACTATGTTAATCCTGCCAAGCCATGAGCATGAGAGATCTTTCCATCTTCTGATATCTTCTTCTGTTTCTTTCTTTAGAGACTTGAATTTTTTTCATACAAGTCTTTGACTTGCTTGGTTAGGGTCACACCAAGGTACTTTATGTCCTTTTTGACTATTGTGAAGGGTGTTGTTTCGGTAATTTCTTTCTCAGCCCTTTTGTCTTTTGTATACAGGAGGGCTACTTATTTTTTGAGTTGATTTTGTATCCAGCCACATTGCTGAAAGTGTTTGTCAGCTATAGGTATTTCCTGGTAGAATTTTTGGGGTCACTCAGGTATACTATCATATCATCTGCAAATAGTGATATTTTGACTTCTTCCTTTCCCATTTATATCCCCTTGATCTTCTTTAATTGTCTTATTACTCTAGCAAGGACTTCGAGAACTATGTTGAAGAGATATGGAGAGAGGGGGCAGCCTTGCCTTGTCGCTGAATTCAGTGGGATTGCTTTAAGTTTCTCTCCATTTAGCTTGATGTTGGCTATAGGATTGCTGTATATCACCTTTACTATGTTTAGGTATGTGCCCTGTATCCCTGATCTCTCCAATACTTGAAACATGAATGGATACTGGATTTTTTAAATGCTTTTTCAGCACTAAGGAGATTATCATGAGTTTATTTTTCTTTCAGTTTGTTCATATGGTGGATCATATGGATGGATTTTTGCATATTGAACCACCCCTGCATACCTGGCCTGAAGCCTACTTGGTTGTAGTGGATGATATCTTTGATGTGTTTTTGTATTGGGTTTGCAAAGTATTTTGTTGAGTATTTTTGCATCAATGTTCATAAGGGATATTGGCCTGAAATTGTCTTCATGCTGGGGTATCCAGGGCCACTTGCTCCTGGAGAACTGGGTTCTGGAGATTCCATATTGCTCTGTCTTTTGTTGGTTGAGCTTTTACACTGGCCTCTACCCATTGGGATATCTTAGGTGTTGGATGTTAGTTTCTGGTACTTCCTGGAATCCTGTGATGGGTCAAATCCCCTTGGCAGGAAGATGATTTTTCCCAAAGGAGCTCTCCTCCATTTTTTATGTATGGTCACTGAATGGCAGGTGTTTTTCAGGAATTGGCACAGCTCATCTCAGGTGTACAGACCTGAGTAATAATTGTTGCCTTTGTTAGTAAAGGGGGCTATCCTCTCACCCAGAGAAATTCTGGAGACAGCTGCCCTGCTGCTGGGTTTCTTGCTGTAAATTTAGTGAGCTGCTGCTGTAACCTGAGTGCCCTGTGGCTTGGTCAGTTTAGTTAGGGATAACTGGTTGTCCCTTGGAGCAGTATCTGGGGTTTATCTCAAGGAACCCAGGCTTCTGTAGGTCTGAGTTTGGAGCTCTGTGCCCCAGTACCAAAGTGGTAATCAGTGGCAGGTGAGCACCACTCTCATGTGTACAGCAGGAGGCTAGAGTCTGGAGCCTGTGGATAACCAGAAACTTTTCTGGAGCTAGGTGTCCTGAGGTAGGGCCAGATATTTCCCCCACCTTTGGGTTTTCTCCCAACAGGAAGACTCAGTCTGTGGTGTTTGATGTGGCATGTAGAATGGATAGGAACTTGCCAGTGATGGTCCAAGCAGGTGACTGGGAAAGAATCTGAGAACTTTTCCAAGAATGTTCCTGTGTATGGTGGATGTAGTGTGTGTGTGGGGAGTTGGCTGAGTTCTCTAATCTGGGACCTGCTGTTTACCTGCCTGTGGGGTTTTCTCCAGACAGGGAAACCCAGCCTCTAGTGTCCTGGGGCACACAGTTCTGTGATGGAGAGTAGGGCATGGAGGGCTAGCAGCTGGCGGCGCACTCAGGCCTGACAGCTGTGCACCCACCGGTCTGCAGGACCATTCCAGGGATAGACTGGGTGACCTGAGGTCAGTCCTGCTTTCTTCTTCCCTGTTTCTTTTCTAGACTGGGGCTCCCAGTCTCTGGTGCCCTGGAGAACATAATTTAGTCTGGAAAAGTTATCAGGACACAAAGGTGTATCCTGCGACCCAGGATATCTTCCAAGTTCTCGCTGAGTGACCTGAGAGTGGACCTGACTGAATCCCACACCGTGGAGTTTCCTCTCACCTGGGAAAAAGGATCTTTGTTGTTTTAGGGCCCAGAGTTCAGTCTTTTAGTTACTGTACCAACATTGCTGTCCTACTCCACAGACCCAATGTCCTCCTGGCACAGCCATCTTGGATTCCCCCCTTCCTCATCCCTTTCAAATAATTTTGGTTGAAAGTCTATTTTATTAGATTAGAATAGCTACTCCTGCTTGCTTCTTGGGTCCATTTGGTTGAAAACCTTATTCCTGCTGCAACATCCCAGGAACTTTCCCAGAAATTAGCTGGGTGCTCTGAGCTTGCTCCCAATTGTTTCCCTCATCATTGGTTTTCTTCTTACCTTGGAAACACAGTCAGTGGTGTTTGGAGGCCCACAGATCCAACTATTGGTCACTGTGCAGTCTCTGCTACCCAGCTTATCAGACACAGTGTGCAATCAGCCCAACCATCTGGGATCTATTTTTAATTTTTACTGAGTATGAGTATTTTGATTGTAGTCATGAATATGCACCTCTTGTGTGCCTAATCCTCACAGTAGTCTGAAGATGTCTTCAGAACTCATGAACTTATAGCAATTGATAGTAGTGGGTCCCAGGTAATCACTGACAATTGAGCCCAATTATTTGAAAGAGCAGCAAGAACTCCTCACTGCTGAGCCATCTCTCCTGTCTTATGTTGCTTATTTATGATCAGCATTTACATTGGTAATATTTTCATCTTTCTATTTTTAGCTGTTTAAACTTGCATTCCCTTTTAGTAAGATATCATTAATGTTGCAGTTTAAGCTGGGACAGCACAGATTTCTGGAAAATGAATATACAACTGGAGTGAATGAATAATTCCTTGTAGAAGCTTCAGTAAAGACTTTGAGTTCTTTCACACTTTTATGTTTGTTTGATTGACTTTTAGGGGAGGATCTGTCTTACTAGATAGGTCTGGCTGTCCTGGAAATCTTTGCATAGATCATTCTGGCATTCATCTCAATAAGATATACCTGCCTATGACTCCTGAGTGATGGAATTAAAGGCATGACAAAATACATCCAACTTGTCCATCATTTTTTTGTCATTAGTAACTGTTCATAAATTTCTCTAATGTGTAATTAGTACTGTTCACCTGTTAATTTCTCTCTGTGTCTCTTTTTGTATGTCTGTCTCTCTCTTTTTATTTTCATGTCTTCTCTCTGTCTTTGTCCACATTAATTGCCATTTCTATTCCAAACCTATATCCTATTAAAAAAGTTCAGATATGACACAGTTAACCCTCGTTATTCAGTTTTCTTCTAAATTGACTTAGTGATAACATTAACACTTCTTTTTTAATAGGAGTGTTTTACTCCTTATTTTTAACCTATAGATTATACATGATTTAGAAAGGAGAATATACAAAACAATGATCAAAGAATAATAATCATGTGCTCTATGCATTTTCTTTTGTCTGGTCACTCAGCTATGATTATTGTTGCTTGCTACTCACATTATTTTTATCCATGTTTTCACTGTAGTCCACTTTCCCTTCCACATATATATGAGCCCCCCCCTTTTCATATACTGGTATCCAACATCTCTGATCCCTGGTCAAAACATTATATTTAGTGCCATGTTGTCTTTTGACTGATGTCACCCACCTGTTCACTGTCCCCTAATAGCTGCATCTCATTTGTTGCTAGATAAAAGGTCATGATTGTGTTTTTTCCTTCCACCTGTTTTATGACAGGGTCCTGACCTACTTACCAACTGAGTAGTAACTGAAGATGATTCATAGATCACTCAAGAACCCAACTAATGGCTACTTCATACACATGTCTTACAAACTAATGAAACACCTTTAACACAGGTTTTCAAAGAACGCCTTTGGTTTTCCTTACAATCTAACATTTAGGCTTTTTCTTCTCCTCTCCTTCATCTGATACACAGAACCCAACTCTGTAACACTAGCACATTTGTGTCAGAAAATAAATGGAAGAAGCACTAGAATTATATGACTATATTGCCAATGAAGTATAAATTTATATTGTTGCCATTCTTTCTGTTGTACAAACATATGGCATATTTTAGAATTCCGTGACCTTCAATGATGTGCATGTGAAATTTAGCCAAGAAGAGTGGGCTTTGCTGGAACCTTCCCAGAAGCAACTCTACAAAGATGTGATGCTAGAGACCTGTAAAAACCTCACTGCTATAGGTAATACTCCAAATTTTCTTTCACTTTTAAAATAAGGAGACAACTCTTAATTTGTTATTGATAATCTTCTGTAATTCCAATTGAGAATGGGGAGGAATGAGGTGAATAAATCAGGCATGGTTCTCAGGGTTACAGAAGAGAGTGATTTAAGTTTTGCCTTAATAATAATGTGATATTTCAAATAATATATATATTTCTGGTACTATATTTTAGGTTACAATTGGGAAGACCATAACATTGAAGAATATTTTCACAGTTCTACAAGTAAAAAAAGGTAACTTTATGTGCATGCCGATACAGATATGAATCTTAAGAAATTTTAATGTGTCCTGGAAGTTTGTTTTATTTGTTTGCTTGTTGGCTGCTTTTTATTTTCTGTTTTTGAAATAGTTTTTTTTTCTGTGTAGCTGTGGCTTGACACAGCTTGTTAGACTTGCCTGTTAGACCAGCCTGACCTCAACATCACACAGATCTGCCTGCTTCTGCCTCCACAAGTGCTGGGATTAAAGGCATGTATCAGCACAGCTGGCTGTGTCCTGGAAGTTTTAAAGAAAAGCAACAGTATAAAAGCAGCACTGTTTTAAGTGTACTGATGATTATTAAAATCTCACAATTCCACATACTTCAAGGTCAGGTATCTGATTTGTGTTTGCAAGGCACTCCCCTAAGATAGAAGAAAATAAAATAATGTTGTAACAGAAAATACCATTGGGATCATGTGGACATAACAGCTACTGAGTTGAACTGCCAATCTGTTTAGTCTCATTCTATCTAGTCAGATATTGTAAGAGGTATACACATTGAATAGGTGATCAGTATGTGTCCAAAACCTTCTAGTAAGCAAATATTTCATAGTACAACTAGTGTTACTCATATACATGCAGTAACATTGTAAAGTTTAGTGAGAGGAGCAGCTTATGAGAGTCAAGAATATTGTTGTGGAGAAACCTTAATCCATATATGACATGTCTATGATGAACAAAAACAAACTGTGTTAATTCAATGTTGGAATCATTTATTATTCTTGTAATTTAAATAGGTATATCATATGTCACAATGTTTCTAAGACACATGAGCATAGGGACATTGAAAGATGCAGTGTACCTGTATTTCTCCAAGAACAATTGATTTTATAGTAGTCCCCACTTTGAGTAGATTTTTTGAATGTGATAAATGGTTACTGTTAATTGGTTTTGCAACTTCACTGTTCATCAGCAAACTCATACTGCTGAAAATACCTATGAATACTAGGAATTTGGAACTTCTTCTGCATGTCCTGCTCACTTTTTAAATGAAGTGTCATTCATACAGTACAAAAAATTGTGAATGGGATTGCTGTGCTAAAACTCTGAATTCTTCCAATACTCTTCATATATTTGAGTAAAGCTCTTATAGAAAAATTATGTTATAAAAGTGAATTACATAACAAATGCTCTTACCATCACAGGGATCTTCAAAAATACCCATAATGAAGAATACCACGAATGTAAATAAAGTGATAAAACTTTAAAATTTTATTCTTCTTTACCATTAGACTGAATTATAAAATTAATTCATATAGATAGATATATTTAGTAGTGTAATGAAATGGCTGTGGTAAATCTTTCATACGTTCTAATTATCTTTGCAGGCATGAAAGCAGTCATACTGAGAGAAACCCTTCAAATGCACTCTATGTGGTAAAGCCTTCGCCTATACCACTGTTCTCATGTGGCATAAAATAACACACACAGGAGAGAAGCCTTACAAATGTAATCAGTGTGGTAAAGCCTTTGCACGAAACAGTCATCTCTTAAGCCATAAAAGAAACACACACTGAGTCATCTCTTAAGTCATAAAAGAACACACACTGAGAGAAATGAAACCAGTGTGGCAAAGCCTTTGCAGAAAACAGTACTCTCTTAAGCCATAAAAAGAACACAATGAAACCTTATAAATGTAACCAGTGTTGTAAAGCCTTTGCACAAAACAGTCATCTCATAAGCCATAAAAAGAACACACACTTATGAACAGTGTGGTAAAGCCTTTGCACATAACAGTACTCTCTTAAACGGCATAAAAGAACACACACTGAGAGAAACCTTATAAATGTAACCAGTGTTGTAAAGCCTTTGCACAAAACAGTCATCTCATAAGCCATAAAAGAATACACACTGGAGAAAAACCTTATGAATGTAATGAGTGTGGAAAATCCTTTGTATGTATGCAAACAATAATCTCATAAGCCATAAAAGAACACATACTGGAAAGAAACCTAATGAATGTACCCAATATGATAAAGCCTTTGCACGGCAGTCTCCAGAAACATGAAAAAACACAGTGGAGAGAAGCCTTGTGAGGGTAATTAGTGTGATAAAGCCTTTGAATGTAACAATCATCTCCTAAGACAACAACACATTCTGGAGGGAAACCATATGAATTAACTGTGTGGCGAAGCCTTTACACATAACATCTCCTAATACATAAAAGAACACATACTGGAAGAAGCTGTCTGACTGTAACCAATGTGAAAAATCTTTTGGACTTCAGAATCATCTTCACATTCATGAAAGAAATCCTAATGGATAGAAAGCCTGTGGGTGCTTTTAACATGGTGAAACCATTCCATATTTGTATAATTTTCATCATCATGAAAGGATTCATACTGGAGAGAACTTATGAATGTGTTAAAATTGTGAGGCTGTGTACAAATCTAGAGTCATCATCATCATAAAAGTATCTTTACTGGAGAGGAATTATGTGACTATAAGCAATGTGGAAAGGATTTTTTTGTTGTTGTTCTTTGGTTGACTGAGATGCAACAGAACTGAAAAACTAGCTCAATGAAAATGACTTCCCTTTTCTGAAGGAGAAGGGGAAAGGGAATAGGGGAAATAGGAATGGAGGGTAGTACAGGGGGGAGAGAAGGGAAGGGGGAGACGATTGGAATTTATAGTAAATAAACTTATTTTTTAAAAAATACAATGAATGGTGAATATCAATTACATGCAACAGTATTATATAATAAGGTGTTTACGGAAGACTTATTGATAATACTGATTCTCAACATTTAATGTTTGCAATTGCCTCACTTTACACAAGAAACGTTTAGTCCAGTGGATGAATATGTAGGGAATGGTGAACTAATATCAGCCAGGAAGTTCTCTGAAAGTATGAAAACAGTGGTTGCCTGTAGAAGTTTCTTTGTGTACACATACCTTTTGTTCCAGCGGTACTATTGAAAAACATCACAACCCACACTGAATTATGAGATATGAGGAAGGAGGCTTTCTTTTCCATGTATGACCCTGCTTCTGGCCTAGATGTGTAACCATGCCAAGGGTGAGTTTTCTCTGCCTGACTTCATCTGGAAAGTGTCTTTAGACATAGAAACCACCAATCAAATTTGATAGATGGCCTTTGACACAGATCACTGATAACTCTCCCCTCCCTTCAAATATAGGATAATTTAGATCTGTGTCCTTGTTCCTATTCATATAATAGGAATGTGCTGTTTAATGCAAATCAAGCATCCTTGAATTGCCTAGCATTAAACAATTATCTACACCTATGCTTGGAGCATCCCAGGCACTCCCCAAGGGATGTAAGCCTCTGTTTTCTGTTTTCTGGAATTAAAGTTGAACTTACTTTCTAAGGTGGTTCCCAGAGTGGCTGACCACAGTTTTGCTTGCGGGCTTTCCAAGCTTTATGCTAATCATCTTCTGCCCCTTATGCCTTCCTGGGCTGGTGGGAAACAGCCCTCCAGGTGGCAAGAGAATCACATTCTCTGAAATGCCTGTGATAAAATATTTCAGACATTGTAACATTTCAAATTTCAAGTTTCTGGATGTGAAATGGTCAATCAAACAGTGTCTTGGGGTGGGACTCTTTAAAATTAGTTATACTTAGTGTTTAGTTCATGGTAAGGTTGCAGGCAAGCTTCATGGTATGAAATCTTCTGAGGTCAGTACAGTGGCCGATGGAGAAGAAATAAGAGCAGAAATTTTATTTCTCTGTTTTTAGTAGCTGAGCATTGTTCAAATAAGGTATGGGTGGATGGTAGAGGAGAGGAACTCCCCTTTTGAGTAGGCTAGGGATAGAGGATGGGAGAAGATGAAGGGAGGGTAGGACCAGTAGGAGTTGAGGGAGTGACCTTCAACCATCATACATAATGAATAAATTGTGAAAAATAAAAACAATTAATAAAATAAAAAATAGTAAGAAAAACAAAAGAGCAAAATAGCAAAATTTTGAGTCTAGTTTGGGTAACTGCCCTCCCTCAAAGAGAAGAAAGAAGATATATAGAAAGAAAAGAAAAACATAATATTTGTCTTTGTCACCTTTCTTCCCTGTGGGCTCACTTGATAATCATTATCCAATGGAGACCATGCTTCTCTCGCTGAAGTTTATGTTACCATAGAAGTAGGATTCAAACCTGGAACTAATGGCAGAGGTTCCTAGTTAACATATCAAATCAAACCTACCTGACATTTTCTCCCAGCAATCCTTCAGTCCTTCCATGTTATCTGGTCCTCCAGGCTAGTACAGCCCATGCAATACCCTGAATTCTCCTACCCAGGGCCTGAGCTAACCTCACTTCCCCTTCACCCATATATAGGCAAACTATTTTGGCTACCCGGTCCTGTCAAGAGCCATTCAGGAGCAACAGCAAAAGAGCTGTAGAACTCACGGAATGTGGCTCCCCTGTTAGCATAGTCATGAGGAGTTTGTCTTTGAGAAGCATAATTCCTAGAACTGCTTGTCCTGAGGACTTTGTGCTCTTATGTAGCATATCTCTGCTTGTTGCCCTTATGATGCCCATATTCCTCATAGCATGAGTTGTATGAAAACTCTAAGGAGGCTTCCAGCCCATCACTGGGCGATATCACTGGCATTTACAATTAACAATGTTTGATCTCTTTCCACCTGTTTACTGGAGCAGATTAATGAATTAACCACTGCCCTTGAAAGGAGCCATGGATGTAGATTGTGAGCAATGGCCATTACACTTAGAAAGAATTTGGAAAAATAGATTGTTTAACAAGGTCAGGGAGGATTTTTTTTTTTTATTACTGTTGCTCTATAGTATTACTTGAGATCTGGGATGAAAATATTTTATTGTACAGACATGTTTTTATCAATTCTGGGTTTTTCGTTTGTTTGTTTGTTTTTAAATATGAAACTGAGAATTGTTCTTTCAATGTCAGTAAAGAGTTGTGCTGGTATTTTTATTGGAATTGCATTGAGTCTGTAGATTTAGTAGAGTGGCCATTTTTACTATGTGAATCCTACCAATCCTGGAGCATGGGAGATCTTTCCATCTTCTGATATCATCCTTGAATTTTTTTTTCCATATAAGTCTTTCATTTGCTTGATTAGAGTCACACCAAGGTACATTATGTTATTTGTGGCAATTGTGAAGGGGTGTTGTTTCCCTAATTTCTTTATGAGCCTGTTTTTCTTTTGTATACAGGAAGGCTTCAGTTTTTTGTTTGTTTGTTTGTTTGTATGTTTTACTTAATTTTGTGTCCAGCCACTTTGTTGAAGATGTTTATCAGCTGTAGGAGTTCCTTGGTTGAATTTTTAGGGTTATTTATATGTACTATCACATCATATGCAACACAAGCTGGACTGGATGTGGAGAAAAGAAAACAATCCTCCATTGCAGGTGGGAATTTGAACTTGTACAACCACTTTGGAAATCAATTGGTGCTTTCTCAGAAATTTATGAATAGTGCCACTTCAATATTCAGTTATACCACCCCTGAGCATATATTCAGTAAATTATCAACCATACAACAAGGACATTTGCTCATCTATACTCATAACAGTTTTTTTAAATAATAGTTAGAGTCTGAAACAACCTAGATTTCCCACAGCTGATGAATGGATACAGAAATTGTGGTACATTTACACCATGCAATACCACTCAGCAATTAAAAACAAGAAAATCAGCAGGCAAATGGATGCAACTACAAAATATCATCCTGAGTGAGGTATCCAGAAGCAGAGAGATACTCATGGTATATACTCACTTATAAGTGGATATTAGTTGTATAAGATAAAATTAAAAATACTAAAATCTATAGTCCTAATTGAGCTAAACAACAGGGAGGACCCTATGGAAACTGCTTAATTCTCATTCAGAAGGGTAAATAGGATAAACATCGATAATGGGAGAAGATAGGGAACAGGGCAGGAACCTATCAGAGAGGGCCTCTGAAAGAATATACATAGCAGTGTATTGAAGCAGATAGTTAGACAAATAGCCAAACTTTGGGCAGAGAGCATGGACTCAAATGGAAGATTCGGGAGATAGAAAGACCTGGGTAGGAGAGGCACTCCACAAAGAGGCCAATTGAGCCAAAAAAATATGGGCCCAGGAGGTCCTGTTCCAACCAAGGACCATGCATGAAGAACACCTAGAAACCCTGCTCAGATGTAGCCCATAAGTGTCTTAGTCTCCATGTGAGTTCCCTATTAAGGGTAACAGGGTTTGTCTCCGACATGAACAGAGTGGCTGGCTCTTTGATCACCTACTCCTGGAAGGTGAAGCCTTGCCAGGCCACAGAGGAAGAAGGTGAAACCATTTCTGGTGAGACCTGATAAGGTAGGCAAGGATAATACAGGGGAGGAGGACTTTGCCTATCAGTGGACTAGGAGACGGGCATAGGGGGAGAAGAGGGAGGTAGGTTGTAAATGGCAGAAGATGAGGGAGGGGCCTACAGCCAGAATAAAATGTGAATAAATTGTAATAGACAATAAAAAAGAAAAAAAACAATTTTTTTTTTTCTGAGATGGCTGGTCTCAGGCAACTGTCTCTTAACAACAACTAGAAAGAATACTATTTCATCTCTATACATTTTCCTTTTTCCTGTAATAGTATTTATAATAAATATCCTTGATAAAATTCAGTGGTTTGTTGTATATTTCTAGTATTATAATATAGAAAACTATTTTACAAATCAAATTTTGACATGTTAAGTGTGTAAAAATAGTTTATGAAAAAGTGGCTTGAATTTTCAAAAGAGCAAAGAATGATTACTCAAAACACTGGAGGATGAAAATGGAAGGAAAAATGATGGAAGAATAAATAATACATAAATAAATTAATATCTCTTACACAATAATTACAAAATTTTGAGGTTATTGAGATTTAAAAATATACACAGAATATTTCTCAAGTAAACTATATATCCTACTATTTATAACTGCTCTGCACACACCCTGAAGTATTTATTTATATTATTCCTTTTTTTGTCACTAAAATGTGTTCTTTGATATGTCATGTCACAACACCCCGATGTTCAGGCTCTAAAACAGACCATTCAGTTCTTATTTCAGGGTTACTGACTGCTTATAACCCAATTATGAGTGAAGTCAGACAATGTTAAATTCCTGTGTCTAGTTCACGTTACAATTTTTGCTTATACATTTTGACTTAATTCAAAATTTCAAAGTAAGTTGATTGCCTTTCTTGAAATTTTAAGTGTTACACACACACACACACACACACACACACACACACACACACACACTTGCCTGATGCATGATACATGTAGTAGCAGTTATTGGCAACACAAGGCCTGAAATTGAAAGAGCCAAAAGAGGGCTGTATGGGAGATTTTGTAGGGAGGACAGAGATGTCAGAAATAATGTGATTATATTAAAATCTCAAAAACTTGTTTTCCACAAATTAAAAAATCGAATATCACAATTTGTGCATCCATTCCTCCACTGAGGGGCATCTGGGCTGTTTCCAGCTTCTGGCTATTACAAATAAGGCTGCTACAAACATGGTTGAGCAAATGTCCTTATTGTGTATTTGAGCATCTTTTGGATATATGCATAAGAGTGGTATAGCTGGATCTTGAGGAAGCGCTATTCCAAGTTGTCTGAGAAAGTGCCAGATTGCTTTCCAGAGTGGTTATACAAGTTTACATTTCCACCAGCAGTGGAGGAGGGTTCCCCTTTCTCCACAACCTCTCCATCATGTGTTGTTTCTTGAGTTTTTGATCTTAGCCATTCTGATGGGTGTAAGGTAAAATCTTACCATTGTTTTGATTTGCATTTCCCTGATGGCTAATGAGGTTGAACATTTCTTTAAGTGTTTCTCTGCCATTCGATATTCCTCTGCAGAGAATTCTCTGTTTAGCTCTGTACCCCATTTTTTAATTAGATTACTGATTTTTTTGCTGTTTAACTTCTTTAGTTCTTTATTTATACTGGATATTAGCCCTCTGTCAGATATAGGGTTGGTGAAGATCTTTTCCCAATCTGTAGACTGTCGTTTTGTTCTGAGGACAGTATCCTTTGCTTTACAGAAGCTTTTCAGTTTCATGAGGTCCCATTTATTGATTGTTGCTCTTAGAGCCTGTGCTGTTGGTGTCTGTTTAGGAAGTTGTCTCCTGTGCCAATGAGTTCAAGGGTATTCCCCACTTTTTCTTCTAAGCAGTTTAGTATGTCTAGTTTTATGTTGAGTTCTTTGATCCACTTGGACTTCAGTTTTGTGCAGGGTGATAATTATGGATCTATTTGCATTTTTCTCCATGTAGACTTCCAGTTAGACCATCACCATTTGTTGATTATGCTGTCTTTTTTTTTTTTTTTTTTTTTCAATTGAATGGATTTGGCATCTTTGTCAAAAATCAGGTGTTTATAAGTGTGTGCATTTATGTCAGGGTCTTCTATTCGATTCCATTGATCCACCAGTCTGTTTCTATGCCAGTACCATGCAGTTTTTAGTATTGTTGCTCTATAGTACAGCTTGAGATCAGGGATGGAGATACCTCCTGAAGATCTTTTACTGTAGAGAATTGTTTTAGCAATTCTGGGTTTCTTGTTGTTCCATATGAAGGTGAGAATTTTTCTTTCCAGGTCTGTAAAGAATTGTGTTGGTAATTTAATGAGAATTGCATTGAATCTGTAGATTGCTTTTGGTAAGATGGCCATTTTTACTATGTTAATCCTGCCAACCCATGAGCATGGGAGATCTTTGTTGAGGTATTTGATCCACTTTGACTTTATTTTTGCAAAGGGTGAAAAATATGGGTCTTTTTGCATTTTTCTACATGTAGACATGCAATTACAACAGCATTATTGGTTAAAGATGCTATATTTTTTCCATTGTATCATTTCAGGATCTTTGTCAAAATCAAGTATCCAGAGTTGTATGAGTTTATTTCTGGGTCTTCTGTTTGATTCTATTGATACACCATTCTGTTTCTATGCCGGTAACATGCAGTTTTGATTATTGTTGTGCTATAGTACATCTTGAGATCAGGGATGGAGATACCTCCAGATGATTTGTTATTGTACAAGATTGTTTTAGCAATTCTGTTTTTTTTTTTCCATATGAGATTGAGAATTGTTCTTTCAAGTTCTGTAAAGAATTGTGTTGGTATTTGGAAGGAAATTGCATTGAATCTGTATATTGCTCTTGGCAGGATAGTCATCTTTACCATGTTAATCCTGACAGTCCTTGAGCATGGGATCTTTCTATCTTCTGATATCGTCATCTATTTCTTTCTTCAGAGACTTCAAATTATTTTTTCATGGAGGTATTTCACATGCTCTGATTCTGTAGAAATTTAGAAATAACGCAGAAATTTGTCTCATGTATGATCTTTCCTATTATTTTTGTATGTTCTGTTACTGTTATTATCCTAATGAAAATATTGTAAATTAACCACATTTAAGAGCATTAGCTGATTTTCCAGAGAATCAGTGTTCAGTTCCCCACATCCACATTGCAGCTCACAACCATCTGCAACTCATTTTAGGGGATTTGGCCCACTCACACAGATATACATGGACAGAAAACATCAATGTATATAAAATATATAACAATAAATCATTTAAAATTAACTATATAATAAAATTACTTTTTGAGCTTCATTTCCTTATACTTTTATTCAATTATTAATAGTAATTTCTTAACCTTTTATATTGTCTAAAACATTTATAGACTTTTGTGTCATATTTCTTTCTGTGCTGGCCAGTTTTATATCAGCTTGAAAAAAACTATAGTCACTGCATTGGAGGAAGACACAACAGAGTAAATCCCTCAATAAGATGGGCAAGCCTGTAGTGTATTTTCTTAACCATTGATTGATATGAGAGGGCCCAGTTGTTTGAGGATGGGACCAACCCTGGGCAGGTGGCCCTGGGTTTCATAATAATGCAGGCTGTGCAACCACCAGTGAGCAAGCCAATAAACAGCACTCCTCCATGACCTCTGGATCAGAGCTCCTACCTCCACTTCCTGCTCTGCTTTAGTTCCTGTCTGGACTTTGTCCCATAAAGAACAGTGATGAAAAAGTGTAAGCCAAATGTGCTAGATAGATTTACATCAACTTGAGCCATGCTAAAGTCATCTGAGAGAATGCAACATCAATGAAGAAAATGCATAAGATTGGCTTGTAGGCAAGCATAAGGGACATTTTTTTTCAATC
Organism: Meriones psammophilus; assembly: GCA_036365155.1. Taxonomy (NCBI): domain Eukaryota; kingdom Metazoa; phylum Chordata; class Mammalia; order Rodentia; family Muridae; genus Meriones; species Meriones psammophilus. The sequence continues at coordinate 525,014 of JAEOAE010003153.1, forward strand.
ATTGATTGATGGGGGATGGCCCAGCCTAGGGTGAGTGGGGTCATTCAAGGGTTGTTGGTCCTGAATTCTATTAAAGAGCAGGCTGAGAAAGTCATTCTCAGTCACCCAATAAGTAAACTTTGTGGCCTCTGTTTCACCCCCTGACATCATGTTCTGGCCCCATTTTATTTCCTGTCCAGACTTTTTTCAGTGTTGGACTTTTCTCCCCAGTTTGTTTTTTGTCATGGTGTTTCATCATAGCAATAGTAACCATAATAAAGTCACCAAATAAACCCTTTCCTCCACAATTTCCTCACCAAACAACAAATAGATGTAATGAAAACACTTTGTTTAGGGAATTGTGTGTGTGTGTGTGTGTGTGTGTGTGTGTGTGTGTGTGTGTTTCATGTGTTAGCTCATTGTTACCTTTTTACTTATTTATTTTGTTTATTTGTTTGTTTTTTGAGAAAGGTTATCTCTAATTCTACATAACCCTGACAGTTTTGGAAGTTACTGTGTAGACCATGCTGAGCTAGACTTTGCAGAGATCTGCTTATATCTGCTTGAATTCTGGGAATAAAGGCATGCACTATAATTTCCAGATAAACTTCTCTCTCTCTCTCTCTCTCTCTCTCTCTCTCTCTTCTTTCCATCATTTTTGATTTGTATTTCTGATTTTTGATTTACAACTTTTGATTTTTGATTTGTATTTCTGGCTCTCCTGAAACTCTATGTAGACCAGGCTGGCCTTAATCTCAGGGATCCATTTGCCTCTGCCTCTTGGGTGGTGGATGTGATTACTGGTGTGAACCATCAAACCTATCTTCCATGTTTTTTTAAATAATGTTTTATTATGTTTAACATATTATTTTTTATTTAACATAATTTATGTATATATTTATTTATTAAAGTTTATTCACATTGCATCCCCATTGCAGCTCACTACCTCATCACCTCCCAGTTCTACCTACCCTCCCTCATCTCTCCCTATGCTCTTTCCATAGTTCCCTGATAGGGGAGGCCCTCCACAATTTTATCTGAACCTACCTTATCAGGTCTCATCAAGGCTGGCTGTATCATCTTCCTTTGTGGCCTAACAAGGCTGCATCACCAACGGGAAGGTGATCAAAGAGCCGGCTAGTGAGTTCATGTCATAAACACGCCCTGTACCCCTTACTAGGGAACACTTGTAAACGGAGAAGCCAATGGGCTCCTTTGAACAGGTGGTCTAGGTCCTCTCCATGCATGATCCTTGGTTGGAGGATCATTTTCTGCAGGACGCCCTGAGCCCAAGTTTTTGACTCTAGTGTTCTCCTTGTGGAGTTCCTGTCCCCTCCAGGGCTTTCTGTCACCCTCTTCTTCCATAAGGATTCTCAGACTCTGCCCAAAGTATGGCAACGTATCTCAGTATCTCCTTTGATACCCTGCTGGGTAGACTCTTTAGAAGGTCCTCTGTTAAAGGCTCCTGTCCTGTTCTATCTTCTTCTACTTCTGATGTCTATCCTCTTTGCCTTCTGAATGAGGACTATGTGTCTTTTCTAGGTCTTGCTTGTTGTTAAGCTTCTTTAGGGCTATAGATTTTAGTATGTTTATCCTATATGATATGGCTAATATCCACTTATAAGTGATTATATATCATATGTGTCTTTCTGCTTCTGGGTTCCCTCACTCAGGATGATCTTTTCTAGTTCCCACTATTTGCATGCATATATCAAGATTTCCTTGTTTGTTTTTGTTTTAATTTCTGACTGGTATTCCACTGTGTAAATATACCACACTTTATGTATCCATTCCTCCATTGAGGGACATTTAGGTTATTTGCAGATTCTGGGATTAAGAATAGAGCTGCTATGAACATGGTTGAGCAAATGCCCTTACTGAATGATGGGGCATGATGTGGGTATATATCTAGGAGAGGTATAGCTGGATCTTGAGGTAGCACTATTCCTAGTTTTCTAATAAAGTGCCAGATTGATTTCTAAAGTGGTTGTACAAGGTTACGTCACCACCAAAAAAAAAAGAGGAGGGTTCCTTTCTCCACATCCACTCCAGCATGCATCATCCCTTGAGTTTTTTATCTCAGCCATTGTGATGGGTGTGAGGTGAAATCACAGGGTCTTTTTGTTTTGCATGTCCCAAATAGTTAAGTGTGTTGAGCATTTCTTTAATTGTTTCTCTGCTATTCAATATTCCTCTATTGAGAATTCTGTTTAGCTCTGTACCCCATTTTTTATAATTGGATTACTTGGTTTGTTGGTGTTTAACTTCTTGTGTTCCTTATATATTCTGGATATTAAACCTCCAAAGGTGTGTGGGTATATTTCTGGCTCTTCTATTTGATTCCATTGATCCAGCATTCTGTTTCTATGCCAGTACCAGACAGTTTTTATTAGTATTGCTCCATAGTACATCTTTAGATCAGGTATTGATATACCTCCAGACAATCTGTTGTTGTGAATTATTTTAACACTGTTTGCTTTTTTGTTTTGTTTTGTTTTTTTTCCATATGAAATTGAGATTTGTTTTGACAATGGTTATAAAGAATTGTGTTGGTATTTTGATGGGAATTGCATTGAACTTGTAGATAACTTTTGGCAGGATGGACATTTTCACTATGTTAATCCTACCTATCCACAAGCATAAGAAATATTTCCATTTTTTGATATTTTCTTCAATTTCTTTCCTCCAAGAATTGAAGTTTTCTTTTCATATAGGTCTTTCCATTACTTGGTTAGAGTTACACCAAGGCTAGAGTTACACCATGTTATTTGTGGCTATTGTGAAGGGTAGTCACAGTATTGTGAGGGGCAGTCCTTAAAAGTCTCTCTGTCAAAAAGAAAAAAGGTCAGGGCCTGATGGCTTCAGCACAGAATTCTACCAGACCTTCAAAGAAGAACTAACACCAATACTCTTAAAACTACCACACAAAATAGAAACAGTATGTTTGTTTCTTTTAAACCTAATAGATTTGACTAGAAACTTCACCCAAAATGAAACAAAACAACAGATATTGTACATATCACAACTTAAAAGTAATAAGGAAGGATGCAATTATATTTAGTATGCATAAAGTTGTCAAATGATAAATATCTTTATATTTATATAGATATACATTTGAGTCTATCCTGGCCATTGGCTAAACTTATTTACTTTTCTTGAAACTATTTACAGTTTCAACAAATGGCCCACCATTGCACATATTCTTTTATTTTGATTTTTAAATGTATTTATCAATTCTTTAATAATTTCATACAAAACATTTTGCTGGTATTCACCAACACCACTGCTTCTACACCACATCTACTCTCTCTTTACAAATAACTTCCTACCTAATTAAATTTTCATTTCCTTTATTTTGCCAACCAAGTGCAGTTTGTGTTCTATAAGTACTTCTATAATTGGAGCCTTCCCTTGTATGTGGTTGACCACCTAGGGGTTATAGCAGTGAAGAAACTGATTAACTCTTTCCCAGTAACTTTCAAATCCTTATTTCATCTCAGCTAGGGGTGAGATTTTATGTCCATCTCTTTCTCCATGCTGGCATTTTGTTTCGTTTGAGTACACATGATCTGGCACATGTCTTTATATTCCTTGTGAGATTACATGTACAACTATCCTGTTGAACACAGAAAATATTGTTTTCTTGAGGTTATCTACCACCTCTGGCCCTTACAATCTTCCCAGTTCTCTTCAGCCATGATCCCTCAGCCTTGTTGAAATTGTTGTGATATGTAAGTTATCTTTGTGTCTGAGCACTTCAAACTCTATTGGTTTTGTATCATTTTCCCTCTACTGCAAAACAAAAGCTACTCTGATGAAAGCTGAGGGATGTACCCATCCACGGGAGCACAAATAAATGAGGAGTTGATTTCATACATTGTCTCTTTTGTAGAACAACAGTATTAAGTTCTACCTTGGGGTATATGCCTATCTAGTCACAGATTCTGGTTGTTTTTATGGTGCTAAGCATGTGTCCCATTCCATGGAAGAGACCTTAAAATCTAATTAGACAAACTTTGATTTCACATATAATGTGTGTACCCCTTCTTGTGTCATACTGCATACAATATAAGACCCATCTGGATTGCTAGTTTTAGATCGGGCGCGGACTTCTCCGGGAAGGAAATGCTTCCCTTGCCGGGCCTCCCGGGGAAACCCGCACACAGCACCAGGCAGCTGAGCACAAAACTCACATCCAGGAGATCAAGGCAGCAGAGACAGTGCTCCGGGCCCCATACAGCAGCGGTCTGCTGTAACCACCCGCTGAACACCCAATCGTCCCACTCAGGGCCCCCGGTCCCGAGGATAGTCCCTCCCCATCCCGCTGACTTGATCCTGCAGCTTAGACCACAGCAGGAAGTGCAGCGAGCTCACGCCTAAGCGGCCGGAGCTCAATATCCCCAGAAACCTCCTCACAGGAGGGCGCAGGCCCAATCACAGAATTCCAACTACTGGCGCTAACCACAGAGACTCAGATCCACAATACAATTCTTCCTGGATACCAAAGCCGCAAAGCTCAGTGCCTGGGACCCAAGGCGGCGGAGGCAGGGCTCCAGACCCGCAGCCGCAAGAGAGCAATAACGGCCTGCCGAACACCACCACTCAGAGGAGAACACACCCAACCTAGAGCCCCTCGCTGAGCTCTTGACCCGCGGAACACACTTCCCACTACCACCACCACCCAGATCTACAGGAGTGCACGACCGCGCCAAAACTCCACCCCGCCAGAGCGCGCGCCCAATACAGTGCTAGCCACAGAGACTCAGACCCATAGTACAACCCGTCCCAGATCCCAAGTCTGCAAGTGGCAGCACGGACTACACAGGGCTGCCCAGCCAGTGACTGTACGGGCCATCCAACCCCTCAGTGGCAGAAAACTAGCTGAATAGACACTAAAGACCAGCAGACCGGTAAAATCAATACGGCATACGCATTCTTCAACAGCGCTTGCGATCCCTTAGCGCCTGCAACAACTTCAGTGCCTGCAAAGCACCCTCTCACACACTGAAGGCCTCTTCATTCACCAACACCCTGTCCCTTAGGACACACCCACAAGCACACGCTCAAACACACGCTACCCCACATTTGCCCTTCGAACTTTCCTTCTACAGGTATAGCTGAATAACCAACGCACACACTGAAACCTCTAGACCTCACTAGACCTTCATTTTCCTGAAAAATTCTCCAGATACCAGAGAAAAACCAGTCTGACCTGCAGAATCCAGGAACAGACAGTGTACCACGACAGATAACCAAATGGCCAGAGGGGTGGCGAAAGAACACAACCAACGAAATCATGATATCATGGTTTCACCGGCAACCTCCAAAATTATTGGACACTCCAACTCAGCAGAAACAGAAGAAGAAAAGGATTTTAAAGCTATGATTATCCAGTTATTTGAGGCACATAAAGAGGAAACAAACAAATCTCTCAGAGAAATAGTCATAGAGATTCAAACAGTTAAAGAGGATACAAAAAAATCCCTTAACGATTTGGCCTCCCAAATAGAAACAAAGACAAACGAGGTGAACGAAGAAGCTCTTAAAAGAAATACATGCAAATAGAGCCAAACAATTGAGGCAGAAGCAGAGGCACTAAGAGGAAACAAACAAAAAAATACAGTCCATCTTGGAGACACAGGAATCCACACTCAAACAGATGAAGGAAATGTTGCAAGACATGAAAACAGAATTAGAATCAATAAAAAAACACAAACTGAGAAAACCCTGGAACTGAAGAACTTAGAGAAAAGAGAAGGAATCTCAAGGTAAGCATCACTAATAGAATTCAAGAGATGGAAGAGAGAATCTCAGGTGCTGAAGATACACTCACAGAAATTGATACTTCCCTCAAAGCAAAAATAAAATCAGAAAAATCTCAAACACAAACCATCCAAGAAATCAAGGATGCCATGAAAAGGCAAAATATAAGAATAATAGGAATTGAAGAAGAAGAGGAGTCAGGTTACAAGGTCCAGAAAATATTTTCAAGAAAATCATAGAAGAAAAATTTTCCCAACCTAAAGAAAGAGATGTCCACAAACATACAAGAGGCCTACAGAACACCAAATAGGCTAGACCAGAGAAGAAACTCCTCACGCCTACATCATAGTCAAAACACTTAATCTACAGAATAAAGAAAAGATACTAAAAGCAGCAAGGGAAAAAGGCCAGTAACATATAAAGGCAAACCTATCAGAATCACTCCGGACTTCTCATCAGAAACTATGAAAGCCAGAAGAGCCTGGGGAGAGATCATGCGGGCCCTAAGGGACCACAGGTGCCAACCTAGACTACTTTACCCAGCAAAGCTTTCAATCAACATAGATGGAGAAAATAAAATATTCCACGACAAAACTAAATTTAAGCAATATTTGAACAGCAACCCAGCCCTACAGAAGATACTAGAAGGAAAATTCCAATCCAATGAAAACAAATACACCCAAGAAAACATAGGTTAAAGATATTTTCCAACAAAAGTCAAAAGCAAACAAGCAATGATCCACAGTAACATCGCCAACTCCACAATAATAGGAAATAACATTCAATGGTCATTAATATCTATCAACATCAATGGACTCAACTCTCAATAAAAAGACACAGACTAACAGAATGGGTGCGGAAACAGGATCCAACAGTCTGCTGCATCCAAGAAACACACCTAAGCAACAAAGATAAACATTACCTCAGAGTAAAAGGCTGGAAAACAGTTTTTCAAGCAAATGGACCCAAAAAACAAGCAGGAGTGGCTATCCTAATATCTAATAAAATAGATTTTCAACCAAAACTAATCAAAAAGACATAGAGGGGCACTACATTTTCATCAAAGGAAAAATTCACCAAGAAGACATCACAATTCTAAACATCTATGCCCCAAATACAAGAGCACCCACATTCATAAATGAAACATTATTAAAGCTTAAACCACACATTGATGGCAATACCTAATAGTGGGTGACTTCAACACCCCACTCTCACCAAGGGACAGATCAACTAGACAGAAACCAAATAAGGAAATAAAAGCACTTACAGAGTCCCTAAATCAAATGGACCTAATAGGCGTCTACAGATCTTTCACCCAAACTCAAAAGAGTATACCTTCTTTTCAGCACCTCATGGAACCTTCTCCAAAATAGACCATATAGTTGGTCACAAAGCAAGCCTCAACAGATATAAAAAGATTGAGATAATCCCTTGTATTCTATCGGACCACCATGGACTAAAGCTGGACATCAACAACAATGGAAACAACAAAAAAAGCCGACACGCACATGGAAACTGAACAACTTGCTACTCAATGACAGCTGGGTTAAGGAAGAAATAAAGAAAGAAATTAAAGACTTCTTAGAATTCAATGAAAATGAAGGCACAACATACCCAAATTTATGGGACACATTGAAAGCGGTGCTCAGAGGAAAATTTATAGCACTAAGTGCCTTCAAGAAGAAATTTATAACATCACATACAAGTAACTTAATGGCCCAACTGAAAACCCTAGAAAAAAAAAGCAGATACACCCAAGAGGAGCAGAAGGCTGGAAATAATCAAACTCAGGGCTGAAATCAATCAATTAGAAACAAATAAAACTATTCAAAGAATCAATGAAACAAAAAGCTGGTTCTTTGAGAAAATCAACAAGATAGACAAACCCTTAGCCAAGCTAACTAAAAGCAGAGAGAATCTATCCAAATCAGCAAAATCAGAAATGAAAAGGGGGACATAACTACAGACACTGAAGAAATTCAAACAATCATTAGGTCATACTACAAAAAGCCTATACGCCACAAAATTTGAAAATTTAAACAAAATGGACAATTTTCTTGATAGATTCCATCTACCAACATTAAGTCAAGATCAGATAGAAAGACTGAATAGACCTATATCCCCAAGGAAATTGAAACAGTCATTCACAGCCTCCCCTCAAAAAAAGCCCTGGGCCAGATGGTTTCAGCTCAGAATTCTACCAGACCTTCAAAGAAGTGCTAATACCAATTCTCCTCAAACTATTCCACAAAATAGAAACAGAAGGAACATTACCAAACTCATTCTATGAAGCGACAGTTACCTTGATACCCAAACCACACAAAGACCCAACAAAAAAAGAGAACTTTAGACCTATCTCTCTTATGAATATTGATGCAAAAATACTCAATAAAATACTTGCAAACCGAATCCAAGAACACATCAAGATATCATCCATCATGACCAAGTAGGCTTCATCCCAGGCATGCAAGGGTGGTTCAACATACGGAAATCCATCAATGTAATCCACCACATAAACAAACTGAAGGAGAAAAACCACATGATCATCTCCTTGGATGCGAAAAGCATTTGACAAAGTCCAACACCCATTCATGTTTAAAGTATTGGAGAGATCAGGGATACAAGGAACATACTTAAACATAGTAAAGGCAATATACAGCAAGCCTACAGCCAACATCAAACTCAATGGAGAGAAACTTAAATCAATCCCACTGAAATCAGGGACAAGACAAGGCTGCCCACTCTCTCCATATCTCTTCAACATAGTACTTGAAGTCTTAGCCAGAGCAATAAGACAACTAAAGGAGATCAAAGGGGATACAAATTGGAAAGGAAGAGGTCAAAGTGTCACTATTCGCAGATGATATGATAGTATACATAAGTGACCCCAAAAATTCAACCAGAGAACTCCTTCAGCTGATAAACACCTTCAGCAAAGTGGCTGGATACAAAGTCAACTCAAAAAAATCAGAAGCCCTCCTGTATACCAAAGACAAAAGGGCCGAGAAAGAAATTAGGGAAACAACACCCTTCACAATAGCCACTAATAACATAAAGTACCTTGGGGTGACACTAACCAAGCAAGTGAAAGACCTGTTTGAGAAAAAACTTCAAGTCTCTGAAGAAAGAAATTGAAGAAGATCTCAGAAGATGGAAAGATCTCCCGTGCTCATGGATTGGTAGGATTAACATTGTGAAAATGGCCATCCTGCCAAAAGCAATCTACAGATTTAATGCAATTCCCATCAAAATACCAACTCAATTCTTTTCAGACCTTGAAAAAAAAGATTCTCAGCTTCATATGGAGAAACAAAAAACCTAGAATCTCCCAAAACAACCCTATACAACAACAGATCATCTGGAGGTATCTCCATTCCCGATCTCATGCTGTACTACAGAGCAATAGTAATAAAAACTGCATGGTATTGGCATCGAAACAGAAAGGAGGATCAATGGAACCCGAATTGAAGACCCAGAAATAAACCCACGTACCTATGAATACTCAATTTTTGACAAAGCAGCCAAAACCACTCAATGGAAAAAGATAGCATCTTCAACAGATGGTGCTGGTCTAATTGGATGTCTACATGCAGAAAAATGAAAATAGATCCACATTTATCACCCTGCACAAAACTAAAGTCCAAGTGGATCTAAACATAAAACCAGATACGCTAAATCTGTTAGAAGAAAAAAAGTAGGGAACAGCCTAGAACTCATTGGCACAGGAGACAACTTCTGAACAGAACTCCAACAGCACAGGCTTTAAGAGCAACAATCAATAAATGGGACCTCATGAAACTGAAAAGCTTCTGTAAAGCAAAGGACACCGTCATCAAAACAAAGCGACTGCCTACAGATTGGGAAAGAATCTTCACCAACCCTCTATCTGACAGAGGGCTAATATCCAGTATATATAAAGAACTAAAGAAGCTGAAAAGCAGCAAAACAAGTAAACAAATTAAAAAATGGGGAACAGAGCTAAACAGAGAATTCTCTGTAGAGGAATATAGAATGGCAGAGAAACACTTAAAGAAATGCTCAACGTCATTAGCCATTAGGGAAATGCAAATCAAAACGACCTAAGATTTCACCTTACACCCATCAGAATGGCCAAGATGAAAAACACAAATGACAACACATGTTGGAGAGGTTGTGGAGAAAGGGGAACCCTCCTCCATTGCTGGTGGGAATGTAATCTGGTACAACCACTTTGAAGTCAATCTGGCGCTTTCTCAGACAATTAGAATAGCTTCCTCAAGATCCAGCTATACCACTGCTAGGCATATACCCAAAAGTTTGCTCAAGTACACAATAAGGACATTTGCTCAACCATGTTTGTAGCAGCTTTATTTGTAATAGCCAGAACCTGGAAACAACCCAGATGTCCATCAACGGAGGAATGGATACAGAAATTGTGGTATTTCTACACAATGGAATACTACTCAGCAATCAAAAGGAGGAAATCATGAAATTTGCAGGCAAATGGTGGGATCTAGAAAAGATCATTCTGAGTGAAGTTTCCCAGAAGGAAAGACAAACATGGAATATACTAAACTTATATAGACCTAAAAGATAGGATAAACATAATGAAATCTAAAGAAGATAATCAAGAAAGCAGACACGGGTATGATGATCTATCCTCATTTAGAAAGACAAATGGGATATGCATTGAGCGTATGTGGAGTCTACCGCTGAAAGCATCTGAAAGACTCTACCTAGCAGTGCTCCAAAATAGATACTAAGACTCACAACCAAACTTTGGCAAAGTGCAGGGAATCATATGAAAGAAGGGAGTTTGATGTGGAGAGGATAGGAACTCCACAAGGACCAAACATATCTGGGCACAGGGTCTTTTCTGAGATGGACACTCAACCAAAGTCCATGAGAGGATAAAATCTAGAACCTCTGCTCAGATGTGACCCGTGATAGCTCAGTAATCAATTGGTTTCCCACAGTAAGGGGAACAAGGACTATTTCTAACATGAACTAAATGACTGGCTCTTTGACCTCCCAACCTCCCAAGGGAGGAGCAGTACTGTTAGGCCACAGAGGAGGACTTTGCAGCCAGTCCGGAAAATACCTGACAAAAGCGAGTCATATGAAAGGGGAGGAGGTCCTCCCCTATTAGTGGACTTGGAAAGGGACAGGGAGGAGATGAGGGAGGGTGGGATTGGGGAGGGAATGAGGGATACAGCTGGGATACAGAATTAACAAAATGTAACTAATGAGAAAAATAAAATTATGGAAAAAAATAATAAAATAAAAAAACTACATCCCTCATGATTCACAGAAGAATAGGAGTTGATTTATGGTAGCATGTGTAGCACCTCCAGCACTATGAAGCAAGGCATCCAGGTGATTAATAACTTGATTTCTTCATGTCCAGGAACTCAAGTTATATAGTATCCTCAGCAATGGAGTCTTGCCATGAAGTTCTGCAATAACCAATCTTGTACCTTCTTGATACATATTACAGATAATAAATAGGTGAAAGATGTATGATATTTAAATTTCTTTTATTAATTATAATTAATTAACTTTTTATCCCAGCTGTGGCACCCTCCCTCTTCTCTTCCTGATATATTTAGTATGCATAAAGTTGTCAAATGATAAATATCTTTATATTTATATAGATATACATTTTGAGTCTATCCTGGCCATTACAAACTTATTTATTTTTTCTTGAAACTATTTACAGTTTCAACAAATGGCCCACCATTGCACATATTCTTTTATTTTGATTTTTAAATGTATTTATCAATTCTTTAATATTTCATACAAAACATTTTGCTGGTATTCACCAACACCACTGCTTCTACACCACATCTACTCTCTCTTTACAAATAACTTCCTACCTAATTAAATTTTCATTTCTTTATTTTGCCAACCAATTGCAAAGTTTGTGTTCTATAAGTACTTCTATAATTGAGCCTTCCTTGTATGTGGTTGACCACCTAGGGGTTATTCCCAGTAACTTTCAAATCCTTATTTCATCTCAGCTTAGGGTGAGATTTTATGTCCATCTCTTTCTCCATGCTGGCATTTTGTTTGTTTGAGTACACATGATCTGGCATGTCTTTATATTCCTTGTGAGATTACATGTACAACTATCCTGTTGAACACAGAAAATATTGTTTTGTTTGAGGTTATCTACCACCTCTCCCAAATCTTCCCAGTTCTCTTCAGCCATGATCCTCAGCCTTGTTGAAATTGTTGTGATATGTAAGTTATCTTTGTGTCTGAGCACTTCAAACTCTATTGGTTTTGTATCATTTTCCCCTCTACTGCAAAAACAAAAGCTACTTGATGAAAGCTGAGGGATGTACCCATCCACGGGAGCACAAATAAATGAGGAGTTGATTTCATACATTGTCTTTGTAGAACAACAGTATTAAGTTCTACCTTTGGGGTATATGCTCATCTAGTCACAGATTCTGGGTTGTTTTTATGGTGTTAAGCATGTGTTTTAGCTCCATGGAAGAGACCTTAAAATCTTTAGACAAACTTGATTCACATATAATGTGGTACCCCCTTCTTGTGTCATGCATACAATATAAGACCCATCATAACTACATCCTCTGAGGACAAGATGGCGGCAGCAGAGCGCACCGTTTTGGAGAGGCAGAAAATGAATCTGTGAATTGGTGAGTGGAGAGACAATCAAAGCTAGAATTTGAACTTTTGGGCTTTCTAAAGGAGAGGGGCCACCACAGAAGCGTGGATTGCTAGTAGTTTTAGATCGGGCGCGACTTCTCCGAAGGAAATAGGGGCGCTCTTCCCTCGGCCTCCCGGGGAAACCCGCACACAGCACCAGGCAGCTGAGCACAAAACTCACATCCAGGAGATCAAGGCAGCAGAGACAGTGCCCGGGCCCCATACAGCAGCGGTCTGCTGTAACCACCCGCTGAACACCCAACCCCTCCTGGGACACGTCCCCCACTCAGGGCCCTCCCGTCCCGAGGATAGTCCCCTCCCCATCCCGCTGACTTGATCCTGCAGCTAGACCACAGCAGGAATTGCCGGAGCTCAATATCCCCAGAAACCTCCTCACAGGAGGAGCGCAGGCCCAATCACAGAATTTCCAACTACTGAGCGCCAACCACAGAGACTCAGATCCACAATACAATTCTTCCTGATACCAAAGCCGCAAAGCTCAGTGCCTGGGACCCAAGACGGGCGGAGGCAGGGCTCCAGACCCCGCAGCCGCAGCGGAGAGCAGTAACGGCCCTGCCGAACACCACCACTCAGAGGAGAACACACCCAACCTAGAGCCCCTCGCTGAGCTCTTGACCCGCGGAACACACTTCCCACTACCACCACCACCCAGATCTACAGGAGTGCACGCACCGCAAAACTCCACCCCGCCAGAGAGCGCACGCCCAATACAGTGCTAGCCACAGAGACTCAGACCCATAGTACAACCCGGTCCCAGATCCCAAGTCTGCAAGTGGCAGCACGGACTACACAGGCTGCCCAGCCAGTGACTGTACGGGCCATCCAACCCCCTCAGTGGCAGAAAACCAGCTGAATAGACACTCAAAGACCAGCAGACCGTAAAATCAATTGCATTTCAACAGCGCTTTATGATCCCTTAGCGCCTGCAACAACTTCAGTGCCTGCAAAGCACCCTCTCACACACTGAAGGCCTCTTCATTCACCAACACCCTGTCCCTTAGACACACCCACAAGCACACGCCAAACACACGCTACCCCACATTTGCCCTTTCAAGTAACTTTCCTTCTACAGGTATAGCTGAATAACCAACGCACACACTGAAACCACTAGACCTCACTAGACCTTCATTTTCCTGAAAAATTCTCCAGATACAGAGAGAAAAACCAGTCTGACCTGCAGAATCCAGGAACAGACAGTGTTACAGATAACCAAATGGCCAGAGGACGGCGAAAGAACACAACCAACGCAAATCATGATATCATGGTTTCACCGCAACCTCCAAAATTATTGACACTCCAACTCAGCAGAAACAGAAAAGAAAATGATTTTAAAGCTATGATTATCCAGTTATTTGAGGCACATAAAGAGGAAACAAACAAATCTCTCAGAGAAATAGTCATAGAGATTCAAACAGTTAAAGAGGATACAAAAATCCTTTAACGATTTGGCCTCCCAAATAGAAACAAAGACAAACGAGGTGAATAAAGAAGCTCTTAAAGAAATACATGCAAATAGAGCCAAACAATTGAGGCAGAAGCAGAGGTACTAAGAGAGGAAACAAACAAAAAAAAATACAGTCCATCTTGGAGACACAGGAATCCACACTCAAAACAGATGAAGGAAATGTTGCAAGACATGAAAACAGAATTAGAATCAATAAAAAAAAAAACACAAACTGAGAAAACCCTGGAACTGAAGAACTTAGAGAAAAGAGAAGGAATCTCAAAGGTAAGCATCACTAATAGAATTTAAGAGATGGAAGAGAGAATTCAGGTGCTGAAGATACACTCACAGAAATTGATACTTCTCAAAGCAAAAATAAAATCAGAAAAATCCCAAACACAAACCATCCAAGAAATCAAGGATGCCATGAAAAGGCAAAATATAAGAATAATAGGAATTGAAGAAGAAGAGGAGTCCAGGTTACAAGGTCCAGAAAATATTTTCAAGAAAATCATAGAAGAAAATTTTCCCAACCTAAAGAAAGAGATGTCCACAAACATACAAGAGGCCTACAGAACACCAAATAGGCTAGACCAGAGAAGAAACTCCTCACGCCACATCATAGTCAAAACACTTAATCTACAGAACAAAGAAAAGATACTAAAAGCAGCAAGGGAAAAGGCCAAGTAATATATAAAGGCAAACCTATCAGAATCACTCCGGACTTCTCATCAGAAACTATGAAAGCCAGAAGAGCCTGGGAGAGATCATGCGGGCCCTAAGGGACCACAGGTGCCAACCTAGACTACTTTACCCAGCAAAGCTTTCAATCAACATAGATGGAGAAAATAAAATATTCCACGACAAAACTAAATTTAAGCAATATTTGAACAGCAACCCAGCCCTACAGAAGATACTAGAAGGAAAATTCCAATCCAATGAAAACAAATACACCCAAGAAAACATAGGTTAAAGATATTTTCCAACAAAAGTCAAAAGCAAACAAGCAATGATCCACAGTAACATCGCCTAACCCACAATAATAGGAAATAACATTCAATGGTCAATATCTATCAACATCAATGGACTCAACTCTCCAATAAAAGACACAGACTAACAGAATGGGTGGAAACAGGATCCAACAGTCTGCTGCATCCAAGAAACACACCTAAGCAACAAAGATAAACATTACCTCAGAGTAAAGGCTGGAAAACAGTTTTTCAAGCAAATGGACCCAAAAAACAAGCAGGAGTGGCTATCCTAATATCTAATAAAATAGATTTTCAACCAAAACTAATCAAAAAGACATAGAGGGGCACTACATTTTCATCAAAGGAAAAATTCACCAAGAAGACATCACAATTCTAAACATCTATGCCCCAAATACAAGAGCACCCACATTCATAAATGAAACATTATTAAAGCTTAAACCACACATTGATGGCAATACCCTAATAGTGGGTGACTTCAACACCCCACTCACCAAGGGACAGATCAACTAGACAGAAACCAAATAAGGAAATAAAAGCATGTTTACAGAGTCCCTAAATCAAATGGACCTAATAGACGCTTACAGATCTTTCCACCCAAACTCAAAAGAGTATACCTTCTTTTCAGCACCTCATGGAACCTTCTCCAAAATAGACCATATAGTTGGTCACAAAGCAAGCCTCAACAGATATAAAAGATTGAGATAATCTTTGTATTCTATCGGACCACCATGGACTAAAGCTGACATATTGTACACATGGAAACTGAACAACTTGCTACTCAATGACAGCTGGGTTAAGGAAGAAATAAAGAAAGAAATTAAAGACTTTTAGAATTCAATGAAAATGAAGGCACAACATACCCAAATTTATGGGACACATTGAAAGCGGTGCTCAGAGGAAAATTTATAGCACTAAGTGCCTTCAAGAAGAAATTTATAACATCACATACAAGTAACTTAATGGCCCAACTGAAAACCCTAGAAAAAAAAAAAAGAAGCAGATACACCCAAGAGGAGCAGAAGGCTGGAAATAATCAAACTCAGGCTGAAATCAATCAATTAGAAACAAATAAAACTATTCAAAGAATCAATGAAACAAAAAGCTGGTTCTTTGAGAAAATCAACAAGATAGACAAACCCTTAGCCAAGCTAACTAAAAAGCAGAGAGAATCTATCCAAATCAGCAAAATCAGAAATGAAAAGGGGGACATAACTACAGACACTGAAGAAATTCAAACAATCATTAGGTCATACTACAAAAGCCTATACGCCTACAAAATTTGAAAATTTAAACGAAATGGATAATTTTCTTGATAGATTCCATCTACCAACATTGTCAAGATCAGATAGAAAGACTGAATAGACCTATATCCCCAAGGAAATTGAAACAGTCATTCACAGCCTCCTCCAAAAAAAAAAGCCCTGGGCCAGATGGTTTCAGCTCAGAATTCTACCAGACCTTCAAAGAAGTGCTAATACCAATTCTCCTCAAACTATTCCCACAAAATAGAAACAGAAGGAACATTACCAAACTCATTCTATGAAGCGACAGTTACCTTGATACCCAAACCACACAAAGACCCAACAAAAAAAGAGAACTTTAGACCTATCTCTCTTATGAATATTGATGCAAAAATACTCACAAAAAAATACTTGCAAACCGAATCCAAGAACACATCAAAGATATCATCCATCATGACCAAGTAGGCTTCATCCCAGGTATGCAAGGGTGGTTCAACATACGGAAATCCATCAATGTAATCCACCACATAAACAAACTGAAGGAGAAAAAAACCATGATCATCTCCTTGGATGCGAAAAGCATTTGACAAAGTCCAACACCCATTCATGTTTAAAGTATTGAGAGATCAGGATACAAGGAACATACTTAAACATAGTAAAGGCAATATACAGCAAGCCTACAGCCAACATCAAACTCAATGGAGAGAAACTTAAATCAATCCCACTGAAATCAGGGACAAGACAAGGCTGCCCACTCTCCATATCTCTTCAACATAGTACTTGAAGTCTTAGCCAGAGCAATAAGACAACTAAAGGAGATCAAGGGGATACAAAATTGAAAGGAAGAGGTCAAAGTGTCACTATTCGCAGATGATATGATAGTATACATGAGTGACCCCAAAAATTCAACTAGAGAACTCCTTCAGCTGATAAACACCTTCAGCAAAGTGGCTGGATACAAAGTCAACTCAAAAAAATCAGAAGCCCCTCCTGTATACCAAAGACAAAAGGGCCGAGAAAGAAATTAGGGAAACAACACCCTTCACAATAGCCACTAATAACATAAAGTACCTTGGGGTGACACTAACCAAGCAAGTGAAAGACCTGTTTGAGAAAAACTTCAAGTCTCTGAAGAAAGAAATTGAAGAAGATCTCAGAAGATGGAAAGATCTCCTGTGCTCATGGATTGGTAGGATTAACATTGTGAAAATGGCCATCCTGCCAAAAGCAATCTACAGATTTAATGCAATTCCTATCAAAATACCAACTCAATTTTTTCAGACCTTGAAAAAAAGATTTCAGACTATATGGAGAAACAAAACCTAGAATCTCCAAAACAACCCTATACAACAACAGATCATCTGGAGGTATTCCATTCCCGATCTCATGCTGTACTACAGAGCAATAGTAATAAAAAAACTGCATGGTATTGGCATCGAAACAGAAAGGAGGATCAATGGAACCGAATTGAAGACCCAGAAATAAACCCACGTACCTATGAATACTCAATTTTTTGACAAAGCAGCCAAAACCACTCAATGGAAAAAGATAGCATCTTCAACAGATGGTGCTGGTCTAATTGGATGTCTACATGCAGAAAATGAAAATAGATCCACATTTATCACCCTGCACAAAACTAAAGTCCAAGTGGATCAAAACACATAAAACCAGATACGCTAAATCTGTTAGAAGAAAAAGTAGGGAACAGCCTAGAACTCATTGGCACAGGAGACAACTTCCTGAACAGAACTCCAACAGCACAGGCTTTAAGAGCAACAATCAATAAATGGGGACTCATGAAACTGAAAAGCTTCTGTAAAGCAAAGGACACCGCTAATCAAAACAAAACGACTGCCTACAGATTGGGAAAGAATCTTCACCAACCCCTATCTGACAGAGGGCTAATATCCAGTATATATAAAGAACTAAAGAAGCTGAAAAGCAGCAAAACAAGTAAACAAATTAAAAATGGGGAACGGAGCTAAACAGAGAATTCTTCTGTAGAGGAATATAGAATGGCAGAGAAACACTTAAAGAAATGCTCAACGTCATTAGCCATTAGGAAATGCAAATCAAAATGACCTAAGATTTTCACCTTACACCCATCAGAATGGCCAAGATGAAAAACACAAATGACAACACATGTTGAGAGGTTGTGGGAGAAAGGGGAACCCTCCTCCATTGCTGGTGGGAATGTAATCTGGTACAACCACTTTGAAGTCAATCTGGCGCTTTCTCAGACAATTAGGAATAGCGCCTCAAGATCCAGCTATACCACTGCTAGGCATATACCCAAAGTTTGCTCAAGTACACAACTGTGACATGTGCTCAACCATGTTTGTAGCAGCTTTATTTGTAATAGCCAGAACCTGAAACAACCCAGATGTCCATCAACGGAGGAATGGATACAGAAATTGTGGTATTTCTACACAATGGAATACTACTCAGCAATCAAAAAGGAGGAAATCATGAAATTTGCAGGCAAATGGTAGGATCTAGAAAAGATCATTCTGAGCTCCAAAATGAAGTTTCCCAGAAGGAGAAAGACAAACATGGAATATACTGGGATATGCATTTATATTTATGGTAGCATGTGTAGCACCTCCAGCACTATGAAGCAAGGCATCCAGGTGATTAATAACTTGATTTCTTCATGTCCAGGAACTCAAGTTATATAGTATCCTCAGCAATGGAGTCTTGCCATGAAGTTCTGCAATAACCAATCTTGTACCTTCTTGATACATATTACAGATAATAAATATGAAAGATGTATGATATTTAAATTTCTTTTTATTAATTATAATTAATTAACTTTTTATCCCAGCTGTGGCACCCTCCCTCTTCTCTTCCTAGTCTGCCAGTGCTTCCGATTTTTCCTCTATGCCCCTCAGCTAGTCAACTGATAGGGAAGTTCCTCCTCCCCTTCTATCTGACCCTAGCCTAGTAGGTCTCATCAGGACTGGCCGTCCCCAAGTCCACTAATTGGGGAGGTACTCCTTCCCTCCCCTCTAACCCTCGCCTATCGGGTCTCATCAGGAATGGCTGCTTTGTTGTCTTCTCTAGGCTGGTAAGGGTGAGCACCACTCAGAGGAAAGTGATCAAAGAGCCAGCCACTGATTTCATGTCAGAGACAGTCCCTGTTCCCGCTTTTAGGGAACCCACTTAGAGACTGATCTGCCGTTGGCTATATCTGTGTAGGGTCCTTGGTTGGTGTGTCAGTCTCAGAAAAGACACCTGTGGCCAGACTTTTTGGTTCTGTTGCTCCCTTGGTGCAACTCCTGTCCCCACCAGGTCTTTTTGTATCCCTCCTCTTTCATAAGATTCCCTGCACTCTGCCCAAAGTTTGGCTGTGAGTCTCAGCATTTGCTTTGATACCCTTCTAGGTGGAGTCTTTCAGAGGCCCTTTGTGGTAAGCTCCTGTCCTGTTCCCTGTTTTCTCCCTCTTCCTGTGTCTGTTCCATTTGCCTTTCTAAATGAGGACTAATCATCTTACCTAGGGTCTTTCTTCTTGCTTAGCTTCTTTAGGTGTACAGATGTTAGTATGTTTAACCTATCTTATATGCTTTTATAAGCATGTATATACCATGTATGTCTTTCTGTTTCTGGAATACCTCACTGAGTATCTTTTCCAGTTCCAACCATTTGCCTGCAAATTTAATGATTTGCTTGGTTTTAGTTGCTGAGTAATATTCCATTGTGTAGATGTACCACAATTTCTGTATCCATTCCTCAGTTGAGAGGCATCTGGGCTGTTTCCAGCTTCTGGCTATTACAAGTAAAGCTTCTAAAAACATGGTTGTGTACTTGAGCATATTTTGTGTATATGCCTAAGAGTGGTATAGCTGGATCTTGAGGTAGCACTATTCCTAATTGTCTAAGAAATCGACAGATTGATTTCCAAAGTGGTTGTACACGGTTACATTCTCACCAGCAATGGAGGAGTGTGCTCCTTTCTCCACATCCTCTCCAGCATGTATTGTCCATTGAG
Source organism: Meriones psammophilus (assembly GCA_036365155.1). Taxonomy (NCBI): domain Eukaryota; kingdom Metazoa; phylum Chordata; class Mammalia; order Rodentia; family Muridae; genus Meriones; species Meriones psammophilus. Next base: position 545,096 of record JAEOAE010003153.1, read on the forward strand.
TTTTTTATCTTGGCCATTTTGATGGGTGTACAGTTAAATCTCATGGTCGTTTTTATTTGTTTTTCCCTTATAACTAAGGACATTGAGCTTTTAAGTGTTTCTCTGCCATTCCATATTCCTCTATTGAGAATTCTCTGTTTTGTTCTGTACCAATTTTTTAATTGGAACTTTATTTGTTGCTTTTAACTTCCTGAGTTCTTTACATATTCTTCATATTAGCCCTCTGGTCAATTTTTGAGAAGGTTCCATTAGGTACTGGAGAAAAGGTATATTATTTTGAGCTTGGGTTTTGTTTCATTTTGTGTGAATTTCCTAGAAATGTCCACCATTAAGTTTATAAGAAACATATTTAAGGAACACAGTCTGTAAATCACAGCAGCTTCCTAGAAAAGGAGTTTAGATTATGAAAGAAAATAATACAATGATCCTTGAGCCGGTCTGCATGTCATACATATGACAAAACAGGAGTTTCTCAAATAAAAAAAAAGGGTTTTTTTGAAAAAAACTTTTGAAAAATGAATAGGAAAGCACAAAGAATCAGAGATGCAAACAATGAAGAAAAGAACAACAACAAAAACAGTGACTAGAATGCCATAATTCTGCAAAAAAGAAACTTTACATCTAAAGATGCACCCTTTCTTTTCAAGTATGTTTAATGTACAATTAATCTTCTTCCCTATACATCTTTAAAAATATAAATAATATCCATATAACTATGAAAACATCTTAATATGTAGCATTTTTATAGAGGAACAATTTACTAAATACAGCCATAAGTAAACTGTTTTGTGTGAACAGCACACTTTGACACTAAATTGAAATGCTATTTCTGTTGTGTGGGTGTTTTGACATCAGGAAGAGAGTGAAATCTTCTCTCACCATGTTATTTTTAGAAAGATCAAGAAACTTCCTAATAAGATAAAATGATCCATATACAACTGTGAGGATCTCCCCCAAACAAAATGTACTATTACAATCCAGTGATCATATGGCAGGTAGAACCCGAGAGAGGTGACTTTCTACAAGTTTTCTCTCCAGAGTGCCAGGCTTATATGCTGAAAACAATAAAGAAAATGTGGGATCAGTTAGTATATTACTATACCTTCTTCACAGCACTGGGTAAGGAGAGGCAGAAAGATGCTTCATGATTTCATGGCCTGAGTGTGTTCCAGGTCAGCCAGCTCTTCATGGTCAGACTCTGTCTCAATCAATCAAATAAGTCAGTCAGTCTGTGAATAATTAAATGATTAAGAGTCACTGTGAAATAATGTGGACAGCTTGGACTCAGCCTGGATGTCCTTTCTCCCTTGCACTCACAGTTATTGACACTCAAAAACTTGTACATGAACACAGACTCACATCCACACTATTGATGCACAAGCTTATCAATACACAAAACGTTAAAATAAATTTAAATGTGGATTCACATGAATTAATCCCAGCACTTGAAGGCAGAGACAAGAATATTTCCATGAGTTCAAGGGCACTATCATCTGTATGGTGTGTTCTAGGCCATCACATTCAGAAAATATCACAGAAATGGCAATATATGCTTTGAATTAACTTTGAACTATACTTTAAATTAGTTACTGTCACAAAAACTAGGTGATTGGTTCAAGATATAATGACATTTCTTAATTTTTTAAGTTGAAGGGCCAAGTTCCAAATGCCAAAATTTCTGATGTTTTGTCAGAACATAATTTCTTATTCATGGACCATTTATTTTTCCACACATACAAGATAAATAAAGCAATATAATAATAAGTTAGTTTTCCTGGGAACATAACTAATGAAGTAAATGCTGTAGGATCTTAACAAATCTTACCTACTTAAAATGCCCATTTTAATTATAGTCACTTATGAGAAGATATTAAAATAATAATGTAGAAATATTGTCATTTGAATCATAAAACCCATTGCATTAAATATGAGAGATTATGGTCTATTCTTCTTCCTGTATGTTTTTTTATTATAAATTTGTTTAGGTATAAGTTTAAGAACTACCAGTTCGTTCTGGCCCTGATATTTGCCATTGATGAAATCAACAGAAACCCTAATCTTCTACCAAACACAACTCTGGGCTTTGATCTGTATAATGCCGCACCTTATGAAGTGAGTGTCCTTCTTGCTCCCTTAATTTGGCTCACAAAGTTGAGGCAACCTCTAGCTAATTACAACTGTGGGCTGAAGAGCATATTACCTGCAGCACTCACAGGAACATCATGGGAATTATCTTCCCAATTTGGAAAACTGCTACAAATTTACAAAATACCACAGGTGAGGACTGGGTTGTTAAAACTAGGAGTCAAATATCATTTTTGACAGTATTAGATGATTGACAGTGTAAAATAGGAGGGCTATTATAAATTATCTATCAATATAGAAAAGTACATAGATACTTGCATATAGAAAAGTACATAGATACTTGATGATAGAGCCACATTTCCACCACTTGAAATAGAAAGAAGGAGAGGTGGGTGAGAACAGCTACCTTACTTAAACTTGAGACTTATCAGTAATTTCTTTTTTGGAAAAGTCTCCATTGGGCTTGCCTTTTAAAATATTACAAAACCATCTTCATACTAACTGTTTACATCTGTTGATTCAGGACTGATACTCTGTTTGATGCCAATGTTGTTCTTGTTTCTAATTTTCTTTTTCTACAGCTCGTTTTTGGTCCTTTTGATTCTAGCTTAAATGACCTAGGTGAGTTTAATTCTCTCTATCGGATGGCCCCCAAGGACACATCTCTGTCAATTGCCATAGTTTCTTTAATGTTTCATTTCAACTGGTCCTGGGTTGGTCTGATTCTTCCAGATGACCACGGAGGGACTCAGATTCTATCAGAGTTGAGAAAAGATATGGAGAGTAAGAGAATCTGCATAGCCATTTTGAAAATGATCCCCAGTTCTTGGAATGCATATTCCAGGACTTTATGGAAAAATCTGGTGAACATTCAGGAATCATCAGCAAATGTTATATTTATTTATGGGGACATTGTTTCTTTTCAAGGTTTAATGCGACATATTGAGCAACTGCTGGTGACATGGAAAGTGTGGATCTTGAACTCTCAATGGGATGTTGATAACATCGCTGATTATTTCATGGTAGAGTCATTCCATGGAAGCCTCATTTTTTCACACCACCATGAAGATATGGTTGACTTTACAAATTTCATTCAAACAGTTAATCCCTATAAATACCCAGAAGACAATTATCTTCCTAAGTTTTGGTTTCTGTTCTTCAAGTGCTCATTTTCTGAGTTTGATTGTCAACTCTTAGAAAACTGCCAACTCAATGCTTCTTTGACTTTACTACCCAGACACCTTTTTGACCCAGTCATGAGTGAAGAGAGCTACAATATATACAATGCTGTGTATGGTGTGGCCTACAGTCTCCATGAAATGAATCTTCAGCAAATACAAACACAAACACATGCTAACAGAGAAGGAAAGGAATTCTTTCCCTGGCAGGTAATATCCCTTCTTGTGTGTTCTAATTTCAGCAGTGTGATATTTTTTAATTATTATTTCCTTTTTTAACCTTTTTTTAAATTTTTTATATTAATCACATTATATAATTTGTATCCCAGCTATAGCCCCATCCCTCATTCCCTCCCAATCCACCCTCCTCCCTCATCTCCTTTCTGCACCTTTCCAAGTCCACTGATATGGGAGGACCTCCTCCCCTTCCATCTGACCCTAGTTTATCAGGTCACTTCAGGACTGGCTGCAATGTCCTCTTCTGTGGCCTAGCAAGGCTGCTCCTTCCTCAGGAAGAGGGGGGTGGTAGAAGAGCTCGACATTGAGTTCATGTCAGAAATAGTTCCTGAGGCACTCAAATTGGGTATCATAAGTTTTAGAACATATTGTCAATAAGCAAGGACGTGTTCCTCAGACAGTGGTAGGAGCAATAGATCCTTAAGGTCAAAATACTTCTGATTACTGCCGCAGGTTTATGAAGTTAAGGATCACTGTATGGAGTATTTTCCACATCAGGGTTCATATTTCAGGGATGGAAGCATTGTATGTATTCCAAAAGTTCATAGATATGGCTAGCTTTCCAAAACTTTTTAGCTTAGTTCTAATTCATTTCAATTGAAGTACTTTTCATTTACTCAGCCACATTGTTGCCTCCTTAAAGATGCTTTTCATTATAATGAGGAAATAACACTGAGATTCTTTGTGGTACTCTGTAAAGAAAATGTTTTTAATATCTTAGATGTAATGCAAGCTATGTTCCTACATCTCTTTCAGTTTCTTCCTTTTCTAAAGAACTTCCTACTGAAAATTCATGTGAGAGGTCACATAGTAATGGATGGGAGAAAACACTTAGGTTCAGAGTATGACATTCTCAACTTTTGGAACTTTCCAAAGGGTTTTGGATTAAAAGTGAAAGTAGGAACCTTTTCTTCAGATGCTCCCCTTGGTCAACAGTTGTCTTTATCTGAGCAGATGATTGAATGGCCTACAAAGTTTATAAATGTGAGTGGTGTCTTATCTCATTTTGACCTTTGATAAAAACAAAAATAATTTTTAAGATTTAATGAAACTTATTCATTACCAATGAATATTTAGCAACCAATAGGCACTTCCCATAGAAAGCCAACATAGACTGTTTTCAGAGTCATTTAATCTTATTAATGCTCACATATTTCTTATGACTACAGTGTCTTTTAGTTTTCCATCATTGCCACAAAACACTGATTGCAGGTTTATTTTTTCACTCAGTGTAAGAAATTTGAGTGATAGGTAAGGTGGCATTTTTGTTGTCAGCTTCTAGAAGCATAGAATAGCATGATGTCTGTTTCAGTATCTCTCTCTCTCTTTCTGTGTGTGTGTGTGTGTGTGTGTGTGTGTGTGTGTTCGATTTGCTACTTCAGATAAACAGTCAAGGAAAGCAACAGAAGGGAGAGTAGGTTTGTTTTGGCTGACTCTGTGAGCATGCACGCCACCATGGTGAGAATATAATGTTTTAGGAGCTACAGGATGTGATGACACTAAACTCACAGACCAGAATCAGAGATCAAAAATGTGGTTGCTTATTTCCCTACTCTTTTTATTTTCTTTCTGTGACAGTAGCCAATGTAATACTGACCCCCATGATGTGGTAGCTTAATCTGCATCAGGTAAATGTTTCTATACAGTTCCTCATAGAAATGCCCAAAGACTTGTTTCCATGATGAATCCGAGAACCATAGAGTTTTCAGTCAACATTCACAATCACAGTGGATATTAAAGCTCCCCCTAGTATCCTGTAAGAACGGAGAAATTTGAATCATAAGTCATACTATGACCTTCTAGAGCACGACTTTTCTGACCTACTCTTAACAACAGCTTCATACAGTGGACCACGATTTAAATATGTGGAATGTGTACTGCAAAATATTCCAAAACTTGAAACACCAAAATGCATAATCTTTCACTGTAAGTGTAAGCATTTCGAGATTAACATTTGATGGTACTTAGAAATATGCCAGTCTCTCAAATTTTTCACAAAATTCCAAACATTTACTAATAGTTTTCATTTCTTTCAGATTCCTCAGTCTGTGTGCAGTGAGAGCTGTAGGCCTGGATTCAGAAAGTCTGCCTTGGAAGGCAAGGCTACATGCTGTTTTGATTGCACTCCTTGTGCAGACAATGATATTTCCAATGAGACAGGTAAATACAGGCTTAAAGAGAACTCTCCAACTTGTCCACAGAAGTCTTCAATACCTAAGCCAAAAAAAGTACCTAAGAGGAGGAACAGATTCACTTTTTTTATTAGAAATTTAAAGTGTCCCAAGAGGACACAAAAGCATCAGAGACACACTTATCCTCATAGGCAGAAGTCTCATAATAATACTAAGCTAATAGCTAAAATGTATATGCAGAGGACCTGTGTACTCACATAGGCCTTGTGCTCACTCTTTCAGTCTGTGTAAGCTTATATGCACCTTGCATAGTAGATTCAGAAGACTTTGATCTCCTCTATCCCCTCTGCCTCTTATAATACTCCCACCTCCTCCTCTCAGTGAGAGTTATTGGGGGAGGGATTTGTTCAAGACCTCCAATTTAGACTTTCTTCACACAGTGTCTGGCTGTGATTTCTGAATCCACTCTGATCTCATGTCAGAGGAATCCTCTCTCATGATTATTGGATACAGCATTCATCTATGGATATAGCAGATTATCATTAGGGATTTTTTTATTGATTAGTTTAGATCAGTTATATGTGGTTTTACTAGAGGTTCTGGGCTATCCAGTCTCCTGGTTTGGTTACCCAAGAAGTGTCATTCATGGGCACCTTCTCCTTGAGTGATCCTTATGTCTGATCCGATATTTCTTGCCTCCTTCCATAAGTTCCATAGAAACATCATGCTAGCTTATTTTATAGTCAGCACACATTGTAAGACATGAGCTCTGTGGCTAGGTTGGTATCCAGGTTTCACTTTCAGAAGCCTACAGAATAAATTGTAGAGGAATTTTAATTCAGAACATGGCTGCTCTGGCAAGAAATCACATCTAAAGACCTTCCAGGTCTGTGGGATTCTACTGGAATACAAACACAGCTTTAATCCATGAGACAGAGGCAAGCAGATCTGAGTTCAAGTCTAGACTGGTACAGAGCAAGTTTCAAGTAAAGAAAAGATTAGGTTTGGGTGTGTTGGAGTACACCTTTAATCACAAACATGGAAGATAAAGATAGTTTGTAGAAGGGAGCACCCATGTTTGAAAGTTATGTCTAAAGACTATATTCCAGGGATCATTTCTTCAGGTGAACATGATGTCTAATTGAGTGGAAAATCAAATGTCAGATCAGAGAAAGATTTGTCAGAATAGGATACACCCAACTCTCACAAGAAGAGAGAGAGAGGAATGAAGCATTGCAGAGAGAGAAGAGGCTGTTTTACAAAGACAATAAGAGAGATAGAGGTTGCAGAGAGTGAACTCAAATGAAGACCAAATCATCCAGAAAGTGACAAGGATCCAGCGTATTAGAGAAGATTGCTGAAATTAGTTTGAGGGCAAGGAGGAAAATTTAGAAACAGAAAGATAAGCTAGATAGATCAAGTCAGCTGGCAGAGGAGTTTGAGCCAAAATAGCTGAGTTGAAACAGCCAGCAGGAAATGGTGAGCCCATTAATCACTAATTCTCAGGCTAAAAATCTTCTAGGCCTAGGATAGATTGTGCAGAGGCTATAAGCTTCCAGGACTATGCCTAAATTAGCAGAAGGAAGCAGTAAGCCTCTGAGATGACAATTATCTCAGGTGAATAAAAGTTACATTTATAATAACCAAAGAGGTAGAACATAGGGGTTAAAAATCTGTGTGAGCACCAACTCAACTTTTCCATAGTAAGTTGTGTGGATGTTGTCCTCTGCAATTAGGCACCATTCTGTATGTTTGTAGATAGCAAGACTTTTTCTTGAATCAGCTTGTTCTGTGTTTGGGGATTTCTATGGGAATTTCTTGTCCAAAATCTCAATTGAATGCAATGCAGTTCCACCACTGGAAGCCTTGCCTGACTACAAGAGATGGCCAGCTGCGATTACTTACTCTGTATTACTAGGACTCCTCAATAGGATCACCTTCATAGATTATATAATATTTCCAAATGAACAGATATCCTTCCCTAATTCCAGCCCCCTCTCCCAACACTCTCTCCTTTCATTTCATCTACAACCTCACTGACCCTCTTGCTCCTTTCTTACACTCATCTCCAGTTCACCTGTAAAATATATTCCATTTCACGTTCTTATGGAGATTCATTTGTTCCCATTAGGTGGTGCCTCTTTACCAGTCATTTTCAATCAGGACTCCTTTAAGACACCCACTACCATAGCCAAACCTTGAGCAGAGTGCAGGGAATTTTATGGAAGAAGGGGAGATAGAAATACCTGGAAGGGACAGTAGCTCCACAAGGAGAGTAACAGAACCCAAAAGTCTTGGCAGAGGGGTCTTTTTGAGACTCTAACCAAGGACCATTCATGGAGATAACCTAGAACCCCATGCACAGAGGTAGCCCATAACAACTCAGCCTCCAACTGGGTTCCCTGGTAAGTAGAACAGGGTCTGTCTCTGACATGAATTCAGTGGCTGGCTCTTTGATCACCTCCCCTTGAATCGGGGTTGCATTACAGGCCACAGAGGAATATAATGCAGACAGTCCTGATGAGACCTTATAGGTTAGGGTCAAATGGAAGGGGAGGAGGAACTCCACAATCAGTGAGATGGGGGAGTGATATGGGGAGGAGAAGCAGAATGGAAGGCTGGATTGGTAGCAGATGAAGGAGGAGGCTACATCTGGGATGCAATGTGAATAAAAAGTAAAAAATAAAAATAACTTAACAAGACATTCACTAGGCTCTCCTAAAACCATAAGAAAAAAAATAGATATTTACATTACAATACATAGCAGTAGAAAAATTGCAGTTATGGAGTAGCAAGGAAAATAATTTTATAGGTGGGAGCAACCACATAATGAGGAATTGTACTAACATGACTCAGCATTAGAAAGGGTAAGAACCATCTCTGAATCAATGGACTGTTGTTTGGTTATTAGTGATCTAAGAGCTACTATCCACTTGTAAGTGATACATACTAAATTTTTCTGAATAGATCTGGGTTATCTCACTCAGTGATTTTTTTTCTCATTAGACCCTTTTGCCTGCAAATTTTATAATGTCATTTTTAACTACTGAGAAAACTGTTATCTGTAAGTGTATCATATTTCTTTATCCATTCTTCTGTTGAGGGGCATCTAGCTTATTTCCAGTTTCTGGATATTATGGATAAAGTTATAATGAAAATATTTGATCAAGTGTTGTTGTGGTGAGGTGGGGTGTTCTTTGTGTGTATGACCAGGGGCTATATGGCTAGATCCTGTGGGAGATCAGTTCCCAACACACTAATGAACTGCTATATCGATTTTGTAGTGCTATACAAGTTTATATTCCCATCAACAACTGAGAAGTGTTCTCCTCAATACACGTCTTTGCCAAAATGAGGTGTCCACTGTGACAGCTTTAGGATGGAATGTCAAAGTAGGTTTGGTTTGCATTTCATATTCCTGATGGCTGAAGATATTGAAGGTTTCTTTAAGTATAGTTTTTTTTTCCAGCAATTTGTGATTCCTCTATAGAACACTCTGTTTAAGTCTGCACATCATTTTTTTTTTTTTTTTTTTTGATATCTTGTTTCTTTATATAATCTTTAAGTTATATGCTATCAGATGTGAAGTTTGTAAAATAATTTCTCATTATGTAGGAAGCTGCTTGGGTTAAATAACTGTGTTCTTTGCCTTACAGGAATGTTTCAGTTCCGTGAGGTGGAATTTTTAATTGTTCACCATGGTGCCTTTTCTGTCAGTGTTCTATCCAGAAAGCCTTTACCTGTTCCAGTGCATTCTGCAGGAGCCTATAGGCAGGGTCAAATGGTTCTTAAGTCGGGAGTGAGGATTGAAATTAATAAACCCACACGTATAACATGGGACCTTTCTGAGAGGCTCTAGGTGAAGGTAGATGCCTTACTTTATTCCATACTCCTTTTAAGTCATACCAAAAGCACCTTTGTACAGTGAATCAGTTCACAGGGAAGTCAAGCAAAAGGTTTGACTTTGATAAGACATTCCACCTACTGTCTCAAACAAAAGGAGATAGACTTGGTAGCTTATTACTGACTCCATAAAAAACAGGTGAAAGCAGTCTTTCCACTGAGATCTAAATACCAAAGCAGCCTGGCAGACCAGCAGATCCAAATAGGTCTGTCTTTTTTTATATTTTAAAAATTGACCATAACTTAAGCTATGGAGTAGAAGATTGTGCTTGTCTTAGTTTGTCTCTATTGAAAGATAGGATAAACATACTGAAATCTATACACCTAAAGAAGATAAACAAGAAAGAGGACCACAAGGTAAGATGATCAATCCTCACTTAGAAAGACAAATGGGATGGACATTGGATGTAGGAGAAAACAAGTAACAGGACAGGAGCCTACCACAGAGGGCCTCTGAAAGACTCTACCTAGCAGTGTATCAAAGCAGACATTAAGATGCATAATCAATCCTTTGGCAGAGTGCAGGGAATCATATGAAATAGGAGGGAGTTAGTAAGACCTTGAGAGAGCAGGAGCTCCACAAGGACCAAATATATGAGGGCACAATGGTCTTTTATGAGACTGTTTCTCCAGCCAAGGACATGTATGGAAACAACCTAGAACACCCGCTCAGATATAGCCCATGGTAGCTCAGTATCCAAGTGGGTTCTCTAGTAAGGGTAACAGGAAGTATTTCTGACATGAACTCAATGGCTGGCTCTTTGACACCCCCCCTCCTGAGGGAGGAGCAGCCTTGCTAGGCCACAGAAGAGGACATTGCAGCCAGTCCTGAAGAGACCTGATAAGCTAGAGTCAGATGGAAGGGGAGGAGGTCCTCCCTTATCAGTGGACTTAGAAAGGGGCAGGGAGGAGATGAGGGAGAGAGGGTGGGATTGGGAGGGAATGAGGGATGGGGCCACGCCTGTGATACAAAGTAAATAGCCTGTGATTAATATAAAAAATAAAAATTATTATAAAAAAGATATATTCTTACATGTTATTGGTACATGAATTCCATCATTTATGCCCTGTCTTAGGTTGAAAATTTTTAGAGAGATCTTACCTCTCTTTGACTACCAATCTCCACTTGGATTTAATCTTATGCATATCAGCTGAGCTTTAACATTCTAAAATACCTTCATGGAGGTTTTAATTGTACCTGGTAGGAGACGTGCTCTTAATCAGAGTAATAAGCCAAGGCCAAAATAACATTCCATAAGAGATGACTTAAAAGATGACCCCTTATCTAAATACCAAGCCTGAAAAACATTCACAGGAACCATAATAAAAGGCTGTCAAACAATCAGAACCATTTGAAAGCTTAGAAATACAGTTTGTTAGTTTACTTTGATGGCAAGAAACATTAAAAATTGAATTTTGTGTAAAAACCTTAACATTTCCAAACAACAAAGCACAAGGAGAATTTATATAGGCAGTTACAGGGCCTCCCAAGAGTTTTTGTGACATGCTTCCAAATATAGGTTTGCTGAAAACTAGAATCAGACCAAAGTCTCATAGTCAGTCCTCTTTTTTATTTTTTTCTGATTTTGTTGAGAATTGTCCTCATTACCAGATCAATCAAGTCCAGTCACATTATGTAAGAGGATTTTCTGCATGACATTTTTTTCAGGAGCAGAATTAAACAAAGGTGTGTCAGGATCATAAGCCCAATGCAGCTGTCCATTCACCATCAGGACAGAATTTACCATGGTCAGCAGCAGGAATATCCTCCATCTGGGAAACAACTCCTGCAAATCACAGCAGCCTTTCTGGGATCCAACTGGCTACTTTGGTGTCCTGAGGATAAACACAAGCATGCCCTCTTCCCCATATTACTATGGAGTTTGTGCCCTGCCATATGCTAGTAATAGGACCTTTTCATTTTACTTGGGCATAATATTCTTTAGTATTATGGTGCCACAACCTATCAGCTGCAGAATGGCCTTGTATATCTACATTCAAAAAATTTAAAATAAAAACAGCATGATTAAGATTTAGGGATAGGATTTTCCCTTTGTTATTTTTTGCAATTGGTTCATAAGAGAACCACGGGTGGGCTCCATAATTCCTTGGCCTTGAAGAGTATATGGAATACCTGTTTTATGACATATTTACTTGCACTGAAAAGCTTGACTAATATATGTAATATCATAATCAGTTTTTATAATGGGAGGAATTCTAATTGTAGCAAAACATTTTAAGCAATGTCTAATAATTTGTTTTGTGGCTTTTCCTTTTAAGGGGCTTGCCATGATAAATCCTTAAAAATATCAATTGTTATGTGAACATGTTTTAGTTTTCCAAATTTTGGGATATGAGTTATATCCATTTGTTGTTTAGAATGGTTTTAACCCTACATTTTAAGTAAGTTAACTTTATGTTACAGAGTTTATAAATACCCAATGACCAATAATCTATAACCACAACATATTGAACATGGTAAACTTATACATTCAAAGCGGACAGAAAAAAATACCTTGCTATTTGTTGAATTTAATTTTTTATGACCATGGAAGCTTAGTAGCAGAATTAACCATTAGCTTTCTTGCTGGAAAAACTGAGAAACTGTCTTTTTTCCCCCTAGCTTGAGTGATTTTAGCCATAGCTTGACACTGCTCAGCAAATTCTAACTTCATAACAAATGATCTTCTCCTGCTAAACATTTTCTTGCAAATTGCTTCCAGTCCCATGGGCAAAGGGCCTCCGTAGACAAGGACTCTAACAGAACTTGAGTAAAAGGTGCTGTAGCACCATATTGAGAACATGTATCTTTCAATCCTTGTATTTGTTTAAAAAATATAGTTTCATGGACTCTCACTATATTATCCTGCCCATCAGCTTGTTCCATAATGGGAAAACCATAAAACTCAGTTTTCCTTTTTGCCTAGCTTGTTCTTCCTCCAACTCTGCAACTCCATCAGGATCTAAGTTATCCTCAAAGTCTTCTCCTAACAAGAAATTATTATTAGGAGGGACATATAACTCTTCTGAAGGAGCTGATTGTCTAATCTCATTTTGTCTTGAAGCCTCCCATCTTCTAACCCCTTTCTTTCTCTATAAGTCTGAAAGTTTCACTTCTCAGTTCCAGACCACATATACAGACTATCTCTAATTAAATTCCATACAAAAGACATAAGGCTCTTGGAATGTTCCATTTTTACTCTCAGATTTACTCTCGGATTTACTCTCTGCATCCCTTTCACTTTATGATTTGAGTTTGCCGATACCCACAGTGTCCTTCACTGAGTCTTTGTATCTCAAGCCCCACATTCAAGTGCCAAACTGCCAGAGCCTGCTAGAAGAGAGTAATGGTTCTTGAATTGGGAGTGAGGATTAAAATTAATAAATCAACACAAAACACGTGGCACCTTTCTGAAAGGCTCTAAGTGAATCTATATGCCTTCCTTTATTCTAGACTCCTTTTAAGTCAGAACAAAAGCACCTTAGTACAATGAATGAATTCACAGGGAAGTCAAGCAAAAGGTATGACTTTGACAAAACAGCTCACCTGCTGTCTCAAACAAAAGGAGATAAGACTTGGTACCTTATCATTGACTCCAGTAAAAGTCAGGATGAAAGCAGTCTTTCCACTGAGATCTAAATACCAAAGCAGCCTGGGAGACCAGTGGCTCCCAGCAGCATTCAAGGCTATTAAACAATTTATCTTTTATCAGGTTCAGTGTACCTTTTTTATGTTGAGGTCTTTGATCCATTGAGAGTTGAGTTTTGTACAAGGTGATAAATATGGAACTATTTGCATTATTCTACATTTAGAAATCCAGTTTTATCATCATCATGACATTAACAGCATCATGATGCTGTCCTTTATCCTATATGTATTTTTAGATTCTTTATCATAAGTCAGTGTCCATATGTGTTTAGATTTATAAGCATGTTTTCAATTCAATGACCAAAATGTCTGTTTTCATGCCAATACTGTATACACTTTATCTATGTAGTATAATCTTCAATCAGGGGTAGTCATATCTCCAACTGTTACTGTATCAAGATTGTTTTGAGTATCCTGGGTGTAATTTTTTTTTTTCCAAATGAAGTTCAGAACTATTCTTTCAAGTTCTACAAATTGTTTTGTAGAGATTTGGATGAAAATTGCATTAATGGCTTTTGGTAGGTTGGGAATTTCTACTATGTTAATTCTACTGATCCAAGAGCATGGAAGATCTTTCCAACTTCTAAAATATTCAAATTCTTTCTTCAGACTTGAAGATCTTATCATACATGTTTTTCCCTTGCTTGGTTAGAGTTACACCAAGATATTTTATATTATTTGTTGCTATTATGGGGGCTGTTTTTTTTTTTTTTCCTAATTTCTTTCTAAGCCATTTTGTCACTCATATAAAGGAGGACTATGGACTTTTTGAATTAAATTTGTATCCAAACAGTTTGCTTAAAATCTTTATAAGCTGTAGGAGTTCTCTGGTGGAATTTTGTGCTTGCATACATATACTATCATGTCATCTCTGAACAGTGATACTTTGAATTCTTCTCTTCCAATTTCTATTGTTTTGATTGTGTTTAGTGGTCTTATTGTTCCAGCTAGAACTTCAAGTACTATATTGAAGCAATAATGTGACAGTCCACAGCCATGTCTCTGATTTTATCAGTAAGTTTCTCTGAAGTAACTTGATGTTGGCGATTGGGTGGCTGTATATTGCCTTTATTGTGTTTAGGTATGTGAACCCTAATCCCTGATCTCTCCAAGACTTCACTCATGAACTAGTGTTGGATTTTATCAAAAGCCTATTTCAGTATCTAATGCTGATCGTGTTTTTTTTTTTTTCCCTTTGAGTTTGTTTATATGGTTGATTAGGTTGATGCATTTTCATATGTTGAACCATCCATCCATTCCTGGGGTGAAGCCTACTTCATCGTGGTAGATGATAATTTTGATGTGTTTCTGGATTCAGTTTGCAAGTATTTTACTGAGTATTTTTCCATCAGTGTTCATAAGGGAAATTGGTTTCAAATTCTCTCTTTTTTTATTTTTTGGTTGAGTGTTTGTGTAGTTTAAGTATCAGGGTGTCTTGAACTCATAGAATGAGTTTGGACATGTTCCTTCTGTTTGTATTTTGAGGAACAGTTTGAGAACTATTTGTATTAGTTCTTTGAAAGTCTGATAGAAATCTGTGCTAAAACAACCCAGCCCATGCTTCTTTCGGGTAGGAAGGATTTTGATAACTGCTTCTATTTCTTTGGGTGTTATAGGTCTATTTAAATTGTTAACCTGGTCTTGATTTAACATTGGTAACTGGTACCTATCAAGAAAGTCATCCATTTCATTTAGATTTTCCAATTCTGTGTAGAACAGGTTTTTGAAATATGATCTACGGAGTCTTTTGATTTCCTTGGTGTCTGCTGTTATATCCACCTTTTCATTTCTGATTTTTCTAACTTGAATTCTTTCTCTCTCTCTCTCTCTCTCTCTCTCTCTCTCTCTCTCTTTGTCTGTCTTGGTTAGTTTAGGTAAGGGTTTGTTTATCTTGTTGATCTTCTCAAAAAAATAAAAACAATCCTAGGTTTTCCTAATTCTCTGTATTGTTCTCTTTGCTTCAAGGTTATTGATTTCATCCCTGAGCTTGATTATTTACTGCCATAGACTTCTTTTGGGTGTGTTTGTTTCTTTTTTATCTAAATCTCTTAGCTGAGCCATTGAATTGCTAGTACATACTCTCTCCACTTTGTTTATGAAGGCACTTATCACTATGAACTTTCCCCTTAGCACTGCTTTCATTGTGGTCCCATATGTTTTGCCTTCATTTTCATTGAATTCTAGAAACTTTTTTATTTCATTATTTCCTCCTTGAACCCAGTAGTCACAGAGTAGAAAGTTGTTGAGTTTTGATGACATTGTAGGCATTCACTAGTTTCTGGTGTTGTTTAAATTTAGCTTTAATTCATGGTCGTCTGCTAGAATACAAGATGTTATTTCAATTTTCTTGTAATTGTTGAGGAGTGCTTTGTGTCCAAAGATATGGTCAATTTTAGAGAAGCTTCCATGAGGTACTGAGAAAAAGGTATATTCTTTTGTGTTTGGATGAAATGTTTAATTGATATCTGATAGACCAATTGACCCATAATTTTTGTTATTTCTCTGTTTATTTTCTGTCTCAATGATAAGTCCATTGGTGAGTGAGGTGTGTTTAAACCTCCTACTAATAACATCTAGGGTTCAATGTATGATTTAAGCTTACTCCTGTTTATTTTACAAATGTGGGTGCCCTTGCATTTAGGACATATAGGTTTAGAATTGAGATGTCATTTGGTGGATTTTTTCTTTGATGAATATGAATATGAATATGAAGTCATCTTGGTGACATCTTGTGTCATCTTGGTGGATTTTTTCCTTTGATGAATATGAATATGAAGTGTCTTTCTCCATCTCTTTTGATTTTGGTTGAAAGTTTATTTTATTAGGTCACTTCTTACGTTCACTTGCTTGGAAAACCTTTTCCAACATTTTATTCTGAGGTAATCTCTGTATTTGTTTGTGAGGTGTGTTTCTTGAATGAGGGTTCCTGTTTGGGCATCTATTCTGTTAATTTGTGTCTTTTTATTGGTGAGTTGAGGCCATTGATGGTGAGAGATATTAAAGACCAGTTGCTGTTACTTCCTGATATTTTGATGTTGGTGGTAGTAGTAGTAGTAGTAGTAGTAGTAGTAGTAGTAGTAGTAGTAGTAGTAGTGGTGGTGGTGGTGGTGTGTGTGTGTGTGTGTGTTGTAAGGCTGTAAGGTTATTCCTTTTTTCTGGTTGTAAGGCTGTAAGGTTATTTGTCTCTTGTGCTTTCCTTGGTGTAATGAGCTTCCTTGGGTTGGAGACGAGCTCCATTTGTTGAAGATGCTGTTTTTTTATATTGATGGTTTTGGCTTCTTTGTAAAAAATCAAGTGTCTGTCAGTGTTTAGGTTTATTTCTGGGTCCACCATCCTGTTTCTATGCCAGTACCATGCAATTTTTATTACTATTTCTCTGTAGTACAGCTTGAGATCAGGGATGGAGATATCTCCAGACAATCTGTTGTTGTACAGTATTTTTTTGACAATTCTGTTTTGTTTTTCCATATGAAGTTCAGAATTTTGCTCTCAAGTTCGGTGAAGAATTGTGTTGATATTTTGATGGCAATTGCATTGAAACTGTAGATTGCTTTAGCAGGATGGCCATTTTCACTATGTTAATCCTTCTGATCTATGAACACAGGCACTTGTTCCATCTTCTGATATCTTCTGTTATTTTTTTCTTCAGAGACTTGAGGTTTTTTTCAAACAGGTCTTTCCCTTGTTTGGTTAGAGTCACATCAAGTTGCTTTGTGTTACTAATAGTTATTGTGAAGGGTGCTGTTTCCCTAATTTCTTTTGTCCCATTTGTCTCTGATTTACAGGAGGGCTTCTGATTACTTTTTTTTTTTTTTTTAGTTAATTTTGTATCCAACCAATTGGATGAAGATGTTTATCAGCTGAAGGAGTTCTCTGATTGAATTTTTGAGGTCGCTTATGTATACATTCATGTCATCTGCAAATAGTGATACTTTCCAATTTGTATCCCCTTGATCTCCTTTAGTTGTCTTATTGCTCTAGATAGGACTTCAAGTACTATGTTGAAGAGATATGGAGAAAGTGGGCATCCTTGTCTTGTTCCTGATTTCAGTGGGATTGATTTTAGTTTCTCTCCGTTCAGTTTGATGTTGGCTATAGGCTTCCTGTATATTGTGTTTACTATGTTTAGTTATGTGCTTTGTGTCCGTGATCTCTCCAAGACTTTAAACATGAATGGGTGATGGCTTTTGTCAAGTGTTTTTTGGCATCGAAGAAGATGATCATTTGTTTTTTTTTTCCTTCAGTTTGTTTATATAGTGGATTGCATTGATCGGTTTCCATATATTGAACGACCCCTGCATGCCTGGGATGAAGCCTACTTGGTCATGGTGGAGGATATCTTTTATGTGTTCTTGGATTCCATTTACAAGTATTTTATTGAGTATTTTTACATCAATGTTCATAAGAGAGATAGGTCTGAAGTTCTCTTTTTTTATTGGTTATTTTTGTGGTTTAGGTATCAAGGTGACTGTGATTTCATAGAATGAGTTTGGTAATGTTCCTTCTGTTTCTGTGGAGAGCCGAGACTCAGACGCCACTAGGTGGCGCTGACCTCTCGCCCTCAAAACTGTAAACCTCTAGTGTGCATGCGTGAGTTGCGTAAGCATGCTAAGGATTGCGTAAGCACGCTGGGTGAGGGTGAGTAGCCAATCAGGGTATTGACACGGCACAAGCGCGCCAAACACACTGGGCCCGCTAAGCATGCTGGGCCCGGAGTCATCAGGCGGGGTAAAACTGAGCGGCCAGTCAGGGTATTCACACGTCACTCAGGTGTGACCCGGGATTATATAAACAGCGCCACATCGGGGGCTCTCCTCTCCTCCTCTCCTCCTCCCTCCCCTCCCCTCCTCCCCTCCTCCCTGCCCGGGGCTGGCTTTGGCCCACGGGACGCCGCCCGTGCCCGAGAGGTGGTCGGGCAGCCCCTCTCTCCTCTCTTCTCTCCGTTCCCCATCGTGTGACTAATAAAGATTTTGTTGTGGAAGGATTCCTGTGGCCATGTGCGTTCCTGCCGGCGAGACGGCCACGCGGCTCCCAACATCTGGTGCCGAAACCCGGGAACAGTGCTGGGTAAGGAGGGAGCAGTGCTGGGTAAGGAGGGCCCCCGTTAGCGGGGAGGAATTCAGAACCGCAACATTAAGGTTTGTCCTGAAAGACATGTTCGATCTTGACTTATCCCGTTTCTCATTTCGGCTAGCAGAAGCCCTTATGGCCTTCTCTGCTGTGATAGCCGCCATAGCTTTCCTTTTTTTGGTCTCGTGCAAACTCGAGGGCTGCCTCGGAAGAAAAAGGATTAGCAAGAGGTTAAGGATAGGGGGGACGCGAGACATGCCAGAATCAGGACGTGAGACGAGGTTAGGGGCCCCAATGGACAGAGATAGAGACGTCTTTAAGAAAAAAGACCCTTCTGTGGATATTAAAGCCACAGAAGTGAGAGATAAGGGAAAGGACGCCCTGGGAGAGAAAGGTAAAAGGAGAAGAAAAAACCCAAAAGAAAGGCCTCTTTATCCAATAAGATTAAAATTCCCGCTAAATTTTAATCTGCGCCTGGGCGCAGCCATCTTGGCTTTCATCAGAGGCTTCCACGTGGCTGGTAACTGGACGCAGCCATCTTGGTTTTCATCAGAGGCTTCCACGTGGCTGGCAACTGGGCGCAGCCATCTTGGTTTTGGGAAAAATGGGCAGGACCTTAAGATGTATCAGAGGTTTCCATGTGGCCAGCGCCATCTTTGATTTGGGCTAGGAGGCCCCTGCCTCCCATGTGCTCTCCATATAATTCATTTAAAAGACTGGTGATTGTTTATTACAAAATGTTTTTTATACTCTTTTAAGAAAAAAATTCTAGCTAATAGGTTTGGTATGGCTAAAATAATTTTTACAGTTTAAAATTGTTCTGTTAAGCAGTTAATTTTAAAGCTTGTTTAATCATTAAAAATTTTTGGTTGTGGGGGATTATAGATGCTCCACAGTGTTTACTGTATCAGCAATACCTAGTGGCTGTACTTGGTGTTGTTAGTCGCAGCCTGCTAATGCTAGCACATGGCCTGCCGCCATGATGGTTCAGCAATAAAAAGCATGTAAAGCTGTAGCTTGGCTGCAATGTTTGTTTAGGGTTTCCAGCTGAGTTCAGTTACACGTGGCCAGCCGCCATACTGGTCCGGAGATAAAGAGGGTGGAACTATGAGTTTGCCACCATTCTGTTCAGGTACTGTTCAATTTTAATGCCGTATCCTTTGTTGCAAAAACCCTGCAGCAATGGGGATTACATATTGCCACTAAAGAGGGTCCAAATTTCAAAAGTAGGTTCCTTTCTCGTCCCAAAAACCACTTCGGGATGGATTGGTAGTTTATACAGATGGGTCAAAAACAGAAATAGGAGCTTAATGTGGTCAATAATAAAGTTATTTCTAAGCAATATCATGAGACCTCGCCTCAAATTGTGGAATGTTTAGTAGTGCTAGAAGTTTTGGAAAAATTTCCAGGTCCCTTAAATATTGTTTCTGATTCTAGTTATGTGGTAAATGCAACCAAAATCTTAGAGGCTGCTGGATTAATTAAAGCATCTAGCACGCTTGCAAAAATTTTTCAAAAGATTCAGTTTGCCTTAATTACCAAAAGATCCCCTGTTTTTATTACACATATTAGGGCCCATTCCGGTCTACCGGGGCCCATGTCCCGTAGAAACGACCTGGCAGATCGAGCCACAAAGAAGATTGCATTTGCCCTCCTTTCAAATTTAGAATTGGCTAAGGAGTTTCATGAAAGATTTCATGTTACCGCTGAGACATTGCATAATCGATTTAACATAACTAGAAAGGAAGCTAGAGATATTGTTACCCAGTGTCAAAATTGCTGTCAGTTCTTACCTATGCCTCATGTTGGGATTAATCCCAGAGGAATCTGTCCACTACAAATGTGGCAGATGGATGTTACCCACATTCCATTTTCTGGTAAACTTCAATATTTGCATGTTTCTGTTGATACTTGCTCTGGAGTCATGTTTGCTTCTCCCCTGACTGGAGAAAAGGCAGCCCATGTTATTCAACATTGCCTAGAGGCATGGAGTGCCTGGGGAAAGCCCAAAATTCTAAAAACTGACAATGGGCCAGCCTATACTTCTCAAAAATTTAAACAGTTCTGTCATCAGATGGAAATAACCCATCTGACAGGACTCCCCTATAACCCCCAAAGCCAAGGCATCATTGAACGTGCTCACCACACCCTAAAATCCTACTTAATAAAACAAAGGGGAGGAGTCCAGGAGGCTCTGCCCTCAGTGCCACGAGTGACGGTTTCACTGGCACTCTTCACTCTCAATTTTTTAAATTTGGACAGTCAAGGCCATTCGGCTGCTGATCGCCACTGTTCAGGGCCTGATAGGCCCAAGGAAATGATTAAATGGAAGGATGTCTTAACCGGTCAGTGGAAAGGCCCGGATCCTATTTTAATAAGATCCAGGGGAGCTGTCTGTGTTTTCCCACAGGAAGAAAACAATCCATTCTGGGTACCGGAACGCCTCACGCGAAAGCTCGTGACAGCTGAAGATGATCTTTCATCAGAGACACCTGCCACTGCTCTTTAGAGTCAAGGGCGGTGAGGAGGACCACTAATTCTACTCGAGTGGATTCATTGCCCACAGACTGGCTTTACCCTGGGTTTCTCCTGCCTTTTCTTACTTTAAGATTGGGTGGGGGTTGGAATGTTTGGTGTAGCATTGTGTTGTGGCTTAGTGGTTTTACTCTGGTTGTTCTGCAAACTCAATACCTAAAACAAACGTGACTAGGTCGCAATCGCGCAAGCACTAGCAGCCTTTGAACAAGGATCGTCTCCCAAAAATTTGGTTATCCATGTTAAAAAATTAAAACAGACTGTGACGCTCAGTCGATGCACCTCAAGGGCTTGACCCATTGCACTGAGTCGATGAGTGATCCAGGTTAATGTTGCCTTGCCTAAGCGGTTATGGTACCTAGATAGGAGGATGACAGCTCTTGCACTCCCTGGAATTTTATTCCATTGCACGGGAATGAGTGTCACCTCCTTTTTTAATCTTCTCCCCTAGCCCCTGCACCCAGAGGACTCGTTCCATTGCACCTGGTGGGGTAAGGGAGTAATCTAAAGCTCTTGATCACTTACCCCCCAAAGAAGGAGTTCGCTTGATCGAGCTTAGGGCCCTCTTGTACCATGCTTATATAGGTATTAAGGCAGTTTCATTTATTTGAAACAAAAGGGAGATGTGGAGAGCCGAGACTCAGACGCCACTAGGTGGCGCTGACCTCTCGCCCTCAAAACTGTAAACCTCTAGTGTGCATGCGTGAGTTGCGTAAGCATGCTAAGGATTGCGTAAGCATGCAGGGTGAGGGTGAGTAGCCAATCAGGGTATTGACACGTCACAAGCGCGCCAAACACACTGGGCCCACTAAGCATGCTGGGCCCGGAGTCATCAGGCGGGGTAAAACTGAGCGGCCAGTCAGGGTATTCACACGTCACTCAGGTGTGACCCGGGATTATATAAACAGCGCCACATCGGGGGCTCTCCTCTCCTTCTCCCTCCCCTCCTCCCCTCCTCCCTGCCCGGGGCTGGCTTCGGCCCGCAGGACGCCGCCCGTGCCCGAGAGGTGGCCGGGTGGCCCCTCTCTCTTCTCTTCTCTCCGTTCCCCATCGTGTGACTAATAAAGATTTTGTTGTGGAAGGATTCCTGTGCCGTGTGCGTTCCTGCCGGCGAGACGACCACGCGGCTCCCAACATGTTTCTATTTTGTGTGATAGTTTGGGGAGATTTGGAGTTAGCACTTTTTTGAAGGTCTGGTAGAATTCTTTGCTGGAACCATCTGGCCCTGGGCTTTTTTTGGAAGGGAGACTTTTGATGACTGCTTCTATTTCTTTGGGGATAATAGGACTATTCAATCTTTCAACCTGATCTTGATTTACTTTTGGTCAGTAGAATCTATCAAGAAAATTGTCCATTTCATTTAGAATTTTAAATTTTGTGGCTTATAGGCTTTTGTAGTAAGACCTAATAATTGTTTGGATTTCCTCAGTGTCTGTTGTTATGTCCCCCTTTTCATTTCTAATTTTTCTCATTTGGATAGTTTCTTTCTGCCTTTTAGTTAGATTGGCTATCAGTTTGTGTATCTTGTTTATTTTCTCAAAGAATCAGCTCTTAGTTTCATTGATTCTTCGAATGGTTTTATTTTATTCTAATTTATTGATTTCTGCCTGGAGTTTGAGTATTTCCAGCTGTCTGCTTATCTTGGGTATGTCTGCTTCTTTTTTTCTAGGGCTTCTAGGTGGGCCATTAAGTTAATTGTATGAGATGTTTCAAGTGTTTTCTTGAAGGTACTTAGTGCTATGAATTTTCCTCTTAGCACTTCTTTCATTTTGTGCCATAAGCTTGGGAATGTTGTCACTTCATTTTTATTGAATTCTAGGAAGTATTTAACGTCTTTATTTCTTCCCTAACCCAGCTGTCAATGAGTAGAGAGTTGTTAAGTTTCCATTTTTGTGTAGGCTTTTTGCTATTTCTCTTGTTGTTGAAGCCCAGCTTTAGTCCATGGTGGTCATATAGAATACAAGGGGTTATTTCAATCCTCTTTTATCTGTTGAGGCTTGCTTTGTGATCCTCTATATGGTCTATTTTGGAGAAGGTTCCATGAGGTGCTGAAAAGAATATATACACTTTTGAACTTGTGTGAAAAATCCTATAGACATCTATTAAGTCCATTTTATTTTGGACTTCTGTAAGTGCCTTTATTTCCCTATTTAGCATCTGTCTAGATTATCTGTCCCTTGGTGAGAGTGGAGTGTTGAAGTCATTCACTATTTAAGGTATTGGGATTAATGTTGGATTTAAGCTTTAATATTGTTTCATTTACATATGTAGATGCTCTTGTATTTGGGGCATAGATGTTCAGAATTGTGATGTCCTCCTGATGGATTTTTCCTTTGAAGAGAATGAAGTGCCCCTCCTCATCTTTTTTATTTTGGTTAAAAATATATTATATTAGGTATTAGAATAACTACCCCAGCTTGTTTTCTGGGTCCATTTGATTGAAAGACATTTTTATGCACTTTGAGGTAGTGCTTATCTTTGTTGCAGAGATGTGTTTCTTGGATGCAGAAGAATGTTGGTTCCTATTTCTGCAACCATTATGTTTGTCTTTGTCTTTTTTTGGAGAGTTGAGTCCATTGAGGTTGATAGATAATAGTGACCAATAAATGTTAATTTTTGTTGTGGAGTTGGTGTTGTTACTGTTTCATTTCTTCTTTTCTTTTAATTTTAGTTGTGAAGTTATCTATATCCTATGCTTTCTTGGATGTGGTTATGTTCATTGGATTGCAGTTTTCCTTATAGTATCTTCTGTAGGACTGTGTTGTGGTGTAGATATTGTTTAAGTTTAGTTTTGTCGTGGAATATTTTGTTTTCTCCATCTATGTTGATTGAAAGCTTTGCTTGATATAGTAGTCTTGGTTGGCATCTTTGCTACCTGAAAGTCTGCCTGACACCTGCCCATGCTCTTCTGGCTTTCATAGTTTCTGTTGAGACATCTGACGTGATTCTAATAGGTCTACCTTTATATGTTACTTGGCCTTTTTTCCTTGCTGATTTTAATATTTTTCCCTCGTTCTGTAGGTTTAGTGTTTTGACTATGATGGGCGGTGAAGAGTTTGCTTTCTGGTCTAGTGTATTTGGTGTTCTGGAGGCCTCTTGTATGTTTACGGACATTTCTTTCTTTAAGTTGGGAAAATTTTCTTTTATAATTTTCTTGAAAATATTTTCTGGAATTTGGTGCCTGGCATCTTCTCTTTCATCTATTCCTATTATTCTTAGATTTCATTTTTTTCATGTCATCCTTGATTTCTTTGATGTTCTGTGTTTGGATCTTTTCCAATTTTACTTTTTCTTTGAGAGTTGTATCAATTTCTACAAGTGTATCTTCAGCACCTGAGAGTCTATCTTCCATCTCTTGTATTCTATTGATGATGCTTAACTTTGTAGTTCCTGATCTTTTCTCTAAGTTCTGAAGCTCCAGGGTTTTCTCTGTTTGTGTTTTCTTTATTGATTCTAATTTTGTTTTCATGCCTTGCAACATGTCTTTCATCTGTTTGAATGTGGATTCCTGGCTTTCTATGATGGCTTGTTTTTGGTTTGTTACCTCTGTATCTGCCACTAATTGTGCTTCTAGTTGTGTCTCTATTTGTTTGGCTGTATTTACCTATATTTCTTTGAGAGCTTTGTTCATTTCCTCTTTATTTGCCTACACTTCTGTGGCTATTTCTGTGAGAGATTTGTTCATTCCTCTCTATGTGCCTCTAATAACTAGATAAGCATAGCTTTAAAGTCATTTTTTAGTGTTTCCAATGAATTGAAATGTCCATTGATTTTAGGTGTTGCTGGTGAAGATGTACTGGTATTTGTTGGGTGTGTTGTCAGGCCAACCTCTGACCATCTGCTTATCCATAACCTTCAATGTTTGTTCCTGGAGTCCTTACTTCAGACTGGATCCATCTTTCTCTTGTGTCTGGACTATTCTTCAGGAAGGTGAAAGAGGTCCCCTGGTTTGAGGTTTGCGTGTTAGTATTTCAGCTATATCTAAGAGAGGAAGGACTGCTGGTGCAGAAGCACTTTTGCAGGCAAGCAAGCATGTGAGTGTGCGTGGAAGTGTGTCTTGAAGGAAAGAGTGCTAGCATGTGTAGATGCTTCGAACATGGGGAGGAGGGGGCAGGCACAGGATAGGGTGTGGACACTGACACTGTTCATGGCCACTGTTTGTGGGTGCAATGTGCATGAGCAGATTTCCTGAATACCTCAGTGGTCTCCATACTGACCTTGTCATACTGACCTTCTGGTATTCACATCTTCCTGTGCTCCAGGAGTTGTTTGCCTTGACTTCACAAATAGACCTGCAGAGCAGGCATTTTAATGTTGAGAACACTGTCCTAAGAATCCCTATGTTGCCCTCAGTGGGGCTGTGGGTGGTAGGGATCTGGTATCTGGCTGCTAGCATAGAGGGACCCTGGATCCAGGGTTCACTTGAAGGCATATTCACTCTCTAGCAGGACCAATTGGAAAGCACAAGGGTTCCCCCTGTTCATTATGCTCAGATTTGGTCCTGCTGGGAGAATGTGATTGTAGGCAATTCATCAGCTCAGTGGTGCTGCAGCAGCAGAAATAGGGGGCTAGTGTTGTTGTACACTGGGAGTCCAGCCACCGTGGCAGATCTAGGAGGCCACTAGGATAGATACTTTTGGAAGGCCCTGGGAAGCCATGGAACTGGTTGGCCCAGTAGAGCTGCCAGCACTGGGCTCTGTTCTAGGAGCTGTGAACACTGAGGCTGCCCACTGTGCTCTGTGGCAGGCACTGCAGACTGCCTGCACAGCCTCTAACTCCACCAAGGAGGCAGATCCATCAAGAGGGTCTGTCAGGGGGTAGTGCTGGGGGATTGAATTTTCTCTGCCTCAGATCCCAAGCTTGGGGTTCTGTACTAAGAACTGCTGGCACTGTGCTCTGTGCTAGGAGCTGTGGGCACTGTGGGTCACCCCTGCAAGGGAAAAGTGCCTGGGGACTGAGTCCCCAGGAGAATTCCACAGAAAAAAGCCCAGTAAACTCCCCAGAGAAGTGCATGGGTGATCTGAATCCAAATGGTCTCAGCTCACTGTTTGTCCCCTTTCTCCCAGGAAGTCTCAATGTTGATGTTCTGGGCTCAGCTGCCCCCTCCACTCACCAATTTCTGAGTTTCAGATTCCCTGTCTCTCAGGTGCACCCTAGTCACCACCATCATGGGTTGCTCTAACATTTCCTTTGACTGACTTATTGATTTATATACCTGAGATTCTCTCTTTCATCTCTTGTAATCTGTTATTGATGTTCATGTCTGTAGTTCCTGTTCTCTTCCCTCACTTTTCCTTCTCCACAATTGCATTGGATTGTGTTTTCTCTATTGCTTCTATTTCCATTTTTAGGTCCTGGACAGTTTTATTTATTTCCTTCTCTCATTTGGTTGTATTTCCTTGTATTTCTTTAAGGGATTTATTCAGTTCCTTCACCTGTTTAGTCATATATTCCTGCAGTACTTTAAGGTATTTATTTTCTCCCTTTAAGTCCTCTATCATTTCTATAACCTCAAACTTAAAATCGTTTTCTTGTGCTTCTGGTGTGATAGGATCATCAGGGCTGACAGTGGTAGGATAGCTGGGTTTTGGTGTTGTCCTATGGCCCTGGGATTTGTTTCTGGTATTTGTGCACTGACCCTTAGCCACTTGGTTGACTCTGCTATTAGCAGGCCTAGTGATCTTTCATGGTCTCTGAGGTTTTACATAGAGCTCATGGTCCCAGATGGCTGCAGTCTTTAGTTTTACTGCTGCTCCCTGATCCTTGTTGTTTCCCAGATTGGTTTGTGTCCTCCTGCTCCCATATCCGTGCAGGTCTTAAGGACTGCAGATTGGGGTACAGTCCTGAAAACTGCTGCTCCATGGTCTGTGCTAGTTTCAGGGGACAGAGATCATGGTGGTTGCTGGGAAATGACACAGTCTGAGAACTGAGCTGTAGGGTGTGCAGAGGAAGAAGAGAAATATCTTGAAAGAAAAATTATTGAGTTCAATGATCACTAAAGAAAAATTAAACAACATATCAAAATAGAGATTTGATACTCCTGACAATAAACTGGATAAGGGTTTAGTTCAAAATATAAAACAGAGGAAACTATTTGATGAGGTGTTAGTTTTTGTAAATACCCAAGGGTTTAATATAACAGAAAGATTTCATTAAAAATCTAGGTTATATATATATATTTTCTAATTCAAGATAAAAGTTACAAATGGAAGGAGCAGAGTATTTAAAACTTCTTTTTTCTTATACCTAGAATTATTTCAAAAATTATCTCCCTATATATTAAAAATAATTCGATAGCTAAAAGTAACAACATATTACTAGTGAAGTATTTAAGCATCAAAAATGGAATGGTATTAATTATTTAAAAATCATTCTAGTTGGAACCAAATTGGTGTACCCAAAATTTATGAAAATAAGTAAATATAACTTCCAAATCAATTTTTACCTTATAAGAAATTAATTTCAAAGATTATTGTCCCTATTCGAAAAATATATACACAGAAATTAGTGATCATTTTATAAGGTTATCTCTGAATGAAATTAAGAGTACACAATCATTTATAGAATTTTATGACCTATAAAATAGATGCAACAAAGTCATAATTTCAGGCAAAACATAGAAAGACAAAGGAAAAAGATTTGGATTCTTTTATTTTTGTCATCAAAAGCAATAACGGTTGTACAGATTTAAAATGATTCACAGACTACATAACATTTGTTTCTGAGGGTCTGGAGAGATGGCTCAGTGGTTAAGAGCACTGTCTGCTCTTCCAAAGGACCTGGGTTCAGTTCCCAGCACACACACAGCAGCTCACAACTGTCTGTAATGCCAATTTCATGGGATCGGTCATCTTCATAGTAATGTTCATATAATAAAATTATGTAAATCATTAAAAAAAACATTTGTTGGGGGCTGAAGAAATGGCTCAGAGGTTAAGAGCACTGCTTGCTCTTCCAGAGGTTATGAATTTAATTCCCAGCAACCACATGGTGGCTCACAACCATCTAAAATGAAATCTAGTGCCCTCTTCCGGTGTTCAGATGTACATGCAGGCAGAACATTGTATTGTATACATAATTAAATAAATAAATAAATAAATCTTAACATGTGTTACTGAAACAGTAAAGGGGGATGAGTCAGGGAGCATGTTATTGAGCTAGGGCTGAGTAACAACTTAGGGAGAAATGGATCACCTGACATTTGATTCACAGTTACCTTAATTTCTGAACAGATATGGACCAATGTTTTATGTGCCCAGAAAGTCACTATGCAAACTCAGAGAAGAATCACTGCCTCCAGAAATCTGTGAGCTTTTTATCCTATGAAGAACCTTTGGGGATGGCTCTCACCACCACAGCACTGTGCTTCTCTGCACTCTCAGCTATGGTTCTTGTAGTTTTTTTGAAGCACAGAGACACAGCCATTGTTAAGGCCAATAATCGGGCTCTCAGCTACACCGTGCTTTTGACACTCATCATCTGCTTCCCTAGTTCCTTGCTTTTTGTTGGTCAGCCCAACACAGCCACCTGCCTCCTGCAGCAGATAGCGTTTGGAATTTTGTTCACTGTGGCTCTCTCCACAGTATTGGCCAAAGCGATCACAGTGGTTATTGCATTCAAGGTCACTGTTCCAGCTAGATTGGTGAGGTGGTTAATGGTATCAAGGGCCCCTAATTTCATCATTCCCATCTGCACACTGATCCAACTTCTTCTCTGTGGAATCTGGCTGCTTACCACTCCACCCTTCATTGATCATGATTCTCATGCTGAACATGGCCTCATCATCATTGTATGCAACAAAGGATCAGCAGTTGCCTTCCACTGTGTTTTGGGATAGCTCTGTTCCTTGGCACTATGGCCTTCTTGTCCAGAAATTTGCCTGACACATTCAATGAAGCCAAGTTCCTGTCATTCAGCATGCAAGTATTCTTTTGTGTGTGGATCACGTTCCTCCCTGTCTACCAAAGCACAAAGGGGAAGGTCATGGTGGCTATGGAAGCCTTCTCTATCTTAGCTTCCAGTGCAGCACTCCTTGGTTTAATCTTTGCCCCCAAGTGTTACATCATTTTGTTAAGACCAAATAAGAATTCCTGTGTTGACATTAGGCATAAAAACCATTTAAGAAAGAAGTCACTTAAAATTTAGTTAAAATTAAATTAAGCTGTTACTATATCAAATTCAATGATTGAAGCCTGTGTCAGACCATTCTAAATCTCTTATTCAGGTAGGGGAGTATAAGGGTTAATAATTCTTCACATAATAGTAATAAAGTCTTTGTTGACCTGGAAACATTACTTTTATCTCATGTCTGAAATTCATGTTTTACTTTCTTTTTGTAATAAAATGTCTCCGTGTTACCTTTCTTGGCCTCAAGCCTCATATGTAGAACAATGTGGCATAAACTCATGGATATCTGATTTCCTTTGCCTACAAAGTGCTGGTATTGGTCTCGCCAGCCACATTTGATTTAATTGATCCTTCTCTGATTTAAAAAAAAAAAAATGAAAGTCATTAAATTTCATGTAATTTATTTCAGTTTTTGAACTTGAGAAGATTCTATTATATCCTACTCTGTAATTTGAAGGTTATGAGAGTAGATTGTTCTCAAACATAAATTTTCATTTTTATGATTTTCAGAAGAAATTTTCTGGTTTAGAATGACAGTAGAATATCCTATTTTTATATATTTTTATTTTGTCATGAGGGAAAATAAAAACCTCTTACTGTGGGGAACTACAACAATGCCTTTCTGTAACTAGTAGTTGTTTAGATACTCAGAGCTCAGAAACAGTGTTGTGTGACTGATCAAGTGGTACATAGTGTGTTATGAGAACAAGGCAAGCAGGGTAAGCAATGAGCATTATGGAAGATGGAGTTAATAAAACTCTACAGCAGAATAATATGAAGGGTATATTCTTCATTATAATAAATTAAAATTCTTTCTTGAAGAAGTAGAAATCATGAATAATGGACAATGGAAAAAGAATTGCTATTTTAAATGACCTCAGGAAAAGTCATTGAACCTGATCATAGAAATCATGACTGGATATTCAGGATCTCTGAAGAAAACGCATGTCTCTACAAAAACAGGGAATGTTAAAGCATCATCTGTAGGTAATGTCATTAAATGCCAGCAATATGAATGAACATTAGCTAATGCAATTTGGACATGTGCAGTTCCTTACAAGCTTTCTATTTGAAGATTTGTTATCTTTGTGGTATGATTGAAGAGGTAGGCTTTTCAGTGCTTGGGTAGATGGTGTTAACTTCATGACTCCATTATATTTCTGAGGCAATATAGAAAGTGAGAAGTCAGAAAATCTTTTTTGTTTTTTTTGTTTTTTTTTTTTTTCAATTATAGGGACAGACATTTTCCAGGGGTATTTGTGAAAAAATGTTTTCATGTACAGTTTATGTAAGGGTTCATTTTTACAGATGCAGCTTTAAATACAGAGTCAGATGCTCACATGCTAGTCTCTACTTCCTTGGAAATTTCTGTCTTCTTTGGACATATATCTATAATATCTTTATAAATTGTCTTGTGCTAATTATGATGCATGTGGGAATGGATGACTTATGTAGGCAAGGGCTGGGATTTCAACAGGAATCAGATTTCAGCAAACCTTAGTAGAATAAAAAGTTCCTTGGCTGGATGTACCAATCTAGAGTCACATGAATTAGGTCAGATGGAATATCCTACATCCAGCACAGGATAGATGGGCCACAGTAAGACTGTGGATATGACAAGTTCAATGCATGCAATCAGACTTCTTACATCCTTATCAGAAACAGAATGTAATGTTGGATTCCCTGAAGAATATAGTTGTAGTTGCTGGGGTACAATGACATTTGCAAGCTATACAGGGTAAAGAAGATTAATGCCTAAGACTAAATGTTCTTTCAAAGTTCTATATGCTTTTCTGAGTTCTAGTGAATGCAGAGATACACAGGTGTCCTGAATGCTACAAAGCCTGAGGGAGGACATCAGGTCTCATGAACTGAAATGGGCAGATGTTCCTTACCATAAACTGAAAATCCCATGGTGCATGCATCCCAAGGCATTTGGACCATGATTCCCCAGAGCACACGATTTTTTAATTTCAAAATATGTAATTCAAACTTCAAAGCAGACAGAGTAGCCAATCAATCTGAAAGCTATAATACTCTCCAGCCTAACAAAAAAATTTTCCAGAGACATACCTGAGGACCAAAGTTTTTAAAATTTATTTATTTTTAATATAAATTACACTTTATTCATTTTGTATCTCCACTGTAGCCCCCTGGTCCTGGTCCAGATTACTCACCCAAGACCCAGCTGTGGCCTCAAAAGTCTGCTGTCAAGCACTGGCCCTATAGGACTTTCTCTCTAGGATTTGATCTATCCCAGTTGAACCCCTGGGCACCAAATATACACCTGGCAGCATCTTCTATAGATGGATGCACAAGCCCAACTCGCTGGAAGCTCTCGACAAACGCAGGCTCCCTCCCCTTGGTACATGCAGCAAAGGAACACAGACCAGGAATGGCTCCCCCAACAGTGGGTGGGGCCTCCCCATCAACTGCAATCAAGAAGTTGAGGTCCCTTTTAGCACCAGGACCACAACGCAGGCATGGCTCTGCCCAATGTGGGCGGATGGGGAGGTCCTATCTCGAATACATCACTTAAGATGAGTAAGCAACACCTTTTTAACAATAATCTTAAACCAACAACAATAACACAACAGTGAAAAACAACAATTGACAAAGAAACAAAATTAAGGGAATCTTTAAGGGGAGCAGGTGCTGGGTGCAGCTCAGCTGGTGATTGTACCGACTATATGTCCACCTTGGGCAGCAAAGATGTGGGCTCCATCAGCCTCCAAGTGCACCACAGCAGAGAGAAACAGCAGCTAGTCGGACAGGTCCACAGGGGACCGCACATCGGTTGATGCTGAAGCCAGAGGAGGCTGAACTGTTCCAGGTTCAGGCATGACCTGTGGTCCCACAGCTGCGGGTTCCAGGAACTAAGCATCCTCTAGGGCATCACATCTTCCCCCAAAGCTAGTCTCCCAGTCTCCCGTGCCCCCGAGGCTTTTTGCAAGAGAGGATCTGGAGCCAAGGCTCAGAAGAGGAGCCCATGATCTGAGCACAGAGCACAGAACGGGGTGAACTAGCCTGAGAAGGCCTCTCCATGCCAGGAAAGGCAGAGTCCCCTCTCCTTCCAACAAGAAGGCTGAGCTGAAAGGCGTCCTACTTTTCTCCTCTGGGCCAGAGATTCAGGAGACTTCCCTCTTGCAACCCATGGTTAGAACCTGCAGAAGGATCACATGGCCCCTCCCCAGGTCTTTTCATTCTTGTCCTCAGGCTTCAGCCTCTTGTTCTCCTGCTCCTCCATCCCTCAGAGGATCTCCCTGGTCTGGCAGTCCATCTCCATGGTGGGCACATGGACCCTGGCGTAGTCCAACAGCTGCCTCACTAGGGCCAGGTCCCTGACCCCACAGAAATCCAGGAGGAATCTCTGCAGCCACTGGGACAAGAAGGAGAAGATGATGCTGCAGGTGAGGGCAGGGCAAAGGAACTCAGGATCGGGAGCCTGGCCTTGATTAGGTGCTGCTGGGGGCATGGGTGTCCCCCAGGGCCTTTCCTCTCCACAGCCTACCTCTGCTGCTTAGAACCCAGGAGCCTGAGGAAGAGCCCTGCCCTCCACCAGCAGGGGAAGTTGCAGGGACCGTCCCTAGGGAGAGAACCCAAAGGCAAGGCTCATGGCCATTATTGAGTGGCCGCCTCAAACGCCCCTCCCTGCTCACCTCCCAATCCACCCCAAGCCCACTCATGTCTTTGTCTGCTGGTCTTCCTCACAGTTGGCCCTGAAGGATCTATACCTGTGACAGTCCACCGGGGTGTCACCCCTAAGGCCCCTTATCCCCAACCCACCCAGACATTTAGAGGGAGCTATTAGAATCTTTCCAGAGAGAGGGGTTTGTAGGTGCTGGGGTCCCCATCCATCCAAACACCGCAGATGGGGTCCATAATTCTTTACACAAACAGGAAAAGGATGCTCAAGGCGTGAGAAAGGGTGGTGACACTCCTTGGGAAGGTGAATGGCACCGCCTAGAGCCCCATCCCTGCCCTAACCACCCATGTTCTGCCATGTCACTTTAAAGGGCCAGGTCTGGGGCCAAGGCTGCTGGGACTAAGTGGCCCCGGTTCTGTGAGGGCATGGGCCCTGGGAAACAGCAGGAGGAAGTCTGAGGGCTAGATCCCTGGTGGAGCCACTTGCCTTTCTTTTCAGGATCATGTCCAGAACCACTCCGGTGGTCGCAAACTTTGGATAAAGGGCCAGAAAGAGCGGTGGATAAATAGGGGATCATCTGCTCCATGAAGTTCACTCCAACATTGATGAACAATTGGGATACCATGCAGGATGGCTCGTTTCCTTTCGCTCTGAGGAAGGACCAGAACAGGAGGGAGGCTTGAACTGTGCAAACCCTGAGGGGCACCAACGACCCCTTTCCCTACACCAAAGCGGACTTGAAAAGTGTTTCTCAGTGACCCAACAGAACACTCGCACAGGCTGAGACCGTGGTGGATGGGGAGTGGGAGTGGACCAGAAAGCTCCCCCACCACAGGGCGGCCCTGGTTATCTTGGTCTCCCGGTGGGGAAGAGGCCAGAAATGTGTCTGTGAGTCCACCACATGCCTCCAGGAGCAGCCAAGGCAACCACCGCTGGCTTCCAAGAGACCTGAGCCCCTGGAGGTCTGGAAGCAGAACAGACTCATCTCTCCAGCTCCTCCTGACCGCTGGCTGTCCAGGCAGCTGTTGCTGCTGCTGGCCTCTGGTTACCTGGCAACCAGGGTTCCAAGTTCCACCCAGAACAATGCTGAGGAAGCATGGTTACTTCCTGGAGTCACCTGCCCAAGCCTCCCCCTCATGGGCTCTCCCTGCGGGCCACCAGCCCTGCAGGCTCTGCTGATAAACCATCAACCATTCCAGAGAGAAATGATGGAGAAGTTGCCTCCCATCACCACTACAGTGCTCAGAGACACAGGAGATGGTGCAAGGATGAAAAGAACTGCAGCAGAAGAGAGGGATGGCTAACAGGACTGCTCAGAGGTTACGAGCACGAGATGCTCTTCCAGAGTTCTATTCCCACCACCAGTGGTGGCTCAGAGCCAGTGCCCTCTGCTGGCTAGCAGACTAATTAGGAGACAGTGAAACAGGACAATACTGGTCCTGGTTCTAGTCCTGGTCTCTCCCATACTGGAGAGAAATATTATGAATGCAACCAATGTGGTAAATCATTTTTTAATACTCCTCTCCTAATGCATGAAAGATCACACACTGGGAAGAATCTGTATGGATGTAATCAGTATGATAAAAACTTTGCATGTAACTGTCATCTCCTAATACATAAAAAGAACACACACTGGAGATAAACTTTGTGAATGCAACCAGTGGAGTAAAATATCTTCATGTATCACTCATCTCCAAATGCATAAAAGAAACCATACTGGAAAGAAACCATATAAATGTAACCAATGTGGTAAAGCCTTTGAATGTCATAGTAGTCTCTGAAAACATAAAATAACACACAATGGAGAAAAATCTTATGAATGTAAACAGTGTGGTTTCACCTTTGTACAACACAGTCATCTCCTAATATATAAAAAATTAATACTGGAGAAAAGCTAAGAATATAATTAATATCAGAAAGGCTTTCCATGTAACAGTTATCTCTGAAGACAAGAAAACATTGGAGTGAAACCCTATGAATGTAACCAATATGGAAAAGCCTTTGCAAGGCATAACAATCCACAGATACATAAAAGAACACACACTGAAGAGAAATGCGATGAACATAACATCTCCTAAGACATGAAGAACACATAATGGAGAGAAATCTTATGAATATAATCAATTTGGTAAAACTTTTGCTCATAAGAATCATCTTCAAAGTCATGGAAGAATTCATACTGCACAGAAAGACTATGACCATACTTAACATCATCATGAAAGAATTCCTACTGGAGAGAAACATTATAGATGTGTTAAAATATAAGGCCCTGCACATATTTATAGTATTCATGGTCATAAAAGTTTTATACTGGAGAAGAATTCTGTGAATATAATCAATGTGGTAAGGCCTCTGTAATCTTCAGTCCACTCACTACAACTCAAACACTAGTTCAATGCAAATGACAAAAATTTATTGTCATCCAGGCACTACTGGTTGATTAAGGCCACATAACAATCTTTGGAGCTCAACTGTGACACCTACACACCCACTGAGAAAGAAAATTACAGTTTCTCAGCTTGAAAAATCAAAACTGTCTGTGCTGTCTTACAAATATTTTTTTTCCATCAATCAACATTTAGGGATATGTGATGTCATTATGTCATTGATGATGTCACCTGATACAAAATGTAGTTTTTACAGTAGAACCAATCATATCCAATTGTTCTTAAGTTGTCAGGAAGCCATATTATATCATAGGGAAGAGAAATTTTAGTGTGGGACAGTCATTATGTTTAGGGGAACAGAAGCCTGGTATGAAACCATCACATTTTTGTGGAACAAATGATGAATAACAAAAGCTGTTTACTATTGGGAAGTCTGTGGCTTTCCTATGGACTATGAATTTAAAGAGTTTCAGAGTGTGTAAGCAACCCGATAAAGCATTTGCATATCACAGTAGACTTTGAGAAACTGAAAGAATTCATTCTCAAGGATATCTGTTAGAATAAAAGATTTGTTAAGATCTTTGACCAACCAACTTGCATTCATTTATACAAGATTAATTGGGCGGGGAGATTTTAACCAGTGTCAACAATGTATTCATACATTATGACATCCATCCTTGTTTTGTTTTCAATTGTAAGCTAATATGGATAAAAGGTCTATGAATTTATACATTGAGGTAACCCTTTTAGATTTTACAATTCTCTTCAATTACATTAAATGAATCATCCAGTTGTAAAATTTATGGTGTGTATTAGTGCCTTTTCCGTGACAAAACACAGTGTCTAACACAACTTCCAAAAGTGTTTACTTTGTGTTCCGGTTTCAGAGGGATATGGGATCACTGTGAAATGGACATCAAAAGTCTTACACATGGCAGATAAATTAGGGAGCTTGGAGCTCAGATCCTCAACCTACAGCATGAAGCAGAGCGTGGGAACTACAAATGATATGCAGTTGAAAACTATCAAGCCCATCCCAAATAACATACTTCCACCAGCAGGGCTGCATTCCTTAAACATTCCCAAATGACACCACCAACTGAGAAGGATTCATTTCTCTGACTTCAAACCTACATGTTTGATGTCTGTTACATGAAGGAATTCATGATGAAGAAAAACTCTGTAGACAAGCCTGTAGGTACCTCAATACCTGAGCTACTGGAATAAATGGTTACACATGAAAAATATTCATGAACAAACATAATAGTTTAGGAATTTGTTTTAATTTCCATTATGGGACAACAATGTCTCTCTGTGTGTTTATGTGCCTGTGCATTTTGGTCTACATGAAGAACAGACCATTTGGTTTTCTTTAACCAGGGATTACAGGAAATTGTCAAAACCCCAATCTAGATCCTGGAAATGAACTTGTCTTAACTGCACAGCCATGTCGCTAGTATTGTAAATATCTTGAATCCTTTATATATCATCTTGATGTCAAGTAGAAAAGAATTTATAAAAGAGAGCAACCCTATTTATGTAAAAGATTTAATGTCTTTGGGCATAATAGATATGTTCATTTTCATGAATAGAAACCTTTTTAAATCTGTTTTTATCATAGCCTTGAAGGAAGTAAATTATTTACCATGTTCACATGGTACTGTGAAGATATCACCAATTGTGATTATGGTCTGTATTTTGAAACATTGGAGTTGTTCTCTCGCTGGCACATAAACACAATGGCATAGGTGTGTATACATACAAACACACTCAAACATTTTAAATGGATAAAATTAACAAAGCAAAGGAAAGAACTCACTTATTGACAAAATCAGAAATGATTTATAAGTATAAATAACTAAAGAATTTGAAGAATTATTACTGTTTATTAAAAGAATAATAGTTCCTCTGTACATCTCATTTTATCCTTTCATTCCTGGATTCAAGGATAGGTAATTTTAAAAACATATCTCAGCTTGGCTCAGAAGTATATACCTGTCATCCTATACCTGGGACTCAGTGGCAGGACACTCTCTCTGAGTTTGAGGCCAGCATGGTACACAGAGTGAATTCTTTGGTTTGTTTGTTTCTTTGGGTTTTTATTTGTTTGTTTGTGGGTTTTTTTGGAGGGGAAATTTGCTTGTGTATCCTCAGCTGTCCTGGACTCAATTTGTAGACCAATCTGGTCTTGAATTCACAGAGATCTGCCTGCCTCTTTCTCCCTGAGTGCTGGGTTTACAGGTGCATGCCATCATGCCCAGCTCCACAGACTGAGTTCTAAAACATCCATGGCTATGTAGATATATACTGTCTCCAAATGATTCTAAAAAGTTAGATTATATCTCAAATTATGGATTTTTTTTTCTAATATTAGCTGACTGGTTCCAACAAAGACTTTTGTTACATTTATTTATATCAAGAGAACTGTGGTAACAATGAAAATGAGAAGCAATGTGGAAAGTCCATTTGCACAGGGGTAGAAACCTATATCTGACAAGAGGGTTAATATCCAGAATATATAGAGAACTCAAGAAGTTAAACAGCAACAAATCAAGTAATCCAATTAAAGAATGGGCTACAGAGCTAAACAGAGAATTCTCAATGGAGGAATGGAAGAGAAACACTTAAAGAAATGCTCAATGCCCTTAGTCATCAGGGAAATGCAAATCAAAACAACCCTGAGGTTTCACATTACATCCATCAGAATAGCTAAGATCTAAAGCTCAAGTGACAATACATGCTGAAGAGGATTTTGAGAAAGAGGAACCCCCTTCCACTCCTGGTGGGAATGTAACTTGTACAATCACTTTGGAAATCAATCTGGCACTTTCTCGGACAATTAGAAATAGTGCTTCCTCAAGATTCAGCTATACCACTCTTAAGCATATATCCGAAGGATGCTCAAGTACACAACAAGGACATTTGTCCAACCATGTGTGTAGCAGCTCTATTATAATACCAACACAGATGCCCCTCAACTGAGGAATGGATACAGAAATTGTGGTACATCTACATCATGGGATATTACTCAGCAAAAAAAAAAGCAAGGAAATCATGAAAATTGCAGGCAAATGATGGGAACTGGAAAAGATCATCCTGAGTGAGGTATCCTAGTAGCAGAAAGACACACAGGGTATATATAAACTCATAAGTGGATATTAGATATATAATATAGGATAAACATACTAAAATCTGTATAACTAAAGAAACTTATGAAGGAGGAGGACTCTGGAAAAAATGCTGAATCCTCTTCAGAAAGGCAAAGAGAATGGACATCAGAAGAGGAAGAAAACAGGGAACAGGACAGGAGCCTACCATAGACCGAATCTGAAAGGCTCTAACCTGCAGGATATCAGAGAAGATGCTGAGACTTGTAGCCAAATTTTGGGCAGAGTGCAGAGCAGTTCATGAAAGAAGTAGGAAATAATAAGACCTGGAGAGGACAGGTGCTCCACAAGGAAAACAAGAGAACCAAAATAATCTGGGCACAGGGGTCTTTTCTGAGACTGACACTCCAATCACAGACCACTGATGGAGATAAACTAGAAACCTGCACAGATGTTGCCTATGGCAGTTCAGTTTTCAAGTGTGTTCCATTGTAATGGAAACTGGAACTGTCTCTGACATGAACTGATTGGCCTGCTCTTTGATCACCTCCCCTGAGGGGAAAGCAACCTTACCAGACCACAGAGGAAGACAGTGAAGCTATTCGTGATGAGCTCTGATAGACAATGATCATAGGGAGAGAGAGGAGGACCTTCCCTATCAGTGGACTTGGGGAGCCACATGTGTGGAGAAGGAGGAGGGAGAATGGGATTGGGAGAGGAGGAGGGAGGGGCATGGAGGGATTCAAAATGAATGAAGTGTAATTAATAAAATTAATATAAAAATGGAAAAAAAAAGACACAGAAGCTGGATATATAAGCTCTCAATGGTCAAATGACAGAACAATTTAAACATCAAAATGATCTGCATATCTATGTCCTCCCAAAATTCCTATATTGAAGTCCTGAGACCCAAAGTAACAGAACTGCATGAGATCTTTGGGAGGTACTCAGGTCTGGGAGGTGAAGCCCTCATAAATATGTTCATAACCTTATTGAAGAGATCCTATAAAATCATGTGGCCCTTTAGAACACTGAGTTTAAAGTGAGAACAGGACTGTAGACAAGCATGCCCCCAACTAGACCTTATAATTAAACTTTAGACTTTCCAGAGTTCACAACTGTGAAAAGTAAAACCTTTGTTTATAAATCATTTGTCACTTAGCCCCAGCAGACTAAAACAGTAACAGTCCAGTCCACTACAGAAGGCACATAAATCATGAATCCATATTGATGTAAGTGTATGGCAAATGCATTGACATTCTGATGAGGACCAAGACACAGTGTCAAGGTACTCATGGAGGTGCAGGGTATTAACTTTGCAGTAGAAAAGCCTGGTAGACACTTAAAGTGAAAGTATGTACCATCTGACAAAACACAGTGTGCACCACTGTTGTGAAACCCTTGCACAAGCATACGTATCCATACATGAGAGCACAGAGAGCAGAGACAGTCCACAAAAATAACTAACCTGTGATATTAGCCCTATAGTACAGGATAAGCATGTTACAACCCACAGACCCAAATAAACAGAGGGATCAAGAGAGGATACTTGAATCCCATGAAGAAGGGGAAATAAAATAGACATGAGAAGTGGATGGAGAGAGTAAGTGGGTGGGAGCGGGGGATGAAGAGAGGAACAGGAGAGGGGACCAGGTGTGGGTAAAGGGGGATGGGGATAAAAGGTATTGGGGAGAGGAAAAATGGTGTTGGGGCATCTCTGAGACCAGATGAAGACCTGGAATTTTGGAGGTGCCTGAGAAGATATGGGGGTGACCCTGGCTGAGACTCCTAACAGTAGGGATATTAAGACTGAAGTAGATACATCCTGTGGCCAGAGTATGGAGGGCGACACCAACCAATGCAGAAAACCTTAGATGCAAATTTGTCCCCCTACAGGATATGCAAGGATAAAAGATGCAACAGAGATTGAGGAAATGGCCAACCAAGGACTGGCACAACTTGAGACCCAACCCATGGGAGAGACCCAACTTCTGAGACTATTAATACTACTCTGCTATACTTGTAGACAGGAGACCAGCAGTATCTGTCATCTGAGAGGCTTCATCCAGCAGATAATGAAAGCAGATGCAGAGACCCACAGCTAAATAATTCAGCAGAACTCAGGGAGTCTTGTGAAAGAGTCAGAGGAAGGATTGAGGAGTTGGAGGGGTAGGACACCACAAGAACTAGGCAGCCTGCTCCCCTGGGACAGTGGGGCCTCATAGAGACTGAACCACCAACAAAATAACATGCCTGGACTAGTCCTAGGCCCCCTACAAATATGAAACTGATGGGCTGCTTGTCCTCAAGTGGGTCTCCTAACAACAAAAGCAGGGACTGTCTCTGCCTTGGACTCTGTTGCCCCCTTCTGGATTCCATTTCCCTAGCAGGGCTGTCTTGTCTTGCCTCAGTGAAAGAGAAGGTACTTAATCCTGATGAAACATGGTGTCCCAGGGTGGGTTGGTTGGGGATATATGGGGAAAATGGGTGGGAGGGTGGGACTGGGAAAGAAGAGGAGATAGTGGGGTTGTGAGTAGGATGTAAAATGAACAAATAAATAAATTAATGAAGAAAAAAATATAACTGACCCATAGTCATCAAAAGTGACAAGATCATGAGGGAAATGTTCCATATTGAAAGAGACTAAAGACATAAAGAAACAATGCAACACTTAAATGTACCATCTTCCTTAGACATTTATGTTTGAGTAATAACATAGTCAACAAAACCCAAATTAAATGGAATGCTGTCAGCATGAATTTCCTATTTTGATAACTGCACTGTCATTAATTAGGACAACGTTCTTGTTTGTAAAAAAATTGACACTAAACCTTCTGAGTGACAGGGCATAAGGTCAGCAGCTTCCTCTCAAAAAGTCCAAAGTAAAACAGCAATTAACTGTGTGCCATACTTGGAACTTTTTTCAAGTTTATTATTGTTTCATAATGGTTGTGGGGGAAGCTGGGCATGGTCTTTAACCCCAGCACTTGGGAGGGTGTGGAAGGAGGATCTCTGTAGGTTCAATACTAGCCTGGTCTACATAGGGAATCCCAGGACAGCCAGGGTTCTGTAGAGAGAATTTATCTAAAAAAAAAAAAAAAAAACAAAAAAAAAAAAACTAAATAAAATTTTTAAAATTTTGTAGGGGGAAGAACAATGTAACTAAAAACTGAACAAGATTAAAAACAAAACTGATTCTCCACACTGGCAGTCTGGGTAAGACTATGTCAGTAAGAGACTGACATGTGAAATGACATGACATTTTGGAGCAGCAAGAAGATTCTCTAAATATAGTCCAATGCCTTCTTTTTTTGTGTTTGTGTGTGTGTGTGTTTGTGTGTGTTCATGACAGCACTGAAGAAGCTTGCATACTAGGAACACATAGGAAGGTCAGAAGACAACTCTGTGCAATCACTTTTGCCTTCTACCTTTTCATAAATTCAGGGATCGAAAACTCAGGTCTCCAGGCTTGCCCAGCAAGAGCTTCTATCTGCTGAGCCATCTCATCGACCTGCAAGCGGTTCTCTTAAGTGACCTCAATTAGGCAGTAGTGAGAAAAAATTTGGGAAGAATCCCTTCTCTTAAACAAATTCTTAGGGAATACCCTAGTGCTACCAACGACTATCAATCAGCAAAACACAACAATCTCCAAACACACCTCCAGAGCCAAAGGGCTGCAGGGCTGGTAGCTAAAATTTCTTGCAAGTGTAAAACTGGAATTACCCTGAAATAAAAGAACTTTCCCAACTCTACAGTAACCTTGTAATTACATCCTGTTTATCTGTACATACAACACAAAGGAAAATGCAGTGAACCAACTCCTGGTTGTGCAAGTCCATCAAAGTATCAATGTATCTGCCAAACTGTTGTTATGAAGAATTCTCTGACAAATAAAGGGAACAATCAAAACACCCAACCCTGGCTCTTTACCCAAGAGCTGGCTGTCTTTACTTAAGAAGAATCATTTCATTCTGGAATCCTGCATATACGTCCTGAAAAAATAATGTTCCTAGAAACACGGATCCTGTGGCTTTCCAAGCTCTTGTCCATGTTCCCTGAGCCCCAGGGCAAGGAGGCAGCACCAGACTCTCTGTACTTCCTCTCCAGGACTGGCCCCAGCATCACTCTTCCTCAGGATGCAAGGCACAAGCTTATCCCTAGGAACTCCGCACAGTGTGCCCGCCCTCCTATCACTGGTGGCCCAGGGCGCAGTCCCTGTAGCAGCATCCTCCACAGAAACTCTTGGAGGAACTTAGGGCCGGCTGTCCTGACCCGCCCAGTCCGCCAGCCCCCATCTGCACAGCCGGTCCCTCGACCCCCATCCGCGTCCCTCACACAGCCAGCCAGCCAGGCTCACACTGCGCCCGGATGGCCAACACGGTGAATGCGCTGCTTCTCCACCGCGGGACCCACCTCTCCCTCTTTCCTCCCAGCCCAGTCCAGGCCCAGCACCTCCTACCCCACTGGAAGGCCCAGGAACCAGAGGCCGAGCCCAGTGGATGGCTGCTGGGGACTAGCAGAAACAGAGCCTAGTGGAGGCGGGGCGGAGCCCGGGAGAAGGCGGAGCTCGGAGTGGGGACGGGGGGGAGGAGGGAGCCGGAGCCCTGGGACGGAGGCTGAGCCTGGCGGAGGAGGGAGGCGGAGCCTGGGTGAGGCGGAGGTGGGAGCGGGAGGCGGAGCCTGGCAGAGGCGGAGCCCGGGAGACTGAGGCGGAGCTCGGGGTAGAGTCGGCGCCCACACCACAGTCTTACCTGGCTTCTCCTGGTCTCAGCCTACCACGATGAAGTAGTCCACTAGCCAAGCCGTGACCACCGCCACCGCGCCCGGGAAGAGGGTTCCCGTCGCCAACCCTCGCTGCTGCCGCCCACCAGGCCTGGAGGAGCTCAGCGTTTTCCCTTCAGCGTCTGTAGCCATAGTAATGGCGCTTACGTCACGCTGGACAATGGAGGCGCGCACTGCGCCTGCGCCGCGCCTCGCGCAAGCCCCTCCCCCGCCCCACCCGAGCGGGCTCGGCCTTTGGGTTCCTCCGAGGCCGCTCGGACCCGCGGCTCAGAAAGTGGGCGGCCGGGCGCATTCTCACCACGGAGGCGGAGCTCTTAGAGGCCGGGCATCTGCTTCAACACCCCCCCTCCCCTATTCTTTATTTTCCTGGAGCAGGGTCTTTCCTTCCGCCTTCTCTCCCTTTTGCAGTGCGGGGAGAAGGGCATGGAGGGGTGCGGGGTCAGTGGAAAGTTTGCTCTTTTCTGCTGCCTGCTTGCCACTGGCAACAGGGAGGAGATTCTCTCGCCCTCGGCTGGAAGCTTGGAATTTGCATCGCCAAGGCTTTCTGGCTGCACGTTTTTTGTTTATGTTGTGCAGATGGGAATTTTAGAAACAAGCCACCGAGCTGGCGGGGGAGGAAAAGACTTGTGCAATCTTCAGAGGCGCCTATGGTTTCTGGGCTGCCTGGGCTGGGGGCGGTCAGCTTGGGCTTTCCTCTGAGTGCCCAAGAGAGTTGGGTTCCTCCTAGGAACAGGGCATCAGGGCATCCCAAGGATCCTCCTGAAATGGTCCTGTCTCT
This sequence comes from Meriones psammophilus, assembly GCA_036365155.1. Taxonomy (NCBI): domain Eukaryota; kingdom Metazoa; phylum Chordata; class Mammalia; order Rodentia; family Muridae; genus Meriones; species Meriones psammophilus. The sequence goes on from JAEOAE010003153.1 coordinate 588,712, forward strand.
CCCCAGGGAGACCTGCCCACCTGAATTTCACTGTTTTTTTTTTTTTTTTGTCTCAAAGTTCTGGTAGCTGAAGCAGGTATTAACTTCCAAGTTGCTCTATTGCAAAAGGGCAGTCAGATAAATTCATGGGGCTCTTTGTCCAGTCTAGAGATTATCCTAGTCGATTGAGTTTATTTTTTATTTCTTTATTTTAATTTTTAAAATTTTCATTAGTTACAATTTATTCACTTTGTATCCCCCCTGTAGCTCCCTCTCTCCTCCTCTCCCAATCCAACCCACCCTCCCCCTTCTCCATCCATGGCCCTCCACCAGTCCACTGATAGGGCTGGTTTTCCTCCCCTTCATTCTGATCCTAGTCTATCAGGTCTCATAAGGACTGGCTGCATTGTCTTCCTCTGTGGCCTGGTAAGGCCGCTCCCCTGTCAAGGGGAGGTGATCAAAGAGCAGGCCAATCAGTTCATGACAGAGACAGTCACTGTTGCCAAAATATCCACTACTGATGTTTTCAGATTTGGCTGGCACAACACTTGGATGAGTTTACTTTGTCACTTCTTAATGACCATGAAGTTTTAGTAGTTGAATATGTATCCAAATTAAGACTGAAGTTTTCAAAACCAGTGGTTTAGAAATTATCTTTGTGAGGACATCATTCCCTGAGGGGTTTGATCCTTAACATGTTGTATATAGTAGATGCCAATGTGCTTAGTGCAACACATACACCCTCTGCCAATGACTAGCAGAAAGCTAGTGACTAGAGCTGTGAACTCAGAGTCATAAGCTCAGCTGCTTTGGTCGACTAGGTCTCTTTTATGGGCCACTGTTTCCCTTCCCAACTCTGTGCCAGTAGTTGGATTTATGGTCTCATACATGCTAGGAAAGCCTTCTAACATTAAGCTATATTCCCAGTGACAGGGCAGACTTTTTCAGCAGGGGTCTGAGCGGGTTAGGCCTGGCCATGCTAGAAGAACTGAAACTGAGGGGGTCCTTTAACTCAGGACCTCCTTTGTAAATGGTTCCTAGTCGGATGGAGGAGTCAGCATAAGTGATGAAGAGTAGATTGTTTTTCAAAATAATTAAAGCAAACAAAACCTCCCACCACACCTCCTGTAGACATTTTCCCAGTCATGTCCCTGGGAGCTCTTTCTCCACTTTTTTCAGTAAAGAGTAATCTCACTTCCTCCAGAGACAGCCTGTTCCACAGCTTAACAGCCAGCCCTCTAAGAAAGTCCTTCTTTATGAAGTCAGAGTTGGCCCACTGTAACTGCCCTCGTGTTCTCTGAAGCTACCAGAAGGGGAGGGACACCACATGACTGTGTGTGGCTTTTAAAATTATTATTGTGGGATTCCACCCCAATTATACCTTCTCACGACCCATAACAAAGGAGACTGAGAGCTGTGTTGGAAATTTCCCTGTTACATCACCACATCTCAGACCACTCAGTTGCCTAAGCAAGAATCTTAATGACTGCCACCCTTAATACTGGCCTTTCTCTCAACCCCACATTCATCATTCAGTCCTGTTGCTCCTACTTCTCACATGTCCACTTCACACTCACATCATTGTCATCTCCCATCTTGATAGTTTATAATACCTTCCTTACTCTTTTCCCTGTTCATTGGTTCTATGTATGTAAAAAATGGCTTTTTATATGTAAAAACTTTTTTTTAAGATCAGGTTTTATGTATCTCAGGCTAGCCTCAAAAATTCCAACACATTAAGATGATGTTGAACTTCTGATGCCCCTGACTGCACCTCCTTATTGGGATTACAGGTGTGTACAAAACATGAGGTTTCATGGATGCAAGGCAAGCACTTTACCAACTGAGCTACATTCCAAGCCCTTATATAAAAAAACCTAAAGACAAAAAGGAAGATATTGACCCAGTCTTAAAATTAAGTCTGTAAGCCTGGACTGGAGCAGTGGCACACACCTGTGAGCCCAGCACTCAGAGAAGCAGAGGCAGGTGGGTGGCTCTGAATTCAGGGCCAGCCTGGTCTACACAGAAAAGCCCTGTTTTGAGAAAAAAAAGTTTGTGTGCCAAGCACACATTTTCAGTTTGAACTATGTTTGGGGTGCAGGAAAGAGAAATCCAGAGATGGCTGACAGACTGTGTCTTAGGCCATTGTGTCTTGACATTTTTTTTCGAAGTACCTGGGGCCTCAGTGGTCACAGTGGTACTGAGAGGCTTTGCAGGCTGTTCTTATATAGATTGAAAGTTTGGTACACAGGCCTTGGCTACATAATTTGCAGAGTCCAGTGCAAAACAAAAGTGAAAGATCCCTTGTTCAAAAGTTAAAGATTTCAAAAGCTTTAGCAGAGCATTAGAACAAAGGTGGGCTCCTCTGAGTGCAGATCCCTAGCGCCTGAATATGGTGTGTTTCCACAAAGCTGACTCTGTTGGTGCAGTGTGTGTGCATGCTGGAGTGGAGAAGGGGGTTTGGTTGCTGGGAATTGAACTCAGGACCTTTAGAAAAGTAGCTAGTGTTTTTAATCTCTAAGCCATCTCTTCGGCCTGTATTTTTTTTTCTTTTTATTGATTTTTTTTTTATGTCTATGAGTTCTCTACATGGCATATACACCTGCATACCAGAAGAGGGCATCAGCTCCCTGTATAGGTGGTTGTGAACCACAATGTGGTTGCCAGGAATTGAACTCAGGTCCTCTGGAAGGACAGCCAGTTCTATTAGCCTCCAAGTCATCTCTCCAGCCCCAATATTCTGCTTTGGTTTGTTTGGTATTTTGGAGATAACAATGGAAACCTAGAACCACCTTGTGCATGCTTAGCACATGATTTACCACTGAGCTACATACCCCAGCCTCAAAACAATCTCTAGTTGTTCTAGTCTTGTCATTATTGTTGAGATGATCTCACTACATAGCCCAAGTTCACCATCCTTCTGCCCCAACCTCCTGAGAGCCAGGATTACAGAAGTGTACCATTACACCCAACACTCAAAACTATTATTTGTAAATGTGTGTGTGTGTGTGTGTGTGTGTGTGTGTGTGTGTGTGTGAATGTTTTCAGCTTTTAGGAACTTTATTTTCCTTCCACCTTTTCTGTTTGCACAGGTTTCTGCAGAGGAGCTCAGGACCACTCAGGAGTGGCTCCAACCCAAATCAGTGGCCTATGCTGTGGGAGCTGTTCACCAGTTCTCAGTGTCTGGCTAAACACTCCAGTCTTCAGTAGTGAATTTCTGGATGGGTTCCGAGGGCACCTGCATGCCCTCAGACCAGTCTGCCACCTTGGGCAGAAGCTGGTGCAGTCCATTCACTCTGGAATGCCTCCTTGGTGCAGCCTTCTCAGCAGTAGCCTGTGCCTCTTTCTCAGTCTCCTCTGGGTCTATGTAGAAGTAACGATAAAGTGTAACCTCCCATGACTGCTCACAGAAGATAGTGCCATGCATGAGGAGTACTTCCTGAGCCAGCATCCACCACATCAGGCCCACTGAGTGAACTCCCTTGTTGTTGCATGGATGGCAATGTCCACATTGTGCAGAGAATTTGTGTTGCACTGAGTGATGGTGGGCAGGTTGACCTAAGGGGCCTCTCTGTGGGGCTGGTTTCAGCCCTGGGATCAGTTACCACTAGAAGCCATGGCTCCCTGAAAGCTGCTTGCATCTGGTTAGTGAAGGTCCCAGGTGTGAGGGGGCAGCAATTAGAGTGGCTACAGTGGCAGTGGCAAACTACAGCACAGCTTGCTCACCATTGTTCCTGGAGAATATGACACTGAAATCAGCAAGGTTCTCAATGGCAACAATAGCCTGAGCTGCAAGCAACAGGTCCTCCTCAGATTTATTATGTAGATACCATCACTCTTCCTTTTGTAGATGCATTGTTCCATCTGAAAGTCAAGGTTGGTGCCACCTAACTGGGTTCCTGTGGCAAGGAATTTGAGGACATCCTCCTCCTTCATCTTTAGGACATCAAGGCTCAGAACATTGTGTAAGTTTCCCCTTTAAGTTATGCTGAGAATCAAGAACAAAACTGTATGGACCCATCCCAAGGCAGAGCATAAAAGTGTGTGTATGTTTAAATTTTTGAAATCTTACTATTAATTTTACAGGACAAAAAGATCTTTGAGATAAGTGTACATCAAATCATTTCTATACTGTTTTCAAACCCCTTGTCTTAGTTACTTTTCTATCACAGTGCTAAGATATCATGACCAAGGCAGCTTATAGAAGAAACAGTTGTTTGGGTACTTAGAGTTTCAGATGTTAAGTCCATGAATATAATGGCAGGGACCACGGTGGAAGACAGTAATGGCAGGCATAGCACCAGAGAGAACTGTGGTTAAGGGCTTACATCCTGATCTGTAAGTATGGGGCAGAGAGCTAACTGAGAATGGTGTGGGATTTTAAACCTCAAAGCCCACAATGACACACCTCTTCAACAAGATCACAGTTCATAATTTTTCCAAAACAGTTCCAACAAGCGGGTACCGTATTTTCAAACATATGAGATAGTAGGGGTCATTTTCATTCAAAGAAATACACTCCTCAATAGCTTCCTATGTAGCCAGGAATTAAGATAAAAAATGTCAATGTCCCAAAGCATCCCAGGCTCTCAGAGTCTTGTGCAGTTTTGTTGTTGCTGCTGTTTTGTTTCTGAGACATAGTTTCATATAGTTCAGGTTGACCTTCTTTCCTGACTTTCCTAATGCTCCATTTACCAGTATGTGTCAACATACTTGCTTTATGATCTTTTTGTTTGTTTGTTTGTTTTTGTTTTGTTTTGTTTTGTTTTTGTTTTGCTTTGCTTTTCAAGATATGGTTTCTCTGTGTAGCTTTGCCTGGACTGGACTAGCTCTGTAGATTAGGATGACCTCAAACTCACAGATATCCAGTTTGTGCCACTACGCCCACTGACATTTTTTTTTTTTTTGAGGGGGTATTTTAATCTTTTGCACAGGTGAGTGATAAGAGTATTTTACTTGTATATATATAAGCATACTATATGTGTGCCGTATATCCCAGGAGGTCATATAGTATCAAATTCCCTGAAACAGGAGCTACAGAAGATTGTCAACCACCATGGATGTGCTAGGAAGTCTGCAAAATAAAGCACAGAAAGTTTTGTTTTGTTTTAATATTTATTATGTATACAATGTTGTGTTTGCATTTACACCTGCATGCTGAAGAGGGTGCCAGATGTCATTATAGATGGTTGTGAGCCACCAAGTGGTTACTAGGTATTGAACTCCTGACTTCTGGAAAACGAGCCAGTGCTCTTAAACTCTGAGCCATCTTCAGCCCCACAGAAAGTATTTTTCATCACTAAGCCATCTCTTCAGCCCCTCTGGCTTACTCTTTAATCTTTATTGTTGTTGTTGTTATTATTATTGTTAATATTATTGTTATTGTTATTGTTTTCTTCTCTATTATATTCCAAACAAATTCACCTTCTTTCATTTCCCTTACTGACACTGGTGTAAGGGACTGTGTAAACACTGTTAACTATGAAAATAAAACCATACATTCAGTACAAGCAAAACCTCCAAATATTGATAAGAATTAGGTTTAGATTTAGGGCCCCAAAATAATTCAGTTGAAATGTGAGGAAGACATTGAAACAGCATTATTCAGCAAGCTTTTTTATATATATATATATATATATATATATATATATATATATATGCACGTAAATATGATTAAAAGATGTACACATAAACACAACTTAAGAATTCTTGGGCATACACACAAAAGGTGGAACTTAATTAAGCAGATTTTTTTTCCTTTCTGTTTTTTTTTTTTTTTTTTTTTTTTTTTTTGCCGGGAAATTTTTGAACATGTTCTTCCTCTCTCCTCCCCTCCCCTCCCCTTTAGCACTTTGGGGAGCATATTGACAGAGGTTCCCCACCCATGCAAACCACAATCATATACATATGCTTTCTTAGATTTTCTAACAAAATTCTTCTACTTGCCACTCTGGGACCTCGCCTAAAAAAATAATTGGCCTTTCCAAGTACATTTGTTAGACTGGGAGGTCCAAGCTCCCCCCCTCTCCCTTCCTAGGGCAGGCGGAGTCAGCACTGGACTCTCTGCACTTCCTTTCCAGGAAGACTGGCCCATTATCACTCTTCCCCAGGCTGCAGGGCACAAGTGTATCCCTAGGAACTCTGCACAATGCGCCCCCAGCCTCCCAACCCCGGTGGCAGGAGGGCGGAGTCCCGGGTACCAGCAGTCTCCACAGAAGCTCTTGGCAGGATGCTGGCAGGCTCTCCCGGCCCAGACAGCTGGACAGTCCCTGGCTGCACAGCCCCAGCCTCGCCCAGCGACCGCTATCCTGTGGACCCACGCCCACAGCCAGCCAGGCCCAGGGTCTCCGCGATGGATGACACCCGTGGACCTGCTGCTTCTCCACCGCGGGACCCAACCCTCTCTCCTCCCCGCCTCCCAGCTGCGATGACAGAACCAGAACCACCTAGCCCACTGGATGGCTCCTGGGGGAGGAGGTGGAGCCCGTGGACGGGGCGGAGTCCGGGGACGGAGGCAGAGCCAGAGGCGGGGATAGGGGAGGAACCCAGGGACGGCCGGAGGTGGAGCCTAGTGGGAAAGGAGGCAGAGCCCGGGGGCGGACGCGGAGCCCAGGGGGTATAGAGGCGGAGCCCAGGCGGCCCCCTCCCCACACCCTTACCTGGCTTCTCCTGGTCTCAGCCTACCACGACGAAGTAGTCCACTAGCCGAACCAGGACCCTGGCCACCACGCCGGGGAAGAGGGTTCCCATCGCTGCCCTCACCACCGCCGCCCACCAGGCCCAGGCGAGCTCAGCGTTTCCCCTTAGGCTTCTGTAGCCATAGCAACGGCGCTTACATTTGACAATGGAGGCGCGCACCGCGCCTATGCTGTGCCTTGCGCAAGCCCCTCCCCAGCCCCACCTGAGTAGGTTCTGCCTTATGGGTCCGGCGCTGTGAGGCCTGAAATTTCTGAAATCTTACTGTTAATTTTGCAGGACAAAGGGATCTTTGAGATAAGTGTACATCAAAGCATTTCTCTCCTGTTTACAAACCCCTTGTCTTAGCTGCTATTCTATCACTGTGCTAAGATATCATGAAACGGTTGGTTGGGTACCTAGAGTTTCAGAAGGTAAGTCCATGACCATAATGGTAAAGGACCATAGTGGCAGACAGGAATGGCAGGCAGAGCACCAAACAGAACAATGGCTGAGACCCTACATCCTGATCTACAAGTATGAGGCAAAGAGCTGAGAATGGTGTGGGATTTAAAAACCCCAAAGCCCACCCACAGGAACACACCTCTTCAACAAGATCACACTTCCTAATTTTTCCAAAACAGTTCCATCAAATGGGGACCAGATTTTCAAATATATGAGATTGTAGGGGTCATTTTCATTTAAACAACTACACTCCTCAATAGCTCCCTATGTAGCCAAGAATTAAGATAAAAAATTTGAATGTCCCAAAGCATCTCGGGCACTCAGATTCTTGTGAGGTTTTGTTGTTGTTGCTGCTGTTTTGTTTCTGAGACAGTTTCATATAGTCCAGGTTGACCTTCATTCCTGAACTTCCTGATGCTCTATTTACAGGCATGTGTCACCACACTTGATTCATGATCTTGTTTGTTTTGTTCTGCTGTTCAAGACAGGGTTTTCCTGTGTAGCTTTGGCTCTGTAGACCAGGATGGCCTTGAACTCACATCTGGTGTGTTTGAGCTCTTTTTTTTTGGGGGTGGGGTTGGGGGGGTATTTTTATCTTTTTTGCGTAGATGAGAGATAAGAGTACTTTACTTATATATATATATAAGCATACTACATGAGTGCCTTATATTCCAGGATGTCATATGGCATCAAATTCCCTAAAACAGGAGCTACAGAAGATGGTCAGCCCGCATGGACATGCTAGAAACTCTGCAAAAAAGCAGGGAATGATTTGTTTTGTTTTGTTTTAAGATTTATTTTTATTAGATATACAATGTTCCATCTGTACGTACACCTGAATGCCAAAAGAGGGCACCAGATTTCATTTTAGATGTTTGTGAGCCACCATGTGGTTGCTGGGAATTGAACTCATGACCTATGGAAGAGCAGCTGAGTCATCTCTCCAGCCCCACAGGAGGTAATACTCATCACTGAGTCATCTCTTCAGCCCCTATGGCTTCCTCTTTAATCTTTATTATTGTTGTTATTATTATTATAATTCCTTTCTTCTTCCCTAGTACATTCCAAACAAATTCACCTTCTTTCATTTCACCTACTGAACTAAAAGGTTCTCAACTCTCAGCCTTTGAATACGTATGTTCTTTATCTCTTCTGGCGTGTTAGGTCCCTCTTGCTTTTCTTTAGGTTTCATAATGGAATTTATAGTGATGTATACATTTCTATGCATGGTCTATGGGTTTCTTTATGGTGGATTACCCCACAAGACTGTAACCTTATAGACAAAGAATTATGTTTGCATGAATCATTTTTGTATGTTCACGAATAAGCACAGTATTGGGTACCTAATTCACAAACAGTAACTATCTGGGGAAGGGCAAACAACCTTTTTAACAAATAAATGCCTTTAACAAAGTCTTCATAATCTGATAGTAATACAGAATTCCCACCTAGAGGATGGGAGCACAGAGCATTTTATTTGCTAATGCCAGCCATTGTACTAACTGTAATAAACTTCTCCTGAAGTCTTTATTTTGTTCTGTTACTGTAGTTGCTAGGACAGCCTCCGCTATGCCTGTTGCCTTCTCTGTGTTGTCTTTCATTTATCCCATAACAAGTTACTTCCTTTCAGCTTTAGTGAGATTTAGCACCTGGCTTTATGATATTCAAAGACTATATCTGTCTGTTTTGTGCAGAAGCTAGGAATATAGCTCAGAGGTAGAACATTTACTTCACATATATGAGGTAAAGAAAGAGGAGGAAGAGGAGGAGGATGAAAAGGAACAGGAGAGGCAAAGCATTGCTTTTCTTTATGCAGATGCTCTGCCTTAAATACAGGGGTTAACAGTCTTCCTGTCTCTGCCTTCCAGATAAGATAGAAATTACAGGTACAGCAACAGTGCTACTTATTTGGTGTTAGTTTTTAACCTGGTCCCTCTCCTGACAATCATTCTACCTGCTTTATACATAGTTGGTTTCATGTACATGTTCATTTTCGGCAAACCTCTATGTTTTCATTAATTTTTATGAGAGGTCAGATCCTCAGAAAATGTCCTGGGCTTTGCATCCCTCCATACTTATCCCAAGGAGACTATATTAGCAAAGCTGATTGTGTCCTCTGTGTATATCATTTGATGTTATGACTTCAGGATGCATCTTGAACCTTGTTTTCAAGAGAATGTTGTAAACAAGCCCTAAGCTTAACAGGCATTTTGTGCCTCAAAAAAAAAAAAATCATCATAAAATGACATGTCTGAAGTGAACATCTGAGTTCATTGTACAATCACTTAGTTACCTTCATTTTAGTCATTAACATTATTAATGCTATTTATTGTTTTACATTACTTTTTTAGAGACCCAAGTATAATGACCCTGGTGTACATACTGTTAACTAAGAAAATAAAACCACACATTCAAAACAAGCAAAACCTCTAAATATTGATAAGAATTAGGTTTAGATTTTGGGCCCAAAAATAATTCAGTTGAAATTCCAATTCAGTTGGAAACACCATTATTCAGCAGCAATCGTTTTAGAGTATACACACACACACACATACACACACACGTATGTATGTATGTATATATATATATATATATATATATATATATATATATATATACATATATGATGAAAGGATGTACATATAAACACAACTTAAGAATTCTTGGGCAACCACACAAATGTAGAACTTCATTAAACAGGATTTTTTTTTTTCCTTTCTGTTTTCTTTCCAGGAAGATTTTGAACATGTTTCTTCCCTCCCCTCCCCTTTTTCCCCTCCCCTTCCATCCCATTCCTTTCCTTCCTTGCTCAGTGTGAATTTACAAACATTGCACTTGAATGGATGCAATTCTGAGAGAGCATTGCCAAAAGGACCCCTGCTGCCTCACTTTTAGACCTTGAACCGCAAATGCATTCTAGTTATTTTTTTTTCTTGCAGTGGTGATTAAGTAAAGCAACTCATTTTCTGGGGGAAGGTTTTAGATATCTAGACATGGTGAATTTCTTATCTTCCCCTCCTGCTTATTTTGGGGAGCACACTGACAGAGGTTCCCCACCCATGCAAACGACAATCATACATGTGCTTTCTACGATTTTCTAACAAAATTCTTCTAGTTGCCAGTCTGAGACCTCGTCTTAAAAAAAGAATTGGTCTGGTTCACAGGTGACAATCTCATATGTGCAGCCAGGCTAATAAGTCATATGTCAAAGTGTTCAGGTGGGTATTCTTGGCATAGTGCTAGTACACAGGCTCAGACTCAGGAGCTCAGTGCAGCCAATCCTTCCCAATTTGGGTTTAGTTCACTTCCTTGTTGCAGCCACCTATGGCTCAAAAAAAAAAAAAAAAAAAAGAAGTTTGTGGGATTGGGGGTATAGCTCAGTTGATAAGAGGTGGAGCAGAAGGATCAAAAATTCAAGGTCATCTTATAAGTGTTTAGTTTCAGGCCAGTCTTGGCTACAGGGGACCCTAACCAAATAATAATAATAGTAATAACTACAATACATTTCAACTAAGAACATTATTTGGCGGTCATTGTTCCAAGCCAGAGCTAACCTCAGGTCAACGACCTTCCTCATAGAGATAGCAATGAGGCAACAAGGTCCATCCCAGCAGGATTTTCTGCACACAGACCTCTCTCCAACCAAGCCTTCCTAGCCAAACGTGTGGAAATATGTGTTCCCACTGATGACCAGAGGTGCCCCAGCTTGTAGTGTTGGGATCATGAGGAAGGCAAAGTCACCATGGAGCACAGCTGTTTGATCGCTGGCCCACTGAGACCATCACAAGCAAACAAAACCACAAAGGAAAAAAATGTACTGGTCAAAATGTGCTCAAAGAGAATGGAAGAAGGAGAAAATCCCAAAACTCAGAACAGTGGCCTGTCTCTCTATGGGCCCTCTATCCTGTTCCATTAGTGATGGCCTACCTGAAATCAGGATCAACCCACTTACACCAGAGTTTAGAATGGTGACCTGCATTCAACCAGACCAGAGAATGGAGCAACAACATATCTGTTGATCTCTGCCAGACCAGAGGCCAAAGCACCAGGCAAACTCTGCCAGACCAGAGACCACAGCAGCAGCAAATCTCCGTGAGATCAGAGTCCAGAGCAGGGGACACGCTCTGCCAGACCCAAGGCCAGAGTAGTGGATAAGCTCTGCCAGACCAGAGACCAGAGAACATTGGCAGAGGTACCAAGCCTGGGGCTCCACATACTGTATCCATCCTTTGGCACCTCCTCGCCACTATCACTGGTGCTTGTGGAGCATGGCTCAAGCTTCCCTGAAATGGGAAAGAATCAAGTCTAGAGGGATAGAATGATTCTGTTACATATCCTCAGTCAGTCCCAGAGACAAAAAAAAAAATGGCAGTGATAGACAAAACAGTTAAACAAGACACAAACAGCTATTCAACAGCTTGTTCAACAGAAAAATACACAAAGCCAGACAGCAGATTCCACCACTCTTGCAGTGGAAAAAAATGAAAGTAGGATATCAGCAAATCCCTGATGCAGGAGCTACCTGCATTGTCCTTGTCCAAAGATCCAGAGATCACAGAAAACTGGGCACTCTACCACCCTTTACAGATAGGGGCACATTCATCATCTCTGAGGTCTAGGGAACACAGAAAACTCGGTGCTCAACCCTTTACATATTTGTCCCTTCGAGTGGGGGTTCTACAAAGTCTTCCAGGGCCCCTCTGGCCCACAGTTGTCCAAAGCATCAGCTCTAACCTTTCTGACCACACAGATTACAAATTTTGCCCCAAGGCCCTAAAAAAGAAACTAGAGAAACACAGAGAAAGACCTAGACAGAGTGCTCACTTACAGGCTGTTGTTCAGCACCATGTGCCAGGGGTGCTTGGGAGACTTGGGGATCCAATATGAGACCCCAAATGTTATGCCTAGATCTTAGGGTCCCCAAAGATCATAAGGAGCTAGACCACATATGTAAGAGCAAAGAGTTTTATTTGAACTTAAGCTGGGTTTCTCCATCATCACCAACACAGTGGATCAGAGAGGAGAGCCCTGAGCAGCTACATGGCAGGGTTTGATTGGGGTTTTAGGAAGTACCAGGAAGTTCCAGTTCAACAGTTACAGGATTGGGTGACATTCAATAAGGGCAAGCTTTTTACAAAGTGATTGGCTAGCTAAGATAATTAACATTGAGCGAGTTAACATTGGCCTCAGGAATGTTAGGTATTTTCTGTGTCATTAATGTTCTACTACAAGGTTGGTAGGCTGCTCAGCACAAATGCCCCATTTTGCTATAAGATATTTCCCATCCTTGTGGTTATCCTCAGGATGTTCCTTGGATAGGGAATCTTACAACATTGTTTTTAGAATTGGTGACCCATGGCCCAATTCCTGGTGACCTTGGGGCAGACTCACTAGCTGGTGACCTTGAGGTGACCTTTTTTAGGCCTAGTTCCTGGTGACCTTGGGGGTGTCAGATAGGTTCTCTCAGTTCTAAAAGATACATTTGAATTTTTGTGGGGTTGTAAATGGTATGTCCTGTGTCAGGGAGTACTCCAATATTAAGCTGTGATATAGAAGAGTAGAACCAATGATATAAAGGATTTACTATTGCTGAGAAACTAGTGGTCCCAGATAGAATTTAGCTGAGGGAAGAATGTCTGTAAAATACTCCACAGATAAGTAAAATGCTAACCAGGCCTGTTAGAGATTAGGATTCCGGGAAACTCATGTTTGCTCACCAGGATTATCTAGAAATGTAGCAGGGTGAGGTTTTTTAATTTGTAACTTCCCAACATATATTTATTAATTTATGAATGTGAATGAAAACAGACCAGATTGATGGGTGTACAGTTTATGTCAGGTAACTTGATCCAGTGAATATTGAATTTTGAATTAATGGACTGTACTATGCCCATATGTACAATCCTCATTGACACAGTTCTGCCAGTTCAAATTTGAGAAACAGGCTATTGACTAATGCTTTGTCAGGTTACAGGTCTCAGCAGGTAATATTGTACACAGGGACAACATCGAACAGTATCTTATTAATCGATTTCCCTCTACAAGAGAATAGCCTGTGTTTTTCAAAGTCAGTATGCCTATGTGTTTTCTTTTTCAACTCTGAGGTTAAGAGCACTTGGTGCTCTTCCAGAGGACAGGAGTTCAATTTCCACCAACCACATGGTGGCTCACAACATCTATAATGAGATCTGGTGTTCTCTTATGGTGTGCAAGTGTACATGCATGCAGAACACTCTATACATAAAAATAAATAAATAAATAAATAAGTCAGTTGTTGGTATTATTAAATTTTATTTTGTTGATGCATCACTGCTCTACTCTCTTATTTGTTAATATTCTCTGATAATCAACAGTCATTAAGAATTCCATTCCTTTTTCTCTAGTGCTTTGATTTTTGTTTTTGTTTAAAGCAATGTCTCCTGCAGATCATGTTATGTAGCTTACACTTTAAGCTACATATTTAAACACTGAATGCTACTTCTACTGCCCAGTGCCTAGAACATAATCCTGCAACTCTTTTCAGGTGGGCCCTGACTGGTCAGTGTGAGGTAAAAGAGATCAGCGAATGAGTGTCCACTGACCTCCCTGGGGTTTTGTTTGTTTGTTTGTTTGTTTGTTTGGAGGTGGGTGATTACAAATAAAGAGGGACCTGTGTAAGAATTGAGTTCACTGACCTACTTTGAAGCTGGTGTTGTCACAACACAGAAAGGGATGGGGGGAGGAGGGGAAGATGGCAATGAGTCAGGTAATCAATTTTAGATGGTCAGTAAAAGTGAAAAGTGTACACTTACAGCTGGGAGTCATACACAAAGAGAATCAAGAATATGGATTAGTTGCTGAACTTGTTGCTCGAAAGGAAATTTCTACAATTACACTAGTTCAAAAACACAGAAGATCTGGACAAAGTGGTTTGATGGTGCCTAACAGGAATGCTTTCCCCTCACCCCATTTGAAAATGCACAACCTCAGAGAAAAGGTGTGAGTAATACTGTGTGTGCTCTAATACATTCATGAATTTCCTGAAGAATATTGGACCATAAAGCCATTTTCAACTTTTAAAAATAATTTTTGAGTAGCTGCAGTTTCATCAGATGAAAATGCAGCCGCTCCTGATGTGATCTGATTGACAAAGATCAGAAGAAGATGACCTCCCCTATCAGTGGACTTTGGGGAATCGCATGCATGAAGAAGGGGGTGCGAGGGTGAGGTCAGGAGGGAGGAGAGAGGGGCTTATGGGGGGATACAAAGTGAATAAAGTATAATTTAAAAAAAAAAAAAATATTCTTTTGAGATTATAATGAAATCATTTCAACCTTCTCATTCCTCTCTACTCTTACATCTCAAATGCTGGGATGAATCATTAAGGAGGCTACTTAACAATCAAAGCAGACCTGGCTGTCAGGTTCTCCCAGCATCCTCAGTCCTTACCTGTTACAAGGTATGGGTGTCAAACACAAATCTCTAGCCCAAGACTTGAGCTGGCCTTCTCCCAGCTGTCCTTCCTTATGTATTCTAACCGTTTTGGTTGCCTGGTCTTTTTCATTTATCATTTATCCTCCTGGCCCTTTGTTCTGGCTCTCCACTTCCCTCTTTCCTCTCATTTCACATAGCTCAGGGTCATGTCAACTTAAGACTGTCCCATATTTCCCTGTGTCTGACTATGTTCTTTCCTCTATCTATAATAAACTTTCTATTCCAACATTCCTAGTTACAGCCATATCCTTTTTGTTTTATTTCTCATTTTCATTGAGGTCCCATTAACTACTCCTTGCTTTCAAATTCATGGCCATTTGTTTCTTTTATGGTTGTTACCGTTTGGCGTTAACTGAAGTTTGGCTGAAGGACTTCCCAACCATGAGGTAGAGATGACTGCACTGGACACTGATCATGTAAAGGGATGTGCAACATACATGACCTGTATCTTGGAAGATGAGCAGATGCCCTGGGAAAGTGGAAGATTGTATTTTAAAACATTTCCAAGATGAGGATGTTGCAGGATATTTGATCCCAGTGTGAGCCCTTAGATTGTGAACTGTAAAAACCTGTGCTTTGTTTGGTGTGGGTGAGCCCTAATACAAACCTTAATTCCAAGAACTTTCCGTTTATTGTAAACAGGTGAGTATGGTATGTTTCTGTCATCCCTAGAACATACCTTTAATTCAAAAGCTCTCTGTGCACAGGATGAAATAATGTTAACCCTAGGTCAAGAGGCAAAGCAAGAAACCAGCTGACAGGGATTAAAGAGTAAGTGGAACTTTCAGCTGAAATGTATTTAAGACAGAGTGTAAAAGTGGAAGTTTTAGCTTGGTAGATTTGGGGCTTTTTGAGCTTTGAGCTAGAAAGACTTTGGCCTTGGGTTTCTTTGGCCTATCGCCCCTCAGCTGTCATCTGAACTGGTGAGCTTTGGGGGCTTTTTTTCTCTTGGAGGTGAGGTGAGTAGCAGGGTCAGATGGGTGCTTTCTCTGCCTCTCTGAGCTACAAGGGTTTAAAATCGAATAGTTGGGATTTTCATTCTTTTATAACAATGTAAGGGTTCTGTGTGCCCATAGGGTTTAGGGCAAAACTAGAATGCCTCTGCTATCTGCATCATTTGATCTTTGATCCACTGGTAGAGGAGCTACTACTGTCCTGAGACTCAGCTCTATTTTTCAAGCTAATGAGGGACTCTGTGCAGGCCTAGAAGTCAGGAGCAATAGTGGGAGGTAATTTATGGGTTTGTTCTGGGATTTTCCTCTGATGTAGCTCTACAGAGCTGTGAGTGAGACCAGATCATGTCATGCTGAGTGTGGGGCCATTGTCCCCAGGCCAGGAAGAGCAGGCTGCTGAGCTCTCACATTCTGCTATTCTTTGAAGGAGATGGACTGTGGTTTGGGCTGTGGTTCTGTTGGTCTCCATGTGGTGATCTCAGCAGAGACCCTTGGCCTCCGACCCTTCCTGAGTGTTTATTGCCCAGAGAAGTGAGGATTTTGCGGCCTGAGCAGTAGAAAGTTGTGGTGCTTATAATATGACTATCTAGTGTGCACACACAGACATTGGTATTGTAGTGGACAGACTGGAAAACTGAAGGTCTAATTTATAGAAATAATGAATGTTGTATTCCACATACAGCTTTGTGTAACACATTTTGCAAATCATTTGAAACTGGAAGAAAAGAGGTGGTGGTGGTCATCTTTCAGCAATACTTGATTCCTTTTTTTTTTTAGCCTTTCAACAACCACTAGTCACAATGGCGTGATTTAGGGAAATTCAATTCCAGGGTACAAAAGGAATTTCTGAGATGTAGAATTTTGTCAGGTGTGCCTGGTTTTAAATAAGTGGACAGGGCAGATTACACATCTTGTGACATAATTCATGCAGCAGGAAACAGATACTAAATTATTCTCCAACATTTTTTGTGTGTGAGTGTCTGAAAGGGCTGGGCTGTGCCTGAACCCAAAAGGGGACATGAGGGACTGCAAGCCATAGCCCAGCTTTATGATCACCTCCATTTTCCAAGAGACTTCCAGAGCAGAAGGACTCTCTGTAAAGGAGGTTAGTAGTAGCTGGAGTATCAGAAATATAACAGTTTAGGTGTAATTTTGTGTTTGTCTTGTAGCAGTTGTGAAATCTGTTTATTTAATTTGTATTATTTAGAAATCAAACAAATCTCTGGTCCAGTGCACATTTTTTATGCTAGATTTTTCTTATGTCTATTCATGTAAACTTGACTATATTTTAGGCTTATGTTTTTTGCTTTTTCTCCCACAGCCTCATTCTTTCACAAACATTGTACACATTCTTGATTATTGAAATTTGTGGTAAGTATAGAAGTCACATCATGCCAGAAGATTATGAGATTCATGACAATAGAATCATCCCTTATTTTTCTACTTTCCTCTGCTTCTTACCAGGTAGCTTTTCTGATATGAAATAGAGATTTTGGATTGTTCTTTAGCAATCACATAAAGACAATTTGCACTTATGTCTGTAGAAGGTAGAAGAGACACCATGAAGGTGAGTGATACCAGTTGGCCAGTTTACTCCTTCACTTTTGACATTTTCTTTTGGTGATCTGTCATTTTCTTCAGAAGTTTCATGTGTCCAATACGGGGGTGAGGGTTGTACCTTTTTAGGCATGTTATATCTTTTATAGGGCAAATGATTTTTTGAAAATAGAAAAAGTATAGTATCTTAATTAAAGTTAAAAAAATCTTTGAAAGTTTACAAATATACCTTAAAGTGTATTTATTTCTACATAAAAAGGGCATTCATTTTGATTTTCAGCCTGCCTATTACAAGCAGCTTTTAAATAAAATCACTGTAAATTCTATGTGCCTGCTTCTGCCTCCCAGGTGGTATGTAAAAGTCACGTGCCTCCCAAATGCTGGGATTAAGGATATGAACCAACACCCTGTCAGTGTAACTCCTTTATTTAGAAAAAAACTAATTAATAGAGAACTGCTTGTCTCTGCTGGGATTAAATGCATGGTCTATCACCACGCTGCTCAGATATTTTATATTCAGTCCAAATTATTCCAACTCAAACAAGTTTATTCCTTTGAATTTACTTAAAACATTTTAAACCTCTTAACTGTTTTATAATATGAAACAACAAAAGTATCCTTTTTAATTTAAGAAGAAAACTTTAGTCTTTATTAAGTTAGTTTGCACTGAACGACCACACTGTCTGATGAACTGTTATGTCTGTTTATTCAGAGAGATCTCTTACTATTCAAATTTAATCATTATCAATTTTGATAGGATCCACCTTTTTTTTTCCTGTGGAAACATTCGGTTTTACCAGTGAAGACACAGTTCAGTAATTTCTCACTGTCTACTCCTTTTAGTTTTGTTTACTTCTTTTTGTTCTAGAGTATTTAGGAGTGCTGTTAAGTTGCTTCTAAGAGATCTTTCTGATTATTTTTTCTGAATGGACTTAGTGGTATGAACTGTCTTCTGGTCAACAATTCCATTGTGTACTATGACTTTTGATATGTTGTGTATTCATTTCATTGACTTCTAGAAAGTCTTTAATTTCTTTATTTCAGTTTTGATCCATATTTTATTCGGTAGAGAGTTGTTCAATTTCTATGTGTTTGTAATTTTCTATTGTTTTTGTTATTTGTGATGTGCTGCTTTAAACCTTAGTGGTCTGATAAGATGCAGGAGGTTATTGAAAGTTTCTTATATCTTTTGAGACTTCCACTGTTCAAGTACATCATCAATTTTGGAGAACAATATATGTGTTGCTGAGAAGAGGGAATAATCTTTTGTGCTTGGGTGGATGTTCTGTAAACATCATTTGGGTATATTTAGTTTTTTGATGTTAGTTAACTGGAGCATTTCTCTGTTCAGTTTGGTCAGGAGGACCTGTCCATTGCTGAGAGTAATATATTGAAGTCTTCCCCTATCAGTTTATGAGGGCCAGGAAGTGATGTAACCTACAGAAGGGTTCCTTTTATAACTTGGGTGCTCTTATGTTTGGGGCAGAGATGTTAAGTATTGAAATGTTATATTGCTGGATGTTTTTTTTTTTTTTTTTAATATGTCATGACTGTTGCCATCTTTTCATTAGTTGTTTTTGAAGTCTGTTTTGTTAGATATTAACATTGCTTTACAAGCTTGATACTCTAATTCATTTATTTGGAATATCTTCTCCAACCCTTTACCTTGAGATATTGTCTATCTTGATGTGAAGCTCTGTTTGAAGCTCTGTTTGATGTATTTAGAAGAAGGGTGGATTTTGTTTTATCATCCACTTTTGTGAGCCTGTGTCTTTTTATTGGTGAATTTGGGCCAATGGTATTAAGAGATATCAACAAACAGTGATTGTAAATCCTGGTATTTTGGTGGTGGTGGTGGTGGTGGTGGTGGTTTTAGCACCCTGTGTTGGGCTATATTTATAGATACATATTGTTTAAATTTGACCTTATCAAGAAACATCTTATTTTCTTCATTTGCTGATTGAAACTTTGGGCATGGTTAGTAATTTGTGTTGGATTCTGTAGTTTTTTAGAGTCAGAAGCACTCTGTCTAAGCCGTTCAACTTCTAGCATTTTTACTGAGAATACAGGATTAATTCCAATAGATCTGCCTTTTTTTTTTTTTGTTTGTTATTTTTTTGTTTGTTTGTTTTTTTTTTTTTTTGTTTTTTTTTTTTTGTTTGTCTGATTGGTTGGTTAGTTTGCTTTGTTTTTTTTTTTTTTTTTTGTTTTCAGTTGCAGCTTTTCATATTCTTTCTTTGTTCTGCATGTTTTGTATTTTGATTATTCTGTGCTAAGTGGACTTTCTTTTCTGGTCCAGTCTCTTTGGTATTTTGTATGCTTCTTGTGCCTTCATAGACATCTTCTTTAGGTTAAGAAATTTTTCTTGTATGATTTTGTTGAAAATATCTTCTGGACCTTTGATCTCATCCTTCTTCTTCTAATCTGATTATCAGCAAGTTTTGTGTTGTCATAATGTCCCAGAGTTCCTGGATGTTTCCTGAAAGTTTGTATGTAGACCAGGCTGGTTTTGAACTTACAGCTCTAACTCCAGTCGAGTGTTGGGTTTAAATCTAGGCCAACATGCCTGTCATCAACATCACCATCATTGAGTGCTGAGCATGGAATATAGAGTTTTACGTATTTATTTTCTTTTGTTTTGTATATGTAAGCATAGGTTATTGTGTTGATCTTCATCAACATCTTGCATTTGAAATTTGGCAGGGTGTATATTTAATTTCTTAGGATGCCATTTATTCATGACACTAACACTATCTGAGCTTTCTGAGTCATTGAATTGTAGGTGTGTGACGCTCTTCTTACCTGTTGTATTTGTTTTTTTTTTAAATTTTATTTCTTTGTTTTATTCACATTTAATTTATTTTTAATTTAAATTTGTTTTTTTTTTATTTATTCTCTGACATGAACTCAAGTGTTTGATCACCTCCTCCTTGTTGATGCAGCTTTGCAAGGCCACAGAGGAAGATGATGCAGCCATCCTTGATGAGACCTGATAAGTTAGAAGGGGAGGAATTCCTCCCCAATTAGGAGACTAGAGAAAGGGCATAGGAGCAGAAGAAGGAAGGTGGGTGGGACTGGGAGGAGATGAGGGAGGGGACTATGGCAAGGATACAAAGTGAACACATTGTAATAAATAAATTAATTAAATTTAAAAATAATTTATCCACTTAACATCACAATTTTAATCTTCTCCCTTGACTCTTCCTTGTCTCACCCTCCATTCTTCTTCCCTCCTTATCCCACTTCCTATATCTCAGATACAGGGAACCCTCCTCTCCTACCATCTGAACCCAGCCTATCAAGTCTCACTAGGACTGCCTGCATCCTCTTCCTCTGTGTCATAGCAATGCCCCCTCAACCAAGGGGAAGTGATCAAATATAAGACAACAGAGTCCATGTCAAAGCCAGCACCTTCTCCCCTTACTATGGATCGAACATGGAGACTGAGCTGCCTATCAGCTACGTCTGAGCAGGGGTCTGGTTCCTCTTCATGAATGGTCTTTGGTGGGTCCATCAATCTCTGCAAGTCCCCATGGGCCCAGATTTGTTGTCCGTGTTGGTCGTCTTATGGAGGTCCTGCCAGCTCTGGGTCTTTCTACATTCTATCCTCCAACACTTTCCTATGATTCCCTGTGCTCTACCCAAAGTTTGGCTGTGAATCTTAGCATCTGCTTCGAACCCCTGCTGGGCAGAGTCTTTCGGAAGATATGTATGTTAGGCTCATCCATCCTTTCCTCTCCTCAGTCACTTCTGGTGTCGATTCTATTTGCACTTTTGCATAAGAATTGAGCATCCTTCATTGGGTCCTCATTTTTATTTAGCTCCTTTAGGTCTGTAGATTGTAGTATGTTTATCCTATATTATGGCCATTATCCATTTACAAATGAGTATATACCATGCATGTTTTTCTGGTTTTGGAATAACTCATTAGGATGATCATTTCTCATTCCATCTACTTGCCTGAAAATTTTATAGTTTTTTTAAAAAAAAAAAACCGAAGGTGCATTCCATTGTGTAAATGTACCACAATTTCTGTAAAACAATGGTTTGGTTGAGAGACATGCAGTTTGTTTCCCTGTTATGGCTATTATGAATATAGATGCTATCAACACAGTTGAGCAAATATCTTTGTTGAATTGTGGAGCATGTTTTTGATATATGCCCAAGAGTAGTAGAGCTGGGTCTTAAAGTAACACTATTTCCAATTGTCTAAGAAAGCATCAGTTTGATTTTTAAAGTGGTTGTATAATTTGCACTCCCACCAGCAATGGCAGAGTGTTCCTCTTTCTTCACATTCTCACTAGCTTGCTGTCACTTCAGGTTTTGACCTTAACCATGATGAGTTTAAGATGGAATGTCATTTGCATTTCCATGATGATTACAGATATTGAGTATTTAATGTCCACCATTTGATATTCCTCTGTGGAGAAATCTCTGTTTAGTTCTGTACCCCAGTTTTAAATTGGATTATTTGGATTGTTGGAGTTTAATTTTTCTTGATATATATATATATATATATATATATATATATATATATATATATATATATATATATAGTTTATTAGCTCTTTCTGTTGTATGTAGGGTTGGTAAAGATCTTTTGTCAGGCTGTAGGCGGTCATCTTGTTCTATTGACAGAGTTCTTTGCTTCATAGAAGCTTTTTTGTTTCATGAGATCCTATTCATTAATTCTTGATCTTAGAGCCAGTGTTCTTGGTGTTCTGTTGAGGAATTTATCATCTATGCCAATGAGATCAAGACTCTTTCCCACTTTTTCTTCTAACAGATTTAGTGTATCTGGTTTTATGTTGAGGTCATTGAACAACTTGGACTGTAGTTTGATGCAGGGTGATAAATATGGATCTATTTTCATTTTTCTACAGGTAGACTTCCAGTTAGACCAGCACCATTTGTTGAAGATGCTGTCATTTTTCCATTGCATGGTTTTGGCTTCTTTGTCAAAAATCAAGTGTCCATAGGTGTGTGGGCTTATTTATGGGTCTTCAATTCCATTCATCCACCATTCTGTTTTTATTTCAGTACCGTGCAGTTTTTTATTACTATTGATTTATAGTAGAGCTTGAGATCAGGGATGGTGATACCTACTGAAGATCTGCTATAGTACAGGACTGTTTTAGCTATTCTGGCTTTTTTATTTTTCCATATGAAGCTGAGAATTTTTTTTTCAAATTCCTTAAGGAATTGTTTTGATATTTTGATGGGAATATCATTTAATCTATAGATTGTTTTTGGTATGATAGCAATTTTTACTATGTTGATCCTTCTGACCCATCAGTATGAGAGATATTTCTATCTTCTGGTATCTTTTTCAATTTCTTTCTTCAGAGGCTTAAGTTGTTTTTTTGTTTGTTTGTTTGTTTGTTTGTTTTTTTTTTTTCATGCAGGTTTTTCACTTGCTTGTTGAGGATAACTCAAGGTACATTACATTTTTTTTTTTTTTCCTGCCTATTGTGAAGGGTGTTGTTCTCCTAATTCTTTCTCAGTCCATTTGTCTTTTGCATACAGGAGTGCTGCTTTTTTTTTTTTTTTTTTTTTGTTGTTGTTTTTTTAGTTAACTTTATATCCAACCACTTTCATAAAGTTTTTTTCAACTGTAGGTGTTCCCTACAGGAGAATATTTGGGGTCACTTTTATATACTGTCATATATGTGAATATAAATACTTTGACTTCTTCCTTATCAATTTGTATCCCCTTGATCTCCTTTAGTTGTCTTATTGCCCTAGATAAGACTTGAGTACTGTAATGAAGAGATTTGGAGAGACTGTGTGGTCTTGTCTTGTCCCTGAGTTTTGTGGAATTGATTTAACTTTCTTTTCATTTAGTTTGATGTTAGCTATAGGATTGCTGTATATTGTCTTTACTATTTTTAGATCTGTGCCTCTGTCCCCAGTCTCTCCAAGACTTTAAACAAGAATAACTGCTGGATATTGTCAAATGTTTTTTCAGCATCTAAGGAAATGATCCTTTTTTTTTCAATTTGTTTATATGATGGATTAAGATTCCCTATATTGAACTATCCCTGCATGCCTGGGATTAAGCCTACTGGTGGTAATGGTGGATGTTTGACATGTTCTTGGATTTGGTTTGCAATTATTTTATTGAGTATTTTTGCATCATTGTTCATAAAAGAGATTGGTCTGAAGTTCTATTTCTTTTTGGGGTCTTTGAGGATTTATCAAGGTGACTGTGGTCTTACAAAAGGAGTTTGGTCATGTGTTGCATCCATTTCTATTTTGTGGAATAATTTGAAGAATATCGATATTGACTCTTCATTGATGGTCTTGTAGAATTCTGCTCTGAAATCATCTCGCTCTTGGCTTTTTTGGTTGCAAGTATTTAGATGGCTGCTTCTATTCCCTTAGGCAGTAAAAGACTATTTAATATCTTTACCTGATTTTGATTCAACTTTGGTAAGTGGAATCTAGCAAGAGAATTGTATATTTCATTTAGATTTTTAAATTATGTGGCATATAGGCTTTTGACATAAGATCTAATGGTTCTTTGGATTTACTCAGTGTCTGTTATCTCTCTCTTCCTTTCAGACTGTTGATTTGGATAGTGTCTTTCTGCCATTTACTTAGTTTGACTAAGAGTTTGTCTATGTATTTGATTTTCTCAAAGAACTACCTCTTGGTTTTGTTGATTCTTTGAATTATTCTCTTTGTTTCTAATTTATTGATTTCAGCCCTGAGTTTGGTTAGTCCTAGTAGTCTACTCCTGTTGAGTGTGTCTGCTTCTTTTTTCTAGGGCTTTCAAGTGTGCCATTCAGTTGCTTGTATGGGATGTCTCCAATAGCTTATGAAGGCCTTTATTGCTATTAAAACTCCTCTTAGGACTGCTTTCATTGCAGTTTGGGTATGAGGTACCTTCATTTTCATTGAATTGTAGGAAGTTCGTTCTTTATTTCTTCCCTGACCTAGATTTCATTGAGTAGGGAGTTGTTCAGTTCCCATGTGTGTGTAGGCTTTTTGTTATTTCTGTTCTTGTTAAGGTCCATCTTTAGTCCATCATGGTCTGATAGGATACAAGATATTATTTCAATCTTATTGTATCTGTTGAGACCTGGTTTGTGACCTACTGTATGTTCAGTTTTGGAGAAGGGTCCATGAGATGCTGAAAGAAGATAGATTCTTTTCTGTTTGGGTTAAAAAATTTTCTAGATATCTGTTAGGTTCATTTGATTCATGACATCCATTTGTGTCATTATCTCTCAGTTAAGTTCCTTTTCCATTGCTCTGTCCCTTGATGATAGTGACATGTTGACCTCTCCCATTATTAATGTATGGTGATTGATATGTTCTTTAAGATTTATTAATGTTTCTTTTACAAATGTGGGTGTCCTTGTATTTGGGGCATTGTTGCTCAGAATACAGATGCTATCTTGGTGGAATTTTCCTTTGATGATTATGAAGTATCCTTCCTCATTATTTTTTATTTATTTATTTATTTATTTATTTATTTATTTATTTATTTTTTTATTTAGGAGCAATAACTGATATCAGGCAATATTTTCATAGTTTGAAAGTATGTGTAACAGCATAGTTT
The DNA here is from genome assembly GCA_036365155.1 of Meriones psammophilus. Classification (NCBI taxonomy): domain Eukaryota; kingdom Metazoa; phylum Chordata; class Mammalia; order Rodentia; family Muridae; genus Meriones; species Meriones psammophilus. The sequence goes on from JAEOAE010003153.1 coordinate 613,381, forward strand.
TTTAAAAAAATCTTTCAACATTTTATTGTGTTCTTTTTAAATTTTTATTAATAACAGTTTATTCACTTTGTATCCCCCCTGTACCTCCCTCCTTCCCCCCTCCCAATCCCACCCTCCATCTTTCCCACCCCTGTCCCTTTCCCAGTCCACTGATAAGGGAGGTCCTCCTCCCTTCTTCACTCTGATCCTAGTCTATCAGGTCTCATTAGGATTGGCTGCATTGTCTTCTTTTGTGGCCTGGCAAGGCTGATCCCCCTCAATGGGAGGTGATCAAAGAGCAGGCCAATGAGTTCCTGTCAGAGACAGTCCCTGTCCCCATTACTATGAGGCCCACTTGGATACTGAACTGCCATAGGCTACTTTTTTTGTGCAGGGTTTTCAGGCCATCTCCATGAGTGGTCCTTGGCTGGTGTATCAGTTTCAAAATAACCCCTGTGCCCAGAATTTTTGGGACTGTTACTGTCCTTGTGGGGCTCCTATCCTCTCCAGGTTTACTATCTCCCAGTTCTTCCATAAGATTCCCTGCACTCTGCCCAAAGTTTGGCTATGAGTCTCAGCATCTGCCTTGACACCCTGCAGGGTAGAGCCTTTCAAAGGCCCTCTGTGGTAGGCTCCTGTCCTGTCCCTGTATTCTCCCTCATCTGATGTCCATCCTCTTTGCCTTTCTGCATGGGGTTTGAGCAGCATCTTGCCAGCATACTCCTTTCTGATTAACTTCCTTAGGTGTACAGATTTTAGTATTTTTATCCTATATTTTATACCCTATATCCACTTATGAGTGAGTATATACCCTGTGAGTCTTTCTGCTTCTGGGATACCTCACTCAGGATGATCTTTTCCACTTCCCACCATTTACCTGTAAATTTCATGTTTTCCTTGTTTTTCATTGCTGAGTAATATTCCATCATATAGATATATCACAATTTCTGTATCCATTCCTCAACTGAGGGCCATCTGTGCTGTTTTCCAGCTTCTGGCTATTACAAATAAAGCTATCCAAACATAGGTGAGCAGATGTCCTTGTTGTATACTTGAACACCTTTTTGATATATATGCTTAGAGTGATATAGCTGGATCTTGAGGAAGTGCTATTCCTAATTGTCTGAGAAAGTGCCAGGTTGATTTGTAAAGTGGTTATATAAGTTTACATTCCCACCAGCAATGAAGGAGGGTTCCCCTTTTCTCCAAATCCTATCCAGCATGAGTTGTCACTTGAGTTATTTGTCTTAGTCATTTTGATGGGTGTAAGGTGAAATCTCAGGGTGGTTTTGATTTGCTTTTCCCTGATGACTCAGAATGTTGGACATTTCTTTAAGTGTTTCTCTGCCATTCTATATTCCTCTATTGAGAATTCTCTGTTTAGCTCTGTACCCTTTTTTTTTTTTTTTAATTTGGGTTACTTGATTTGTTGATGTTTAACTTTTTGAAATCTTTATAAATACTGGATATTAACCTTCTGTCAGATATAGGGTTGGTGAAGATCCTTTCCCAATCTGCAGGCAGTCATTTTATTTTGACAACAGTTTCCTTTGACTTATAGAAGTTTTTCAGTTTCATGAGGTCCCATTTATTGATTGTTGCTCTTAGAGCCTGTACTGTTGAAGTTCTGTTCAGGAAGTTGTCCCTTGTTCCAATGAGTTCAAGGCTCTTCCTCACTTTTTCTTCTAACAGGGTTAGTATGTCTGGTTTTATACTGAGGTCTTTGATCCACTGAACTTTAGTTTTGTGCAGAGTGATAAATATGGATCTATTTGCATTTTCCTACATGTAGACATCCAGTTAGACCAGCACTTTTTGTTGAAGATGCTATTTTTTTTTCCATTGTATGGTTTTGGCATCTTTGTAAAAAATCAGGAGTCCATAGTGTGTGGGTGTATTTCTGGGACTTCTATCCAATTCCATTGATCCACTAGTTGGTGTCTATGCAAGTATCATGCAGTTCTTATTACTGTTGCTCTAATAGTACAGCTTGAGATCAGGGATGGAGATACTGCCAGAAGATCTTTTATTATGGAAGATTGTTTTAGCAATTCTGGGTTTCTTGTTATTCCATATGAAGTTGGGAATTTTTCTTTCAAGGTCTGTAAAGATTTGTGTTGGTAATTTGATGGGAATTACATTAAATCTGTATATTGCATTTGGTAAGATTACCATTTTTACTATATTTAATCCTGCCAAGCCCATGAGCATGAGAGATCTTTCCATCTTCTGATATCTTCTTCTATTTCTTTCTTTAGAGACTTGAAATTTTTTTCATACAAGTCTTTGACTTGCTTGGTTAGGGTCACACCAAGGTACTTTATGTCCTTTTTGACTATTGTGAAGGGTGTTGTTTACCTAATTTCTTTCTCAGCACTTTTGTCTTTTGTATACAGGAGGGCTACTGATTTTTTTGAGTTGATTTTGTATCCAGCCACATTGCTGAAAGTGTTTGTCAGCTTTAGGGTTCCCTGGTAGAATTTTTGGGGTCACTCAGGTATACTATCATATCATCTGCAAATAGTGATACTTTGACTTCTTCTTTTCCCATTTGTATCCCCTTAATCTTCTTTAATTGTCTTATTACTCTAGCAAGGACTTTGAGAACTATGTTGAAGAGATATGGAGAGATGGGGCAGCCTTGCCTTGTCCCTGAATTCAGTGGGATTGCTTTAAGTTTCTCTCCATTTAGCAGATGTTGGCTATATAGGTTTTCTGTATATCACCTTTACTGTGTTTAGGTATATGCCCTGTATCCCTGATCTCTCCAATACTTTAAAAATGAATGGATGCTGATTTTTTTCAAATGCTTTTTCAACATCTAAGGAGATTATCATGTGTTTATTTTTCTTTCAATTTGTTAATATGGTGGATCATATCGATAGATTTTTGTATATTGAACCACCCCTGCATACCTGGCCTGAAGCCTACTTGGTTGTAGTGGATGATATCTTTGATGTGTTTTTGTATTGGGTTTGCAAAGTATTTTGTTGAGTATTTTTGCATCAATGTTCATAAGAGAGATTGGCCTGAAATTGTCTTTATGCTGGGGTATCCAGGGCTGCTTGCTCCTGAATAACTGGGTTCTGGAGATGCCATATTGCTTTGTCTTTTGTTGGTTGAGCTTTTACACTGGCCTCTACCCATTGGGATATCTTAGGTGTTGGATGTTAGTTTCTGGTACTTCCTGGAATCCTGTGGTGGGTCGAATCCCCTTGGCAGGAAAGATGATTTTTCCCAAAGGAGCTCTCCTCCTTTTTTTTTAGGTATGGTCACTGAATGGCAGGTGTTTTTCAGGAATTGCCACAGCTCATCTCAGGCGTACAGACCTGAGTAGTAATTGTTGCCTTTGTTTGTAAAAGGGGCTATCCTCTCACCCATAGAAGTTCTGGAGACAGCTGCCCTGCTGCTGGGTTTCTTGCTGTAAATTTAGTGAGCTGCTGCTGTAACCTGAGTGCCCTGTGGTTTGGTCAGTTTAGTTAGGGATAACTGGTTGTTCCTTTGGAGCAGTATCTGGGGTTGATCTCAGGGAACCCAGGCTTCTGTAGGTCTAAGTTTGGAGCTTTGTGCCCCAGTACCCAGGTGGTAATCAGTGTCAGGTGAGCACCACTCTCATGTGTACAGCAGGAGGCTAGAGTCTGGAGCCTGTAGATAACCAGAAACTTTTCTGGAGCTAGGTGTCCTGAATTAGGGCCAGATATTTCCCCCACCTTTGGTTTTTTCTCCCAACAGAAAGACCCAGTCTGTACTGTTGGGGGGGTGTAGAGTGCACAGGCAATTGCTTGTGATTGGTGGCTCCAAGCTGGTGACTGCACAGGAACCTGGGAAATTTTTCAGATAATATTCATATATGTGGTGGTGCTGTGTGGTGTGTGGTGGTAGTGGTGGTGGGAGGGTCAGCTGAGTGCTCTAAGGCTGGGACCTGCTGTTTCCCTCCCTGTTTCTTTTTTTTCTTTCAGGTCAACCCATCCTTTAGTGCCCTGGGGCACACAGTTCTGTCTGTGATGGAGAGTTGGTTATGTGGGTCTGGCAGCTGAAGTCCCACTCAGGGCTGGCTGCTGTGCACCTGCAAGTCTACAGGACCTTTTCCAGGGATTTAGACTGGGTGACATTCAGTCAGTCCCACTTGCTTCCTTCCCTGTGGGTTTTTTTGAGAGTGGGACTCCCAGTCTCTGGTGCTCTGGGGTGCACAGTTCAGCCTGGGAAGGTGATCAGGACACACTTCTTGGGTCTATTTCCTTGAAAACCTTATTCCTGCCAAAACAGCCCAGGAAATTTTCCAGGGATTAGCTGGGTGCTCTGAGGTTGAACCCAATTGTTTTTCTCATCATTGGGTTTCTTATCACCTGGTAAACACAGTCAATGGTGTTTGGGGGCCAACAGTTCCAACAATTTGTCACTGTGCAGTCTCTGTTACCCTGCTGATCAGACACATGCAATCAGCCCTGCCATCTGGGAATCTGTTTTTAATTTTTACTGAATATGAGTATTTTGATTGTAGTCATGAATATGAACCTCTTGTGTGCCTGATCATCACAGTAGTCCAAAGATGTGTTCAGAACTCATGAACTTATAGAAATTGATAGTAGTGGGTCCCAGTTAAACACTGACATTTGAGACCAATTATTTTGCAAGAGCAGCAAGAGCTCCTCACTGCTGAGCCATCTCTCCTGCCTTATGTTGCTTATTTATGATCATCATTTACATTGCTAATATTTTCATCTTTCTATTTTTAGCTGTTTAAACATGCATTCCTTTTAGTAAGATCTTATTAAAGTTACAGTTTAAGCTGGGGCATTGTAGATTTCTGGAAAATGAATACACAACTGGAGTGAATGTATAATTCCTTGTAGAAGCTTCAGTAAAGACCTCTCAGTTCTTTCAATCTTTTATGTTTGTTTGATTGACTTTTAGGGGAGGCTCTGTCTTACTATATAGGTCTGGCTGTCCTAGAACTCTTTGTATAGATCATGCTGGCATCCAATTCAATAAGATACACCTGTGTCTGCCTCCTGAGTGATGGAATTAAAGGCATGACAGAATACACCCAGCTTGTCCATCATTTTTTTTGTAGTTAGTAACTGTTCATAAATTTCTCTGATGTGTACTTAGTACTGTTCATCTATTAATTTCTCTCTGTGTGTCTCTGTCTCTCTCTTTCTATTTTTTTCTCTCTTCTCTCTGTTTGTCTTTGTCCACATTAATTGCCATGACTATTCCAAAGCTATATCCTATTCAAAAATTCAGATATGACACAGTTAAACTTTGTTATTCAGTTTTCTTCTAAAATGACTTAGTGATAACATTAACACTTTTTTTTTTTAATAGAAAAGTTTTAATCTTTATTTTTAAACTATAGACTATACATGATTTAGAAAGGAAAATATACAAAACAATGATCAAAGAATAATCATGTGTTCTATGCCTTTTCTTTTGTCTGGGAACTCAGAAATATGATGTTATCAGCTATGATTATTGTTGCTTGCCACTCACATTATTTTTATCCATCTATTCACTGTAGTACAATTTCCCTTCCACAAATATATGAGCCCCCCATTTTCATATACTGGTATGCCCAATCTCTGATCCCTGGTCAAAACATGATATCCAGTGCCATGTTGTTGTCTTTTGACTGACACCACCCATCTGTTCACTGTCACCTGATAGCCACATCTCATTTTGTTGCTAGATAAAATATCATGACTGTGTTTTTTCCTTCCACCTGTCTCATGACAGGGTCCTGACCCTACTCACCCAAGTAACTGAAGATGATTCATAGATCACTCAAGAACCCAACTAATGGCTACTTCATATTCATGTCTTACAAACTAATACAAAACCTTTAACACAGGTTTTTTTTTTTTTTTTTTTTTTTTTTTACAATCTAACCTTTAGGCTTTTTTTTTTCTTCTCCCTCCTTCACCTGATGCACAGCACCCAACTGTCTAACACTATCACTTCTGTGTCAGAAAATAAATGGAAGAAGCACTAGAATTATATGATTATATTGCCAATGAAGTATAAATTTATATTGTTGCCACTCTTTCTTTTGTACAAATGTATGGTATATTTTAGAATTCAGTGACCTTCAATGATGTGCATGTGAAATTCAGCCAAGAAGAGTGGGCTTTGCTGGAACCTTCCCAGAAGCAACTCTACAAAGATGTGATGCTAGAGACCTGTGAAAACCTCACTGCTATAGGTAAGACTGCAAATTTTCTTTCACTTTTAAAATAAAGGAGACAAGTCTTACTTTGTTATTGATCCTTTCTGTAATTCCAATTGAGAATGAGGAAGAATGAGGTGAATAAATCAGGCATGGTTCTAAGGGTCATAGAAGATAGTGATTTAAGTTTTGCCTTAATAATAATATGATATTTCCAATAATATATATTTTCTGGTACTATATTTTAGGCTACAATTGGGAAGACCATAATATTGAAGAACATTTTCAAAGTTCTACAAGTAATAAAAGGTAACTTTATGTGCACACTGATACAGATATGAATCTTAAGAAATTTTAATGTGTCCTGGAAGTTTTGTTTTTTTTTTTGTTTGTTTGTTTGTTTGTTTGTTGGCTTTTTTTTATTTTCTGTTTTTGAAATAGTTTTTTTTTTTTTTCTGTGTAGCTGTGGCTTGACTTAGACTTGCTTGTTAGAACAGCCTGATCTCAAAATCACACAGATCTGCCTGCTTCTGCCTCCACAAATGCTGGGATTAAAGGCATGTACCAGCACACCTGGCTGTGTCCTGGAAGTTTTAAAAAAAGCAACAGTGTAAAAACAGCACTGCTTTAAGTGTACTGATGATCATTAAAATCTCACAATTCCATGTACTTCAATGTCAGGTATCTGATTTGTGTTTACAAGGCACTCCCTAAGATAGAAGAAAATAAAATAATGTTGTAACAAAAATACCATTTGAAATCATATGGACATTACAGCTACTGAGTTAAACTGCCAATCTGTTTAGTCTCATTCTATCTACTCAGATATTGTAAGAGGTATACACATTGAATAGGTGATCAGTATGTTTCCAAAACCTTCTAATGAGCAAATATTTCATAGTACAACCAGTGTTACTCATATTCATGCAGTAACATTGTAAAGTTTAGTGAAAGGAGCAGCTTATGAGAATCAAGAATATTGTTGTGGAGAAACCTTAATCCCCTATATGACATGTCTATGATGAACAAAAAAAAAACTGTGTTAATTCAATGTGGGAATCTTTTATTATTTTTGTAATTTAAATTGGTATATCATATGTCAAAATGTTTATAAGACACATGAGCATAGGGATATTGAAAGAAGCAGTGTACCTGTCTTTCTCCAAGAACAATTAATTTTGTAGGAGTCCCCAATTTGAGTAGATTTTCTGAATGTGATAAATGGTTACTGTTAATTGGTTTTGTAACTTCACGGAGAATTCATCAGCAAACTCATACTGCTGAAATTACCCATGAATACTAAAATTTTGGAACTTCTTCTGCATGTCCTGCTCACTTCTTAAATGAAGTGTATTTCATACAGAACAAAAAATTGTGAATGAGATTGCTGGGGTAAAACTCTGAATTCTTACAATACTCTTCATATATTTTAGAAAAGCTTTTATAGAAAAATGATGCTATAAAAGTGAATCACATAACAAATGCTCTTTCCATCACAGGGATCTTCAAAAATACCCATAATGAAGGGGAATAACATGAATGTAAATAAAGTGATAAAACTTTAAAATTTGATTCTTCTTTACCATTAGACCAAATTATAAAATTAATTCATATAGATAAATATATTTATTAGTGTAATCAAATGACTGTGGTAAATATTTCACATGTGCCAATTATCTTTGCAGGCATGAAAGCAGTCATACTGAGAGAAACCCTTTAAATGCACTCTATGTGGTAAGTCCTTCCCCTATACCACTGTTCTCATATGGCATAAAAGAACACACACTGGAGAGAAGCCTTACAAATGTAATCAATGTGGTAAAGCCTTTGCAAAAAACAGTCATCTCATAAGGCATAAAAGAACACATACTGAGAGAAACCTTATGAATGTAACCAGTGTGGTAAAGCCTTTGCAGAAAACAGTCATCTCATAAGCCATAAAAGAACACACACTGGAGAGAAACCTTATGAATGTAATGAGTGTGGTAAAGCCTTTGCAAAAACAGTATCTCTCTTAAGCCATAAAAGAAACACACTGAGAGAAACCTTATGAATGTAACCAGTGTGGTAAAGCCTTTGCACAAAAAAACAGTACTCTCATAAGCCAAAAAGAACACACACTGAGAGAAACCTTATGAATGTAACCAGTGTGGTAAAGCCTTTGCAAAAAACAGTCATCTCTTAAGCCATAAAAGAACACACACTGGAGAGAAACCTTATGAATGTAATCAGTGTGGTAAAGCCTTTGCACAAAACAGTACTCTCTTAAGCCATAAAAAAGAACACACACTGAGAGAAACCTTATGAATGTAACCAGTGTGGTAAAAGCCTTTGCAGAAAACAGTACTCTCTTAAGACATAAAAGAACACACACTGAGAGAAACCTTATGAATGTAACCAGTGTGGTAAAGCCTTTGCACAAAACAGTCATCTCATAAGCCATAAAAGAACACACACTGGAGAGAAACCTTATGAATGTAACCAGTGTGGTAAAGCCTTTTGCAAAAAACAGTCATCTCATAAGCCATAAAAGAACACATACTGAAAGAAACCTTATGAATATACCCATTATGATAAACCAGTGTGGTAAAGCCTTTGCATCTCATAAGCCATAAAAAGAACACATACTGGAAAGAAACATGAAATACACAGTATGATAAAGAGAAAAACATGAAAAAACACACAGTGGAGAGAAGCCTGGTGAGGTAATTAGTGTGATAAAGCCTTTGCATGTAACAGTCATCTCCTAAGACAACAACACATTCTGGAGGGAAACCATATGAATATAACTGTGTGGCAAAGCCTTTGCACATAACATCTCCTAATACATAAAAGAACACATACTGGAAAGAAGCTGTCTGACTGTAACCAATGTGAAAAAACTTTTGCACTTCAGAATCATCTTCACACTCATGAAAGAAATCCTAATGGACAGAAAGCCTGTGAGTGCTTTTAACATGGTGAAACCATTCCACATTTGTATAATCTTCATCATCATGAAAGGATTCATACTGGAGGAAAACTTATGAATGTGTTAAAATGGTGAGGCCTTGCACAAATCTAGAGTCATCATCATCATAAAAGTATCCTTACTGGAGAGGAATTCTGTGACTATAAGCAATGTGGAAAGGCCTTTGTGTTCTTTGGTCCACTGAGATCCAACAGAACTGAAAAACTAGCTCAATGGAAATGACCTCCCTTTTTGAAGGGGGGAAAGGGAATAGGGGCAATAGGAATGGAGGGTAGTAATGGGGAGAGAAGGGAGGGGGACTACAATTGGAATTTAAAGTAAATAAACTTATTTTTAAAAAGAATACAATGAATGGTAAATATCAATTACATGCAAAAGTATTATAATAATGTGTTTAGGGAAGACTTATTGATAATCCTGATTCTCAACATTTACTGTTTTCAATTGCCTCACTTTACACAAGAAACTTTTCAGTCCAGTGGATGAATATGTAGGGAATGGTGAACTAACACCAGCCAGGAAGTTCTCTGAGAGTAACACAACAGTGGGCAGCCTGTAGAAGTTTCTTTGAGTGCACATACCTATTGTTCCAGGGGTTCTATTGAAAACCATCACAACCCAGACTGAATTTTGAGATGTGAGGGAGGAGGCTTTCTCTTCCATGTATGACCCTACTGCTGGCCTAGTTGTAAAACCATGGCAAGGGTGAGTTTTCTCTGCCTGACTTCATCTGGAAAGTGCCTTTAGACATAGATGCCACCAGCCAAAATTGATACATGGCCTTTGACACAGATCCCTAATAACTCCCCTCCCTTCAAATATAGGTTAATTAGGTTCCATGTTCTTTTTCACATGATAGGAATGTGCTGTTTAATGCAAATCAAGCATCCTTGAAGTGCCCTGTTTTAAACAATTATCTACACCTATTTTAGAGCATCCCAGTCACTCCCCAAGGGGTACATACCCTCTGTTTTCTAGAATTAAAGTTGAACTTACTTTCTGAGGTGGTTCCCCGAGTGTTCTGATCTTTGTTATGCTTGGGTGTCTTCCAAGCTTTATACCTCATCTTCTGGGCCCCCTTCCTTCCTGGGCTGGTGGGAAACAGCCTCCAGGCAGCAAGAGAACCACGTTCTCTGAAATGCTTAAAAAAAAATGTTTCACACTTCATAGCATTTCAAATTTCACATGTTTCTTGATGTGAGATGGTAAATCAAACAGTGCCTTGGGGGTGGGACTCTTTAAAATGAGTTATACCTATTGTTTATTTCACAGTAAGCTTGCAGGCAAGGTTCATAGTATGAAATCTTCTGAGGTGAGCACAGTGGCCTATGCAGAAGTAATAAGAGCAGAAATTTTATTTCCCTGATTTTAATAGCTGAGTAGTGTTCTGATAATGTGTGGATGGATGGGAGAGGAGGGGAACTCCCCCTATGAGGGGAAAGGGTTTGGGGGAAAGAGGGAAGGAGTGTGGGACCAGTAGGAGTTGGGGGAGTGGCCTTTAAAAGGGGTATACAATGAATAAATTGTGAAAAAATAAAAATGATTAATAAAATAAAAATTAATTAGAAAAGCAAAACTTGACATCAAAAATTTGAGTCCAGTCTGGGTACCAACCCTCCCTCAAAAAAAAGAAAGAAGATATAAAGAAAGCAAAGAAAAATAGAATCTTTGTCTTTGCCACCTTTCTTCCTTGTGAGCTCATTTTTTAATCATTACCTAATGGAGACCAAACTGCTCAGTCTGAAGTTTATATTTCCATAGATGTAGGTTTCATACCTGGAACAAAAGGCAGAGGTTCATATTTAACATATCAATACAGAACTAGCTGCCATTTTTTTTCCCAGCAATCCCTCAGTTCTTCCATGTTTTATGGTCCTCAAGGCTGGCATAGCCCACCCAATACCCTGAATTCACACCTCCCTGCAAGTTCACACCTCCTATCATGCTCATACCTCCCTGCATGCTCACACCTCCTACAAGGCTCACACCTTCTACCATGCTCACACATCTCCTTGCACGCTCACACCTCCCTACATGTTCACACATCCCCACACACACCCATCTCCACATGCTCACACACCTCCCTGCAAGTTCACACCTCCTACCATGCTCACATCTCCCTGCATGCTCACACCTCCATGCACACACACCCCTGCACATTCACACCTACCTGCACATTCACACCTCCCTGCATGTTTACACCTCCCTGCACATTCACACCTCCCTGCATGTTCACACCTCCCTGCATGTTCATACCAGCTCACACCTCCATGCAAGTTTACACCTTCTAGCATGCTCACACCTCCCTGGATGCTCACACCTCCTACAAGGCTCACATCCCCCTGCATGCTCAAACATCCCTGCATGCTCACATATCCACCTCACACCTTCTACCATGCTCACAGCTCCCTGCAGGCTCACACCTCCCTGCACATTCACACCTCTGTGCTGGTTCGTACCTCTACATGTTCACACCTCCCTGTGGGCTCACATGTCCCTACATGTTCATACCTCCCTACAAGCTCACACCTCCCTTCAAGTTCACAACTCCTACCATGCTCACACCTCCCTGCACACTCTCTCCTACAAGGCTCACACCTCCCTGGATGCTCACACCTACCATGCTCACAGCTCCCTGCACATTCACACATCCTTGCACATTCACACCTCCCTGTATGCTCACACCTCCCTGCAAGTTCACACCTTCTACCATGCTCACACCTCCCTGCATGCACACACCTACCTGCACATTCACAGCTCTGTGCACATTCATACCTCTCTACATGTTCACACCTCCCTGCATGCTCACACATCCCTGCATGTTCACTCCTCCCTATAAGCTCACACCTCCCTGCAAGTTCACACCTCCTATCATGCTCACACCTCGCTGCACGCCCACTCCTCCTACAAGGTTCACACCTCTCTGGATGCTCACAACTACCACGCTCACAGATCCCTGCACACGTACACCTCCTTGCATATTCACACCTTCCTACATGTTCACACCTCCCTAAAACTTCACACCCTCCATCCCCTCACACCTCCCTGCAAGTTCACACCTCCTACCATGCTCTCACCTCCCTGCATGCTCACAACTCCCTGAACATTCACACCTCCTTGCACCTTCACACCTCCCTACAGGTTCACACCTCATACCATCACACCTCCCTGCACACCTCCCTACATGCTCACACCTCCCTGCATGCACACATTGCACAGCACAGCATGCATGTTCACAGCTATCTACATGTTCACACCTCCCTGCACGTTCACACATCCCTGCATGTTCACACCTCCCTACAAGCTCACACCTCCCTGCAAGTTCACTCCTCCTACCATGCTCACACCTCACTGCACACTCACTCCTCCTACAAGGCTCACACCTCCCTGGATGCTCACACCTACCATGCTCACGGCTCCCTGCATGCACACACCTCCTTGCATGCTCACACTTCCTGCATGCTCACACCTCCCTACATTTTCACACCTCCTTGCATGTTCACCCATCCCTACATGTTCACATCTCCCTGCAGGTTCACACCTCATGCCATGCTCACAACTCCCTGCAAGTTCACACATCCTACCATGCTCATACCACCCTGCATTCTCACACCTCCTACAAGGCTCACACCTACTTGCCTGCTCACACCTCCCTGCATGCTCACACCTCCCTGCATGTTCACACCTCCCTGCACATTCACACCTCCTTGCATGTTCACACCTCCTACCATGCTCACATCTCCCTGCACACTCACACCTCCTACAATGCCCACACCTCCTTGCACGTTCTCACCTCTCTGCATTCTCACACTTCCCTGCATGCTCACACCTCCCTGAATGCTCACACCTCCCTGCACATTCACACCTCTTTGCATTTTCACACCTCCCTACATGTTCACACCTCCCTGCAAGTTCACACCTCATACCATGCTCACACCATACTACACGTTCACACCTCCCTGCACATTCACACCTTCTACAACTATCACAACTTTTACAACCTTCACAACTCTTACCAGGCTCACACCTTCCTGGACTTTCACACCTCCCTGTAGGCTCTCACCTTCCTGCACGCTTACACCTCCCTGCTGGTTCACACCTCCCTGACCCACACACCTCCTACCATGCTCACACCTCCTTGCATGCTCTCACCTCCCTGCATGCTCACTCTTCCCTGCACATTCACACCTCCTTGCATGTTTACATCTCCTACATGTTCACACCTCCCTGCAAGTTCACTCTTACCTGCACCATGCTCACACCTCCTGCAAGTTCACATCTTCTACCATACTCACACCTCCCTGCAAGATCACACCTCATTGCACATTCACACCTCCTGCACATTCACACCATTCACATCTACATGTTCACATCTCCTTGCATGTTCACCCATCCCTACATGTTCAAATCTCCTGCATGTTCACACATCCTACCATGTTCAAAACTCCCTGCAAGTTCACACCTCCTAACATGCTCACACCTCACTGCACATTCACACCTCCCTGCATGCTCACAACTCCCTACATGCTCATACCTCCCTGAATGCTCACACCTCACTGCATGCTCTCACCTCCCTGCATGCTTACACCTCCATTTTGGATCTCCCCTGTTGACAACTTTTGACTCGAAGTGCATGTTGTCAGACCAAAAAAAAAAAAAAAATATTCTCAGACGATAGAATATGGTTGTTTTCTGGTTCCACCTCCTTGTGATTCTTTCAAACCTGTAACCACAAGTCAGTTTCTGTGTCTAATGTAGAGGGGATGTTCTCGGAAGTAGAAAACAGGTGGATCCTGTCTCTTAGACAGTCTGGTAGTTCATGTGTTTTTTATTGAGAATTTTAGACCACTTATTGAGTTATTGTCGAAAGATGTATGCCAATTCCTGTCATGTTCATGACCTCATGCTGTTTTCTTGGGCTGATTCAACCACCTCACATCCCAGGGGAACGTCTTTAAGCACCTTGTGATGTCTCAGATGTGTTAATTCTTCTCCTTAGGTGGAGGCATTCCTCCTCATTTTCTCTACAGACCCATCTCTGGACACATCAAATCTTTTCATATGTGTTTATCCTAAAAGAATATCCCTCTCTCGGTTTTAATACATACCATTGCAGATGATAACCTCTTTGCTAACAATGACGGTGTCCAAGGAGTCAGGCTCTGTGTTTTGATTTCCTTCTGAGTTTAAAGTTGATGTATTATTCTAGCAGGCTCGCCACCTTTGTAAGCTCGTTCATCTTTCTCCATTCAAGTTTTAATAACATTTTTAATTTTGTGTTTCTAATGTTTTAACTACAATACATTGTTAAAATTCACGTAACAATCTCTCTTTCTCTCTCTCCGTCTGTTTTGGGAGGATTCCAGGGTTCATGATAATATTAGGGACAGGACTTTAGATCTTGACCACCAACAACTGGTCAGGAAGTATCACCAGGAAAAAAAAAAAAAAAAAAAAAAAAGAAATGGTGGAGGGAGCCTAGGATTCTCCTCTAGGAATAAGTAAAAATCAGCTGCTGGCCCAAACCGGAAAGCTTTGTAAACAGGTTTGATCTGAGATTAGCTTCTGTGAAGGAGAAGACTTCTGCAGGAGCCATCTCCTGGGCTGGTGGGGAGGAGACCCAGGATCCCCCCCTGTGGGAGGAGCCATCTTCTGGGCTTGTGGTGAGACCACGCCCCCTGTGGACGGAGCCAGCCCTAGGCAGCTGGTCCACTGACTCTGCATCAGCTCCCGCCTTCCTCCTGGTTTGAGTTCGAGTCCCAAACCTCACAGGGCAGCTCAATTCTGTCACCGGCTGGGGTTTGGTCATCTGTTTCATCATCTGATTATTATTATCTGATTATTATTATATTATCATCTGAACATTATTATCTGATATTATTATTATCTCTTCATTATTATAATCTAATCATTATTATTTGATATTATCAACTGATTACCATTATGATTATCTGTTTATTATTATTTGTATATTATGATATGGTTATTATCTGACTATGATTATTATCTGATTATTATTATATGTTTTTATTATTATCTGATATTATTATCAATATCTGTTTATTATTATTATTATCTGTTTATTATTATGTGATTATTATTATCTGGCTAGTATTATCTGGTTATTATTATCTGATTATTTTTATGTGATTATTATTATCTGATCATTATTATCTGTTCATTATTATTATCTGATTATTATTATGTGTTTATTATTATGTTTTTATTATTATCTGATATTATTATCATCTTATTATTATTATCATCTGATCCTTATTATCTGTTTATTATTACCTGTTTATTACCATCTGATTATTATCATCTGGTTATTATCAGTTTTTTGTTATCTGTTTATTATCATTATCTGATTATTATTACCAGATTTTTATTGTTTATTGGTAATTTTGTCTGTTTGCTATTATTATTTTATTATTGTCACTTTCTTGCGTGTGTGAGAAGTGCGAGGGGCCCTTTCCCAGCTTTCCTCGGAGCCGCCTCTGCCACCATCACCGTCACTGTCGCAATCGCCATCGCCCTCCATCCCTGGATGTGGAGTGGACACAGGGGTCCTGTTCCCTCTGCACACCGCTCTGGTATCTCTCTGTCTCTGTCTCTCTGTCTCTCTGTGTCTCTCTGTCTTTGTGTCTGTCTGTTTCTGTGTCTGTCTCTGTCTCTGTCTCTCTGTGTCTCTGTTTCTCTGTGTCTCTGTTGGTCTGTGTCTCTGTCTCTGACTCTCTCTGTCTCTGTCTCTCTCTGCCTCTATCTGTCTCTCTCTCTGTCTGTCTCTGTCTCTCTGTCTCTGTCTATCTCTCTGTGTCTCTCTCTGTCTATCTCTCTCTCTATGTCTCTCTGTCTGTCTTTCTTCTGTCTCTCTCTGTGTGTCTCTCTGTCTCTGCATCACTGTCTCTGTCTCTCTCTGTATCTGTCTCTGTGTCTCTGTCTCTCTGTCTGTCTCCATCTCTGTCTCTGTGTGTGTCTCTGTTTCTCTCTGTCTCTGTCCCTGTCTCTGCCTCTCTGTCTTTCTGTCTCTCTCTCTCTCTCTGTCTCTGTCTCTCTCTCTCTGTCTCTCTCTGTCTCTGTCTCTCTCTGTCTGTCTCTGTCTCTCTCTGTCTCTGTCTCTCTCTGTATCTCTATCTCTGTATCTCTATCTCTGTATCTCTGTCTCTGTCTCTCTGTGTCTCTGTCTCTGTGTCTCTGAGTCTCTGTCTCTCTGTGTCTGTCTCTTTTTTCTCTCTGTCTCTGTCTCTGTGTCTCTCCTCGTCTGTGAACCCTGAGTATTCTAGCTCATTTAAATATATTTGAATGTGCTTGACTATATTTTAATACACGGATATTTAAATAAATTTGAATGTATTTAAATACATTACCCAATGTGCTGGAATGAGCTGTGGAGCTCAAAGGATGTCCTTCCAGGCCAGTCCCTCCCAGCTCCTCAGATGTCACCTCCTGGAGGTTGGTCTGATGGTAAGTGCTCTCCCTCTGGGTAACCTGCCTGAGGGGTCACATGGGGGTCCTTGTCCTGTGACCTGGGTCACGTGAAGCCGCCGGGAGGATGGCAAACATGTTATTAGTACGTTATAATGATAATGATGTGTTATCAGCTCCTTCCCTCTGGGCTCCCTCCACACAGGCAATGGACTTGACCCTCTGTGCAAATCCTTCAGTCCCTCTGTGCACTCATTCATTCATTCATTCATTCATTCATTCATTCATTCATTCATTCATCCTCTTCTCTCTCTTTCTCCTCCTCCTCCTCCTCTCCTCCTCCTCTCCTCCTCTTCTCTCTCCTCCTCTTCTCCTCCTCCTCCTTCTCCTCCTCCTCCTCCTCCTCTTTTTCCTTCTCTCCTCCTCCCTCCTCCTCCTCCCTCCTCCTCCTCCTCCTCCTCCTCCTCCCTCCTCCTTCCTCCTCCTCCTCTCCTCTCCTCCTCCTCCTCCTCCTCCTCCTCCTCCTCCTCCCTCCTCCTCCTCCTCCTCTTCTCCTCTCCTCCTCCTCTGCCTCCAGAATCCAGGAAGCATCTTAAAGTCTTGGGGAGACAGTTGAAAGGTCTGATACCCCCCGTCCTCTCCTCCACCCAGAGTGTGTCTAACTGTGACCTTCTCACCTCACCTCACCTCCCCCCCCTCACAGCGTTCTTCACCCACAAGGTGGAACACAAGAGCAAGACCCACAACAGCAGGAGCTTCCAGAGGACCGGGACTCTGGCCTTGAAACGCGTCTACACTGCCAAGTGAGTCCAAACCCGGTGGGGGCTGCCGGCTGGGGAGGGAGGAGAGGGGGGGGAGAGGGAGGGTGGTGAGTAGGTTTCTGCAGCGTTCTGGAGCTCTGGGAGGAGGCGTGAGTTCAGAGGCCAGCCTGGTCCACAGAGCAAGTCCGGGACTTGGCCGAGCCACAAAGAGAGACCCTGTCTCAAAATAATTCACAAGCAATTGGGGCAGCCTGGAATTCTTTTTATTTCTCTCTTTCCTTCTCTCCTTCCTTCCTTCCTTCCCTTCCTCCCTCCTTCCTTCCCCTCCTCCTCCCCTCCTCCCTCCTTCCTCCCTCCTCCTCCTCCTCCTCCTTCCCTCCCCTCCTTCCTCCCTTCCTCCTTCCTTCCTCCTTCCTCCTTCTCCTTCCTTCCTCCTCCTTCCTTCCCTTCCTTCCCCTTCCTCCTTCCCTTCCTTCCTTCCTTCCATCCTTCCTTCCTCCTTCCTTCCTTCCTTCCTTCCTTCCATATCAAAAAGGGGGCAGGCCAAAGGTAGCCCAAACAAATGTAAAAATCCAGGTACAAGATGCCTAGCATATCCTTAAATGCTAAAGGAGAAAGGGAGTTTATATAAAGTCTGGCTACAAAGGCCCATCCTGTGTAAAAAAAAAAAAAAAGGGGGCAATCCAAAAAATAGTCACAACCAATGTAAAACTGAGGTACAAGATGCCTGTGGTATGCTTAAATGCTAAAGGTAAGAGGGAGTTTAAATAAAGTTTGGCTATAAAGGCATAACTCCCCATTCTATATAAAAAGGGGGATAGGACAAATAGCTACAGCATATATAAAAACCTAGGCCTAAAACTTTAAACAGGTACAGGATACCTAGGGTCTGCTTAAATTCTAAATTAAAAAGGAGTTTATATAAAGTTTACCTAAAACATGCCTTTTCTGTTGCTCAAGGCAACCAGCTTGTCTCTCTAATGGGAGACCTCTCAGGAGATAGGTAGCAGCTTGGCCTAATGCAACACTTACCCAAGACTCCAAAAAAGATACTTTGATTTATCCAACCTTGTTTTTATTTCAACGTGATAATGATTGTATGTTCAGTAATAATGGTAACTTATATTGCTGATCCCTTTACATGGAAACAACTCTCAACCTGACTGAGATATAAAAAATAATGTCTCCAGTCAAAACATCAACCATACATGGCCAATAAATCCTTGGCTATAATATCTTTAAATTTTTCATTATGCCATTATTTAAATTGGCGTAGATAAAATTGGCTTACAGTTTAGTTTCATCCTGCACATTTCATACATTCATAATTTTAGAACTGTATGATGTTTGTGAGAAATTATATGTGTGCAGAACAAAAGGACTGGACACTGGAGATGCTGGATCAAACCTGACAGAATCCTCTTTCCAGCATGCTGAGACCTTAACATATCTATTCCAGCATCTTGCATGTTCCAGCATTCTGCTTGTTCCTGCCTCAACTGCTTCAATTGCTGTTTCTCATCAATATTTCAATATTATTTGGTGATATTTGACAAAAAAAAAAATGGGCTTCTTCTTCAGACTATGTTATCTGAACTGAAATTTCTAGGCTAGGTGTATGAGCAAACATACCTGTAGGGTAAGCAGTCAGGAGGCAGAGGCAGGAGGATCACATTGCCAGACACATTTTTAAGAAGGAATTTATGGTATTAATTTGTTGGTGGTCCCATCATTATTTCATTCATTCTTCCTTCCTTCCTTCCTTCCTTCTTTCTTCTGATTTATTTATTTATTTATTTATTTATTTATTTATTTATTTATTTATTTATTCACTCATTTATTTATTTATTCATTCATTCATTATACAGTGTTCAGCCTACATGTACACCTGCAAGCCACCAGAGGGCACCAGATCTCACTATAGATGGTTGTGAGCCACCATGTGGTTGCTGGGAATTGAACTCAGGACCTTTGGAAGAACAACCAATGTTCTTGTCATCTGAGCCCAACCCTGGTCCCACTTTGTTTTAGCTCATGTTCCATAAATTTTCTAAAACATAAATGAATGTGTAAGACAGTAAGAAATGTCTTAATGATTCTTTACTATGGTCACACATAAGTTTGAACAAATACTGCTGAGTTCATCTCAAGAGCTCACGTCACCATGTGGTGAATTAAATTTATCATTGTGTTTTCAGGATGATAACTATTTCTTACCTATGACCACTAGGAAGCTGTATGCTGCCTTAGCTGATCAAACTGGATGGATGAGTAAACAGCAGCTTTTAAGCCAGCCTTGAACTTGTGATCCTCCTGTCTCAGCCTTCTGAATGCTGGGGTTCCAGGCTTGGGCTGCTAAAGTGAGAACAATGAAGCAGATGGTACATTTATCTGTTTGCGTGTGGGGGGGAATTATCACATTTTTACATTTCCAAACTTTATATGCATAACATATCTCCCACATTTAATAAAATATTAAAATGTGTCACTCTACCATGTAGCCTTGACAACCCACAAATATGCCCTTGAATTTTTCTGTTGCCATCTGTTGCTGCTCAGGGGGCTAACTGGTTAGTCTGGTTTGTGGCCCCTTGGAGAAAACTAATTTTAAAATTTATTATTAGTATAATTTAAAGAGGTAGTGAGTGTTCTTTTTGGAGGGAGGGGAACTTTATTGATGATCCATGGTGTATTTTTTTTTTTTTGAAAATTTATTATTTGTAGAGTATTCTGCCTGCATATCAGAAAAGGGCACTTTTTACAGATCTCACTATAGATGTTTGTGAGCCACCACATGGGTGCTGGAAATCAAACTCAGGACCTTTGGAAGAGAAGCCTGCACTCTTAAGCTATGTGATGTCTCTCCAGCCCCATCATTTATTATTATTATTTTTTTTAATTTTTACTGATTCATTGTACATCCCTGTCATAGACCCTTCCCTCCTCTCCTCCTGGTCCTACTCTCCCTGTTTCCCCTATCATCCCTCACCTGGATCCTCAGAGAAGGGGATCACCCCTCCCCTGTGTCCACCCACCCACACCACCATATCAAGTCACATCAGGACTCAGTGCATCCTCTTCCCCTGTGGCATGGCAAGGTAGCCACACCAGGGGAATGTGATAGAAAAGCTAGCTTGTGGGTCAGGGTGCATTCATATGTGTGTTGGTCCTGCTGTGTTTAAAGGCCTTGTTACCTTCCTGTCCTTCATCCCCTTTGGTGCTTACACTCTGCACAGAGTTCCTTGAGCCCTTAGGAGAGGAATTGCTGGAGACAATATTTAGGTGGAATGGTCCAAGGCCTCTCACTGTCTGAGAATCAACTGGATGTGGGTCTCTGTATTTGTTCCTATCTGCTACAGGAAGAAGTATTCTATGATGGCTGAACAAGGCACCAATCTGTGAATACAGCTGTGGTCCTTTAGCACAACTATAGCATTTACATTTCTCTGATGTCCCTGGCCTGTGTAGACTCAGGCTCCTGGCCACCCAAGCCATGTTGGATCAAGGTTCCTTTTCATGGAGTGGGCCTCCTGAAACTCAACCAAATATTAATTGGTCACTTCCATGAAATTTGTGCCACAAGCGTACCAGCAAATCTAGTAGGCAGGTTATTATTGGAAAGTGAAGGGTTGGTGTGTACTTCCTCTTTAGGTGGACTATGGTGAATGTTAAGGGGAACACGAGCACCCACAAGCATGCATGCCATGTCTTCAATGTCTTATGTATTGTTGAAAAACCAGGCACTTGAGAATAACTATAAAGTTATGTTCCAAGAATCTGACACTTGGTGGAAATTCAACTTTCAGGAGTTAGCATGGCACCTCTTCATTTTCCTAGTTCCTCATTCTGTATCTTGTTATTTTCAGGTATTTCAGACTGAACAAAAAAACATCTTTTCAGGCTGGAAATGGACTGTAGTTTTCAGGTTAGATATAACAATAACATAATCTTTGGTCAGTGGTGAACTATACTTATCTGTGTGCATTATTAAAAATATCTATATTGCAACATGTTTATATTCATGAATGGACTAACATGTATTATAGGGATTTTATGTAGATAATTCACAATATGATTGCTGAAAACTCTTTCAAAAATTTACTGTTATTTCAACCATTTCCTTCTTTTATATTTATCCTCCTTCATAATTAGAGTACCTACCCTGGTTTATCCTAATCACATCAATTGTACCTGCCATTGTATTGCTTCCCTATTATGCTTTCCTGTTTCTACAGTTATTCCATGATGAATACCCACAAACCAACATTTGGAGCTAGATGCCCCAGAGTAGAGAATAAAAGATATTTGTCTTCTGGATATGAGTTACTTAAATTATATTTTTCTTACTTACATCTATTTATATGTATGATATTTATCATGTTAAACATATTTATGAGTTTCCATTTCCTACCTATTGTGAACAGAATAGCAATGAAGGTGACTGAGCAAGTATTTGGAGAGTGGGATGTCAAGTCATTTTTATATATGTCAAGGAAAAAAGAGCAGGGTCAGGCAGCAGATTTATTTTGTTCCATTTAGAAAATTCTCTACTCTGATTTCTTGAATGGCTCAACCTGTTTCAAAGACACCAGCCCCCCCTTTCCCTAGATTGATTTTCATGCCTGTTCTGTAGAAGAATCTCCTATACCACCCAAACCCTGTTATACTCCCAAAAATAACAGAGAGAACAAGTTTTTAGTTCATGTACTATCATATAATTACTATCATATAATTACATTTTGTATATGTATATTGTCCACACATTAATAAGTAACATGAATAAATTACTAAAATATGTTTTTAACAGCAGCTTTTATTCTAAAATAAAATGTCTGTGATTGGGAGACAAAGTGAGGGGCTCTTATTTTTCTTTAAATACACATTTCAGAAAAAGTTACTTTAAGGTATGTAAATGATTTAATTTTTGTATAGTAATGGGTTTTATTAGAAAACTAATACATCAAAATGATCAATTTTTATTTGCTATTTTTTGTTTTTCAAACTTCTCAAAGTGTTTTTATCATGTCTTAGGAGAATAATGTAGCACTTTGGGAAAAAGATGGACACAAGCAGCCCTGCACTGGAGGCCAGGATGGAGAAGACCTCCACAGCCACCATGGCTTTTCCCTTGGTGCTCTGGTAGACAGGGATGAAGGTGACCCAGACACTAAGGAACACCAGCATGCTGAATGTCAGAAACTTGGCCTCATTGAATGTGTCAGGCAGGTTCCTCACCAGGAAAGCCACAGCGAAGCTACCTAGGGCCAGAGTCCCTAAGTAAGCCAGCACACTGTAGAAAGCAGTAACTGAGCCCTTGTTGCATAAAATAATGACATGAGCATGTTCAGAGTGTATATCTGTGTCAATGTAGGGAGGAGAGGTTCCCAGCCAGACTCCAGAGAGAATAAGTTGAATCAGGACACAGATGGGGATGACAGCATTATAGATGCCTGAGACAAACAACCTTCTCATTGTTCTCCCAGGTTTCATGATCCTAAAGGCCAGAATTACAGTTATAGTTATGTCAAAACAGTGGAAATAGCCAATGTGAATACAAGTGCAAATGTTACTTGTTGTAGTATACAGGAGACATTGTTTGGGCGTCCAATGAAGAAAAAGGAGCAGAAGAAGCAGAGGAGGATGGAGATGAGCAGGATATAGCTGAGTCTTGTTATTGGCCTTAACAATGGCTGATTCTTGGTGTTTAAGGAAGATCCCCAAAACTATAACTGTGCTGACAGAGAAGAAGAGAGCTGTGCAGGCCAGAGCCATGCCCAGAGGATCCTCTAAGGATAGGAATATCACTGCCTTGGGTAAACACTGGTTTCTCTCAGGGTTTGGGTAGTCTTGACTTAGGCAAGGAATGCACTCCTGCTGATCTGTGCGGAGAAAGTGAATAAACATTTCAGCTTATACATGTATTTACACTTTACACATTTAATTCATAAGAGTTCTTTTCAATGATTTGTATAGCCTGGCATATTCGGCTTCATGATAGTGCCAAAATAATGAACTCTTTATGAATCCTAATCTATTGTTTTCCTTGATACTTAATAATAAGTTTTGTTTAAAGAATTTATTACTGTTTGTCTAAGGCAATTAAAGTGAAATCTATATCACTCATATTCAGAGTAAAACTATAAAGTAATCCTCCACGTGCTTTTTAAATGAAGTGATTTAAATTACTAAGTATAGTATTTTGATCACATCAGTGTATGCAAATGCACTTCTCTGATTCCACCATCATGGGTTTTTCTCATTTTTCTTGTTACTCACAGTTTCAGTAGATACTTATTACCCTACTTCTATATATTTTTCCAAGGTAACATGCCAAGAAGTTAGATCCCACATCCATGGCCTATGAAACAATCCTGATTTGGTGGTAAGCATACAACACTTGCATCAACAAATTGCAGCTCTAAGCTCAGATCAATCAGTATCTATCTTAGCTGTAGAAGTTACAAATACATTTCTACATTCTTTGGCTCAGTACAGAACTCTTTGTCTTTTCATTATAATTCCAGAGTAATCCTAGAAATTGTTCTAATTTCCACACTTGTTTTTCTGGTCATCCTCTGAAGACTAAAAAAAGCCCTATATGTCACACAAGAGGTCTATAAATCTTTAAATCATTACATCAAAAAGGGGAAAATGGCACAGTAATATTCACTGGAGTTGGTGAGAGTCATCCACTTTGCTTGATGGAATTCCAGCGATGAGAAGATTGTTAAAATCACTATTCTTCTAACTTTTTGGATTTTTTGTTTGTTTGTTTCCTTACTAGGAACTTTCTGCACTATTATTCCATTTTTTTTCTACAAAAATTTATATCTGAGTCTTTTTATGAAAATCCAAACGTTAACTTTATGTGTCCACTGTTTGGAAATCTTTCTGCCTGGGAAATCATTAAGCACAGATAAGCAGATTAGAGGTGAAGTCATTATTTCAGAAGTTTTCTTGGGGTATCTTCCCCTAAACAGTATTTTGGTGCAGAGTAAACATTATGCAAACTCTGAGAGGCCAAGAGATTCAGTTATATATTTAAGACTTCCTTTCATTATAGGTTTAGAGCTCCCTGAAAATGTAGTTTAAAGATAGGAGATCATAGAGGATACACACCTGATGGAATAAAACTCAGTAAATAGGATAGATTGACTAAAATAAACTTTTCTACTTAATAGCATGATGATGATGCATATAGTAAAAGGAGTTATTTATTAATATTCGCTATTCATGCAAATACCTGTTAAAGTATTTTCTGTTTTTCTGGACTGTACTCATACTACAAACACTGCCAGTCTAAAAGCAAACTGTCATACATTAAATATGTTTTCTTTGCAGGAGACATTTTTTAGATTCCTTAAAGTAGAGTCATAGGGCTAATAATAATATCTTTTCTGTTTGTATTTTTTAATTTTTGCTGAACTTGTAATCCTGGATAAGCACCTTGTTGATAGTAAATCAGAGCTACAGAAATGTCTGAATTTTAGATGTCAACTGAGAGATTCCCCTGACCACTGCACCTGACTCACTCCCTTCCCTTATTGACCCCTCATCTACTCTGTGGAGCACCCTGTTTGCAAACATACTCCAACTCTCTTTTCCATGCTGAGGATGGCCCCACAGAAAGGTTCCTGGTACAGGTTCACAGAGAATGAACTGCCAACAAGAAAGCATGCATGGACAGATATGTGCTCTCTGCACATATGTAATAGTTGTGTGGCTTGGCCCTCATGTGGGACTTCTAACAGCACATTTGTAACAATTGTGCAGCTTGGTCTTCATGTGGGTCACCTATCAACAAGATCAAAGCTGTCTCTGTCTCTTTTGCCTGCCATTGGATTCCTTTTCCCTAGTTAGACTACCTTGTGTAGCCTCAATAGCAGAAGTTTTTCATAGACTTATTGCAACTTTATATGCCAAGGCTGGTTGATATCCAAGGGAGGCTTCTTTTTTTTTCTGAAAAGAAAGGGAGGAAGGGCACATTGGTTGGCAAGTGAGGTGACAGAGAGGGGCTGGGAGGAGAAGTGTGATCAGATGCTGTAGTAGTACATAATCAAATTAATTATTAATCCATTAAAAAGAAATAGTAAGATTGTAATAGAAATGAATGAAATAGAAACAAAGAAAACAACACATAGATTAACCAAAGGGAGAGCTGGTTCTTTCTGAAGAGAAACAAAATTGACAGACCCTTGGTTTAAGTAAATTGAAGGAAGAGTTTAGCAAAATCAGAAGTGACAGAAAAACAACATTACTACAGAATCCAAAGAAATTCAGAATATTTTATGGGAACATTTAAAAATATATATTCTATACCAGAGTGTTTAAAAATGCACATGAAATGGGTAAGTTTTAGATTTCCCCAATCAACCATAATTCAAACATGAATTCAACAGCCTAAGTAGAACTAAACAGAACTGTGAGGAAATTAAAAAGCTCACAAAAGCATCTCATCAAAAAAGACAGAATGGAAGGCTGAAAGATTACAAAAGGAGACTCCAAGATGTTGGAAACCAGAGTGTACCATATCTGAAGGGTAGAGGATCAGAGATTCTGAGTCCAGTGAGTGGACAAGTGGCTAGATCTGGAGAAATGGCTTTGGTGCTTCCTGATCCATGTCCCCAAGTCCGTTGAGCAGGTCCAGGAGTAGGAAACCATGGGCCACCTGCCCTTTCACATTCTCCAGTGAGTTTGGACCACCAGGGTCTCTCTGCTGTAACAGCCAGACCTCAGATCCCTCCTGCTCCCCTGAGGTCAACATAAGGATTACTGGGACAGCATCCCAGACAACAAACCACAGTCCTCTGGTCACCCTGTGGACACCAGGGGAACAAGAAAAACACAGGGATCCAAGATCCAATATGGCACACACAGAGGAATCAGCATACAAGGAATACAGTTTTGGGAAGGCCTATAAGCTGCACCCCAGCTTTCTTTTGATTAACTCCCATGGTTATCACCTTGGCCTGGAGCCCTTTGGGGCACCTTCATATGCTCTGTTCATGATCAGCAGCAGCACTTGTACCCCAAACATCAGTGCTTCCATGCATGCACACTCCCTGACCTTCAATTCACCCGCCCCCATCTGTTTTTGTGCTCACTACCTGGCCTGTTCACTGCTCTTCAAGACACTAGCATCTGAATTGCCAGCACCCATTCTTGAGCCACTGCACATTCCTTGTCTTCCTGAACAATACTCTAGACTGCAAAGACAGGCTGGTCCAGTCCTTGGTGCAGGTTCCAGGAACAAACAGCTAAGGTTACAAACAACCATATGGCTAAAGTCTAGCATAAAATAAAAGTCAACAAAAACCAAGACACCACCAATAACCCCCAGGCTCCACCAAAAACCCCCAGGCTCCACCAAAAACCCCCAAAACAATGGATATACCAATGTACCTGAAACACAAGAAAATTTCCTTAAATCTATGCTTATTCAATTATTTGTGGCATATGAAAAGAAAAAGAACTAATCTCTCAAAGAAATAAAGGCAAATACAACCAAAGAGAGGGCATCATAGACAGAAAACCTCAATCATACAGGTGAAGGAAATAAAGTTATTCAGGACCTTAGAAAATTACAGTTAATAAAGAAACCACAAACAAAGAAAACTGGAGATGGAACACTTAGAAAAGTGATCAAGTACCACAGAGGTAAGCATCACCAACAAAATACAAGAAATTGGGGGGAGAATCTCAGGCATTGAGGATATAGATGAAGTAACTGGCAAATCTCTCAAAGGAAAGAGAAAGGATAATTTCTGATGCAAAACATTCAAGACATCCAGGATACCATGAAAAGATGAAACCTAAGAATAATAGCAATAAAATAAACAGATGATGCCAGGCTCCAAAGTCCAGAATGTAGTTTCAATAAAACCATAAAAGAAAGTTTCACCAACCTTAAGAAAGAGATAGCATTAAACATGAAAGAGACTTACAGAACACCACATATTCTAGACCAGACAAGAAAATACTTGTGCAACATAATAATCAAAACACTAAATCTACCCATGAAAAAAAAAATTAAAAGCACCAAGGAAAAAGGCCAAATAACATATAAAGACAGACCTATCAGAATCACACCAGACTTCCCAACAGAGATTATGAAAGCCAGAAGGGCCTCAGAGGATGTCATGCAGACCCTAAGAGACCACAGATACCAGTAAAAGTTACCCAGAAAAAGTTACAGTCAACACAGATGGAGAAACAAGATATTCCATGAGAAAACTAAAATTAAACAATATCATTGCAGCATCCCAGACCTAGAGAAGTTACTAAAAGGAAAACTCCAACCAATGAGATCAACTAAACCCAAGAAGCATAGAATATAGATGACATCACAACAAAAAAAAAATCAAAAGAAAACAAGCACACAGGCACACTATCAGCACCAACTCCACAATAACAAGAACTAACATTCATTGGTCTTTAATATCTATCAACATCAATGGACTCAACAGTACAATAAAAAGACACATTCTAACAGAATGGTTACAGAAAGAGGATCCAACATTCTGCTGCATACAAGCAACATTTCAGCCACAAAGATAGACACTACCTTGGGGTAAATGCTAGAAAATGGTTTTCCAATAAAATACACTGAAGGAGCAAGTGGCAGTAGCATCCTAATATCTAATCAAACAGACTTCTAACCAATATTAATCAAAAAAGATGGGGAAGGATACTTCATCCTCATCAAAGAAAAATCCACCAGGAGGACATCAATATCTTGAAAAACTATGCCCTATAGACAAGGACACCTGCATTAGTAAAAGAAACATTCAAGCTGAAATAACACATTAGTCTCAACTTAGTAATAGTGGGAGACTTCATTACCACACTCTCACCAAATGACATATCATTGAGAGAGAAGCTAAATAGTGAAATAATGGAGGTTACAGAGGTCATGAATCAAATGAACCTATGAGATGTATACAGAACTTTTCACCCAGATACAAACAACTATACTTTCCTCTCTGCACATCATGGAACCTTTTCCAAAATTGACCACAAAGTCAGAAAAAAAGCAAGTCTGAACAGATACACGAAGACTGAAATAACCCCTTGTATCCAATTTCACCACCATGTTCTAGGGCTGGACCTCAGCTATGACAAAAAGAGCAAAACGCCTGCACACACATCAAATCAGGATAACTATGTATTCAACGACAGTTGTGTCATGGAAGAAAAAAAGAAAGAAATTAAAGATGTTCAAGAATTAAATGAAAATGAAGGCATAACATACCTGAACTTCTAAGATACAATGAAAGCAGTTCTAAGAGGAAAGTTCATAGTGCTCAGTGCCTTTGTAAAGAAATTTAAGACATCTCAAGAAGCAATCTAACAACACACCTGAAAGACACAGAAAATAAACAAATAGATGCAGACACACCCAAGAGGAGTAGATGGCTTTAAATAATCAAACACAGTGCTGAAGTCAGTATACTAAAAACAAAATGATTTAAAGAATCAACAAAACCAAGAGCTGGTTCTTAGAGAAAATCAACAAAATAGACAATCTCTTAGCTAAAGTATTTAAAAGGCAAAAAGACACTATCCAAATGAACAAAATTATATAGTGACACAATACATAGTGACACAAACCGAGAAAATTAAAAGAATAATTAAATCTTAGTTTAAAAGCCTATATGTCACAAAATTTTTAAATCTATGTGGAATGAAGAATTTTCTTGATATATTCCACTTAAAAGTTAAATCAAGATCAGGTAAATAAATTAAATAATCCTATCTCCCCTAAGGGAATAGAAGCTGTAATCAAAAATCCCCATAAAAAAAAAAAAAAAAAAAAAAAAAAAAAAAAGCCCAGGTCCAGATGGTTTCAGGCAGAATTCTACCAGACCTTCAAAGAAGAGGAAATACCAATATTGTTCAAACTATTCCACAAAATAGAAACAGAAGGAACATTACCAACCTCATTTTATGAAGCCATAGTCACATTGATACCTAAAGAACACAAAGAAATGAACCTCAGACCAATCTCGCTTATGAACACTGGTGCAAAAATACTCAGTAAAATACTTGCAAACTGAATCCAAGAACACAACAAAGATATCATCCAGCATGACCAAGGAGGCTTCATTCCAGGCATGCTGTGTTGGTTCAGTCTACAGAAATCCATCAATGTAATCCACCACATAAACAAACTGAAGTGGAAAAACAAAACAAAACAACAAAAAAACCCACATGATCATTTCCTTACATGCCAAAAAGCGTTTGACAAAATCCAACACCCATTCACGTTTAAAGTTTTGGGGAGATCAGGAATAGAAGGCACATACCTAAACATAGTAAAAACAATGTACAGCAAGCTTATCACCAACATCAAACTAAACAGAGAGAAACTTAAATCTATGCCACTGAAATCAGGCATAAGGCACGACTGCCTGCTCTCTCTACATCTCTTCAACATAGTATGTGAAGTCATATACCACACTGCAAGGAATTTAACCTATGGTAGCACTAGATCTCAGAATATGAAGAATATTTATTTAATCTTTCAACATTTTTTTGTTTTCAATAAAACATAAAAAGTTTTGTTTGTTAGCCAGTTGTCTAAGGTTTGGCCTTTTTTTAATATGATAAAAAATAGTCGATTTTCATCATTATATTAATGTATTTTCATTTTGACTTTTTATTTTCTTATAAAAATTTTCATTTTAAAATGAACATAATTATCTCACTATACCTTTTCTTTGCCCAAAACAACTTCTGGAGCCACCTTATATCTATTCTCTCTCAAATTCATGACCTCTTATTAATTAATGTTTATTTGTGTCTGTGTTTGTTTGTATTCAAATACATAGTGACACACACGAGAAAATCAAAAAATACTACCTGCACATGCCATATAAAGTTACTTGTATATGTTATCAGACATTTGACCATAACCCTAAACAGGCAATCATATTTTTATTTATGACAACTTGCTTTTTCTACTATTGTTGACACTGAAGATGACAACTGTAAGTGTTGTAAATGCAGTTCCATTTCTTGTGCTTACAAGAAACAATCACACATGAACTTTTCCTGGAGTTATCTTCAGGCAAAAATCCTTAGGTTTGTTTATTGCAGAAATACAAATAAATTCTGGACAAATGGAGATCTCACATTTAATGGGAAACCTATACCACGGAGATAGCCATGTCATGCACCAAAAGGCAGGGTTTTTTAGTAGTTTGCATATGACACAATAGCATGAGAATTGCCACTCAAATCTTCACACATCATGTGGCATCATAATGATTACTAATGGATTCAGGAATGAAGGAAAGAGACATGGAGAGCAGCATTGTATTATGACATCATAGTCACTTCGAAACTTTCAGCTTCTACATTCCTAAGCAGTTGAGGACAGGTATTATTTTTCTACCTGTCTGATTGGAAATATGATGCTCTGGACAAAATACACAAGAAAAACAGCAAATGGGTCTTTCTTCTTGTAGAACTTTCCAGAATCCTGGACCACAGCTCTGTGTACATACAGATTGAGGAGTCTGAAGGCAACACAGAAAAACTGGTCATAATATTGAACATTAATTTAAAATACTTTAGGCTAAATAACTTAAATGAACATACCCTATGTAAATTGTATGTATTTTTGTGTGTTTAATTTTGTAAAATTTTTATTCTTTTATATTAATCACAGGCTCAGTATACAAGTTGGTTACCCTAATAAGGGGAACAGGGACTATTTCTGACATAAACTCAATGACTGGCTCTTTGACCTCCCCCTTCCCTCTGAAGGAGGAGTAGCCTTGCTAGGCCAAAGACGAGGACATTGCAGCCAGTCCTGAAGAGAACTGATAAGCTAAGGTCATATGGAAGGGGAGGAGGACCTCTCCTATCAGTAGACTTGGAAAGGTGCAAGGAGGAAATGAGGAAGGAAGGGTGGGATTGAGAGGGAATGAGGGAGGGGCTACAACTGTGATACAAAGTAAAATGTATGAGTTTATGGGAAACTCTGAGCTTATTATATGTGAGTGTAGAATGGAGATTTGAAGTTAGCACACTTCCCATTATTAAGTATTCAACAACCATTTATGGTGACCAAACTGTGACTCACTTCTGCCTCACATATGTGAAATGTATAAGGCATCCGCATATTCTCACCTCTGAAGGCAGCAAGTCAGAACTCATTTATTGTATGAATTATGGAAAGGTTGGATTGTCAGACAGAAACCCCATCACTCTTGCCTCATATGTTT
Source organism: Meriones psammophilus (assembly GCA_036365155.1). Lineage (NCBI taxonomy): Eukaryota > Metazoa > Chordata > Mammalia > Rodentia > Muridae > Meriones > Meriones psammophilus. The sequence goes on from JAEOAE010003153.1 coordinate 644,914, forward strand.
CTACCTTTACATTTCCACTCATGTATTAAAACCCACACACTCTGATTCAGCTGAGAAAGGAAGCTCAATTTTCTCATGAAAGATTGTTTGGCTATTGGTGAATTATAATCTATTACTGCAATATTTACCCTTGACTCCCAGTGCTAGGAATTATTCTGTGCCTTTCCTTTCAAAAGTTAGAGACATCATAATATAGGATTTTCACCAATTGCATTCTTAGTTAATCACAAAAACTAAACTAACACAGTTTTGGTTCATTATATTTTAGGAATTTTGTAGAACAAGAAATATTTCTATCTTTCCTTAGACCTCTTTTCTGCCTTCATTTCATTTTCAGTTTATGTCTCATGAATATGTCTATATTAACAGTAGTATGCTTGTGGATAACTGACTCAGTAGTTAAGAGTGCATACTGCTCTTGCATAGAAATATGAGTTCAGTTCCAAACATACTTATTAGGAAGCTCATATACATTGGTTCCAGAAATGTCTTGTGTCAAAATCCACATTTTTTTGTTTATGCTACCTCAAAAACTTGTAAAATTATTGATATGCTTGAGTTGGAGTTGTGTGAATGGAAGGATGCATTTAGCATCAGCTTGCCTGTATAAATAACATATGTGAATATATACATAAGTTTGTATCCATGTGTGTGTTATCATGTGTGTGTGTTTACACGTGGTACCACACACAAACATGCCTATATATAACCATGACACATTCATTCATTCATTCATTCATTCATTGTGTCATCAATGAACACAAGCATTCAAGTTCAATTCATCTAATTCTAGCTAAGGAATTAGCTGACATTATGTGTGCATTTGTAGGTGCATTTATTTGTGTATGTAGACATATATATATTTCTGAAATACTGGTTTATTTCAGATTTAAAGTCATACAGAAATAAAGGGATTACTTAGTATTTAATGCTCTTGCCACATAAGTATGAAAGCCTGAATTTAATCATGATGAAGGGATGAAAAGAAAGTTTGGGTACAGAATATATGCCTGTAATCCAAGCTTTACTATCATGAAGACAGAGAGAGTACATAGGTAATGCTGTCTACTGAGCACAGCAAAATCAGAAAGTAAGGGTTTCACAGAGATGTCCTATTTAAAAAGAAAGTGGACAGCAACCGAGGAAGATAATCACAGTTAACTGTGGCCTTAACCAGCACATGTGTTCATATGCATGAATACCCACACACAAGATCACAGTCACAATAGAGCTAAGAGCTTAAAATTTCACAATAAATATTACACAATCAAGTTTATAATTCTTTACAAATAATTCCCTTTATATTAAATGTTGAAAAATTTCCCAACCTGATTAAAGTTGCTTGGCCATTGAATCAGAACTTCATTGATGAAAAAGCCTTGGTCTTTTAGACTCTTGAAAACAAATTCTCCCACTTTAAATATTAATGAATTTTGCTTACTATATGCAATAATGTTTTGTATATCATATGTTTCCATAATATTCTTATTCTCATCAAAGCTTATTTCCTCTCCAGCAGCATTTGTCACTTTAATTTTCCTCAAAAATGGATGCATCTGAAAAGAGACAAAATTTTATATGAGTGGCCCACACAGATTACTGGTTGACCTTTAAGAGAAATTCATTTTCTCTCCCTCTGATATGGGTTTCTTTTTGAAGGTGCTTAGTTTCTTTAGGTGTCTCCCCAGTTATGTAGTGAGATTAAAATTATTCCCCTTGGAAGTAATGCTAGAGCTACTAAACACAAGTAGAAATATCATCTATGAGATAGAAGATAGTATAGTGTGCAGCGTGTCCTTAGTTGGAAAAAGGTCCTGTGTCTTTCTCCAGTACCAGGAAAAAAAAATTTCCATTTAAAAGATGGAGCTTTGAAGAGGATTCAAAATAGTGGTGCCCAGTGCACATGATTACTGAGTGCTAGGACTCTAGTGACTCCACAGCAAGTAAGAGGCTATGCTGTGGACCCCAAAACACCAATGTCTATGCTTCTCAGCTTTATGGTACACTAGAAGGAAAACCCCAAGCAAAGAAAGTTAACCATACCCAAGAAAACAAATAAGATATTAAAAAAAAAAACACCATTGCTGCAAAACCAAAAGGAGAGAAACACAGAAACTCACTACAACCATAAAAATCAAAATTACCAGCACTATCAAACATTAGTTATTAATATCACTCAACATCAATGGATTCAATTCCTCAATAAAATGACACGGACTAACAGAATGGATATATAAATAGAATTGCTGCATACAAGAAACACATCTTAACAAAAAAGGAGGATATTACCTCAGAGTGAAGGGCTGGAAATAGCTTTTTCAAGGAAATGGACCCAAGAAGCAAATTGAAAGAAGCCATCCTAATATCTAATAAAATAAACTTTTAACTGAATTTATTCAAAAGATATGGGAAAGGATACATATCATAGTAAAAGGATACATATCATATCAAAAAATCTCATCTCAAGATGATGTCTCATCTGAATATTTTGCTTCAAATACAAGGGCACCTACATTTGTAAAAGAAGCATTACTAAAGCTTAAATAATAAATAATACACAGTAACAGTGGGAGACTTCAAAACCCCACACTAACCAAAAGACAAGTCATGAAAACAGAAACTAGATAGAGAAACAACAAACTAACTAATGATCAAATCAAATGGATCCAACAGATATCTACAGAATTTTCACCCAGACAAAAAAGGATATACCATCTTCTCAGCACCTCACAGAAACTTCTTCAAGATTGCCCATTGACTTGGTCAGAAAGCAAGCCTCAACAAGTATAAGAAATTTGTAATAACCCCTTGTATCTTATCAGACCACCATGGATAGAGTTCAATAACAATGGAAACAATAGAAAACCTATAAAACTAATGGAAACTGAATGACTCAGTGATCATTGGGTCAGGGAAGAAATAAAGAAAGAAAATATAGATCTAGAATTCAGTGAAAATGAAGAGACAACATACCTAAACTTCTGGGACATACTGAAAGCAGTGTTAAGGAGAAGGAAGGTTCATAGCATTAAGTGCCTTTCTAAAAAGAATTAAGGAATTCTCATAGTAGCAATTTAAAAATACATGTAAAAGCTCTAGAACAGACTGAAGTAAACACTAAGAGGAGTAGACAGGAGGAAATAATCAAACTTATAGCTGAAGTTAGTGTCATAGAAAAAATGGGAACAATACAAAAAATCAGTGAAACCAAGAGCTGTTTTTTTTAAAACATCAACAAGATAGACAAAGCTCTAGAGAAGCTAACAAAAAGGGAGAGAGATAGTATCCAAATAAACAAAATCAAATAAGAAAAGGGAGTGTATTTATGGTTGTGAGCCTAGCCTTTAACGGCTGAGCCATCTCTCCAGCCCATGAGGATCTGGCTTGCTTCCATGTATGTGGACCTATCTGCATTGCCCATGTGGCAAGCTGGGGTTGGCTACCCAGAGGCTATTTAAGCTGTGGGCTGGCTTTCCCCAGGGTCTGATGATTGTTCAAGGTTCCTGAATAAACTGCATTGAAAAAAAAAAAAAAAAAAAAAGAAAGAAAAGGGAGTGTAACTCCAAAGAATCATTAGGTCTTTTTTAAAATTTTTATTTAACTTTTATTAATTACACTTTATTCATTTTGTATCCCCCCATAAGCCCCTCCCTCCTTCCCTCCTGGTGCCCCCTCCCCCCCTTTCTGCATGCATGCCCCTCCCCATGTCCACTGATAGGGGAGGTCCTCCTCTCCTTCTTTCTGATCTTAGTCTATCAGTTCTCATCAGAAGTGGCTGCATTGTCAGGGTTCTATGTTATCTCCATGACTAGTCCTTGGTTGGAGTATGAGTCTCTGGGAAGTTCTCTGTGTTCAAATTTTCTTGTTCTGTTGCTCTCCTTGTGGAGTTCCTGTCCTCTCCCGCTCTTACTATTTCCCACTTCTTACCTAAAATTCAATTCACTCTGCCTGTCAGAATCATTCGGGCTTATTTCAAAAGACTGTATTCCACAAGTTTGGAAAATCTAAAAGGAAATGAAAGATTTTCCTGATATGTCATTTGCCAACATTAAATCAAGATCAGGTTAGCAGGTTAAACAGTCCTATAACCTCTAAGAAAATAGAAGCTGTCATCAGAAGTCTCCCAACAAAAAAAAATCCCAGAGCCAGATGGTTGTAGTGTGGAATTCTACCAGACTTTCAAAGAGGACCTCATTCCAACACTCTAAAACTATTCCACAAAATATAACAGAAGGAATATTGCCAAATTCATTCTACGAGGCTACAGTCACTCTAATACCTTAAACCACACAAAGACCCAACAAAGAAAGAAAATTTCAGAGCCATTTCTCTTATGGACTTCTATGCAAAAGTACTCAATAAAATACTGGAAAACAAATCCAAGAACACATCAAATACATCATCCACCATGATCAAGTAGGCATCATGCCAGGAATGTGGGGATGGTTCAACATATTTAAATACATCTCTGTAATTCATTGAAAGAAAAAAATAAACATGTTTATCTCATTAGATGCAAAAAAAGGCCTTTGATAAAATCAAGCACCACTTCATGATAAAAGTTCTTTAAAGATCAGGGCTACAAGGCCCAGACATAGACATAATAAAGGTAATATACAGCAAGCAGATAGCCAAAATCAAATTAAATGGGGAAAAATTCAAAGCAATCACACTAAAATCCAGGACAAGACAAGGCTGCCCACTCTCTCTATATATATATCTTCAATGTAGTACTTGAAGTTCTAGCTAGAACAATAGTACAACTAAAGGAGATCAGGGGGTCCAAATTGGAAAGGAAGAAGTAAAAACATCCCTATTTACAGATGATATACTATTATATATAAGTGACCCCAAAAATTCTACCAGAAAATTTATACAACTGATAAACCACTTCAGAAAAGTCGTTGCTATATAATTAACTCAAAAAATAAGTAGTGGCCTGAATACAAATGAGAAATGGGCTGATAAGAAAATTGGGGAAATAGCATCCTTCAGAACAGCCAGAAATAATATCTTGGTGGAACTCCCCCAAGCAAGAGAAAGACTTCTGTTACAGGAGCTTCAAGTTTCTGAAAAAAAGAAACTGAAAATATATCAAAAGATGGAAAGAGCTCCCATGCTCATGGCTCCATAAAATTAACATAGTAAAAATGACCATATTAGCAAAAGCAATGTACATATTTAATATAATTCGTATCCAGATAACAACACAATTCATCACAGACCTTGAAAGAACAATTCTCAATATTATATTGAAACAACCAAAATAATAATAATAATAATAATAATAATAATAATAATAATAATAATAACCCAGCATTTCTGTGCAATAAAAGAACTTCAGGCCACAAAGGAAGACAATGCAGTCAGTCTCGATGAGACCTGATATGCTAGGGACAGAAGGAAGGGAAGAATGACCCCCCATCAGTGGGCTTGAGGAGGGACATAAGAGGAGATGAGGGAGGGAGGGTGGGATTGTGAGGGGATAAGGGAGGGGGCTACAGCTGGCATACAAAGTGAATAAACTGTAATTGATTTAAAAATAAATAAATTAACAAACCTGCCCCCCCCACACACAAAGAAACAGATTGTTTGATCAATGGAATTGAATTGAAGACACAGAAATAAACCCAGGCACCTATGGACACTTGATTTTTTTACAAAGAATTCAAAACCTCTAATGGAAAAAAAGAAGAGAGCATCTTTAACAAATATCTCTGATCCAGCTGAGGACTTCATGTAGAAAAATACCAATAGCCCCAATTTATCAACCTACACAAAACTCAATTCAAAGAGGAGGAATGACCTTAACATAAAAACAAACACTAAATCTATTAGAGGAGAAAATAGGGAAGATCCTTGAATTCATTGGCACAAAAGACAACTTCCTGAACAGAACACCAACAACCAAGGCAGTAAGATTTACAATTAATACATGGGACCTCATGAAACTGAGAAGATTCATTAAAGCAAAAGACCCTGTCAACACAACAAAATGGCAGACTACAGATGAGAAACAGATCTTCAACAACCATACATCAGACAGAGGGCTAATTTCCAAAATATATAAAGAATTCAAGAAATTAGACTCCAACAACCCAAATAGTCCAATTTAATAAATGCAGTATGGAACTAAGCAGAATTCTCAACAGAGGAATCTCAGATAGCAGAGTAGCACTTAAGGAAACACTAATGTCATTAGTCTGCAGGAAATCTCAAATCAAAATGACTCTGTGATTCCATCTTACACCTACCAGAAAGGCTAGGATCAAAAACTTATTTGACAACACATGCTGACAAGGATGTGGAGAAAAATAATCCTCCTCCATTTTTCATGGGAGTACAAATTTGGACCACTATTTTGCAAATCAGTCTGGTGCTTTCTCAGAAAATTGGGAACAGTTCTACCTCAAGAACCATCTATAATCCTCCTGGACATATAATAAAGTTACTTCACCATAGACAGACATTTGCTCAACTGTGTACATTAAGCTTTATTTGTAATAGAAAGAATCTGGGAACAACCTAGGTGTTCCTCTACCAAAGAATGGGTAAAAAAAAATATGGTACATTTACACAATGGAATACTACTCAGCTATTAAAATCAAATAAATCATGAAATTTGTAGGCAATTGGATGGAAATAGGAATGATCATCCTGAGTGAGGTAACCCATGGCCAGAAAGACACATATGGTATGTATTCCCTTATAAGTGGATATTAGCCATATATCACCTTATAATGACACTACTAATCATGCACCCAAAGAAACTAAGTAGTAAGAAGGGCTCAAGGTAGGGCCTTTTTAAACCCCACTCAGTTGGGGCAATTAAATAGACAGTGGAAGAGGAAATATCAAGGGAACTGGACAGGAGAGGTTGTGTGGAGCGAGATGAGGGAAAGCAGATATGAGGAGAATTGGGAGGCGAGGTTTAAGGGCCTGGAGACAAAGGGTGAAAGAAAGTTGGGGAAATCACTGAGACAACCTGTAGAGATGGGACAGGCTATAGTACAGGGAGGATATGGGGATGTCTCTAGCTGAGCCTGCCAGCAGTGGGGAAGAGGAGAGTGTAGAAAGCCCCCTTCTAGCCAGGAAGGACCTATAGTGGTGGGAGGGAAACACCAATCTACCTAAAAAACCTTCCAAACAAAATTTATCCTAACTACATGATGGACAAAGACAAAGATACAGTAGGTCTGATGGAATGAACAATCAATACCTGTCCCAACCTGACACCCACCCCATGGGAGAGAGCCAATCCTTGACACCATTAATGATATGTTCTGTGTTTACCAACAGGAGCCTAACTTAACCTTTCTCTTAGAGCCCCTCACCCTTAGCAGTTAGTCGAATCACATACTGAGACTCACAGCCCGGCATCACACAGAGCTTGAAGAGTCTCATGGAAGAGTGGTTGGGAAGGATTTAAGGAGTCCAAGTGGACTAGAATGCTGCAAGAATACAGAGTAAACTGACCTAGATCCATGGGGGCTGCATACATGGAGTGGAACTAGGTCCAATACATATATGTAAATGATGGGTTGTTGGATCTTCATGTCAGTACCTTAGTAAGTTCAGCAGTTGTACCTTAATAAGTTGTGAGCAACCATGTATGTGATAACAATCACACTTGGGTCCTCTGCATGGGCAGCGAGTACATGTAACACTGAGTCATCCTCTAGCATGATTCAATTACATATCTAACTTAACACAGTTCAACTACTGAGACACAATATTGTGTTACCTAATTAACAGTGTGTGTTATAATGGTTGATTAGGTGCTAAGTTATTTGTACACAGGACATACTAACTTAGATAATATCACATCCTTAGAAAGCTGTGTTCACAAATTGTGTCAGTATCGATGTCAAATATTATTGTTTTACATGATACTCTAAATTATGCAGTGCACTCTATGTTCAGAATTCATTTTTATTTATTTTTGAATGGATTTAAAGTTCAATTGACTTGTTCAACAATCTTCATGTCACCCTATTTGAATGTCACCATCAAGGTTCATATATATAAATAAATACCATATTTATATCTTGTTGGTTTAAAACCCAAACACATCCATTTATCACTAATACACAGAGATAGTGCCTAGGCGTATGAGCACTGTGTTCTAATATTTAATAATAGAAGCACAGTCTTGGTTTTTCCTTCATTTTAAGTAATTAAGAATGAAGAAATTATAAAAGCCATTACTTTTCAGTTACTTGCACAGGCTATTAATTTTATGGTATTTTGTCATTAAATATAGATTGAATTTTATGTGAAATAGCAGCTTTGGATACAGTCATTATGTCTAAAGCTTATTTCAATGGGTATATTCCAAGAAAGTATAAATTTTGATTATTGAACTTGTTATATTTTGACATTAATCGCATATTTATATTTCAGAATTTCATGTCCGGTTAGGAAACATTTGTTGAAACACATTCTAATTAATGTCTTCAAATCTGTGCTTTCAGTTCCAAAATCATGTCAGATAATTACAGACATATATAGATATACTGTGACAAATCCTTTTGCATTTTAAAATATACTTTTAATTATGAGAAGAAAATGTTTCTTGGCTTAACCACAGTAAATTGCTTACCGATAATATACGATCCTGGTGATTCCTTTGCTTCTGAATGAGTCTTACCTGCCATGGTAGAATCTCACCCTTGTTTCTGTCTTCCATTTGTCCCATTACAGTTTTGGTCAACAGCATTTTATGGAGGGCATGGGCCACTGCGTATACTGCATTCCATATGGAATAGCTGGGCTCAGAAATAGTCATCACATCATTTATTTCATCCTCAGTCTTTAGGGAAATATTTGCTGGACAGGGTTTAAAATTTTCACACAGAAAACCAAGAGGTGAACAATCAAAACTGTCAACCCAGAATTTAGAGAAGTAAGAATCTCTTGGGTACTGGGAGGGTGTAAGTGCCTCAAAAAAGTTCTTGAAGCCAGGGATAGTTCTCCTTTTTTAAAATGAAAAGCTTCCTCTGAAAAAGTATGTCCAAAAATTCCTGTCATGGAATATAGACTCCAAGTATGTCAAGTGTTGTTTTGTCATGATCCACACCTTTCTGGTTAAAAAGATTTTAATGTATGGGAAGTAGATCACCAAGTCATCTATATTGCCATAGAATAAAGTCACATTTACTCCTATATGTTGCTTCAAATTCAGCAATCCATAATCAAATATTGTTCTAAATTTCGAGTTAACAGGCAGTTTTTCTGTAAAAGCCACACAGATATCTTCTGATACAATCTTTCCTGTCAGGTCAGAGAGAAACTCCCTTCCACTCCTATCATCAGACACAATGAGCCCCACCCACCTCCAGCCAAAGTGGAGCAATAAAGAGATCAACCCTTGGGTTAGAGCTCTGTCTTTAGTAGACACCTGATAAAGTGTTGGGAAGGTAACTTTGTCACTTAGCATGGAATCAAAGGATCCATATGTTACCTGAAGAAGCAAAGTAAAATAAATAAATAAATAAAAAAGATTCTGAGTTTCAGATATTTGGAATCACCCTGAGATAGGAAGTGAGTTCATTCTTCTCATATGAGGGTCAAGGTGAGGAGGACGTCGTCTGTAAATTAGCTTGTCTCTCTAATCATGTGATGGGATATGTTCTTTTTCAAGTATCATGGACTCAAAAGTTACCAAGGCATCTGAAGTAAATAATATTCTGTTCTCTGTCTTTGAAAGGCATGATAGATCTCTCTGGTTGCAATTACAGTACATCAGAGTATCTGATGTAGAGAAAGACTGTAGAAAACATTACCAAGTATTTTCTTATCATGTAACACCATATTTCCCATCATCTTCAACTTTAGGAAGGCAGGCATGTAAAGAGACTAACAAAGTTTTTAGAGATTCAGTTTCCTAAGTTAAAATGTTGTAAGTTGTGAAGATCTAAAGTCACATTGCCAAGGATTATTGCATCATCCCTCTGTAATGATAGATTTGACTGAGACAAAACTCTGAGACAGATGTAAATTATTCTGTTTCATTTTTTGTTACCTTAGGGTAAAATACATTTATGAATTGTTTACCTGAGAGATAACAGTGAAAATTACACAATGGGTTTATAATCTCAATTATTGTTGACCATTGTGTTCATTCAATGTTTTGTGTATTTGTAGTAATATCTGCTGATGCATGTTTTTCTTCAGTGTAGCCTGACAAGAGTCACTTGTGGTTATCTATATAAGTGGTTGATCTTTGTGGGTGCTATTCTGAGATCTACTTTCCTCAATGAGATAATTAATTCCTTGAAAGATTTTCATTGGGGAATGCCTTGAAGATTGTTCCAAATTTCGTGACATGTTCTGGACTTTTTTTTTCTGTAGGAATTCTGAGCTGTTTCTTGGGTAGTTAGGTATCTGTGTTGTAGATTTTGACTTATGATCAAATGCAGAATATCTACAGTACATCTTTCAGTGTTTGGAGATAGAATCATGGATACTATTAAGTGATCAGCTATGTAATTCTCAGAAATTTACTGTTCATGCTTTTTACCACACTCTTTCCACTGTTAATCATTGTCATATCAAAGTAATTCCTTCACTGCTCTTTTAAATCTGCCTACAGTAAACATAAATCACTTCTCTGTTTTCTTTTGTTTGTTTTGTTTTTATATTTGTTTTGTTTTGGTCAGGTTTGACATGTGATTGTGCACAAAATACTTTCCTAACTTACTTGTGGGACTTTGTAGAGCTCTGAAAGTGTTCCAATTGCAGCAGAAAATTCTGGCCTGGTTCCTGAAATGATTCCTAGAGCTTTGTGTTGTGTTTTGCATTTGTAGTTAGGGACATACTCACTCCTTCCAGAAAACAATATCAGAGTGCCCTCCAGGGTTCTTTTGTTAGAGTTAAAGGCATTGTAGACATGGAAACCCAAGGTCACATTGGGAAGCAGTTGTGAGTCCTTATTGATGTGATCAATGGCAAAGTATAAGGTCAGCAAATTTTGATAGTTTCTCCATTTCGGTCTAAACCAGAGGAACAGAGGATGAGTATAGTCAGTACATTTTTGTCAGAAATTCTTTATCAAATTCAGGAACCCTGAGGTTTTAAGCCTTGACCTTTACTGTGACATGTAAAGTTTGTGTGAATAAGTCCCTGAAAAATCAGGAACATCATGGAATGGCTCCTAAACTCTCAGAAATTGAACTGTATCTAATAACTGTTTTCTTGCTGTGGATTTTTTGGATAGTGTCACTTTTATGTCCTTTTACTGCTGATTATATAGGTCCTTATGATGTTTCTCATCATGGAAGCATTGGGATACAGAAGACTCACTAAGGTTCACTAGGAATGTGATAAGAGTTTCATGTCCTTTTATTTTGTAATGATTCTTTTTTGTACTCATTTACAAAACTCGTAACAACTTTGTGTGCACTCCTAGGGTTAAAGTGTTGCATTGAAATGTAGACAAATGTCCAGGCATCCAGGCACACTGACCCCTTTTGAATAAAGGATAGCATCAGTTCTCAGTGCCCATATGGTGGCCTGGAACCATCTGTATCTCTGTCATGAGATTCCATTTTTGTATCTTTGGACACCAGGCACACATGCTGCATACACACAAGAATGTAAGCACTCAAGTACCTGAAATGAAAAAATAAATAAACCTGTGTAAAATAGTGTTTGGGGGCTTGAGAAATGACTGAGATGTTATGACTGCTTGCTGATCTTATGGAGGACTCTGATTCAGTCACAGTAGCCACTTTTTGGGTTACCATAGTATTTAACACCAGATCTAGGGGTTCCATGGCCTCTTCTCCTCTCTGCAAACACTAATCATGCCTGTGGTATACACCCAAACATGTAGGGAAAATACTTATAAACACAAAATAAAAATACATAATTCTTTTATGAAAATCTAAAAAGCAGTAAATAAAAGACATGTGTTTCTATAAGTTTTCAGACTAAATGATTGAGTAGTTTCCTGAGTAAGGTAAGGCAGTGAAATACAAAGTAAGCTAAACTAGCATATGAAAAGAGGAAAACACAAGTCCCATAAGGCAGTAATAATTGTTCTTTATGGGAGAAAAATGAAACTGTGGTGCAGGTAGTTGGGCTGAACTGTCTCACTCATGCCCTTTCATGTTTCGTGATGGGTCCTCATAAGCTACTTTGCAAGCCCATGGTAGATAAGAGCCTGCCTGGACCCACTAGAGGCAGAGTAACAGAAATCATTAGCCTGAAGTCCACTGGGTTCTACTGGAGGAAGGATTCTGCCTTAAGACCTGCCATCACCAAGAAGAAATTCCATTTGGTTGAGTTATATTAATCTGAGGTTTATGGCTAGATGCTGTATTAGGAAAGACTCTATTGGTTAAAACCAGACAATTAGCAACTATTGACAGAGAGAGCATTAATCTTCCCCACAAATTACTGAATACCAAATATTCAGCTTTGTGAATGCATACAATGTATAAATGAGAACTACTGGAAAGAGGTATGTCTGCAAAGACTGGCTATAAAAACTGCATTGATATGGAGAGATTGGAATGTTGTAGTTCTAGGGGCTCAGTCCCATAGTCCAGGCTACCTGCAGGACACTGCATCTTCATTTCTTGGACACCTCTGCAGTTGAGATGATCTCCTATAGCTAATGAATAATATCATTTTGTAATGTAGCAATCCAGCACACCACTGGCTTCTGCCAATGCAAAAGCTAAAAAAGACATCACATAGTATCTTGGGCCTGTATGATGAGTTTCCCCATCTTGCTGTATGTAACCTCCTCTCTGATGTTTCCAGCAATTTATTTGATGTATAGTTTCCCTACCCCCACTTTTTTTTATTTACTATGTAACATGCATAAAGCTGCTTCCACATTGGAAATTGGAATTTTGGATAAACTAAATTGTGTTCATAGGCCACTGACTCTTAAATTTACTTCTGGAATAAAATTCTTTTTTTCCTTTGAGCTGAATGCTGAGGTTTTCCCAATCATATAAAAGAAATACTAACATCTAAGCAATGAATTTAGTTGGATATATTTGTAAACTTATTCATTTATATATGTGTGCCTGATTTTTCATAGCAATACCAATAAAATGTAAAAAATGCATGACATATTCAGATGTTGAATTATGTATGAGATGCAGCTTACATGACCATGATGGATGATCTGTTTGCAAGTATTTTATTGAGTATTGTCCCATCAGTGTACATGAAGGAAATTGGTCTGTGATACTTTTTCTTTGTTGCAGTTTTGTGTGGCTTAGATATCAGTGTGACTGCATTCATAAAAATGAATTTAGCAGTTTTCCTTCAGTTTCTGTTTTGTGGAATATTTTGAGAGGTATTGGTATTAGCTATTCTTTGTTTTATATTCCATTTGAGTCCACATAATCTTTATTTCACAAAAACATTTTTATTTTATAAAAATGTAAAAGATCAAGAAAAACCAGAAATATGGATATATTTTCCTGGGCTTTCACACTTGTTGATTTTTATTCACATCTCATTTCCAATACAATTTACAACACTGTCCCCATTTCCAGTCTGATTATACACGTGCTAAGTGACAGAAAAGTCTGGTACAAATATATTAAAAAAGAGGCAAAGCTGTGAAGCCAAGCTCTTCTTTTAAGTATTGTAAAATTGTCTTCCAAAACCATCTGTCTTTGAGCTATTTCTGGTTGGGAGACATTTACTGGCTGCTTCTATTTCCTTTTGGGTTATAGATTTATTTAAATTGTTTACACAATATTGACTTAAGGTTGATAAATGACATCTATAAATTAAATTGTCCATTTTGTTTTGATTTTAGTTATTTATTTTTGGAATACCACACTTAAAGTATGACCTAAAGATACTTTGGTGTCTGTTATACTAGGTTCTGTTGTTACATGCCCCTTCTTATTTTTTTATTTTGTTAATTTAGATATTCTCTCTGTCTTTTAGTCAGTTTTGATAAAATTTTGTTTATCATGCTGATATTCTCCAAAACCGACTTTTTGTTTCATTGATTCTTTGTATTGTTCCGTTTGTTTCTGTTTAATTGTTTCTTTTTTTTGTTGTTCCTTTGATCTATTTCTCTTTGTTCTTTTGCTTCTTTTTGATCTAGAGATTTCAGTTGTTGTATTCAGTTACTAGCCTAAGATCCTTCCATCCTATGAAGAACCAAGCTATTTCTATTCACCTGCCCAGGGCAAGACCATCTCTGCCCAGGGCAAGACCATACTCTGACACAGTTTGCAACAATTGATGAACCTATGGAGCACTGATGACATCTCACATGTAGCAGTACCCCACCTTATTTTAGCACCATCATTTGCCATCTATATTCACAAAAAAAGTGTGCCTCATTCCACAAACTTCTGAAGTCAGAAAGTTTTCTGAGGGTGGGCAATGAGAACCATCCAACTCCTGAAAGTGTTTATTCTTGTCTTTAGAGGCCATACCAAACCATACAAAATAATGGAACTAACCCATTCACACATCAATAGTGAGTAGCCTCAAGACTATATCACAAGTATTTCCACCTGATCCAAACCCAGAAATGTTTTGATAACAGGAAATATATATCTGAACCCCCTAATAAGAAAGGATGAGTTGATTCTAGATAAAACAGCAACCCAATATAAAAACACACAAAAGTAAACTCAAAGTTTAGAGAAGATGAAAAACAAGTGACTGAGAAAGATTTTAAAGGTATTCAATCCTCTTAGCAATTATTGCAAGAGGTTACTTAATTGCCGCAGATATATAACCCAATTCAAGATGTTTCTTTCAATATTTTCTTCTTCTTAACACACACCCATCCTAACCCTGTTCCTAACCAAAGCTGCCCCCAATCCTCTTGTGTAATTAAAAGATTGTTAAGATTTCATCCTATGCAATAACATAAATGACAACAAATGTTGGCATATATGTAAGTAATGGAGACCACAAACTGGTGTAGTCCCTATGAAAATTAGTGTGGAAGCTCTCTCAAATAAAGAAAGATATCTCCAGTATCTTGGGTATTTATCATTCTTTTATATATATATATATATACCCAAAGGATGGCATATCCTACTGTAGAACTTATAGAAAATCCATGGAAAATTTTTAAATTAAATTTTTACTATTTTTATATTAATTACAGATTATTTGCTTTATATCCCAGCGGTAGCCCCCTCCATCATTCCCTCCCAGTCTCACCCTGCCTCCCTCATCTCCGTCCTTCCCCTCTTTAAGTCCACTGATGGGGGAGGGCCTCCTCCGCTTCCATCTGACCGTATCTTATCAGGTCTCTTCAGGACTGGGTAAAATGTCCTCCTCTGTAGCCTAGCAAGGCTTCTCCTCCCTTCAGGGGGAGGGGTCAAAGAGCCAGCAGTTGAGTTCATGTCAGAGACATTCCCTGTTTCCCTAACTAGGGAACCCACTTGGATACTGAGCTACCATGGACTACATCTCCATTCATAGTCCTTGGTTAGAGAAACATTCTCAGAAAAGACCCCTGGGCACAGATATATTTGGTCCTTGTAGGGCTCCTGTTCTCTCCAGGTTATAATAGCTCCCCCTTCTTTCATATGATTCCCTGAACTCTTCCCAAGGTTTGGTTATGAGTCACAGCATCTGTTTTGAAACACTGCTAGGTACAATCATTCAGGATCCTTCTGTGGTAGGCTCCTGTCTTGTTTCTTGTTTTCTCCTATTTCAAATGTCCATCCCATTTGTCTTTCTAAGTGAAGATTGACATTTTACCCCGGTACCTCCTTCTTGTTTAGCTTCTTTAGGTGTACAGATTTTAGTATTTTATACTATCTTATAGGTCTAGTATCCACTTATAGTGGATATATTCACATATAATATATACAATGTGTGTCTTTTTGCTTCTGGGATACCTCAGTCAGGATGATCTTTTCGAGATCCTACAGTTTACCTGCAAAGTTGATGATTTCATTGTTTTGAATTGCTGAGTAGTATCCAATTGTGTAAAAGTACCACAATTTCTGTATTCCATTCCTCCATTGAGTGACATCTGGGTTGTTTTCAGATTCTGGATATTACTAATAAAGTTGCTATGAACACGGTTGAGCAAATGTCCTTGTTGTGTACTTGAGCATATTTTGGATATATGCCTAGGAATGGTATAGCTGGATCTGGGGGAAACACTATTCTAATTGAGAAAGTGCCACATTGATTTCCAAAGTGGTTGTATAAGTTTACATTCCCACCAGAAATGGAGGAGGATTCCCCTTTCTCCACAACCTGTCCTGCATGTGTTTTCACTTGAGTTTTTTATCTTAATCATTCTGATGGTTGTGAGGTGAAATCTCAGGGTCGTTTTGATTTGCCTCTTTCTGATGGCTAAAGTTGTTGAGCATTTCCTCAAGTGTTTCTCTGCCACTCTCTATTCCTTTATAAAGAATTCTCTGTTTAGCTCTGTACCCCACTTTTAATTGGACTGCTTGATTTGTTGCTTTTTAACTTCTTTAGTTTTTTATATATTCTGGATATCAGCCCTCTGTCAGATACAGGGTTGAGGAAGATCCTTTCCCAGTCTGTAGGCAGTCGTTTTGTTCTGAGGACAGTATCTTTTGCTTTACAAAAGATTTTCAATTTCATGAGGTCCCATTTGTTGATTGTTGAACTTAGAGCCTGTGCTGTTGGTGTTATGTTCATGAAGTTACTTCCTGTGCCAATGAGTTCGAGGCTTTTCCTAGTTTTTCTTCTAACAATGTGTCTGGTTTTCTTTTGAGGTCTTTGATCCACTTGGACTTTAGTTTTGTGCAGGGTGATAAATATGGATCTATTTTCATTTTTCTGCATGTAGACATCCAGTTGGACCAGCACCATTTGCTGTAGATGCTATCTTTTTTTCATTGAATTGTTTTGGCTACTTTGTCAAAAATCAAGTACTCATAGGTGTGTGGGTTTATTCCTGGGTCTTCTATTCAGTTCCATTGATCCACCATTCTGTTCCTATGCCAATAACATGCAGTTTTTATTACTATTGTTCTGTAGTACAGCTTGAGATCAGGGATGGAGGTGCCTCCAGACAATCTGTTGTTGTACAGGATTGTTTTGGAAATTCTGGTGTTTTTTGTTTCTCCATATGAAGCTGAGAATTTTTCTCTCAAGGTCTGTAAAAAGAATTGTGTTGGTATTTTGATGAGAATTGCATTGAATCTGTAGATTGCTTTTGGCAGAATAGCCATTTTCATTATGTTAATCCTACCAATCGATGATCCATTCCATGAACATGGTAGATCTTTCCATCTTCTGATATCTTCTTCAATTTCTTTCTTCAGAGACTTGAAGATTTTTTCAAACAGGTCTTTCACTGGTTTGGTTAGAGTCACACCAAGGTACATTATGTTATTAGTGGCTATTGTGAAGGTTGTTGTTTCCCTAATTTCTTTCTCAGCCCTTTGTCTTTGGTATACAGGAGGGCTTCTGATTTTTTTTTTTTTAGTTAAAATTGTATCCAACCACTTTGCTTAAGGTATTTATCAGCTGAAAGAATTCTCTGGTTGAATTTTTGGAGCTTCTTATGTATACTACCATATCATCTGCAAACAGTGAAACTTTGACTTCTTCCTTTCTGATTTGTATCCCCTTGATCTCCTTTAGTTGTCTTATGGCTCAAGCTAGGAATTTAAGTACTAAATTGAAGAGATATGGAGAGAGTGGTCAGCCTTGCCTTGTCCCTGATTTCAGTGGGATTGATTTGATTTTCTCTCTGTTTAGTTTAATGTTGGCTATAGGCTTGCTGTATATTGCCTTTACTATGCTTAGGTATGGTATGTGCCTTGTATCCCTGATCTCTCCAAGACTTTAAACATTAATGGATGTTGGATCTTGGCAACTGCTTTTTCAGCAAGTAAGGAGATTATCATGTGTTTTTTTCTGTTTCAGTTTTTTATATGGTAGATCACATTGATGGATTTCCGTATAGTGAACCAACCCTGCATTCCTGGAATGAAGCCTACTTGAGGGATCCAAGAGGGCTGCAACCAGCGTTCACCTTATTTGAGGGGCAAAGGATCTAAAACTCTGAAAGTGGTATGTGAAGGAGCTGCTGAGCCCAGAACAGAGATATCTAGGCTTCCTGGGAGAAAGAGACTAACCATGAACTGAGTTCATTTAGAATCAGGTCACCTGTAGAATCCTCCATGGTCCTTTCCTGGAGGCTCGATCCCGAGGCACTTCCATGTGTACACCTCCCTACTACATCTTTAGAGGAGGAAGAGGAGGAAGCCAGCAGAATCTGCCACAGACCACAATGCCCAGGGTCCAGCATTGGGGGAGGTTCCAAGTAAAGAAACTCCATCTCAGGATCTGGGTCTGAGAATACCCAACCCTTCCTGGCACTCGAGACCGGCTGCCATAAGCCTGCCCTGGAGGAAAAGAAAGATAGAGAGGCACCCTGCAGGTTCTTCCACAGACCACATTTCTTGGGCTCCAGTGCAGCTGGTGGCTCCTAGCAAAGAAATCCTGCTAGGGATCTGGGACTGGGGACGCTCAACTCAGCCCTTCCTGCACTACCCCAAGAACAGCCACCATAAGCCTTCTCTGGTAGAGGGGAAGGACAGAGAAGCAGCCTGTGGATTCTACCACAGACCACAATGCCTGAGCCTTTGCCTCAGGATCTGGGACAGAGGATACTCAGTCGCCACCCACACCTGCCCACCTCCACTCTGGCACTGCTCCAGGACCAGCCACCGTAATTATTCCCTGGTGGAGGTGAAGGATACAGAAGGGTCATTCAGAGTTCGCCACAGAGTTCACCCCAACACTGCCCAAGCTCCAGCATTGGAGGCACCCAGCACAGCACACAGTGCTGGTGGACACCAAGACCTGCTACTACATCACCACTGAGATGACTGTTAGCCTACACCCACATTTGTCCCAGCAGGATCAAATCGGAGAGTAGAGAACAAGGAGAACCCTTGTGCTTTCCAACTGGTACTACAAGAGAGTGAGTGTGCCTTCAAGTGAGTGTTGAAGGGCCAGATCCAGGGCCCTTCTACATAAGCAACCAGACAAAAGATCCCTACGACCCACACCCCTAGTGGGGGCAACACAGGGATTCTTGGGACAATGTTCCCAACACTGAATCCCCCTGCTCTGAGGGTCCACCAGTGAATTCCAGGCAAACAATTCCTGGAACCCAGACAGATCTGCATACCAGTGGCCTGTAGTCCACTGTGATAGTCAGGAAATCTGCACCAGCACACTGAGTCCACTAAAAGTGCCTGCAAATAGCACCAGAGTCACATTCCTCACTTATGTACAGCTGAAACCACAACACACTCTCAAACCCCTGAACCTCTCTTATCTTCCTGGAAAACATTCCAGAAAACAGCAAAAGACGGACCTAGTCTGAAGTACCGAATCCAGGAACAAACAGTGAGGGTTACAGATAAGCAGATGGCCAGAGGCTGATGTAAGAACACACCCAACAAAAATCAGGACAGCATGGCTTCACCAGCAACCCCCAATTCAATGGACACTTAAATTCATTGCAAATACAAGAAAATTATTTTAAAACTATGCTTTTCCAGTTATTAGAGGCTCATAAGAGAAAACAAAAAATCTCTCAGAGAAATAGCCATACAAATTGTGGCAAATAAAGAAGAAATGAACAAATCTCTCAAAGAAATGCAGGCAAATATAGCCAAGCAAGTAGAGGCATAATTAGCAGCATATAGAGAGAAAACAAACAAACAAAAAACATAGATGCTATCATTGAAAAGCAGGACTCCACATTTAAACAAATGAAGGAAATGCTGCAAGACATGAAAACAGAATTAGAATCAATAAAGGACACATAAACAGAGGAAAACCTGGAGCTGGAGAACATAGAGAAAAGAGCAAGAAAAACAAAGTTAAGCATCACCAACAGAATACACAAGATGGAAGAGAGAATCCCAGGGGCTGAAAATACACTTGCAGAAATTGATACATCTCTCAAAGAAAAAAATAAAATCAGAAAAGTTCCAAACACAAAACGTCCAAGAAATCAAGGACACCATGAAATGACAAAATCTAAAAATAACAGTAGATGAAATAGAAGATACCAGGGTCCAGAAAATATTTTCAAGAAAATCATGGAAGAAAATTTTCCCAACTTAAAGAATAAGATGTCCCATGCCCATGGGAGCGTTAGCAGGCCTTCTGGGTGTTGGTCTCCTTGTTTTGCCTGTGGTATATATGCAAGATGTCTCACAACAGCGTAATGCAGCCATGACCATTCAGGCCTTTACAGCCATTGAAGCAGGACAGTCTCCACAAGCATGGGAGCTAAAATGTTACGCTCAGGATGCGAGGCTAAGCACTGCACTCAGGGTCAGCTGCTTTCAACCCAGAGAAGAGCATGTCTGATTGCATGCGGGTTGATGCCCCAGGTCCCGCCTCTGAGAAAAAGGAATTGGACGGGTCTGACGCTCTTTGGGTGGATGACACCTAAATGAACATTGGTACAAAGACCCAATTTATTTCTAATATCAGAGATCAGACCTCTACTCTTGCCTGATGCGTCTAAAAAAAAAAGGGGGAAATGTAGAGAGCTGCGTAATGCTGTGCCTTAAAGATGGAGCTGGTTTCCGCCTTCCACCTTCCCGATGGTGAGTGCTCTCTGTCACAAACAACTCCACATTTGGCTAAGGCTGAGGATCTGGCTTGCTTCCATGTATGTGGACCTATCTGCATTGCCCACGTGGCACGCTGGGGTTGGCTACCCAGAGGCTATTTAAGCTGTGGGCTGGCTTTCCCCAGGGTCAGATGATTGCTCAAGGTTCCTGAATAAACTGCATTGAAAAAAAAAAGTATGAGATATCCATAAATATACAAGAGGCCTACAGAACAACAAATGGACTAGACCAGAAAAGAACCTCTTCACATCACATCATAGCCAAAACACTGAACCTACAGAACAAAGAAAAAAATATTAAAAGCAGCAAGGGTAAAAGGCCAAGTAACATATAAAGGTAGATCTACCAGAATCACACCAGATTTCTCAACAGAAACTCTGACAGCCAGAAGAGCCTCGACAGATGTCATGGAGACCTTAAGGGACCACAGATGCCAACCCAGACTACTATACCCAGCAAAACTTTCTATGAACATAAACAAAGAAAACAAAATATTCTATGACAAAACAAAATTTAAACAGTATCTACCCAGGAATCCAGCCCTACAGAAATTACTAGAAGGAAAATTTCAACCCAATGAATACAAATATATGCAAGGAAACATAGGACATAGAAAACTACAATGCAAGCAATAAAACACAGCAACACCACCAACCTCACAACAAAAGGAAGTAACATTCGATGGTCACTAGTATCTACAAACATCAATGGACTCAACTCTCCAATAAAAAGACACAGAATAACAGAATGGTGCAGAAACAAGATCCAACATTCTATTGCATCCAAGAAACACATCTGTGCAGCAAAGATAAACACTACCTCTGAGTAAAGGGCTGGAAAAAAGTTTTTCAAGCAATGGACCCAGAAAAGAAGCTGGAGTAGCAATCCTAATATCTAATAAAATAAGACTTTCAACCAAAATTAAGCAAAAAAAGGTGAGGAGGGGCACTACATTCTCATCAAAGGAAAAATCCACCAAGAGGACATCACAATTCTGATATTTATTCCCCAAATACAAGACCGCCTACATTCATAAATGAAACATTATTAAAGCTTAAATCACACATTGACCCCAACACCTTAATAGTGGGAAACTTCAACACCCCACTCCCACCAAGGGAAAGATCATATAGACAGAAGCCAAATAGTGAAATAAAGGCACTTACAGAGGCCCTAAATCAAATGGACCTAAAAGATGTCTGTAGAACAGTCACCAAATTCAAAAGAGTATACCTTCTTTTCAGCAACTCATGGAACCTTCTCCAAAATAGACCATATAGTTGGTCACAAAGAAAGCCTCAGATACAAGAAGATTGAAATAATCCTCTGTATTCTATCTGACCACCATGGACTAAAGCTGGACCTCAACAACAACTGAAATAGAAAAAAGCATACACTCCCATGGAAACTGAACAACTTGCTACTCAATGACAGCTAGGTTAAGGAAGAAATGAAGAAATTAAAGACTTCCTAGAATTCAATGAAAATGAAGGCACAACATACACAAATTTATGCGACACATTTAAAGCAGTGCTCAGATTCATAGCACTAATTGCCTTCAAGAAGAAATTTGTAAGTTTACATATAAGTAACTTAATGGCCCAACTAAAAATACTAGAAAACAAAAAGAAGCAGATACACACAAGAGGAGCAGACAGCTGGAAATAATCAAACTCAGGGCTGAAATCAATAAATTAGAATAAAATAAAACAATTCAAAGAATCAATGAAACCAAGAGTTGATTCTTTAAGAAAATCAACAAGATAGACAAACCCTTGGCCAAACTAACTAAAAGGCAGAGAAAAACAATCCAAATCAGTAAAATCAAAAATGAAAAGGGGGGCATAACTACAGACATTGAGGAAATCCAAACAATCATTAGGTGGTACTACAAAAGCTATATGCCACAAAATTTGAAAATCTTACTGAAATGGACAATTTTCTTGATAGATGCCCTCTACCAAATAAAGTCAAGATCAGGCAGAAAGATTGAATAGTCCTATATCCCACAAGGAAATTGAAGCAGTCATCAACAGTCTCCCCTCCAAAAAAAGCCCTGGACCAGATGGTTTCAGCACAGAATCCTACCAGACCTTCAAAGAAGTGCTAACTTCAATTCTCCTCAAACTATTCCACAAAATAGAAACAGAAGGAACATTACCAAATTCATTCTATGAAGCCACAGTCACCTTGATACCTAAACCACACAAAGACCCAACAAAAAAAAGAGAACTTCAGACCTATCTCTTTTATGAACATTGATGCAAAATACTCAATAAAATACTGGGAAACAAAATCCAAGAACACATAAAAAATAGCATCTACCATTACCAAGTAGGCTTTATCCCAGGCATGCAAGGTTCAATATATGGAAATCCATCAATGTAATCCACCATATAAACAAACCAAAGGAAAATCTTATATGTAATTATTACCATTTAATCATTGAAATACATATTAAAATCTCATGCTCTGTAAACTCCATGAACTCTACTAGAGTAACTCTCACAGATTCTTCTAGAAATGCCAGACACATAGCTAGAACATACTATATCTATACACAGTCAAGTTCTCAAATGGAGGGTTGGGATAGCAACCCAGAAACAAACACTTGAACTTCAGTTTGTCCTGTGTTCAGTGTGGTCTTCAAAGGGAGCCTAGCAGAATGGTCAACATAGATCATAAAGACTTCACATTCCAACTGATGAGAGCAGATGCAGATTCCCACAGGTAAACATGAGGCACAATTGTAAAATCCTTTGTGGAGAATGGGGGAGGATCTGATGAAACAGAGGTATCAGTGACACTATGAGAACACTGCCAACACAACCACTTGACTAGGACTTATGTGGACTCTCTGAGATCAGGGAGCCTCTAGGGCTCTGACCTAGGACTTCTGCATGTATATTATGGCTGAGTAACTTGGTGTTCCTGTGATTTCTCTAAAGTGAGTGCTGGGGAGGTCTCTGAATTTTTTGACTATATTTAGGAAATTTTTCTTCCTACTGGGTTGCCTTTTTCAGCCCTTATGTCATGGTATATTCCTGGTCTTAATGGAGCTTCTTATGCCGTGTTTGATGATGCCCTTAAGAGAAGTGCTCTTTTCTGAGTCAAGGAACAGAGACCAGAGATCAAGGGTGTATGGTGAGTGTGAAAGATTTGGAGGAGAGGAGTAAAGGAAATTTGCCATCAAGAGGCAATATATTAGAGAATTAAAGTAATTTTTCTGCTGTAGTACTATATAAATTAGGTGATACAGGTATTGGGTTTGGCTTTCCACTTGCAAACCTAAACATGCTGTTTAAACATTTTTTTTTCTTTCTTTATAAATCTTTCCTGTGTCAGGTGGGCCAATGTAATCTATAATAAGGGAAAGGAGAGCAAAACATAAAAGCATATAAAACACATACAGTTTGAGAAAAAGGCAAAAAGTTAAACTATTTCCATTAGGATATGGCTGCTAATCTTATGCTCCTCTTCTCAGTATTATTTAACTCTCTAAATACTTCCTACACTTAAAGTTTTAAAACTTTGGCTACCTGAGGTCTGACTTTGGATCCTATTCCCATAACTGGTTGCATTGTCTGGACTCAGTGGGAGAGGATGATTCTGGTCCTGTACAGAATTAATATGCCAGGGCTGGTTGATAACCCTGTGGAACCTTCCCCTGCTGTGAGGATGAGAGTGGAAAATGGGAGAAAAAGTGTGTGAGGGGAGAGACTGGAGGATAATGGGAAGGCTTCTTTCAAAATAAAAAATGAATAAATATATAAATTAATGGAGAAAAAACTTTTGGCTTATGTATAAAATTTATTTCAAGATTTCCACGAATATTTTTTATATTTTCTATATCTCAGGATTTGTAAAAGCTTTGGGTTTGGTTTAAAATTTGTAAAATTGTCAACAAAAAGGTCAGGTTAAAATTTGATGAAAAATGATTGATGGCTAAAAAGTACAGCGTGCTTTTGTGTGATGTGCATTCAATTCACATTTAGAAAACTAAAGCTGTCAAAGGATAGTGTATATTTTATGTGGATATTATTTCTGTTCCTGGAAAATAGAAATTACTAACATCAAACATTTGACCAAGGTTTATAAATTCTTAAGTTCATAAATGTCTATTCACTTTAACAGAAGCTTTCTTAGAGATATATGTCTACGTTTATAAGTGTCTAAAAATTCACATATATCTCTTCTAACGGTGTACCATCTAAGCTTCTTGAAAACCCTAGGTAAGGAACAATGATTGTTTAATGACTAAGGTACGTTTTATAAATTGGGTCTGTTGGAGATTGTTCTGATCTGTGTTACTGGCCCTCAAGATCTGGTTACACCTATCTTTGTTTTGAAAACCTTCTAAAACACACCTGATTGTTTGATTAAATGCCCTATACCTGGGCAGGGCAGAATGTGGCAAAGGTTCCTGGGCTTCTGGAACAGGAGACTCACAGGAGACAGATGGCCAGGAAGAGAGGAAGAAGGATACCATGATGTGTTAGTGTGGAGAATGGACCATGTGGGCTGAAAGGAAGGACTCTAATACCAGCATGAAAAGTCTCAGATGAAGAATACTAGTTTTTACCATGGGATTATGGGTAGAAGGTGGATCAGATGAGGATGATTAAGGTGGATGGTAATGGATGAGAGCTCAGAGATGAATGGTGAGGTTATTGAGCCAGCATATGTGAAATATCTGTCTGGCTTCAAATAAATAAGGCAATTATAAAATCTAAACAGTAACTGTGTCTTATTTGTGATAGTGGGCTAAATAATACCACAGTGCTTATCTTAGGGCACATAATAATAAGTTGTATATAGCTCAACACTCAGGTTTTTTTTTTTTTTATTTCCTGCAACAAAAGTCTCTATAAATTCCTAAGGTCTATCCAGGCTACAAGAATCTTACTTGAAGATGTAAATATAACCTCTCTGTCTTTGTTTAGTTTGTTAAGGCTTAACTAACTGGATAAACTGAGCCATATAAGAAACTAATATTCTATAAGATACACTACAAATGGATCTGGAAAAATGACATTCCTAGTCTTTCTATGAACTGTATTTATGTTTTAAGGTTTTATTTTGTTGTAAAAGATCTTTACCTAAATCTTCAAATCAAAATTTTAAGGCTCAAAGTTAAAATGGGTAAACATGTAAAAGTCTAATCTTACAAAGATCTATGAAATTATTGAAAAATATGAAAGATAAATAACATTCCTGGTTAATGTTCAGACACCCTACAAATGACCAAATTCTCTAACGTGTTCAGAGGTAGGCTTATCATCATGCACAGTACAAACATAATTTCTATACAAAGAGACAAGTTTCTGTATATGCTATCAAGAACAAACCTGAAACAAGTAACTAAATCTCAGCGAACTTTATTTAAAATATGGTAAATAAATTAGATGCTGTTCCCAAAACAGCTTAGAGAGTTCTTCTGAATATGGATTTAAGTAACCTAAAGAAAAAGGCTCCCTCTGATAGACAAAAATATACACTTCCAGAATCAGAAGCTAAGACAATTAAAAATATCCTTTGTCTTGATCATTTTTGAACTATAGTGGCTGACAACTGAATCAAGAACTGACATAACTCACCATTATATTCCTGCCCAACCTATGGACACAGGTGCATTGAATACCCTACTCTCCATAGCCAAAGTATGTTAATTTTCCCAAATTCCTCCTCCATCAAAACATCTCTCAGAACTCACAGGTCTGATGCTTGAAAACTCTTGATTCTCTGGTTGGTGGCTAAAGCCTTAATGTTGTTTTGGGTGACAGCCAAAGCCAGTCAATATCTGCTCACCACAAAGTCTTTGAAGTTGCCATGGAGGATCCCAGACTGGGTGCCTAAGTATCAGTCATTTTGACTGATACAGAGGACATTTGGTATATACTCATTACTCACATGAAACCCTCTAGGTCTCTGGTGATGTTGACTGCAAGTTGCACTATAGAAGTTGAGCAGCAACTGGGAAACCTTATACAGCTCTTCAAAACAAGGCTGCAGCTGCACGGTCAGTCCATATCAAAAGTCAAGCCTTGTTCTTTCTACACCTGATAGGTCACCTGCTGAAGGAGGCATTATCACAGACAGGTTGCCTTGCTGACAAGAATCACACTGAACAAGATAATCTCACAATAATATATATATGAAAGCCATATTAAAGCTATCAAGTTATCAATATGTATCAATTTAATTGTTTGTATTTTTCACTTAAAACAACTTGCTTTTCAATCACTGCTCAATTAACAGTCTCCTGGTAAAGGGCTGGATGGGGAAAACAAAGGCTTTAAAAGTGATATAAATTTTGACTGTCTAAGACAATGAATTATTGTACCTAAATGCAAGTTGTAAATATCTGAGACAGTGGTTTTAGGTTTGTCAAAATGAGACTTAATGAGTTCAAAATGTCAGAATTTTAAAATATTCATCAGTGGAGTTCTTATATGCTATGGAAACCACCTGGTGAAAGCCCTGGCTCATCTTCTCATAGTTATAGAATCAAATTTTTAATATCCTATCATTGTTGTTAAAGACATACTTCAGTCCTTCTCATTGTGCTGAAATCTTATATGTTATTATATATACAGACAGAGGAAAGGTTATTCATTTTTCTGTACTTTAGCCCATAACCATCCTTTTTGTTCCCCAAGTTTTAGGTATAGCTGTAAAGCATTAGTTTAAACCAGCTGTTCACAGACATTTGTTACCTGTTTTTTCTACAGTGAAGACTGCAGTGTGTATTCCAGATCGTGTTTATGTTAATATATTTAAAACTTTCCTCTCCTTTAGTAAGGTTTTTAAAATATTTTTTTAAGCATCAAGGGATTGAGTCATGATCCACCTTACACAGGTCAAACAGACTCAAATTAAAACTTCTGTCAATAATTCAGTCTTTTCTGCCTCTTGCCTCTCTTTGAGGATGGATTCTTTTCTTTATCTGATCTTGGGACTCCTTCCACTACCTGCTGTAGGGGGCTACCGAACTATAATTTCTCCATCTTCTGAGAGCTTTCCTAAGAGTACTTTACTTGCAAAATAAATCAGGCATTCTGGGATTTTTCTCTTCAAATACTCCATAACACCACAAAACCAGGATGACAGACTTATATGTCTGTTTTCTGCTCACAGACCTATGCATAGAATGAGACTTCCAGAAAATATTTGTCAATAAACTATTATCCTAAGGCATAATTGTTGCTCAAGTTAAATATGCCAAGTATAGCATGAACAGAATATCAGGAAATATAGAAAAGCCATATGACTTCTCCACAATATCATACATAACCAACAAATGAACACAAATATACCCAGAGATAAAGTGACCAATGAATACTTCAGAAAGAAAAGAAATGAATAACCCAAAGGAAGATGGAATCAACCAGTGAATTTGACTGAGCATTGAGACAAGAATCAACAGTGCATAGGAGAACTTGATGAGGGATCAAAACAAGGAATACAAATAAAACACTCAATTCCAAAAAAGAAAAATCCTAAGACCAAATTCAGATTCTAGAGGAGGAGAAGGACAAATATAAATGTTGGAAATTAAAACCACTAAGCCTCCAATCATACCACAAGGCTCTGTGTTTCTAGCAGAATGAAGTAGGCAACAGAATACAGACAAGGAGAATATGACTTTCAGAACACTGCATTAAAGTGTCAGTGAAAAATAAAAAGCCATAACTGTGACCACAGTGTCCAAACTCTGAGACACTTTAAGGAAACTAAAGCCAAAGCATG